>CM061043.1:48014829-48614829 GCA_030762985.1 Adelphocoris suturalis | reverse complement strand
GGATTTTGAGAACATCTCTCGGAGATAGTTCCAGCAGAAAGAAGAGAGAAGAAGAAGAGGAAGAAGAATTTGAGATATTGTCAAAATTTGTCCAATTTCGGCCCAATTCGTCCAATTTTTCCAGTTGTTTTTTTTGAAGAGCGTGAGGCGTTGTTTCCCAGTTTTCAACCTTCTAAATCGAATGAAATCAACCGCAGGTCGCTACAATTAATGGTTACGGAGCTAGAACACATTAAAGTCCCAAAAACGTGGTTTTCCATTTTTCTCCTTGGTTTTGGGGAATTTTTTTCTTCAGATTTTGGAAAAGGTTGTGGTAGCAGAAAAAAATCTCGTATACAAGGATTGTTTAGAAGAGACATTTCTGCGTCAAATGCTACCAACCGCAGCTCTGTTGCCCCAGTAGTAACGGGGCTGATGTTTTTTAAAAATCACTTTTCGTGTCACACATTTTTTTTTAAAGCAGAATATATGCTGCACACCTGTAGTAAAGGGAGAAAAATTGATCAAATAAAATAAAGTAAAACAGAAATATCGTAGCTTCGTTACTACTGGGGCCTCGGAGCTAAGGTTGGTTGCATTCTAGCAGAAATGTCTCTTCTGAACGATCGTTGTATCAGAGTTTTTTCTGCTACCTCAACTTTTCCCAAAATCTGAAGAAAAAAAAACGCACAAAAACCAAGGAGACAACGAAAAACAAAAAAAAAAATCTTGTTTTGCGTTGTCTCCTTGGTTTTTGTGTTTTTTTGTTGTTGTTGCGTTTTTTGCGGTTGTCTCATTCGATTCAGGAGGTCGAAAACTATTGAGCCGAAAACGGACACATTTTGACAATAGCTCCATATCCTGATAAGATGGGGGGAAATGGGCTTCGGATTCTTGTTCAGCACACTCAAGAACCCCTAGATTTGGTGAGATCTCCATCACGGAACATGACTGTGTAATTATACGGTTCAAACCTCATAAAACGAACTCGTAGGTCGTCGAATACATCAATTTATTTGAATATAATACGTAAAAAGCTGCGTTGACAAATAATTCAACTGTCACTATTCCTTACCCATCGAATAAATTAAGAAACAATCTCACATCTTATAAGTTATAGCGTCTATAATAAACTTCTGTTCTACAAATTTTGAGTTAACTGTAAGATGAAAAGAGCTAATCATATATTTATTGTCTTTCCCGGGACATAGTGCATGTTGCAAAAAAGTTTTGGAAGGGTTTCAAAATACATTTTTAATAAAATTATGTACGAGCATGGAAAAAACATTTCAGTTAAATTTGTAGAATATTTTGAAATCATGAAAATACGTTCTGTAAGAAGGTCGTTTGTTTATCGATCACGTCTGTGACTAAATTTCCAAGACTATAATTATCATATACATTTATTATATTATTATGACGTACAATACCTCACCAACTGATTTTGGAATGATGTTAAATTTGATCTCATCTTCATAAATAATTGGAAACATAATTGTGTACGAAATGCCTATGTGAAAACGGGATTCGTCAGATTTTATGAACACACTGTATTTTTTATTTCTATGGAAATATTAAGATGAAGAAGAGGAAGAAGACGAACAATAAATCTCAAACTAAAGGTTTACTTACTTTAGATATTACGAAATACAAATAATGAAATATTATAGTAATTATTATGGTATATACACTCGGTATATTATAGGGTGTAATGGGGGACACCAAACAGTGTACTATGTAATGTGTACCAGGTGCAAATTATTATTTTGCGGCAGACATTTTATACCTTTATATTGCAGTGTGTGGAAATTAAAGTCGGAATGAAACAGACATCTTAGTCAATTAGACAATAGTCTATAAGGCGCATTCCTAAATACTCAACGCTTTCAATTTCTCTAACCATTATTTAGGGACATAATTTCCACATAAATTCATCTATGATTTTGGTCAATTATTAGAGTGTGTTCATATGTTTATTTAGACGATATTTCCTGATCCTGAGCCATTCTGTGTACTGATGAGTAAAATAATTTCTAGTCGATGGAAATGAATACGTTATCCATAACGAGCACAATCTAAAAGCATTGCACATTGTGTAGAAATGTAGACATTTTACTTTATATTCTGCTGAATTAACCTAATGTTATGAGCTGTTTTGGAAATATCGATTATCTTATGTTTTTTGTTGATGTAAGCCCCAGTTTCTTTATTTAATATACAGAGAATATTTGCGGGGACTCAGTACTAAATATATAAATTTAAAAACATATTTGTTCGTATATATATCAATCCTTAATTAATAAAGAAGTTTTTGGTATATTACACTTAATTATTGCATCGACAGAAGAAGTCGTAGGTGAGTGACTGGAGAGAGTGGAGGGGTGCGCAACGCGCATCCAGGGTTCACTGACTCGAAGAAGAAAAAGACTTTCGAAATACTGTAGATTTTTCCACTCAAAAATACTGTATAATACCGTAGATTTTAATCAAAAACCGTAGAATGCTGTAGACAGTTCAATTCAAAAACACCTTAGCACAGAATATTA
This sequence comes from Adelphocoris suturalis, assembly GCA_030762985.1. Classification (NCBI taxonomy): domain Eukaryota; kingdom Metazoa; phylum Arthropoda; class Insecta; order Hemiptera; family Miridae; genus Adelphocoris; species Adelphocoris suturalis. The sequence continues at coordinate 48,612,304 of CM061043.1, read as the reverse complement.
CGAGTATGATTCTAAGCCAGGGGGATTAGTACAGAAGACGATGGCCCCCATCATTGAAATACTCACCTTGCATGTATTTACTCACTTAGGGGGTGGGGAGGGAAGGGACCTCTAGAACAAATAACCAGTAACAAAAATAACGTTGAAAAGTTGCATTTCGCATAAAACACTTGCTTCACTTTACCCCAAGGACTGAAGGAACAACTATACCGAGACAGTAGAACACTTTTTCAAGACTAACGAATAACTTTCGAAATGAACGTCGGAATAGAACTTCACCTCCAAAACAGCTAATGACTGTGGATAACAATCTTAAGTTGTGGTTCGCCTTAACCCTAAAAATAACAACTTACGTAGGTGCCTACTTAAAATGAAACAAAAGGCTGAGCTTTTCGTTACGATGTTCATAATTTTTTTATTTTTCCTTTTCGTTCTGAAATTGATCACGAAGCTTCGGTTGTGAGGAAGCAAAAGTGAACCACCTAAACTTGGATGGTTCACGAATCAAATTACACAGATTCAAAACAAAAAGTTCCGGTCATGGAGCATGATCGTATGAGTGAATTTTTGCAAATTATTGACCGTATTACAGTATGTTACATTGTTTAGAAATTTGAGCACTTTGCGTGCATAGAAATTGTTAGGTAGGTACCAATGATACATTTATGCACACATACTTTCCACATTTTCTCAATATAAGGACATTTGCCAAAAATAGCAATGGTGTGGCAACTGAGTAGGTAAGTACCTAGGTACCTCTTCTGTGTTGAGTGTGGTGGCTGTGGGAAAAGAGATGATTCATCCATTTTTCGGACAGAGTGAAGCACTATGACCCTAGGTCTGAACCACTTCACTAATCCCCGCCCACCACAATATAACATCTTTGCAGTTTCAGATCCGAGATTTACGGATTCGAGCTTTAAAAAACACCGCTAAAGATTCCTTTGCACTATCTCATGTAATCAACCTATGGAACACACTCGGCGATCTAATTTTAACACAATGAACACTTGAAAATTGTGTAAAGCCCCAACCGTGTAGGCATATTTTACGATTTACAGCTGATCATGACACTTTCCACAAGACTTGTAGAAGTTGATCCAAATGAATGTCTTGGGGCAGTGGGCAAGATGAGGCGTAGCAAGACACCGTTTGACATACCATATGTACGTGGTATAACATACCATACCATACCCGGGGGTAAGCTGGCTCATGACAGCTGAAGCCAACAATCTCAGGTTTACTGAAATGAGCCATAAAAAACAAGAGCTGCCTTAGGAACTCGAATAGAGGCCTGGGAAGCAACAGAGATCAGTTGTTAGGCAGGGGATAAAGAAGACTGAGAAGATAGCGGCGGAAGGAGAGGACAGTAAGAGGAAGGAGTAGGTGTGGGCCAATGGGAGGGATAGATGAAGTCTCTGTAGAAGACTGAAGACTAAAGAAGACTGAAAAATAAATAAATATAATATATACCTAGTACTTACCTATAAAATAAAGAAAATAAAAAAATATTAGTAGGTACTTGTGGTGAATTTCACACCACACAATTCGACGGCCTTTTTAAAGGCCACCAAACATCAGGCTAAACACTCACTACGTGAGCCAAGCTATTTAAGATGGCGAAATACGCCAGAAAAATTACCTTCTGAACAGGACAAGAAAACTGTACAAAAGAAGGTAAAAAGAAACACAAGTTTCAGTAATAAAGAGAAAATGTCCTGCAGACAGTCAAGGACATTTTACTCGAAGTATTACAGACCAAGTCCCGAACGAGAACAAGGCAAACACTCACTGCGAGAGAGGAGCCTCACACGCCGGCGAATTGACACGAGCGACTCGCCTTCTCACTTAACCCCTAGGAACCCAATGTGGGTCTCAAGCAACACTCACTTTGACGATTTTAAAAAAAAAAGCGGGAAGTCCAGGCTCATTGACAAGTTATTTTTTCTCTTCTGGAAGAATCTGAGAGTGAATGTTGGCCATCCTGAATCAGTTTTGGTGGATTTGAAGTGTGATAAGTGCTATCAATGCTGCTAACTCGTTCAGGGTGGATCGGCGTGGGAGGAAGGTAAGTTTTACTTATTATGCTGACTTTATTCTTCACCCAAATCATCTGTGAATTTTTTTCCACAAAAATCATATTCTACAGAAGTGATTTATGCTTTGGAAGTCAAAATCTGATGGTTTATTACACCACCAGAGCTAATTTTTTTAATGTTGCTTGAAAGCAACATCGGGCAGGCTTCGCTCACCCAAGGCCCCTCAATGTTGCTTGAAAGCAACATCGGGCAGGCTTCACTCACTCATGGCCCCCGAATGTGGTTTGGTAGCAACACAGGGCGGGCTCTGCTCACCCAAAGTCCTCGTTATGTGGTTTTAGATCGACTTTGGGTAGACTCCTCTATCCTAACACCTCATACCTAAGTGGTTTGAGAGGTACACTGCGCGAACTTCTATTCTGTTCAGCTGTTTAGCGCTAGGTAAACTGAAAATTCCAGATCTCTTTTCCCTGACTTATTTCATTAGTTTATTCTTTTATTCATCCAATTTCTAACATTTACCTATGTTACAGAATCAACAGCCCATCCTCTCAGTGGACATCTGATGGTGCAACCTGCTTCACGACGGCAGGAACAACAACAACTTTCAATTAGCAATAGTGAGAGTCAGGATGAAGGGAATGAGGACATCCCCATTATAGACTGTACCCAAGACGTACAGCCAAAAAACCTGGTGTGGAGTCTGTGACAGAGTTCCCGTCATAGAGGTCCCGTCGGGGTCTCAAAGAATGCGCTGTCGTCGCCCCGTTGATGAACAGCGGGTGTCGCAAGTTGATACCCGTGTTTTCGAGGAGCTGAGTTTGGCGTTGGATGGGCGATCCAGATCCCTGGAAAACCAATCTACTCCGAACATGGCTCATTAAAAGCTATTAGTAGGAGTGGTATCTCTCTGACGTGATACTGTCAACCTCCTCTACCTTTTATATCGAGGATTTAGGCCCCCATTGCACCTCTTGGGGGGGGGGGGGGGGAGGTACCTAAATCCCTGATATGTCAGAGCCAGACATGGCAGTGAAGATGATGAAAAAGTAGACAATGACAAAGCTGAGACGAGTCTGAGGATATTTTTTGTGGAAGAGATTCATGAAGTGATGAACTTGGGTTTGGATTCTTGCGCTACTTCTCAGACCTGCTTCACCCTCAAAACAATGATGCTTCCAGAGAGGGTGAGGAATACATGGACTGTGAGGTGTTGGTGCCCATCCATAATGATGCATCAGATGAAGAGACTATGGCTGGAATCGAGAGTCCTCAAGCAGAGCCATTTTCTTCAAGGAGGAGTCACATAGGCATCATTCCCTCTACCTGTGTTACCTTTGAACCTCTGGCTAACCACAATCTTGCTGACGATGCCTCCGTTGACCAAGAGGGGCTTGAAAACCGATCATCACAAAAATTCTGGGCGCAGGATGGAACTCCCGATACTACCGAAGATGTTGCGCCTCTTGATATCCATCCCTCAAGTGCTTTAGTTGATGAACAATATTTTTAATCCTAACTAAATTTTCTCTCCTATAATTGTGTCCTAATAGGTGACCTATTTTCATTTTATTGAATAGCCTATTACCTTTGGAAAAAACTAATTATTACACGTCTTTGTTACAAATTTATCTCCATTTTTTACTTCCCATTTGTTGTTGAATAGCCCGAAATGCTATTTCAGAAGGCATTTCCAAATGATTTTTTGAGTGATTGCATTTATCACGAGCCAGTTCTAGGCAACCATGGTGTGCATAGGCGCATTTACCTGAGCCGATCTCACCCGATGATGCCTATAAGCAACACTGGGTGTAGAGGTATGAGCGGAGTTCACCCCATGTTGCCCTCGAGCAACACTTCAAGAGCGCAGGCTGCCCAATGTTGCTGTGGAGCAACGGATTGGCTAAATTTTCCAAAAATAGCTATTTTCCAAAAGTTTTTTCATTTCCTGTTTATTTAGACCATTTGAAAGAATAAACAATGAAGAGAAAAATTCTAGCCTCGGAAATTCGATGCTTGGGTTCTTAGGGGTTAACACCCGGGATTTCCACCAGGAGGCACGACGCGCAGACAAGTCCGCTTACAACGCCCTTGAGGCAGACAAGGTCACAGAACACGCAATTCTATTGGCCGGCGAACACAGAGCGCTCCAGCGGCGGACATGAGAAGCGAAGAACTTCCGCCAAGTCAAACGGCCAATCACAGAGCACCTGGGCAGAGCCAGGTGTATAAATATGGCGCCCGACGGCCCGATGGTTCATACCAATCCTGACCAGCCTACTGAGAAGACCTCCTCTCCAGAAGAAGACATCCTCAAGAGAACCAGCTGCGATACTACTCCACTGGCGATCATTGGCTTCAGGACCAAGGCGCTCATTCAAGAGAGCAATACTACCTAACTACTCAGAACGTCCAGACCTTCACATAGGTGTCAGGTCCGGCTCTTGCATCGGCCGCGTGACCTCCCTATAAAGCCCTCGTACGAAGCCGAGGCCCTAGGCGGGAACGGATTTCGCTACCCCGCTCTGGACCAGTTACCCCTCACCACCGGGTTACATTACGTGACCGCCCGAGAGGTTGAGGCCGGGTGACTATCAAGAAGGTGTGTTCACCGAGTCACCTAGTGTGAACTCCCAGGCTCGTAGGAGGCTTCACCTCCTCGTCTGGGTGACACCGCAGTGCGACCCCGTGTTCAAATAGGAGGCTTCACCTCCTAGCACCTTGGTCCACGAGCTTTTAAACAGTCCTTATCAGGGCTCACAGGCTAACAAACCTCCGGTCCTTTTCAGGACCTTCGTCATTCTCTAAACGAGCCAACCCACGCTTCTCTTAGAGATGGAGCAATCGCCACAGAGAAACACGGAAGCTAGCCTTCCCGTGACCGACACTCTCATACAAGTGGAATACGATGAAATCGGCATGGTCGTCCCTCCTAACACAACGTCAAGGACCGACTTCGGGGGCTTTCCTCCATCACATGTCTCGATGCCATCTAGGCGTCCTTTTCAGGACCTACCCGAGCCGCCTTACACAGGACCTGAAGTGGCTTACCAATACTCAATCGACCAACGTTACCCAAGAGGTAACTTGTTCGACACTCAGCTTTCAACTATACACGCTGTCAAGGAAGAACCTTCCCTGCCATTCAATACCTCTTTCCAGAGGGCAGACACGATCACTCAAGGAGGTCCAACCACGTGCGTTGGCCCCCTTCAATCGTCTCCCCTGACACCAAAAGAGTCACCCGACTACGGTCCTTTTCATACCCAAGTAATAAACACTATACAGGGTACAAAACCGATAAACACATCTCCACAGGCAACCCCTTTCTACGCTCAAGAAAGTGGTCCTCTCAAACACCATGCAGATTATTATTTCTCACAAAACCATCCACTGGGAGTACCAACTCCCAGCCAAGTATATGCCAATTTACCCAAAGGGGTAACCCTGCATAACCAAACAACAAATCCACTACAGTACTAATGAAAAACGAAAATATAATTAACAAAAATTAAAAAATATAAATTAATTAGAAAACGAGTCTGCAACACATTGGGACATTCTATGTCTTTAGTTACAGACTCTTATGTGTTGCTGACTCGTATGCAAGCTCTAAGAGCCACTCAGCTGATCCGGACCCACAGCATCGTCAAGTAAATGTCCTAAAGAGGCCACATACGAAATTACAGCTTCCTAAGGGGTAAAGTAGGTATAGAAATTACCTGTTAAAATGATTTAACCACCGCTTCACAAATCAAATCGTTCTCGTAATATTCGGATCACCTGCTATGAATCAAATCATAGAAACACCAGCTCAATGAAATCATCAGAAATTAACAAGCGGTTGCAATCATGTTCACAATATCAATTACTGAGAATGATCACCTGAGTGTACACAATTATTCAAATAACCATGCTCATAACTCAGCTTGTTGGCCACGCACTTCGCAGTAGTTAACATAATATGGTTGGATAAATCGAGAGCTTTCGAACGAATGGTCAACGAATTATGTGGTACCTATGAAAAACAACGAAGTACCTACCATTTCCCTAGCAACGACGCGGTTGTAAGCGGAAATCATCAAAAAACCAACCGTAACGCTTTTTTTTAACGCTTTTTTCGTTTATGTGCCAAAGTAAAGACATAAAATGTCAAATTAATAATATTAAGACCCATGCACAATTCAAAGACAATGTTGAGAACAGGAGAAACACACATTTTATGCTTACAAAGACCTGTCCACGGGCAGTAAATGGATAACAACTTACAACAACAACAACAAACATACCTTTCTAATTTCCATTTATTTGTTAGAAATTCTATCAGTATTCTGTGATTCTATCATTCTATGCTCCATGGAAAAAGAGGAATAATGATGAATTGATGTTGATTGATGCTCATGAAATCATGTTGAGTGAAATTCTATTCAAAGGGTCAAGATTCAAATGAGTGAGCATTAATTATCGTAAATTTGCCTCCAATATTTCAAATTATTTCTCTTCTAACAGGCTTTACGCTGTATACGCACATTGTTTTGTGAGTTTTGTTCTCCCCACCTCGGAGCTACAAGGGGATGTTACACTGAAGAGATTGGAAGTAGTTAACTATCTTCCGTCCACAATTCTGTTGAAGTGATGGACGCAACTCAAGGTAAACAATAGTAATTTAATCATAAATCTAGTTGATAATATATCTAGTGCAATAGTGTTACCAGTAGAGTAGGTATACCTACTGCTTAAGTTGTGCATAGGATTCGTGGCTAGGAGTCATGTTCCAAGCTTTCAAGTCTTCTATCAACAGGTTGCTTGGCATAGTGTGTTCAAACATAGCGCTGTACAGATATAATGTAGCAGAGCGATATATATGGCGAGATTTACAGGGTGGCTAACATTCAATGCAAGATATATAACACACAACCTCCCCAACATACCTTCTCAGCTTCCAGACGGCCTCTTTACTTACTGGTAATTCCGTAGGAATGTTGATTTTTCACTATGATTTACTTAACTAGCCCATGAGTCATTCGGATTGTTATTAATGGAATGTATGTAATGTCTATCGGATGTATAATTTGTACCCACTTGATAAAATAGGAGTTAGGTACAGTATGTACTATAACTCACTAGAAAAACAGTTTAGGCTTAGGTCGTCTATCAACAATCGTTAGACTCCTTTACTCAATTGTCTGACACATTAGCGTTTAGTACTATTTTTAAATGGACGTAGATTTCATCCTGAGAGTTTTTACACCCTCTGCACTTTCCTTTCGTTGTTGCCTAAACTTCGAAAAATCGGAGAAAAAATACATGACGTGAAATATGTATGTACTTACAGTGGTTCTGCGTTCACTTAAAAATATAAAACAAACATTTTGACCGCATGTTGACCACATGTGACAGGTACTGCGTAGCATTATTGCTCGAATATGATTTAGGTAGAATAGAAGCGCAGAAGAACCAAGAAGAAGTGCGATTTTGTCTAAAAGTTCCTGTCTTTGGAGGAAATGGCGCTTCCTCTTGGTCAGTACTAAAAACCTATAAAATGAAGTGTCATTTGACAAAAAACGGAAATAATTCCTAAGTACCTACCCCTATACTTCCTTCTTCCATGGGGTAGTCCAAAAACTTTTTGATTTTTTTCTTGATTTTTATTTGTTTAAAATTTAGTATCAGGTAGCCCAAAACCGCTCTCCAAGGTTCACTTCGATATCTAAAAAATTGAGGAAAATATGGGGGGGGGGGGGGGGTACTTTTGGGACACACTGTATATTATTATGATTTGACACTTTTTAGCCCATGTTCAACGCCCTTTTCCAGCCCAATCGCTGGTCTACTTGTTCTTCTGATCCAAACTTATTAGTTATTCAAATATTTTGTTATCCACTGTTGGGGAAAATGATGGAAGCTAAATAATTTACTTCCAACATTGGATTTGCATCCGAATATGATGCGGTACGATTTATTTGACATTTTAGTAGTCACCAAACAATGACAAAAAAACCGCAGGTGCTACTATTCCAGATGATCCTGTTCACTAGGGTTCATTTTTCTGCTACTAGGCTTCGCATTCTTTATTTGAAATTGGGAATGGGGCTCCGAACTAAGAAGGTCCCCCGCTAGGAGCGGTAGGGGGCGAAGGACCTAAAGGAACATGTTGGTTGACATGACTTTCCCCTTGTTGATAAATTGCGTCACCCCTTTTCACTCTACAATTCGTTCCCCTAACTATCAATCTCATCAATACTGGTCAAAAATGAGAATTATATTATTAATAAATAAATTGTTAAAATGAAGAAACACACAAACAAAAAACCGACAAAACAACTTGTGTCCGCCATGACTGCCCTTATTGGCAACAAAAGAATAGCAAAGCGGTAAAGTCACTCACTCACTGCTCGGGGTTCCCATTGGAAAATAGTTTCAGGCGCCATAATCGGCTTATACTCTCCCTCAAGAAGAGGCCCCTTTAATTTAAAAGAGGATTCCGTCGGTTACCCCGAGTTGGAGTCGTCACAAGCAAATCTTTTGCTTAAATCAGCAAATTTTTTTATTCTTTTCCACTCAATATCTCTGAGGGAAGCACGTTCAATTAAATCATGCCCTAATGCCTCCGTTCTGGATCTCCAGTACCGGTCGCATCTGCAAAGAAAGTGCTCTGTGGAATCCTCCTCAAGTCCGCAAGGGCACATAGGTGAGATGTTGTTATCTATAATATTTAGCATCCTGCGGAAATCATAATGACCGGTAAGGATGCCAATCATAGTTCTAATTGAATTTCTACTTTTGCTTAGAAGCCAATATATGCTCGTTTGGGATCGGAAGACGTATCAAGCATTCTGGTTTGTCTATATTTAGCTGTTTCTTCTCTACTCAGAGAATGTTGAGGTCCTGTGTGACCCAGTTTTTAATTTTAGTTCAACAGGCATTTCTGGAAATGCTGATGGAAGGAGAAGGGCCCAGAAACTGTTGTCCTGAGCCAGCTCGCGCTAAACCGTCCGCTTTAACATTGCCTTCGTGATTCTCTTGACCAGGAATCCATTTTATGGTTATTTTGTTGTTGTTAAGAAACAAATTTTTAAGGTATTTCTTTGTTTCCCAGACCAATTTTGAGGTCGTGAGGGGGTTCAGGAGTGCTTTAATGCTGGCCTGACTATAGGTAAAAATGTGAATGTTTTTTGTTATAAGTGTTGTGGTTTTGTAAGGTGACCAGGCACTTGTTGATAGCATAGGTTTCTGATTGAAATACAGTTGCATATTTGTGAAAGCTATAAGAGTCTGCCACTTGAAGGCTGGGTATGAACACTCCAGCACCAGAGGAAGGTTCGGATCCCCTATCTATCTTAGAACCATCAGTGTAGCAGTTGATGGTGTCAACAAGGGTTTGTTGATTGTTCCACTAATTTCTATCTCTTATTTCAAAGGTGTTTTCCAAGTTCCAGAAAAATCTCCACTTCATCAGAGGGCATGAGAGTTTCTGATGCATAAGCGTTAGTAGCTTGTTTGATGTAGGTGTGACCTACTTGTTCGTAGTGAGAGAGATGACTAGTGTCATGCACCCATTCTCCCAAAATGTTCAACCTAACCACGGCTTGCATGGAATGCGGTAAGGTCATTGCTTAAGTGCTGTGCTCTATCTCGACCTACTCATGTTCAGAACCCCATTGATTTATTCAAGGACTGGATGGGCCGCAATGCTTCAAAATCTAGTCCTTTGTAATCTGTGATCATGTAAAATTTTGAAGCTGGTATGTAAATATTTATAAGCCGACTATGGTGCCTGAAACTCTTTTCTTATGGAAACCCCGAGAAGTGAGTGAGTGCAAGTGAACAAAAAAAAAAGTACAAGACATTCCTTCAAGCTCTTTTTGAACGCATCCAAGGACATTGAAATGAAAATCAGTCAAATTGAGAAGTTAGTTGGTTAGAAGATGAGTAGCACTATTTCCAGCAAGTGCAGCCTTTCATTTTTGCAAAGGTAAGCAAAAAACATAGGTCGTCCGAGTCATCCTAGTATCTTGATAAACAGGGCACTCTGTCACAATAAACGCCTCCTGTTGGTTGATATTGTACGAAAACATGTTTGCAGATCCAGGAGTGACCATCAAGGAGGAACTAGACCTTTCTGTCTCATCACATCCTGTGGCCACTACGCCTCAGTCCTACCTCTGGCTCCCCACTTCAGGTAACAGGCTCTTCACTAGTCACAATACAGGCCCTTCAATAGTCACAATAATTTGTTAAGAAATGACCTGGGAATGCCAACACTGAAAGAAATTAATAGGGTTAAAGTTGTAAGAGTTACATGAAATAAATTAGGAACCACTGTAATTGGCGCAAAATTTATATTAGCACAAAACAATAAAATTCACCCCTGCTCCAAATAAAATGTATATGTGAATGTATTTATATCACGGTGGTCGTCTTAACATCCTCTGGCCTCAAAAAGATCCAATGACTATAGAAACCAATGAGGAACCCTGATTTGCCGTCTGGACGTGTTAGTTCTTGGCTCTTGCTGGAATAGGTTGTTGGCCATAAAATTAATGAATAACATTTTCTTTGCACACAAAAAGCTCAAATTTTAAAACGATTTAACATTATACAATATGATAATTTTAGGAAATTCGCTCATACGATCATGCTGCATGACTGGTTTTAATTTGCTGTCTTGATGCAACTATGGCCTATACAACAAAGAGGCTCGCTGTCCCAGTACATAAGCATACAGAAGCAATAACACAATAAAATTAGACAAGGAATGTAATGCTTGCATAACAAGCTCTGATAGGTCAAATATCGTAATTTTACTGTAATTTCTAGATGAAAAAGATACTGACGGCTAGATACTCACTTTTGGTGGTCTGTAACTTCATCCATCAACCCTTCCACAAAAGCTCTAAATTTTAAATAGCCATGTGTGATTAAACAACAAAAATACATTATTTCTTTACTTACAATGGGGCTCCGAACATGAGAAGCTCGAGATAGAGCGCAGCACGTAAATAGTAACCTTACCTTTTTTCTCGTCATTTGTTGCCTATGACCGCAGATTTGTCGGACACAATGAATGTTCCGTATCGGGACTGGAAGTTACTTACTATGTATTAAAAAAAAGATTACTCATGCTCTTACCTGTATTATAACTTTCCTGCATGAAATCGTCAGGGCGAAAATGTCTCCAGCACACTTTCGTTAACTTGTTAACCACAAAACTCTTTTTCACCGTTTCAGTGGCGGGTCCGGTCTTGAAACTCAGGGGGTGCACAGAGATCAACAAGGGCTATTGCGGGGACGGTAGAGGTGCTTTTATACTAAATACGTACACCAGACACGAGAAATGTTCTCGAATGGAAGACAGAAATTCTGAAATACTTAACCATCAAAGGAGTTAACCCAAGGAATGATTGCAATAGCTGAAATGTATACCCGCCCAGCAAGAACCATCGTGGAGGTGAAAGCAAATCTTGCCATGGAGGGGAAGGAAAGGGAGAGGAGAGGTTCATGGGGAAAGAGAAGGGTTAGTCATCATCTAGATAAATAATGGGGAATATAAAAATAGAATCTATCACATTATAGGGGTTGAACATACGGACCGAATCAGAACGATTTTTGATTTTCAAAGTTTGCGTTAGTCCCAGTAGTAGCAAGGGGCAGCCAGCATCGCGAATCCTGCACTTTTCTTTGATTGACAAATGGGACCAGTTCAACTTGATGAACTCAACTGAATTATTCATCATAAAAGTATCTACTCAACACTCAATAACTTCAAAAAATCGTAACACTAAATGAAATAACACCGGGAAAAATAGAAGAAGTGTGACTGATAAAAATGATAAGGAGAACGGGAAGTCGCTACCTTGCGGAAGAGCATCCCCTAAGTATGCTCAACTCGGGATGTAAAAGGCTCTCTGATTGGTCAATCTCACATGCCCGCTTCAATTCAAACTGAAAATCCTGTCCAGAGATAGGCGGTCAAGTCTGAGGATGAGCAACAGCGATGTGTTGCTCCCGCTCGCTTCTGATTGGTCATGTTGGGTGAGCTTCCCCCTTCAGCCCCTCCCTACCGCAACATTCTCTGTTTCGAGCGTAGATTTAGATTTCCCGTCTTCTGTCACTAGCTAATTTTAAATGAGAGTAGAGAAATTTTGAAACATTATTATTATTTTGGTTTGACTGGGGGTGCACATGCGCCTATGCTTCTCTCAGTAGCCTATCAGTAGCTGCACCGTTTCATCCCTTGAGAAACATACGTTACCAGGTTTATTACAACCAAACACGCAGCATATACCCATCGTGATGAACTAAAAATCTCTATTATTTATTACAATCAATAAATAAATGCAATATAACGATGGAACCTATTGTAAACAAACTACTTCTTTGATTTGGTTACTGTGTGCTCTGAGGTCTCCAATGTTGTTGTCAAGGACCTCTGTGGAAGACAGTGTGGTTGCTCTTGTGCAGTAGGTACCTACCTACCGTTTTTTGTTTATTTTTCCATTTTTATATGTTTCTTTATTATAACTATCAATTTATTAATAATATGATTTTTATTTTTAAAAGGATTGATGAGGTTGGTGGTGAGGGGAAAAAATTGTAGAGCAAAAAAGGGCGATGAAAGGTGCTGACAAAGGGAAAATTGTGTCAACGAACATTTTCTTTTGGGTACTGCCTCCATAGCGCTCCTAGCGGTGGAGCTTGTTAGTTCGGAGCCCCATTAGACAAACGTTACTTTCCAAACTTCCTTGAAGAATTGTTTTCTTTCTAAAGTAGTTTAACTATATATCAACGAGTACTGTGCCACCTATCCATCTCTGGTTGTTGATATTAAATGATTAAATGAAAATATATCTGCAGGTCCAGGTGTGACCATCAAGGAGGAGCTAGACCCTTCTGACTCCTGTCCTGCAGCCACATCGCCTCAGCCCTACCTTTGGCTCCCTGGTAAGGATGAGCCAACAAGCGCCACTCCAGGTAACAGGCTCTTTACTAGTCATAATTAGACACTGGATTTCTATGCAATTGCATATCCTCATCGCTTCACCTGACGCATCCGAAGGTTGTGTCATTGTTTGAGTTGACTTCAGGTGGTGGTCTGTCTCAAATTTTATACTGCATAGTTTTTCATATTCAAACTATAGATGCATATTTATGCATATTTGGGGAGAATTTCGTGATTTTTATTTATTTTGGTTTTGATTTTAAGCCGCACCTCAATCAGAAGGGTCATTAGCGGCACTGAACAAGGTGTCCAAAGGGCACTGGAAGCGGCACGATTCTTTATAAAAAGATACAAAATTATAAACGCACCTTGACCATTTTCAGAGAATGGAAGAAAGTAAAAAATAAATTAAGCACGAATGAGTGCTGCTGTGGTAGAAAGAAACATGTTTAGAAAGAAACCTGTGGTCAAAGTGATCCATGAATAAAGGAATATCTTCCCATCAAAAGGAAACACTTCACCATTTTTATTTAACTGGGAAATCCATGGTCGAACTTTTGATCTATGAGATGTACCACTTTTTGGCATTTTCAACAAAATGTCATTGGTCCTTTGAGGACGTGAGTATTGAAGACGGAGAGGACCGACAAGAGTGAATTGACTGAGTTTACAGACCCAGTAATTTGAGTTATTTGAATTTTGCTACGATCACTTCTGTTAGTGGAGTAGTCATTTTCCATCAATAATAGGGTGTCTACAGGTCACGGATTCCCGGAAAGTCCCGGATTTAATAGTAGGGCACGGATATTTATGAAAGTCACGGATTTTAATATAGAAGTCACCGATTTTTATGGCGTCGGTAACCAAATAATCATAATATAATGCCAGTACCGGGATTCACAAAACATACGAAAGAATCAATTGAGATTTTTGAATCCATAATACTTAGACTTCTGTACTTTATAAGTAGGCTAGAATCAATAAAAAAGTTATGAAGATCTAATTTTATATAGGCTCATGATTACAGTAGGTCTACTGGTAAGTATTTGGGTATGCTATTCCTAAAGAAATTAAAGTCTGTAAAAGGTCACCGATTTTTAAAATTTAGAACCCCAAAAGTCCCCGATTTTTATTTTACTGATCGCCCTGTATAAGAATATCCTCTCTGATCTCAGACACAACTTTTTTGAAGACAATCTGGAAATGTATATTTTTATAAACGTACCTAAACTACAAAAACATGCCAGGGAAACAGCAGTTTGCCTTGAGCTGTTAATTATTGAGCATTTTGTAAAAACCATATACCTAATATTAAGCAACTTTGATTCAGAATAATATTCGTTCAAAATTTTTTCTTTTCAAGTGTTGAATTTTATCCCCCGTATTTTACTTGTTTTTGTTGCATATTTCATTGGTTTTTACTGCATATTCTATGGCATATTGGGGAAATTTACGCTGTATAAAAATCCGGTATCTTGTCATAGATAATACAGTAGACTCTCTCTTGAACGGCTATCGTTTTTCTTTAATTATTTCATTTTTCCCCCTGGTTGTCTTCATGTCTTCACTCTTTACGACCTTCCCAGTAGGTGGGGAGGAGAAAACAACATCTCTCTTTCCTTGTTCTGCATAAATAGGACTGCACGGCTTTCCCGGAAGGTATTGAGAACGAAAGTTCCAGTCATGCAGCATGATCCTATGAGCGAATTTTCGTAAATTAAAGTATTATATTACTTTTCTTGTTTTCAAATTTGAGCGCAAAGAAATTGTTAACTAGCAATTTTATGCCAGCAAAAAAATTTTAACTAGCAATTTTACGTAAAAAAACAAAAATAAAATAAAATTAAAAAAAATTATTACCCTGCAATTCAAAAATGATTTTGGCTTTTTATCATTTTTGGCAGTTTTATCGGGTTTTCAGCAAATATTAATTCATTTAGAGTAATTTTTTCAGCATAATTTTGTGCATAAATTTTGTTATGTTCTAGATCACTGTTGATAAACTTCTTTTGACCAAAATTCTGCTAAAAAATACAAATTGAACAATAAAATAGCCGTTTTTAGAGATTTTTTAAGCTTGTTTTTTGGAATGTGACCAACTTAATGTGTTCAAAGAGTGCTGGCCAACGAACTCATCCTTCCATTCGGAATGCTTGATTTTTGGCGCAAGAACGGAATTTTTATCTCAATCCTAAGAAGAGTTATCGACTGGAAGGACACACACACACACACACACACACACGAAAATTGTTAAACTCTAAGGTTCGTTTCAGAATGCCTCAAAACGAATTTAAATGAAGAAAATATTCAAAAATCTGCTAAAAGAACATCCCTTGATGAATCGCTCATTTTTTCTATGAATCACATCGCAATGGACAAACAATAAAATAACTACCTGCCTTACCAAAGTAGGTTATCCTAGAACTTTGATAAATTGAGTATTCAAGCACAATAAACGCCTCCTATTGGTTGATATTGTACAAAAACATCTTTGCAGACCGAGGAATGACCATCATGGAGGAGCTAGACGCTTCTGACTCATGTCCTGCAGCCACATCACCTCAGCCCCACCACAGGTTTCCTGCTAAGGATGAGCCCACAAGCTCCACTTCAGGTAACAAGTCCTCTCTACTAGCCATAATGCTTGTCTGGATATGGCCTTCTATGGGACTATCCCATTTAATCACAACCAACTTATAATATTCTTTTGCGGAGGTAGCCATCTCTAAATGAGTTTTGGGGTTGAGGGGAGAAGATATATTAGGCTTCTTCCAGTATAATAAATGTAATGGTACAACTAGTTTCGCCTGGGGCCTATTTCATAAAACAACAAGTTACAAGTGTACAAGTTAACAAGTACAGGTACTTGTAATGTACGGTAAACTAGAACAACTGTTTCGCCAAAACAAAGAGTTCAAGTGTAGAAAAGTTACACTTGTAGAAGCTATGTTTACAAGTGTAGCAGAAAAGAAAATTGGCGTGTGGGGACAAAGGAAATGAACAACGTCAAGCGGGATGCCGAAATTGAAGTTTTGTCAGCGAATCATAATATAAAAACGGTGTTAAGTACACGATAGGATGTTTATCCTACATGACATGGTGTAATGAATGGTAGACACAAATTATAAACTGAAAATTGGATAAGGTGTGTATTTGATTTCAACTTATTCTGATGGCTGGCATAATAGGAATTTTTTCCTTCATTCAGCGGAAATTATTGATCAGTCCATCAAGTCTTGATGCTGCTGGGTTAGGAATGTCATCTGTAACTTCGAGATGATCTTCACACTTCACTTTGTTTTTCAATGATGGGGAAATCCTCAATACCTGATCAGGAAAAATCGCACAGGGTCACGCACCATTTGAATCTTTCAAGGGTCTCGGAAGACATCCTAAATCTCTCGTTAAACTCAAAAATACCCGCGAAATGAGCGTTTATTCGTGGCCGAAAAAATCGTTGGCGTCTTCTGCGCTGAATGCTTCTTTCTTGTCTGTATTCTTCAGCAGATGATTCCCACATATTAAACACCGAAAAATTGTCAACTCACAATGGTGAAAAATAACAAGTTTACAGGTGAATGGAGGTAGGTTAAAAATTGTTACGCTCCAGGAAAATAACTCTCACAGTCGAAGAGGTTTGGTCACCCTGGCCTCATAGCTCTGGTCGTTAGAGTGTCGCAACTTCGGGAAATTATTAATAATTTCTCGTAGTTGTGACGACGCGAGTTCGAACTCCTGTCGAAGTATTAAATATTTTTAGCCCGTTACAGTGGCGCAGCCGAAATAGGACCCGAAATCATACGAAACAATAATTAATTAAATCCCTCTCGAGCCAAAAGACTGTAAACATCACATTTCCTGTTGTTATGCCTTTCATTTCCTCACTCACTTGAGTCAAAACACACCGTGAAAATAACCTCGCTCGACTGCTGACTTGTTCCAGCGAGCATCTGCTGAGCCAGCGGCCTGCAATTTCATTTCGTCATTCGTCCCACCCCAAAACCAGCCGAGACGGCTGGTATTTGACTCCGGGGAAATGTTACGCTCCAGGAAAATAACTCTCACAGTCGAAGAGGTTTGGTCACCCTGGCCTCATAGCTCTGGTCGTTAGAGTGTCGCAACTTCGGGAAATTATTAATAATTTCTCGTAGTTGTGACGACGCGAGTTCGAACTCCTGTTGAGGTAGCAAATATTTTTAGCCCGTTACAAAATTGGCCATTTTTTACAACTGTAAAACAGTGAGTTGTTCAAAATTATGGGGAAACACTTGTAACTTGTCCAAATTCGCTTGTACACTTGTTAACTGTCACAGTGCATTACAAGTCTACTCTTCTACCTTTATGAAACGCTTGCACACTCATTTTGTACAACTTGTAAATAAAATCGGCTTGTCACTTGTTGCTTTCTGAAATAGGCCCCTGGTAAATTTTCCCAGCCTACTTACTTGTTCATCGTGGTAGTGGTAACTTAGTGGTTACTTTTATGACTCTGGACTGCCTCCAAGCAAAACTCTCCATTGGATGGGTAAGACCTAGATACAATTTGCTTATACTGTATGTTGACTCCCCCAACCTTACTATCTATTTTAAAATTTTTTAATAGGAAGCGGTGTACTTACCTATGGAAATCTAGTTCCCCCTATTTGAGGTTGAAGTAATCCGATTTTCGTTTTAATGTCACAATTATTTGACGGTCTAAAGAACTCAAGAATGAACTAATTTATAATTCAACATCGGTCGGGCTCAGAGTGCCTTCTGCTGTCTATGTTGTTATAATAAAGGGCACGTTCTATGGAGGGCTAAAGTTTTTTGGTGTGTTAACATAAAAATTCTAACGTCCATTTTTTCCAGAGATATCATATCCATGCTCTAGCTCTAACATTCTTGAAATTATATCAATATTAGGCGTTAATAATAAACCAAGTGGTATGTTATGTATATTATGAGCATTGTAAGTTAGTAAATTTTTTCAAATTTATATTTATAGTCATGAAATTTACTTAGGGCTGGTTTCACTATCCAAGAGCTAAAGTTGGTGATATCAAACCCTTGGAGGAGTTGAGAAAATTAAGCTATCTCCGAGAGTTTAGATCGTTTGCGTTTCACCATGAACTTCAAGGTTGGGGTTAAGTCTTTGGTTAGCACCGCAGTTGTTGGCCACAGACAAGTTTCCTCTAATGTTTTGGTGTTTTACTGTTTTGTTTTTTGCAACAGTGCTGATTTAAGTTTAAATTTAGTGTTGAGGAACGAAAGGAAAAGGAAGCGGCAACCGAATTTCACAAAGGCGGAGGAGGAGCTGCTGGTGGAGCTGGTCAGAAAGAAAAAACATGTACTAGAAAACAAGAGAACGGACGCGCTAATGTGGAAGCAAAAAGAACGTAGTTGGATGGAACTTGGTGCTGAGTTTAATAGTGAAAGGCTGCTGGTGACACGGACGGTGGAACAGCTCCAGCTCAAATATAAAAGTTTAAAGAAGTTGGTGAGGAAAAAAAGCGCCATAGCCAGGTAAGTCATCAACTGTCTCTTTTGCCGAATGCAGTGAGGCTCTACTTTGACTTTTTGCCTTTCTTTTTATAGACTTCATTCAGGTTATACAGCCATTGCAGTTCATCATATTAACATGTTTAATGTTTTAGGGCTGGGGGTCGTTCTGTGAATTCCGACACGACACGCAAATCTGCAACGTTTTTTTTCTGATGATTTCCGCTTACAACCGAGTCGTTGCTAGGGAAATGGTACTTCGTCGTTTTTCATCCCACAAAATTCGTTGACCATTCGTTCGAAAGCTCTCGATTTATCCAACCATATTATGTTAACTACTGCGAAGTGCGTGGCCAACAAGCTGAGTTATGAGCATGGTTATTTGAATAATTGTGTACACTCAGGTGATCATTCTCAATAATTGATATTGTGAACATGATTGCAACCGCTTGTTAATTTCTGATGATTTCATTGAGTTGGTGTTTCGATGATTTGATTCATAGCAGGTGATCCGAATATTGCGAGAACGGTTTGATTTGTGAAGCGGTGGTTAAATAATTTTAATAGGTAATTTCTATACTTTACACTCTAGGAAGCTGTAATTTTGTATGTAGCCTCTTCAGGACATTTACTTGACGATGCCCAGGGTCCGGATCAGATGAGTGGCTCTTAAAGCTATTTTTTATGCTTCACACTCTAGGAAGCTGTAATTTCGTATGTAGCCTCTTTAGGACATTTACTTGACGATGCTCAGGGTCCGGATCAGATGAGTGGCTCTTAAAGCTAATTTCTATGCATTACGCTCTAGGAAGCTGTAATTTCGTGTGTAACCTCTTTGGGACATTTACTTGACGATGCCTAGGGTCCGGATCAGATGAGTGGCTCTTAAAGCTATTTTTTATGCTTTACACTCTAGCAAGCTGTAATTTCGCTTGTAGCCTCTTTAGGACATTTACTTGACGATGCCCAGGGTCCGGATCAGATGAGTGGCTCTTAGAGCTAATTTCTATGCTTTACACTCTAGGAAGCTGTAATTTCGTATGTAGCCTCTTTAGGACATTTACTTGACGATGCCCAGGGTCCGGATCAGATGAGTGGCTCTTAGAGCTAATTTCTATGCTTCACACTCTAGGAAGCTGTAATTTCGTATGTAGCCTCTTTAGGACATTTACTTGACGATGCCCAGGGTCCGGATCAGCTGAGTGGCTCTTAGAGCTTGCATACGAGTCTGCAACTAAAGACATAAAATGTCCCAATGTGTTGCAGACTCGTATGCAAGCGTACTTTGGTATGAGTCCCATCGGAAATATCTAATGGTAAAATAAAAATGTATATAAATATAATAAATCGTTTTGGTTAATTAGAATCTTTTCTTTTTTCTTGACCTTAAAAAACTATATCTAATTTCTCCCTTGCGAGGGAAAAACATTAAACATGATTTAATGTTTTTCCCTCTCAAGGGAGAAATTATGAAATCGTTGTAGTTTTTTTTGTTGATCGATTACTTAGGTTCATTGTTGAAAATAATAAACCATAAAAGGTGCAACAAAAATTAAGTTCTTCCGTAATTTAAGTTCAATTTTTTCGTTTCATTTTTTTAATTTCTTTTCTTGTTATTTATATTGGAAAGTTCAATTTTACCAAGACCTCACTGCGTCTACATACTTCCTTGCCCTCGACAACCTAAATCAGCACTAATCCCTTCGGTGCTTGCTCAGCTCTTTCGAACCTCTATGAAGAGAAATTGAATCCTTCCAGACCCCCAATTCTCCGTTAACCCGTTACCCCGCGAGCTACACCACATCTAAAAGAAAACCCGAGCACACCCTTCGTTCCACCCCGATTTTCCCCAAGACGCGTTTGGGAACTCATGCCGATCTAATAACGCTCTACGTTTCCCCCCACCAAGCCGCTTAATTACGGCGGTGTTTTGGCATTCAGTAAAACGTAGCCCCTTCACGAGGTTACCTTCCAACACTCTCCAGTAAACTCTCTGAAACCTTTTTCGCCTTCCCCCAATCTAAACACTTCAGGAAACCTACGCCGAGACCATCTTGCGGTACCGACTTGGGGTCGGTTGGCTCAAAAGCTTCAAACACCTGGGTTTACTTTTCTCTAACTAATTTCAAGGATGGAAGCAGCTGGCTTTTATATCATCAGTTCTTATACATTAGATACATCATTGTTATATTTTTAATTTTTACATTTTTATAGTTTACTAGTCGCTCCGGCTCGCTCCGCTCGCCTCCACGTCCAGCCGGGGGGCAAGCCCCCCGGACCCCCCATTAAATTGCTCGCTTCGCTCGCAAAGTGGGGCATATAGGGAATGTTGCTCGCTTCGCTCGCAAAGTGGGGCATATAGGGAATGTTGCTCGCTTCGCTCGCAAACGGTAGATCTTTAAGGGTAGGTTTAACTTCTGTGAGGGATGCTGCTCGCTTCGCTCGCTTGAGGAAATTATACTGCCCACCCAACTTGGCAGACGTTAATTAAAATAGAAATTAAAAATTTTGTCTAAAAAATAAAATAAAAATTTGGGGGTGGACTACCCCTAACATTTAGGGGGATGAAAAATAAATGTTGGCCGATTCTCATAGATACCGGATAAGCACAAAAAATTTCATCAAAATCGGTCAAGCCGTTTCGGAGGAGTATGGCAACAAAAGCTGTGACACGAGAATTCTATATATTAGATAGACATTGGAAAATAACTCTATACTCTTCTGTTTGGTTCGTAGCAATAATTGTTGTATCCAGGTTGAATGGGCTGGGTAGAAGCGTGTGGAGGCTATGTAGGAGGGAGCTTCTCTTTCTTGGGTGTACATTGGGAATTACAACACTAAATGCTCTTTAGTTTTGTTGTTGCTCTCGCAGGCTCTGCATCCAGTTGATTTTGTGATGTTGATTTTAAAGAGGTGGGAGTTACAGCAACTATGGCCACTTCGTAACCTCATAATAGTCTTGTAGAACGAGTTGAGGTTGGAGGGTACTTGCTTGATGGAATAAATCCTTGTACTTTTGTCCTCCATGGTATGTCTTGACATCGCTGCTCCACATATCCTTAATTTTGGTGGCTATGGTCCTCTAAAGATCGGTTGGCGGAAAGTCAAGGGAAGGTTGAGGATCTGGATGTGCCAACGCTTCACTAGCTTCTCTATCCCACTTATGTCAGCATGTCATTTCACACAGCAGAACACCACCCTGGTACCCCGCAAGTTCGAGGTGTGTATTTCAGCTTCGTAATTTGATGATCATGCTTCTTGAGCTAGATAATATGAGGAGTGGAGTAGTTTGTGTCTATTTCTGTACATATTATAGGTAATGCTTTATAGAACTCAATGTTTTCTGCTGAATAGATAGACGCTCCATCTGACTAATGGAATTGAGGATTGATGTTGTGAGAGGGGTCATCGAATGCACAGCCAGACTTCTGCATCTTCGGTGTATATCGACAGGTAGTCTGGCCCTCTTGTTTGAAAATTCTCTAAAGCGTTTACTTTAGTTAGGCCTGGTGTCTAATAGATACAGCAAGGGAGCTCTGATATAGGGACTTCAGCATGATGAAAGAAACAGTTGATGGGTAGCGCTTCGTGGTTTGGCTTACCCACTCTAGTCAGTCGGTGAAGCTATCACAGAATAGGGGCTTCCTGTTTATCCTCATCAGCCAACTATTTCTGCAAAGATAGCGTGAAGGCTGTCCTGCATCTGCCAATAGCACAATCAGTAGTGTTGAAACCAATTCTCCCAAAGAAGTTCTCAAGCCTGAATTATGGATGTTATCAAGTTTTGGCAGCCGCAATACAGCTGCCAAACCATAGAAGTGATATCCATAATCAAGAACTACTACAAGGGTTGTCGATTTGTAGACTAACAAGGAATTTTGAGGATCTGCTCTCCATGATGTAGGTATTCTTCGCCTCAAGTATATGTTGGCTCCAATTAATTTTGGTTGTTAGTGTGAAACACAGAAGTTTTACTTTACAAGCACATGGCAAAGACACCCCCCCCCCCCTCCCATCATTAATTGCTACTGGAATGTAAGAAGGTTTCTTTTCTATTGTATTGTATTGCATCTAATCCCAAGAACTCTTTCGTAGGGCTGCGACATATATATTATATTAAGTATATAATGTTATATACAGGGTGTGGCAGAGAGGACGGATGGTTTTAAAAAAATCATAAAATAGTTAATTTTTACTCAAAAACAAATTTATTGATGCAATCAGGTTCGCAAGGAAATTGGCCGAATTTCGCAAGGTGGCCGAAATTGTTGATGCAGTGCTGGAGGCGTTCTTGGAAGTTCGCGTAGACTCTCTCCAACATAACGCTACGTCGAAATGATCACGAACTTCTTTTTCCCTAAATTACAACGGCGACGTGTTCCAACCCGACGTGTGTGGTTCCAGCAGGATGGGGCGACCGCCCACACAGCCAGAGCATCAATGGACGATATTCGCCCTCTCTTCCCTGGTCGCCTTATTTCCAGGTTTAGCGATGTTCATTGGCCTCCTCGGTCCCCAGATTTATCCATATGCGATTTTTTCTTATGGACACCTCAAGGCTTAGAGTATACGAGAACAAGCCCCGAACTCTGGACGAATTGAAGGATGCAATTCGCGTGGAAGTCGTCCAAGTTGAGAGAGCTATGTTGGAGAGAACGCCCAAGAACGCCTCCAGCACTGCATCAACAATTTCGGCCACCACATGACTGATGTGATTTTTCACACTTGACTGTCTCAAATGATATTTCCTTGCGAACCTGATTGCATCAATAAATTTGTTTTTGAGTAAAAATTTCGGCGAAATATTCTCTCAATTTTGTGTTATATTTATGTGTTCCAACCATCTGAACTTAATACCCCAAATTAATATTACACGCGAGTGTTTTCATCCTTCATCAAAACTATATATATATATATTATTATATTAATTGCTACGCAATTCTTAGGCCGACCCCCAATAATTTTTTTTGTAACGTCCGTGACGAAATTAAAGATGATTTTCACGTACAACCGAGTAGTTGAGTAGTGTCGCAATTTCAGTGTTTTTCACGTACAACCCAGCCGTTGTTAGGGGAATGAAACTTCCGCAGTTTTCATCGCACAAAAATCGTTCGCCACTCGTTGGAAAGCGCTTGATTTATGTGATAAATGTTCACATTTCAAGCTACCAATTTCCCTCTCCTTACGTATCTGGCTACATTCCAAAACTAAGTTGATTCAGGCTAAGAATCGCATAGCAAATTATCCTCGTTTTCTACGCAGTAGAAAAGAGAAAAGATCCGGCGAGGCGCGAAGCGCCGAGTATGGATTAGGGGGGTCCAGGGGGCGAAGCCCCCCTGCGAGGCGTGAAGCGCCGAGTGTATATATATATATATATATATATATATATATATATATGTATATGTATATAATTATATATATTGTAATGATGAAAGGTTTCACTTCCTTTGAAGCCCCCACAACCACTTTTGTAGCTGTAACACAATTTTTGGCTGGTGAAATGTTAATTTCTTTCCCCGAATTTCAGCTTAGAAAAAAGGAAAACTGACGGTGGCTCGGAGGAAAGTCAGCCTTTGAATGATACCGAGAAAAAAATCAAAGACATGATCCTCGTTTCAGTGGAGGGCCAACCCCCATCCTATGACTGTGGTGGCAGTGGATCAATGACATTTGATATGCTTGGTTAGAATTTGAGATTATTATCGTGATTGTATAATGTGTTTGTATAATTTGTGTGTTAGTTACCTACTTCTTTTAAGCGTTACTGCGGTTACTTGTCCATTGAAGACGCCTCTGGTATGACTCTTCTCATATATGGATTCTAGCAGTTGTTTCAGAGTAACGTCTACGGGATTTTGTGAACAGAATCTACTTTCATTTTTCAGATGTAGATACCACGATAGGTACCGAACAAGATATCGAGGTCACTGTTTCACCCTTAGACCACGTGATTGAAGGCAGTGGCAACGATACAGCAGAAGAAATAGAAGTGAATGCCCCCTCCCAAAGTCCGCAGGCCACTTGTACAAGTACCACACAACCTCAAGGTAGAGAGGATCATATACAATCAACAATAATATAACAAGCTTCAATAAACGTAGTTTACATAAACCATATTGCAATTGAACGTATAATACTGATTCATTAAATCTAAACTGTTGATATAAAATCTTTATGTGATGCAGATATCATGCAGCAACCAAGGTGGGACGTTAGGACGCCTCGACACCTGCAACAGAATAAAAGCAATCTTCTCAGGTTAAAAAGTAAGGGGCAAGGGTTTTGGTATTTTTTATGTACTTTGTTATCGGGTAAAAGATCGTGTATTGGCACCCTTAAGGTTTCTTTCCTTTGCTATAATTACTGTTATTATTGCTGCTCCTTTTACTTTGCTGTCAATGCTGATCGATAGATTTGCCTCTTAAAATAGATGTGTGTTATGTGATTTAAACTATTACTCTCAATAGGGCGGAATGAATTTTCTACGAAATGGACCTTTCAGAGAATAGATAGAACAATATTTGTATTAAAATTGTTAAACTAAATCAAGGGACAAATATTGGCTTTAATATGGTCAATCAATGACAAATTACATCATTGCAGGTCACTGTTGCATGAATAAACTGTTAAAACCATGAAAATTTCAACTGTAAATTAATGACTGTAATTTCGAAATTTAAGTTGGTTTAAAAAAACTCGCAGACAAAGACATTTGTACCTACTAACGCAAGGAATCTTAGAAATAATGGGTTTTTATAAAGGACAGTATTGACATTCGTTAGTCTTGGGTAGGTAAGTTACCTACAGTAGGTGTAGGTAAAGGTAGAAAACATGGTCCCATTGTATTCAAACGTTGAATACAATGTCATTATCCGAGTTTTTGAAACCAACGTACGACTTTAACTAAACGGGACCCGTCATCATAGTCTTGAGTGAGCTAATGAAACTGGAGCTCCGTAGGGTTGTAGCTTAATGTCATGATAACGGAATATTTTCTCATAGTTGTTATCTAATCTTTGCCTAATCAACTTCTTTATTTCGATATTTAACGCCGATCTTCAATCCTACTTTCTAATTTCAAATGAGTTTCAGAACGAATACTGACTGATTTCTCATTTTTGCTTTAAATTCGTAAACGTGGCATGGATTATCGCAAAGATATTAAGCCTCAGGGTGGAAACCCTCGGTTCAGTAGCTACCTATAGGTAGGTACGGTCGTTATGAACTTAATGTTTTTGGGTTTTTTTTGTTTGTTTGTTGGATAAATCATCAACACGTATAGAAAAATATTTATCTTTGACTATGAATTCGGAATTTACCTGACAATCATCACTGGAGACAGCATTTCTTGCACTTTTCACAAGGGAATAGCTGAGAGATCCAACATTGCGTAGAAATAGTGTCTAGTAACTCAAGTTTTCGATTTAAAATACGTGAACTCAATAATAAAATTGTGGCTCCAATCGACCAAATAGAGTCAGGGTGGCCGTCGGGAAATTTCAGAGGTTCGGGAGGTCTTGGAGTGATACTTGATTGGCTCGCAGGCCCTATTTACCTTAGGAAGTTGAAATTTGATGGGGATACTCTCTGGGACATTAAGAATGTGTTGATACCGAGAATTCCAATGATTCCAGCAGACATGACATTCGAATTCAAACGTTTGCAGGCCCAATTATTGGAAAGGATGCCAATAGATGGTCTTTTAGCATGTCTCCTTAAAAATGTATTCATGTCAAATCTGAATGAACCCCGATTTTAAATTAAGACGATTTTACAGAGCAACGTTACAAAAGCAGATCTACTGAAGCAACTAACATCCTGCAGCGCAAAGATGAAACGTTGAATTTGCAGAAGATATGCTTGGAGCAGGAAGTGGAATTGAACAAGGAGAGAAAGACTAATCTACTTTTGGATAGGGATAAAATCAATTTAGAAATACAGAAAATTAAATTGGAGATTCAACTTCTCCAAAACAAAGTAAATGAACCAAGACAGTGATATTTCAGTTTAATTTTTGTTTTGTTTTTTGGATGTTACAGTTTTTGGTTGAATTGAGTCTCTAGTGTAAATACCTATTGTTTGTTCCTATTTCTATTAGTGCTATTGTTTTTTCCTATGATTTCTGTGATTTATTGACCATGTAACAATTTGATTTTGATAATGTACAAACAACATTGTTTTAAAACGCAATGTGTTGGTAGTAAAATTTACGTAAAAAATGAGGAGGGTGTAGTTCATACTTTATTTTGTCGCCTAACATTTATCTCAAAATAGTCACCAGTTTTTTTTAGCTATGACCACACTTTTACCAGGGCCAATTGCTAAATAACGACACTTTTTGCGCGAGAGCAAATCATGAGACATTTTGTGAGATCAAAATGTGTCACGAAAGTTGTTGCCTAAACCACTCTGAAAATAAAAGCATCTGGTAGGAAGCCTTTCTGAGACATCAAGGTACGAATACAATTATCCCCATCCTGATCAGTTGAGTGAGTTAAATTTTCTCATGTTAAATTCATGCTAAATTTCCTATTCGATCCATAGTATTGTTATTTAGATGGAGCTCCTCTAAGACTCGTTGGTAACAATTACGAGGTACAGAGGCACACTGATCAGCTGAGGGGCAAACATTTTTACTGTGAAGCGAAAAATTGCGGGGTCCTGGAACTGTAAAAATGTTAACTCTTCTTGGAGTCACGATGTGCCACGTCCTGATCATATTACACACAGGGTTTAATAATATATTATAGGCCAATGATCTGTGTAGAAGGGCTAACTAACACGGAAATAATAAACCATTGTGTAATAATTTGCTGCATTTTTGTTTGATTTAGTTAGAACTCAGTTAAATGAATTAAAAGAGACCGACCAGAACATTGTACGACCAACCATACTCACTCCAAAAAGGGTTTAAGTGTTGGAAGAGAAACAAATGGTCAGCACGAATGTGAATCACAAAGTGACTTTGGCATGCAGCAACAGGCTGACATTCTGCCGAGTTGGCTTGACCTTATTTGGTTTTATAGGCAGTTAAAACTACCTTTACACGTGTGATGCCTGAATTTAATATAGACCTGTGCTCTGCACAGAACAGATATATAATACATAAATAATAAGCATTTATGCAACAATTTGCAGTTTTTATATTGCACTCATGAAATGTAATTTTTATTGTTGGCATAGAAAAACCAAGGACGGAGGGCTTTGTTGGGCCCTGTGAATACCAAGCTGGGCTCTATTTCATAAACAACTACCTACCTAGTTAGGATTTTCATAGGAGTTTTTGAAAAAGGGCAATCATGAAGCGACAAGAGTAGAGCACTTTCAAGAGAAATTTACTTCGATAGCTGTCACTACCTCGCAAATCAGTCTAGTTCTCCAGGAGAACACTTACCAATACATATAGATTCGTTACTGTTAACGAAACTTAATTAACTAATCTCATTGAGGAATTCTGATTCCGAAAATAGACATATTATGTATGTTGAATAGATTGAAATTAAATGTTTCATTGTTACGTGAAAAGTTTTATACCTGTGGATAACTTGCTAGTTAGCGTAGTACTCTAACACAACACTTTCAAATACATTCAGGTTCGTTAGTCCTCCTGGGATGTCACTAGCATAACTTAATCAACTGTCATAAATAAGATATTCCATTATTTAAAAAAATTACTCTTTTGTCGATGTTGAGTATTTTAAAATGTGATGTTTCATTGTTAGATGAGATGCCTGTGACTGCTGCGACTACCAAGCTAATCAGCTTGGTTCCCTGAAACGACACTTAAATTACATACCGGTATATAAGCCCACCTGGGATTTCATAGTATATCTTTATCGACTGACATAAATCAGAAATTATTTCTAAAAATTACTGTGCTGTTTATGTTAAGTAGCAGACAGTACACCGTTAACATAGATCTTTTAGATACCAATTGATTGTTGAATCATGAATACTATGGTGTAGGTAATAGGCTTTTGAGGTGTTGTGTAAAAATAATAAATAAATAAATGCCTGCCACGTTAAGCTTCAATTTCATTCACGTTTCTTTGTCTCCAGTAACATTATCAATCCGCCACTCCTCTTACTTTGACAATTGCCAAGTAGGTATTGCTATTTTCAGACAGCATTTATCTCACTTTTTGTGTCATTCAAGCTTAAAATATAATACTTGAATACTCTCTTTATACAATTATCTGTGGAATGCAGCTTTCTAAGAAGCACCTACATGTTGCTTCCACTTCCCTTCAGCTGTCAAGAGATAACTTTAAAGTAGACGTTTGATTTTCATACATACAGTAATACGAGGAAAATATACCCAATCACACAGTATTCCCATACCTTTCAACCTAGATTATTTATCAATGACATAAATTTATTACATTAACAGAAAAGAGAAAGTCTGGGGCCGTGACTCATTGGGCTTTAGAGGTAGAAGACCTCCTCCAGCGAAGATGAAGAGGGCAGGGCCCTCAGGAAACTTGTGGAATTGCCCCGCTGAATGCCCAGGGACAGGTGTTAAATGAGGTATCGCTTGGTACCAGAGTCCTATAGGCCACGAAGCTAGTTGCCAGGGAGTCTGCACGCGTTAGGTCCCACACTTTAGAATCAGTCCATCTGGCAATTTTCTGTCCTCGCGCAAGAGGCCTGATGGACAGGGATGACCGCTGAAGCAAAAGCTCGCTGCAGTAAGGTGTTGAGCTCTGTGTGGCGAGAGAATCTACCTACACTCCACTTGCAGCATAACCTATGCTGACCAAACTTGTCAACAGGAGTTGAACAGATGCAAAATTGTGGTTGACAGAGCTTGACCCGAGACCAACGCTGACCCGCAATACCTCATTGTGTAAAAACGTGCCAACATTTGGGCAAGGGATGGCATCCAACTACGCACCTGAAAGATTATTCTGGAGAATTTTGAATCTCAAAGAATCTGTGGGGGTAGGGAAGGTCATGTCGTCCACAATTTGTTTGAGAGGCATAGGGTCCCACGCTAATTGAACTGAATTCAGAAAGACAAGGAACGCCGTTGCCACACTTTCCTCTCCACATCTCATTGACTTCAGTGAAAAAAGGTAGAACCAACTCACCACCCGTATGTTTGTGTATTGAAGATACGAGTTGCATCCATTGCATGACGCCAGGAAAGCTAGCAAGACATGTCCTGTAAGCGACGGGCTCCTAGCCCGCCTAATCTGACTGGCAGAGTAGCCTGTAGACATAAATATTATCTTTCCATTTCTACGATCATTAATCTGAGACGATATCAATAAAGCTTTACTAGATACAACAAAGCTTATGATTAGATAATGATAGAGGATGATGAAACAAAAACAACCAACCATAGTTTTCAAGAAGTTATTTTTATTCAAAATGAGAATCATATATAAACTACATTTTTTGATTGGCGTTTGAAACATGAACCATTTCAAAGTTTTATTTTTATTATTTACAAGTTCAATAATTAATTAAAATAGAGTTCGGTCTCATAAAGCCTTTTATTTTTAAATCAGTTTTAAAAATATTTTTGTGCGTCGAAATCCCGAAGAAATCGTACCTAACATTTATAGGTACTTACGTTAGAAACAATTTAATTACAGAAAAAAAGTTATTCAGAGACGTCTTTAATATTGTCTTCTCAACAAAAATTATTTGTAAGGCAGGTATTGAGTATCTCTGTCCTTAATCATAGTAGGTTATATAACCTATACAGTCGTATAATCTCATATAACCTACTATAAAAAACGCGGTGAGAGTTAAATACCGGTAATATCTAGTTTTCCCCCTGGGCTAAACAATCTAGAATACGCAGTTCTGTTTAACGGTATATCTGTCTTTTTGTAGGCACAGTTTTGTAGCAGTCGAACTTCTGTCTCCTTGCTGCTCTGAAACAAATTCGAAAAATCCTATTGTTAAGAAAAAAGAAGAACTTTAAGAAATTAAACTTAAAGATTAAACGATCTAATATTTACATTACGTCAACAAATCACAAAACAAACAAAAAATGTAAACGTTACAATATTTTTTTAAAACTTTTAACAATCCAAAAAGTGGAAGGATCCTTTCATTGTTGTAATCTATAAAAATGGAGATCAATCCAATTTGAATAACGTGTAATTCTAGTACTTTTCTCTAACGTTTCTTGATTGTATATACAATTTTTATGTACATCAAAATAAGGCTGATTGGAGTCCAATCATTTTTTGCAATAAATGTCCAACAATAAATAGTGTACTAAAGTAGATTATTTATAATTACAGTACTTTGTATTATGATAAATCGGCGGATTCAAGTAATAATAGATACCTACATCGAAAGTAGATTTAAAATCTACTACAACTGCAATCACTTCTTATTTAAAGAAACAGTTTTGCCATCACTGTTTGAAAGCGTGAGATGTATCTTGAAGCATGTGATTTTATTCTAAGGTAAGAATGTACAATGCCTAAGAAATGCAAGTGACAACAGATTTGTGCTTATTGAAATCGTTTGGTTGTACTGATTTAATTAAAAACAGTGACTGATTAATACAAATCAGTGGATTACATCAACGCAACTTTCTTACATAATATTTAAAACAGTTTGAATCAGATAAGGTTTTCGAAAATCAGTGTGTGTATGGAGTGAGTACCTGTTTGTACCAGAGATATTCAGTAAAATTTCGGTTCTTATTCGGGGAATGCCAACAACATTGAGACCAGTTCTCAAATTTTCAACAGTAGACGGCAAAAAGTTATAATAAAAACCATGCTCTACGTAACTACCAATTTTCTTGGTTAATCTTTAGTTACATGATAGGGTTATTATGATATTCGTTGAGTCCCCAGTTTATCCACGATTTAACTGTATTTAATGCTCATCTTAGTCATCACAAACTTCGTTTTAAATTCCATTATCAAAATTACCAATGAAAACGTCACAGAAGTGTTTAAGATTATACCAAAAAAATATACAGGGTTTATAAATCGTTAGGAAAGCGTAGTCTTTCATGCTAAAGACAGCGATTTGGTTATGATTGATTAACTTAAAAATGAAATTGTGTGATAATTTCCCTCGACCAAACACGGTTAACTCGGAGTTCAATTAAGTAGATCAAATTACCATACGGATAATGCATAGGCTTTTCATTCTATTTTTATGACTCAAGTAAGGCAGTATGTGATAAGTGTGTTTGACTAGAATTAAGTCAACCGGTCACGTGAGATATTCACATGATTCCATGAATCGACTTTTGGAAATTGTTCAAGTGTTAACACCTAGCTACACGTTGTAGTTATCATTAGGTATTTGCTAAAGCCAATTTCTATTGGGCATCTGAAAGACCTCGAGGAGACTCTAGAGTAACATTATGTCTTTCGTCGAACCTCTCACATAGTGGCTCTGGCTAGGTGATTCGGTGGTCGTGCAAATGTCAACTTTAAAGGCAAAGTAGTAGGTACTTACCTAGTTAATTAGCAGTGACTCAAAAATTATTATTGAGACATCAAGATTTTTTTTACGAAGAATTAACCTATCAAATTCAATTACCCAACAGGAGGCATCAGGCAAGATAGTCTTCTCGGAAGTTCAGAGGGTTAACCGTCTTGATAGAGGGAAATTTAACAATGTTATCCAGCCCACCATTGATGATACTTGAATTACAGGAATGATGATAAAGTAGTTCTCTATGTCTTTTCTCGTATTTTTAGTAATGGAAAGTTAAAACAAATTGTAGCTTGTTAATGATTAATGGGGGGTTGATGAGCATGCGGATGTTTGTCAGACCCAAAGGACTCGCAGGGGCTGTCTGAAGCCGGTGTCGACAGGCGTTGAGGACCATCTTCGGTGTCTGTGCGGCTCGACCAATGGAAGACCAAGCTCGTGATGCGAACCTTCACCATTGGCTGTGCCGTTCGTGGAAGTGGTTCCATTGGCTGTACCTTATCACAACAACAAATTCAAATTAGAAAACAAATTCTTAAGAACTTACTGATTAATGCATAGGTACAGGAAATGTTCAACTACAAAACCATTTAAATGTTGTTTCAAAAGCCTACATCGAATTGATATCGTGTGTTTAGGTTTGAAATAGGAATCGTGCTGTAGAGCTACAGTTGTTGTAAGCCAGATCCTCAAGGGTCAGCAGCTAAAAATCAGCTTAGTAAGACAAGAGGGCGGTACAACTCCACAGGATAGTCACTTTGCGATTCATAGTCGTAATGAGGATCCTTAGTATTTCAGTGCTTAAGCCCTTATGGAACGTAAACATGGTGGATTAGCCTGATTGGGTTGGACAGTGGCTGGCAGAAACAAGATAGGAACAGGACGGGAAATTTAAGTACCAAATTTACCTTAAAAGTAACAGCCTATGTCCTATGCCCCTCCTCATGTTAGGTAGGAATAGCCGTGCGACAGGGTAGGCAACACAGGGAAAACGCCATGATCACTCTCCGAGCGAAAAACTCTGACACTGGACATCCTGCCTGATGGGCGGGCGGGTGAGGTCGGGAGGGCTGCTGCCGTTAAGGTAAATTAGGTAAGACCAGGCGAGGCAAGTGCGTACCCGTTTTTCATAAATCTGACTTTGTTATGCTACCATTTCCCTCAAACTACAAGTTCAATGATGACTACGGTTTTATTACATTCCCCAGACATTTCTACACCGAAAAACGTATAGGTAGGTATATTGAATTGAAGTTAGTAGTGCATTAAGAATTAGGAAAAACCTAGAAACATTCAAACAACGCACTTGCCCCTTAACAGGGGGCAAGTCCGTTATTTGAATGTTTCTAGTTGTATAGTGGGGCAAGTGCGTTTTCAGCTTTCTACCCGAAAAAAATAAAAAATAAATAAATAAATAAAATAAAATAAAAAAGAAAATGCCGCAAAATAGATAAGTTTTAGCAACTAAACATGAAGTCCTGAGATGATCAAATGGTCAATAAACTCATCTACTTGTTGATTGTCGTCTGATTCCCTTTCGGATTGGGTATCAGGATTGCATGAGAAAGAATTTGAAGACTCCAGAATTCTGGAGAATAATATAGGACTGAGATTTGGGAGATGCGTGCGGTTGTGTGTTGGTGATGAGGAAGAGGTTTGGGTTGGAAACTGGTCTTCAAGACCTTGATTTTCCCATGTTTCCTAGTGATTTCATGTGATTTTTAATGAGACGCACTTGCCCCACTGCCAAGAAAACGAGGGGCGAGAGCGTTTAATTTATTTACTTCAGCAATTTTTGTAGCCTTGAAGTTATCAAGTGCCCATTTCATGCAGAGACGAAAGGTTGAAAGATGAAACAGCGGAATAAAGGAGAGGAAGAGTTTTAGTCGGAAAAATCATTGAAAACTGTACTCCCCTCAGATTCGCCCTCGATATCAGACAAAGACTTCGCAGAACTTTGTTCAAATCAGGTACGCTTATTTGTTCACTGAGGAAGTTCAAATAAACACCTGTTCTAACATTCACCAAGAAACTTATTAAAATAGATTGGTTTCATAGCGAAATAAAACGAAGAGACACTCTTGCCCCAAAACGCACCCCCATTTCGGAGTGGTAGTGTGGTGGCCGGGTATTAAAAACAGCAAACACCTGGGCAAAATCGAAAGATTAGCCTGCATGCTTATTAGTGGAGCTACCCCAACTAGAAGCAATGGTTTATTCCATGCAAGCTGTGGTTAGGTTGAATATTTTTGGAGAATGGGCATGACACCAGTCATCTCTCTCACTACACACAAGTAGGACACACCTACATCAAACAATCTACTAACGCGTATGCACCAGAAATCCTTATTCCCGTTGATGAAATGAAGAGGAGATTTTTCTGGAACTTGAAAACCACCTTTGAAATAAAAGATAGAAATAAGCGGAACATTCAACAAACCCCTGTTGAGACTATAGACACCATCAACAACTACACTGATGGTTCTAAGACAGATAGGGGACCCGAAACTTCCTCTGGTGCTGGTGTGTTCATACCCAGCCTTCAAATGGCAGACTTTTATAGCCTTGACAAATATGCAACTGTATTTCAATCAGAAATCTATGCTTTAACAAGTGCCTGGTCACCTAACAAAACCACAACACTTATAACAAAAACATTCACATTTTTACCGATAGTAAGGCCAGCATTAAAGCACTCCTGAACCCCCTCACGACCTCAAAATTGGTCTGGGAAACAAAGAAATACCTGAACATTTGTTTCTTCACAACAACAAAATAACCATAAAATGGATTCCTGGTCATGAGAATCACAAAGGCAATGTTAATGCGGATGGTTTGGCTCGAGCAGAATCAGGACAACAGTTTCTGGGCCCTTCTCCTGCCATCTGTATTTTCAAAAATTCCTGTAAAACTAAAATTAAAACATGGGGTCATACAGGACCTCAACATTCACTGGAGTAGAGAAACAGCTAAATATAGACAAACCAGAATGTGTTACATCTTCTGATCCCAAACGAGCATATTGGCTTCTAAGTAAACGTCGAAATTCAATTAGAACTATGATTGGCATCCTTACCGGACATTATGATTTCCGCAGGATGCTAAATATTATAGAAAACAACATCTCACCTCTATGTGCCCTTGCGGACTCGAGGAGGATTCCACAGAGCATTTTCTTTGCAGATGCGACCGGTACTGGAGATCCAGAACGGAGGCATTTGGGCATCATATAATTGAACGAGCTTCCCTCAGAGATATTGAGTGGAAAAGAATAAAAAAATTTGCTGATTTAAGCAAAAGATTTGCTTGTGACGACTCCAACTTGGGATAACTGGTGGAAACCTCTTTAAATTAAAGGGGCCTCTTCTTGAGGGCGAGTATAAGCCGATTATGGTGCCTGAAACTCTTTTCCAATGGAAACCCCGAGCATTGAGTGAGTGAGTGACTCTAGGTAGGTTAAGGTTAATGTTCCATTCAGTTCCTGGTATATAGTAGCAATGTACCCTATTTACTAGCAAACCATCTCTTCTGTTTCATCTTTTCGTCTAATACGTTCTATTAGATACCTACTAGATTAGAAGCCTCCGACGTTTCGTTCCTAAAAACTTAAATCTAAATTATTTATAAACGCACCATTGACGGTGGGAGCCCTGGTGTCACCATTGGTGTCGTGGAAAGAGCTCATCGATGAAAAGCCGCTTTCGTCCTCGGTGGAGCCAACGGAGAGCTGGGGTGTCGACGGGCCGCCTCCGCTCTTGTTGTCTTCGCCTTCCCGGGCTCCGCAACAAGAACTTTGCACTAACGAACTACAGCTTCCCATCTGAAACGTCAAAAAATTGACAAACATTCAACTTTAAAGATATTGGGAGGATTTACAGAGGGTGGACCTTTCTCAGACACCCAAAAAAAGGTGGAATCAGAAATTAAAAGAGCAAGGCACATAAATGTTATATAAATAAATTAAAGTGGATTTTATCCTGAGAATTTTGGCACTAACCACATTCTCCCATGGTGAGTAGTTCTTTGGATACATTGGCATAATCCTATTTTTTCATTATAGCTCGCAGTGCATGAACTCATCCCTCTAATCACCTCTTCGTTTGAATACGACAACCACCTACATCTATTCAGAATTAAGAGGACCTTTCCCGTTATCGTTCCGCCACCGTATGTCCAACTACTTTTTACTAAGGGATTGGCTATATGATGTTATGAACTTTTGAGATGCGAGCTTACATTCATCCAGACTAACAAACTATACTATACCTAATTCTTTATTTATTCTATTCTAATTCTTTATTTAATTATTACTTTACTAATGCACATTTTCTTTTCTCATTTTGTACATGTAACCAAAGTTTTATATTTTTAGCCAATAAATAAATAAATATCATTCTGACCTATTTGTCCAACTAATC
Source organism: Adelphocoris suturalis (assembly GCA_030762985.1). Taxonomy (NCBI): domain Eukaryota; kingdom Metazoa; phylum Arthropoda; class Insecta; order Hemiptera; family Miridae; genus Adelphocoris; species Adelphocoris suturalis. The sequence continues at coordinate 48,576,002 of CM061043.1, read as the reverse complement.
TAGTGTAAGCTTGTCTACAACCACACTTAGAGAGATTTTGCACAGATGTTTTTTGCTTCGATCAGTGCTTAGATAGCCTGCACTCACATCTCAAATATACATAACATCAAGTAGGCAGTCAATTCAGAATAATCTTATTTATAAATTAGTATCATAGGGTGGTGGAACGATAACGGAAAAGGTCCAATTAAGATACCACCAAGAGTGGGTTGGGAGTCTGTGCCATCGGGCAACCCACAATGTGGTCAGATCGCTTAATTTTTTTAAATAAAGTTGTTTCTCTCAACAACCATGAACAACAGCCTACATTTTTTTATCTTCACCCATAACCCCCCTTATCCATAACCCTGTTTCTGTGGGTTTCGATTCGGGCCCATGCCATTAATTATTACTATCATTACAAATACCTACGAATACCACCGTAGTACCTACGTATTATTGTTCTAGTTCTTGATTTCTCAATAAACAGCATACCAATGTAAATTAGTTTCCTTTAACAGTAAAAATCAATTAATAATGATTAGTAGGTATTCCACCAGAGGATGTGTGTAGGGGGGTGGCCTTGGGTGTTCTTTACTAGTGCCCCCCCCCCCCCCCCCCCCCATTTTCAACATGAGATTTCTCCCATTCAAAACATGACTTTCTCATTTTGAAAATACGTTTTGGACTCTTCAAAACTCCCTATTTTTTACTATTATAATTTGAAACACCCCACGTATGATTAACAATAATTAATTATGTGGAGTAGTAGGCTTCAAGGAATAAATCCAAGGGTTTGTTTGAGGGTGAGAAATAGGTTAGCTTCTCGCATTTGTTTATTGTTGCTTAGCGCTTTCGCCTTAATGGCCTCGTTACAGCAGAAAAGGTGAGTACTCCCTTATTTTATATATGAGGGTCGTTTTGATGGTACAATTTCCATTGGGCAATTTGAATGTATCTTCTAATATTGCAGGCTCAATATAGGCCTTTTTTGTTTATTTCAATCATTAGGGGGACCCATCCACTTGTTGCTGCTTTATACTGGTGTATGTACCTTTTAGCATGTTGTTGAGGGGAGGGGGTTTAATTTTACAGTTAAAATGAATAAAATGTAAAAATTATGGGAGCTATCACTTATCATTCCATTATTTGCATATTTTAGTAATTTTAACAGTAAAATTAAACCTCCCCTCCTCTCAACAACATGCTAAAAGGTACATACACCAGTATAAAGCAGCAACAAGAGGATGGGTCCCCCTAATGATTGAAATAACCAAAAAAGACCTATATTGAGACTACAATATTAGAAGATACATTCAAATGGCCCAATAGAAACTGTACCAACAAAACGACCCTCATATATAAAATAAGGAGTACTCACCTTTTCAGCAGTAACGAGGCCATTAAGGCGAAAGCGCTAAGCAACAATAAACAAATGCGAGAAGCTAACCTGTTTCTCACCCTCAAACAAGCCCTAGAATAATTAATTATGGTTTTAAAAAATTGGGGGGCAGTAATAAAGTTTTTACCTAGTGAACAATTATTTTACTACTGCCCCCCCCCCCCCCCCCCCCCCCCAACACATCCAAACAGCAGTATCCACGGGATAATACAATACAGGTCTGTCTGATGAAGCAGATATATACACTTTGATCGAAAATTAAGGGGTAGAGAGTTGATGACTTAAGTATGGCTGGACTCCTCCCCGTCCAATCTCAAGAGAATTTGGGGAATTCCCCCTCTACTCCCCAACGTAATCTATTTGTCCAACTAACCTATATTCTACCAAAAGGATTGATTAAGGACATTTTTTCATTTTTGAGATGCGAGGTTGCGAGCATCCAGACACCCAACTACGCACATCATTCAGACCTATTTGTTTAAGAATTAATACTAATACTATGAGCAGTATGAATGGTATACGTATAATTTGGTGGTCTGGATGCTCGTATCTCATTCATCTGGATGCGAGAGCTCTGCAAAGAGAGAGTTTTGAAGAGTCCAAATAGTATTTTCAAAATGAAAAAGCGATATTTTGAATCGGAGAAATCTTGCAATGAAAATGGGGGGGACTAGTAAAGAACACCGGGTGGCCTTGGCAAATGGTCAACCAAATTGAATAAAATTATAAATTAGTTTCCAAATAATTTAAATACCGAAGTGCTGTCTCTCCTTTGTGAAGTGTCTGCGACCCTGGCTAGGTCGGGCTCTCTCGTGCCCAGAAGTGACTGGACGGTCCTCAACAGCCTGAACGCGTCCTGAGACAGTCTTTCGGGAGCGACCTCTTCAGCCAATGCTCTGCTACCCCTCCTGCGAAACCGATAGCATCCGTAAAATGATTTCATTCAGCTGATACTGAAAAAACCTGAAGAAAATGTGGATTGAAGTGAAAACATTGATTACGTGTGATCAAGAGTGTGAGGATCCTGTTTGTGGAGAATGGTTTGTGGTACATAAAAACTAGCACTTAACGGCTCAAAACTGACACCTTAGATGGTTTTCAAAGGCGATGAATCCAAATTTTAGGCCAAGAGAGTGAAATTCCGATCCACCAAAATATTCCGATCTGAACTGAGTAGGTAATGAACAAATTCCAACTCTTCCATGCTCACAGATCCATTCCTACTGGTCCAGAAATATCTGCGTGAACGAGCCCTACGCTTCAAGCTATTTTTTTAAAGAAAATTTCAAAGAGCAACTTGATGGACAATAGGAGTCCCTATCCAATAGAGTACCTACGTGCTAAAACAGATTGCTAAAAAGAAAATTGTTAACCAGGACTAGGTACATATCGGCTTGAACAAACTACAAGCTTCAAACTATATGTCTGATCTATTATAATAATAGGATACATACAAAGTGATAACGCTTGAACGCCTGCACCGATTCTCTTCAAATTTTTTTTAAACTGACCGGCATGAAGAAAACTGGTGCAGATAATTCTACCAAGTTATAAATCAGATTCCTTCATATTAAAAAACAAGAACGAGAGTTGTTTATTAGGCTGTGGCGGTAACAACAGTTGCCATCAATTCACGGTAAGTAAGAAACGTAGTGTAGTTACTAACATCTAGGAGAGTTACTTCTGAACGAAGAAATCGAAACTGAAGAACTTAGCGGACTTTATATATACAACTTTATATATACAAGTTTGTTGCGAAAGTGTCGGTAAGTAAGAAACGTAGTGATGGGGTCTTTTCTGATCAGCTGAGTGAGCTAAATTCTTTTTATTTGCATAATTAAAGTTTGTACTTGCATCCCTTGGTGACACGGGCTTTTCCACTTAAAATAAGATGGTGTTTGGAAAGATTGTTCTGGACAGTACTGAACGACTCTAACTTCTCCTTTCCACCTCGTAGTTCTAGGGATGGCCCAGAACAGCCTCTCTAAGATAACCTACAGTGCATCAGGCAATCTAATTGGAATCTTCAGATGACTCTTAGACTGATACAGAGGATCAAGTGATAAATGGTTCTGTTTCAGCTCTTTCAGAATAATATTGCATACCAAAATGTAAGAAATTTAGTGGAGAATTCAATTAAAAAAAAAAAAAACAGCAGTTTGCGTAAGCAGCACTAAATTTTCGAATCGATCAGCTGGAGCTCTGGGTGGAGCCCTTATTTATTTCATATATTCCATTCGTCCCTTGATGTCCTAGAGAGGCTCCCTATCAAATTTCGTTGTAATCAGACAGACGAAATAACTTTTAGCACAATCAGCTGATCAGGATGGAGCCTGTAAGGTCATTCGTCTCAATTTTCAACGTCCTATCACTGTATCCAACGTCCTATCACACCCTATCAATTTGCAACGTCCGGCGGTGAACAGGAGAGATTTTAGATCATTAAGCTGATCAGGATGGCGCTCCTCACTCTGCTCGTACCTTGTTGTCCCAGATCTACCTGCCAAATTTCGACGTCCTACGGTAAATAGGAGAGATTTGAAAACGATTTCACCATCATTATGATTGATATTACGGCTCGCGGTCAGCTGATCATCACCCAAGTCAGCGAGGCAAAAGTTCCAACATTGATATACATAATATCAACATTTTGGTCCAAATCGGACTAGCGGTTTCGGAGGAGTAGTGAGTGAGACAAAATGTTGTCCATAAATGAATAAATAAATACCTATATAAAGAAATCTGAAAAAGAATGACTATTGTAATCGAGTTCTACACCCTCTGAAACGAAAAGAAAATGCATCCCCACCCCCATGTGCTACCGTAAGACGGCTGCAATACTCCCTTTTCTACGAAAAGTTGGGTAAAAACAAACAAGTTTTCGGACGATTTTTCAGTTATTGACTCCCCTTAATAAAATCCAAGGGCGTTCACACAGGAAGTTTTGGGACTCAGTACGAACCGAACGATACGACTTCTATCCCCTCTATTCCATAACGCATTTCCATCCAGGCCTGTTCCGAAACTGGGTTAAAAAATATGGTCTTTGTTCTAGTGAGAAACTATTCTCCTCCCTTCGGGAACTGAGAAATTATTCTCTTTCCACCTTCAGCTGGTCTAAGGAACTGTACGAGAACACGCGTTCAAGTCCCCTCAAACAGTTTTCCCTGAGAAAACTCAGAATTATCTTAATTTCTTAGCATACGAACCAAGTGCAATCTCTGCTATAAGTCGAATAACTGCTGTCCTGCATTTGCGATATGCTGTTGGCCCTGTGAACGTTGATTGTGTGGCTAGGTGAAGGGGATGAAGCCCGACTCTGAGTCACAACTGTGTGAACACTGCGGCTACGAGGGACCCTGAAAAAGAATATTCTCCAAATCAATACACCTAGTAAACTAAAATTAATATTACAATACAAAATATTACAGTACAAAATTCCATTAGATGCAACAGGCAAAAATAGGATAGGTACTTGGTAAAACATATATTATGCAGTCCAGTGGACTGAGTTTCCGATTACATATTTTATTAATCAATAGAACAACGTCAACCATTTCTAAGTCCCTCTCATATTCTCAAAAATGCCTTATTCCACGGAATGAAAATGAAATATGAGCTTTTCTGTCTATTGATATAGAGAGCTTCTAAGAGAGATTAATGAACTAAAGGGTTATACTAGTAACAAAAATTCTTGCGAATCCAACACCACCAATTTACCTATATTATTTATATAACCAATACCTATATAGTCAGCATAACTCATTTTTGAGAAAATATAATAATAATCAATCAATCATTTATGGGCAAGCTTTCGGGTTATTAAAAACCATCTTCAGGCCTCTCAAAAGGTTCTAGTATGTTAGGTATTAATTATACTAAAATCAGTAGGTTATTTGACGGTATATTGACTGGTTAATTTCAGAATCATGGTAGATGAAGTTTGTGAAATAGGAACGTAGGTATGGAAGCCAAACATTTATTTTTTATTTTGTAGAATAATAATTGACCAATTATAAAGTGCAGACGTGAATAACCAATCTGATCCAGAACCTATTAGAAAGAAGAAAAGTACTTATATTGCTAAATATAGGACTAAAAGGTAGGAGTGTTTCAAGTTCCAATATAATGCTTGTTTTTGACTTTTAGCACTGTAAAAAATAAGTGCAACGTTAAAGAGACCAGCAATATAAAAGATAAAATCAAAACATACGTGCAACAGAATCCAATGAGCGAATTTTGGAAAGAACCAGCTTTTTTTTTAAACTTTCGGTTTATTATAACCGTTTACTAACTTCAATATGCAAGCCTTGTTTTTTGGCATGCCAACATTTCTAGCGTTCGAATTATTATTAGCAATACCAACTTCTTGCATTAGGTACAGTGCTGCCAACCCGTTTCAGCAAAAAATCCCCCCAAATTCACGAAAAAATCCCCAAAATCCCCAGGAGGAACCAGAAAATCCCCCAAATTTAAGGTGCCGTTAAAAGCGATTTAGGACACAATATTGATCACAAATTGAATTATTAAGTAGGTAATAAAATTAAAGAACTCGGTTACCAACAGTAGGCAGGTACTTATGGTGAATCATGTTGTTAATAAAAGAAAAACTTGGCGGGTAACTTTCACACGAGTAATAAATTATGTAATAATCAAGTAAAAAAATGTAAACCGACAAGTATGACTAGTAAGTAAAATAGGAAAAAATACAAGTACACCCACTGTACATGATGTAGGAAGATGCATTTATTTTTCCTCCAAAATTTTGGAGAAAATCATTTTTCTAGGGGTTCAAACTCCTTCCCTTTCCTACATCTTCACTAACTCTCGTCTGATTTGGTTTGGCAAACTGACGTTCGTGCCCGACACTCTCCGTTCGTGTCATTTGCCGTTGTTCTGAGAAAGATCTAGTGGAGGGATCATTTTTTCATTTGTATTTATGGTGAAATTCACCTTTGTTTCATATATGGAAGGCAGTAAAAAAATATATATAAATCAAGGATTGTCAGTGAAGCTCAAAAATCCCTCACGTGGGGATAAATCCCCCGCGTTGGCAGCACTGATTAGGTAAATATATTTTTAAAAAGATGTTCAATGCCAATATAAAACCTGTCGAAACTCGCTAGTGGTTTATTCGAAGTTACAGTCATGTAGTGCGTCTGAAGTATACGTGGGCTAATAACCGCAGAAAATAAATTCTAGAAATTTTGAAATCATTGCAATTACGTAGGTAATTTATTTTAACTATAATGCACATACCAAAGCAGTTTTAAGAGGGTTCAGAACCGAACTAATTTTTTAAAAATATTTTTGTATTTAATTTATATCAATCTTTTCATAATTCTGAAGATTTTGGTATATTGCACTCTATTATGGCTAGAGAAGTGCGCAACCACCTAGAAAAGAGCGCTCAGAGCTGCTTGATCTCAACTCAGTCGCTACCTTGATGGAAACTGGGAAATTGCAAGTACCTTCTTAGCATTACCTTCTTCTTAGACAAAACAAGTAGAAATAAAACACACACTAATATTAGACATGAAAGATCCATGTGTTGTTTTCGGAGTCTTGAAAGCTTGATCCTAGACACAAATGACATGGTTACGTTCAAACGTTGTATTGACAAAAGGCTGAATCACATCACATTTTTCTCTGATTTTTCCCGTATTTTTAGTGCTGTATTGAGGGTTTGAAAATAGAAACTGAAGAAGACTAGAAATGTGAATGTTGATGGGGAATAACTGCAAAAACTGCTTATTCTGGCGGAATGTAGTTTTATTGAGTCTGTCAGGTTAGGGCTCCTAGGGGTTTTCCAGTGAATTGTAACCTTCCCAAGGGTTACGTTTTAGCATTTTTCTATGTCGAGGTAGAAATTAGAATCTTGAAAACTTGATCCTAGACATGTCGTAGTAATGAGTAATGACATGGTACCTAACTTCCAAATGTTGTATTGACAAACTCGCGTTTTTCTCAAAACAGCTGTTTTTGCTTCCTACTTACCGAAGGTAGGGAAGCTGTGTTCGTGATTGAAGTAGAAAAAAAAAAAAAAAAAAAATTTATAAGACGTCGAGTTATAACTCCGTCAAACAAAATATTTCACCAGAGAGAAAATACGAAATTCTCTCTCAAAAGTGAAATATTAACTAATAACATACAAGGCGACCTCCCTAGACACTTACTGGGCGAGAGAGACGCGACAAGTATCTCGAACCAAGTCGCCTTGAATGAGAAAACTCAAACAGAAAATCAAACGTCCTCTAAAACTAGCAAGGACAATTCAAACAAGCCTACTCGCCAATCAGAAACACTGATTACACGAGAGACAATAGGCGAACCAACCAAGAGGCGGCAAGCAACCACCTCTGGTCCAGCAGCCACCCCGGGGACCCCGTCTGAACAACGGATGCAGGGAAAACACCCGAGGTCCCCGTCTAAACTCAAGGTCGTCGGCTCCGCGACGGACGCTCGTAAGCCACCCCCGGGGACCCCGTCGCAGCGACGGACGTGGGGAAACCACCCCGGAGGACCAGCTCAGCTATCATACTCGCAGATACTGAGAAAACAATGTGCGAGCCAATGAGATTACACAGTTGAATTAACGAAATTAAGCGGACCAATCAGGAGGCGGCAGGAGGTGGCCACCTCCCTATAATTACCCCGCTCGGAGCCCTCCGAATTCATTCCACTCTCCGCTCTCGACGACTACACCTCGAAGTACGAAGATTTCTACACGCTCTACGCTGACGAACCTTCTGCTCCCGAGTTCATCTCAAGAACGGCTTCCTACTGCTTTCTACAAGGCCTACCTTCTCTCCACACAGATCTCGCATTGGCATCTACGAGTCCAGTGATTATTCATCCTGCTCATTGCCCAACGTAGTTCTTCTGTCAGGACGCCACCCGGTACATCTCTTGATATTCTCATTAGATCGTACGCCCGCTGGGACGTTCCTAGTCGTGTCGCCCGGGTTTCGTAGCACTAGGCTCGTCACCGACCGCTGTGGGCACGCCGGTAAATTACTCAGCTCATACGCTCTAATTTACCATCCAAGGAAGTCTTTTTCAAGACTACAAGGTAGGACCCTGACATCCGAGCAAAGGAAAGAAGCTCTGTCAAGCGAGTCCACCTTCTAAACCCTCTATTTCTATACATAGAGGTATCGAAAACGAGCTAATAAACTCGGATATTTCGATGGAGCGTCGGCCGTCCTATTTCCTCATGCAAGGGGAGGCGGACCACGGCGCGGCCGGGCCTCTTAGCCCACGCAGCGCTACCTACCCGCTGCCCGGCCAGTCCGCTGTTCCTAGCGACGGCTCAAGGCTCGATCCTCGCGACGAGATCGCCTTCTCACCTAACGTATTCACGAAGGAAACGTTAGATCAAGCCTCACCTATACAAAAGTTCGAGGATACCTTTCAGACCCGCTCTGAAGTCAATCATTATGATTCGACAAAGATTTCCGAATATCCACGATATTCGACACAAGGCTACCCGGCCGATCCGAGTGTCAAATACACTCCAAATGTACAAAAAACAAAGGATACTTTTCAGTACCTCAACCAAGCTCAACATATTCCTCCTACAGATATAAATCTTAGGCCGGAATATTACAAAACGGCTCAGTACCAAACTGATCGAACCCAGCACCCACTATGCAAGCCCAGTGCTCCACGCGGCTGCGACACGAACTATCCCTCAGTTCATCCCGCCAAGCAAGCTGACCTTGGCGGTTTCACTCACATTCCTTACAGGAATAACCCAGGGACTAACCCGCATAATCAGAATATAAATGTCCCACTTGGTCTACCTACACCAAGTAAAACATATATAAATCCACTACAAATGGTGACCCCGCCTTTGAACAGGCTTAACACGGAGCATTTCGTTCCCTCTTATGAAGCTAGTGGATTTCAGGGAACCACTGCGGGCGTGCGACCCCCGCCGGGCCTCTACGCCCCACATCTCACTCAACAACCCTCTACACAAAGTGGCTTTCGAGCACTTTTAGAGGAAATGGGAGATTATCAAAGACCAATCTTCCAAAAGAAGAATATCGATCGTGCACTCGCCGAGTTCGATCAATACTGCGTACGAAAACACCTGAGAACGCAGAACGAATGCTTCTCAGCTATATACAAGTGGGTACCAGAAGAAATGAGGGAAGCTATCGACTCAGCTTACCTCACGGCACCCCACGCACCTTATGAAGAGGCCAAACAGCGCCTACAGCGAGAATACGGGTTGTCCTTACAGGACAGGCTCCTCGCACTCGAGGACCCCGCATCTCTCGCCAAAAAACCCAGCACCAAGTACCACGAAATGTACTCTAAAGCTGTTGGGTACTTCTCAGAGGCTCTGATCACTCAAAAGTGGATCGAAACTCTACCTATCGAAGCACGAGGTATGGTCGCAGCTCAGCCTACCACGACCGCCCGGCTCGACCTAGCTGATACGCTACACGCGTACAAAACAGAGAACCCCTCTCTCAACATACGAGGAGTAGAATCTACTCCGAAACCCATGAAAACTGGTTTCAAAAAGGCCCTCTCACAACAAGCTGAGTTCAAACCCCAACCAGTAGAGAGTAAGCCTCACAAACCGACGGCCTATGTCTGTCGAAACCACGCACGTTTCGGTAGTGAAACTCGCAAATGTGCAGACCCAGAACACTGCACTTGGAAGGCAAACACTGCCTCCAAAACTAGCAAAAAGGCAGCGCCTATAAGCCAGCCTAAAACCTGGGTTTCAAACGAAAATACTCAGAGATCGGTACAAGAAAGTACCGTTCCAACCTCCGACGTAGAGAGTTCGGAAAACGAATAACTGCCAGTGTATCTGAGCCTATACACCGGCAGTCTAATGAGTATAAAAGGCTTTTTTTCAAGTGCAAACTAAATGGCACTGAATTTCTCATCGACACGGGAGCAGAAGTGAACATTCTGCCCCACAATGTCACCAAAAAATTGGGCTTAAAAATTCGTAAGTCCAACGTAAAGCTCACAGCAGCTAACGGAGCCCCTATAGACACACTAGGGCGTGCTGACACGACAATTAACATCGGCCTCGGAGACATGACCACCGATTTTATGATCACGAAAGTTGATCTAGCGATCCTCGGTATACCATTCCTCGAGTCTTGGGATATCGGAATACGGGTCAAACACAAATACATCTATAAAGATAAAATAAAAAGCTATGCCGATCAAAAAATAGCTGCAGTCATGAACAAAAAATTCACTGACGAACAAATAGCAGCTACTATCCCTCATTGTGACAACAGCCCTCAACCAGAGGACGTGCAAATCACGGAGGACGAAAACATTCGCTCTATCATTGAAAAATACAATGATAAAATGAGCAAACTTCAAGGAAAGTGGAAAAACAACGGGGTTTACCACCGTATAACCACGGAAGGAACACCAGTACACTTCCGAGCAAGACCCATGGCGGGCGAAAAACGGGCTCAAGTCAAAAGTACTTTTGACAAAATGCTTTCCGAAGGCATAATTGCACCATCAGATTCCGAATGGGCATCCCCGTTACACTGTGTGCCAAAAAAAGACGGGTCATGGAGGATCACCGGCGACTACCGTTTCCTGAACGCGAAAACGAAGAAAGACGCCTACCCTCCTCCTCACATTCGCTCTTTCCAAGCGAATTTACATGATACACAAATCTATTCGACAATAGATTTAAAATCGGCATATTACCATATTCCGATGCACCCAGATGACGCTCATAAAACTGCAATTATTACACCTTTCGGTCTTTATGAGTTTAAGAAAATGAGCATGGGTTTGGCCGGAGCGGCTCAAACATGGCAAAGATACATGGACAGCATCATGCGAAAATTTGATTTCGCATTTGTATACCTAGATGACATACTGGTGGCTTCTAAAAATTATAAAGAACACATGAACCACCTCAAACAAATTTTTGACAAGCTAGGGGAACACGGACTTCGAGTAGGTTTTGATAAATGCATTTTTTCAAAACCTACCGTCGATTTCCTAGGTTTCACTATCTCGAAAGAAGGGATAATTCCTAAACGAGATAAAATAGAAGCCATAGAACAATTTCCTAGGCCAATAGACGTACGAAGTCTACGCAGATTCCTAGGTATGTGTGGTTTCTACCGAGCTTGCTCAAGTAAATTCGCTCACACGGCACAACCTCTGTATGACTCCATTCAGTCAAACAAAAAAAATGACAAAACACCTATCGAATGGACACCAGAGAGAGAAAAAGCTTTCAACAGCTTAAAACAAGCAATGATTAAAGCTACATTGCATAATATCGCTCATCCACACCCTACAGCAGAGTGGAGAATAGTCTGCGACGCATCCGACACACACATCGGAGCGGCACTGGAGCAGGAAATTACAGACAAACACGGCTCGAAATCTTACCAACCATTGGGATTTTTCAGTAAAGAAATTCCGGAACAATGGAAGAATAAAGCATCATTCGACAAAGAGATGTTCGCCGTTTACCAAGCTTGCATTCACTGGCACAATGACTTGGACGGCCGATCTTTTCATATTTGTTCAGATCACAAGCCTCTGCTAGGCACGATGCTTAAGAAAAATGCACATTTTTCTAAAATGAGATTAAGATGGCTAACATACATCTCTCAAATGACAAGTGACATTCGTCATATACCCGGAGAGAACAACGTCGTCGCCGACGCACTCTCCAGACCCTTCGATCCAGTTGAAATTCAAACAAAATCGATTTCAACCCAAACTGACGAGGGTCCACCCATAGCCGAAATTTCGCAAATTACGGCTGCAATAGAGTGCAATCTTCTACTGCACATTTCAAATGCACAAATTCGTTCTCCTCCTAACGCAGAGGACAAATTGAAACTCACACGAGTTGAATTCCCTCAAGGAGAAATATGGTGTAACCTAGACCTAGGACACCCAAGACCTTATATTCCAAACGAAATAAGGCAAGAAATAATCAGCCAAATTCACAATTTGGGACACCCAGGTATACACTCTACAGTGTATAAAGTTAAACAAAGATATTTTTGGCACGGACTCCGTGCAGATGTCTCCAACTGGGTCCGAGCGTGCGAGACTTGCCAACGAGCAAAAATCACTCGCTCCGTGAAGCTCCCTTACTCCGAATTTGAAACGGCTAACAAATTTTCACATGTACACGTTGACATTACCGGACCCTTACCTTTAGCTAAAGGAGGGAAACGTTACATTCTAATGATGGTCGATAGAGCAACGGGTTGGCTAGAGGCAGTCCCTCTTAACAACATCGAAACAGCCACGATCACAAACGCCTTTATCAATATTTGGGTAGCTTCAAAGGGCGTACCTAAATACATCACAAGTGATCAAGGCACACAATTCGAATCAGATCTATTTAATTCCATTATGGAACGTCTCGGAGTAAAACATACTCACACGTTACCATATAAACCGTCAACAAACGGAATGGTAGAACGCAGAAATAGATCTTTGAAAGAGGCTCTCAAAGCACAAAACGAAAATTGGCTCGACGCCCTTCCAAAAGTACTACTCGCCATGTGTACGGCAGTGGACCCAGCAACGGAAACTACACCGTTCCAAAAAGTTTACGGAATTGACGTACCACTCTCAGGAGACATTTTCGTAACTTCTGCAAACCTTTCTGAGCCTCTCTTCTTCCGGCCTACGCATATTAAACATAATAATACGAAGTATGCCGTCAACATGCCCAAAAATCTGGATACATGTACACATGTCTATATCAGAGTGCCCACGCAGCTCACCTCTTTGCAATGTCCTTACACGGGACCATTCAAAGTTGTTAAAAGAGATAAGTTTTCGGTTACAGTGCAAATTGGCGAACACACAAAAAAAGTTCCCAAACAGCAAATAAAACCAGCTTACACTCTAAAAACAGACGAAGCTGTGTCACTAAACAAAAATCAGGCAGAAAATAAGGAGGAGACTCCCCGAAAATCTGCCAGAAGGCACGTCCCCTCTACCAAATTCGACGAGAGATGGGTGACTGCGCTCAAAACACCCCAGCCGGCGTCGTCGTTAATAACACGACGTTTTGGGGGGGCGCCTGTGGTGAAAACCACCCCCTCTTGTCAACAGCCCTTTTCAGGGCTACCAAAAAGAGGTAGACACAACACAAAAATATTTATAAGACGTCGAGTTATAACTCCGTCAAACAAAATATTTCACCAGAGAGAAAATACGAAATTCTCTCTCAAAAGTGAAATATTAACTAATAACATACAAGGCGACCTCCCTAGACACTTACTGGGCGAGAGAGACGCGACAAGTATCTCGAACCAAGTCGCCTTGAATGAGAAAACTCAAACAGAAAATCAAACGTCCTCTAAAACTAGCAAGGACAATTCAAACAAGCCTACTCGCCAATCAGAAACACTGATTACACGAGAGACAATAGGCGAACCAACCAAGAGGCGGCAAGCAACCACCTCTGGTCCAGCAGCCACCCCGGGGACCCCGTCTGAACAACGGACGCAGGGAAAACACCCGAGGTCCCCGTCTAAACTCAAGGTCGTCGGCTCCGCGACGGACGCTCGTAAGCCACCCCCGGGGACCCCGTCGCAGAGACGGACGTGGGGAAACCACCCCGGAGGACCAGCTCAGCTATCATACTCGCAGATACTGAGAAAACAATGTGCGAGCCAATGAGATTACACAGTTGAATTAACGAAATTAAGCGGACCAATCAGGAGGCGGCAGGAGGCGGCCACCTCCCTATAATTACCCCGCTCGGAGCCCTCCGAATTCATTCCACTCTCCGCTCTCGACGACTACACCTCGAAGTACGAAGATTTCTACACGCTCTACGCTGACGAACCTTCTGCTCCCGAGTTCATCTCAAGAACGGCTTCCTACTGCTTTCTACAAGGCCTACCTTCTCTCCACACAGATCTCGCATTGGCATCTACGAGTCCAGTGATTATTCATCCTGCTCATTGCCCAACGTAGTTCTTCTGTCAGGACGCCACCCGGTACATCTCTTGATATTCTCATTAGATCGTACGCCCGCTGGGACGTTCCTAGTCGTGTCGCCCGGGTTTCGTAGCACTAGGCTCGTCACCGACCGCTGTGGGCACGCCGGTAAATTACTCAGCTCATACGCTCTAATTTACCGTCCAAGGAAGTCTTTTTCAAGACTACAAGGTAGGACCCTGACATCCGAGCAAAGGAAAGAAGCTCTGTCAAGCGAGTCCACCTTCTAAACCCTCTATTTCTATACATAGAGGTATCGAAAACGAGCTAATAAACTCGGATATTTCGATGGAGCGTCGGCCGTCCTATTTCCTCATGCAAGGGGAGGCGGACCACGGCGCGGCCGGGCCTCTTAGCCCACGCAGCGCTACCTACCCGCTGCCCGGCCAGTCCGCTGTTCCTAGCGACGGCTCAAGGCTCGATCCTCGCGACGAGATCGCCTTCTCACCTAACGTATTCACGAAGGAAACGTTAGATCAAGCCTCACCTATACAAAAGTTCGAGGATACCTTTCAGACCCGCTCTGAAGTCAATCATTATGATTCGACAAAGATGTCCTCCAAAATCAAAATTTCCCCTTGATTTTTGCGTTTCACAGCTTGCTGGTCAATTTTGGTTCCATGTCTGATGTCTGTCTGTCTATCCGTGGTAAATCCTTGTCACGCCCAAAACTCAGCCCGATTCCGATGAAATTTTCAGGGATTGTGCGGATTATCCCTTAGACTGTCCCCTATAATTTTCAACACCGTCGAATCAATAGTAGTCTGTGCGCATGCGCAAACGTGAATTTCTCATAACGTCGATTTATCATCATCTGTTGATCCGATTTCGTTCAAACTCGGCAGGTAATTTGGTATCTGTTATAGAAGAATACCTTATAAATTATATCGCGATTGGTAGAGTAATTTCATGCACGAAACTAATATCGATTGGCACAGGCAAAACTCCGTATCTAATGGAACGATTTTGATGAAATTCACAGGGATTGTGCCGGATAGCCTCTAGACGATACCCTATAACTTTCATTGCCGTCACATGAATGGTAGTCTGCGCGCATGCGCAAACGTTAATTTATTATAACGTCGATTTCTTATCATCCATTGGTCCGATTTCGTTCAAACTCGGGGATTAGATGGGTATTGCTCCAGGAAAATTCCCTTTGAATTATATCGCTGTTAATGGAATAATAGCTAAAGTGCATGCGCAAAGTTGAAATTAATCGGCACAGACAGAACTCCGAGGCTAATGGGCCGATTTTTATGAAATTTTCAAGAATTGTGCTAGACATTCCCCTATAAATTTCATTGCCGTTGGATTAATAGTAGTCTGCGCGCATGCGCAAACATTAATTTCTTATAACGTTCTTGTACTTTGTTCTTCAACTAATTCTCTACGTCCATGTTACAATATGTGAGGAAGCTTTACTACTTCCCATTCAACTTGGCAGACGTTTTCTCTTTGCTTGATCCTTGGAATATAAACTTTAAGTTCATAAATTCACTAAGGAAAGCCAAGTTTAAAAAACGGCTGACAAACACTGGCGCTGAAGCAACGCATGGGTTCTCGGTTAGTTAAGAAAACTTGAAAGTTATCAAAATCGGTACGACAGGAGCTGAGAAAAATGTACCGAAAAACCTCCAAATTACTGCTGGGAAGCACTGAACCCCCTTAAGATGACAGTAGCTTGCTTAGTTCCAATAAAAAAAGTTGAAATAACCTGAGTTGATAAATTGCATTAACTAAGTAGGTACCAAAAAAATATATATAGGTTAAAATAAACTAGAAATCTTTGACCATGCTGTGAGTAAACAAAAAATGAAGCAATTTTCCCCATACAGAACACATGAAGCTGAATAAACTAGATTAATATACTTAATCAAGTTTATGACTCCCATAATCAAGAGGTTAAAGTAGTAACCAACTTAGTTAATAGCAGCAATGTCACTATTTATTCAAACCAGCTCAGTTAATAAATAGCAATAAACAGGGTACCTACTTCAATAAAATAAAAATCAGTACTCGGTAGGTAGGTTGATACCTAATTGTTCAACTTTGCTGTGACAACCGATCGCCCCACGTAAGTGCTAAACGTTAATTTGATAGTCCTTTTCAATAATGTACAAAAAGACAAAGCCAAAGCTGCTGGAAAATTTAAAATGAAACGTCATTGTCATGAAATTTAATTTCAAAATAGTTCTGATTACCTTCGTATTTACTGACAACTAATTCTATATATAGAAGGGATTGTTGAATAGATGGTATCAAATATGGAAGTATTTTAGTTTCATAGCTTTATTTCATATTTAAAGTCTTTTTGCCAGTAAAATTATTGATTCTTCAGATAAATACTTACACATAACTGTTTGAGGGAGTGGTACTAGAGATAACTAGTTCAATATTTTTTTATAGTGAAGGAACAGCAATTTACTTAAGAGATTTCAAGTGAAACATAATTTAGCGTACCTACCTAATAATTTATTGCGTGAATCAAACTCACGAAAAATAGTAGACCAAGAGTTAGTTGAAAAAATAAAATAAAATAAATAAATAAATACTATTAGATATCCAAATAACAAGACAAAAGTGCCCGAACGAACCGTAAGCAAACTTACTCGCTGTCGTCGTCGGTCCCAGGCCTTGAAAATATCGAATTTATTTTGAGAAATCACATCGGTTGAAATGAATTGTACAGAGAAGTAGGTATTGAAAATATTTGCAAAACTATAGACTGAAAAGTTGAAAAAATAAATAAAAAATCTTAAATTTGTACGACCCTATATATATCTATTTTATTGATCGCAGCAAGGCCGATGGCGATTCATAGTTCACCTATAAATCAATGCAGTTCACTATACTGTATACCAACCTACAATATTTCAACAATGGTGGAGCAATGTTTGACAAGAGAGTTAACAATGAAAATAATTTGAGGAATCACTCTAGAAAAAACACTAAGCTGCTGTTTGAAACAAATGTTTAGAAACTATGGCTTAATTTATATTTTATAAATGGGAATTGCCCACTATATCAAACTTCTAATGGGTCTCGTCAGTCGGAACTTATTCCACTATCCCGGAGCATGAGATAAATTCTAAAATTTCCAAGATTGGTTTTTTCTTTTAAATTTTTAAACCATTTTATTAAAATTTGGGCAGTTTATTCTCCGAAAAAAAAAAAAAAAACATTTCAAATTCATGTCATCAGAACCTTTTACAAATAGAATTCAGCTTATAATGATTACAAAAGTTTATTATTTACTTTTTGGAGCGGTAGATGTTGATTAGTATATTTCTTCTTCACAAGAGTGATTTCTCAATTGTTTTGGCTAGAAACGTCATAATTTAACATGGAACATGTTTTAGCCTTGGCCTGCCTGCCAGAATGAATGAAGCATAGGTACTTTGCAATACGGGAAAGCATAATGGGGGATTTACGATTTTTTTTTTTTTTTTTTTTTTTTTTTTTTTTTTTTTTTTTTTTTTTTTTTTTTTTTTTTTTTTTTTTTTTACGTACAACCTGTTGTTGCTAGGTAATGAAAAGGTACTTCTCATTTTCTGTACCACCACTTGTTGGAAAGCTGTTGTAGTGTCCAATATGTGATGGTTCCCATCAAAAACGATCCTGCCTCGCCTCCTGTCGCACGGTCGAATGTCATTCCCCAGTCTTGGTAGGTACTGCAGTAGAGGCAGTAACAAGGGATATCGAATAAAGGCACACCCAAAGCTACACAATGAGGTTTTAACAGAACTATTAGGTACCTACCACCCAATTTCTGTCCCCGCCAGTGAGGTACCTACCCTCCGGAAAGATACTACTCACTTGGTGTTAAATGATGAAACTATTTCAGTTCCTATGATGCTGAAATTATAAAGAGAGCTTCTATAGGATTGCTGAGTAACACTGCAAATGGGTGGAGTCACCTATAGCAGCTGACTGAGCAGCCCTGACGCAAGCAGGCTCAAGCATGTTCCATGTAGGTATGCGAGGCGGGACTTCTGTCCTACATGACACTAAAGATTGTTATTATTAATTAGGTTTTACAATTTTAGTAATCAGTCTCACTGGCCGTAGGACCTACCTACGACGTAGGACCTGGCCTACGGCGTAGGTAGCATCTGTGTCTAAGAGAGGCGTATCTTGAGCATGTTCTCATTCTCTTATCATTATGTACACGGGAAAATACAGCTATTGATTAGGTACCTTGATTTTCCCCTTTGTGGATATTTAGACGGGCTTCCTCCCTCCAACGCTTTGTGCACCCTTTCCAAAAATTTGGACACCTGCTCCATGACGGCTCTGTACATTTGTCGGTTGGATTCCGCCTGTGAAAAGAATAAAGTCTAATTAGAGGAGTTATAAAAACAGAAGAATTTGACGATTCGTACGTACAAGCGGAATTACGGATGAAGGTAGTTCCTAAAAACAGATAAGTTTTGTGCTCTGCAGTAAAACAAGGAACTCCAATGAAATATAGCTATGTATGTTCACAACCGGATGAACATATCATTTAGAACCGAAAAAATGTATGTCTTTCACTCTGTCAGTCTGTAATGGATAAGTTGACAGGTGCTCTTTCGCGAATGGATTTCTGTATTCACCTCGAGACACTGACAAAAAATCTGCGTTTCATTTACAAAAATTCGGAGCGAGAATGAGAGGGTAAAAACCAATGTGAATAAACGTGTATATATTGTATAATATGTATAGTATATATTACATTTTTTTAAATATTTAAAATAAATGTAAATGTAAAATGGATAAAATGCCTGTCTATTTCTACTGAACTTGTGGCTTGTGCAGGCAATAAGCAACAAGAATCCTAAAAAGTACTCAGTCATACAGCATGACCAATAGAGCAAATTTTCAAAGAAAAATTGAGGATAACATTAAATTAGGCACTTTAATTCTGATCATCGAGGCCAACAATGTCCTAAATAAAACCAGGTGTGCTAAAGACCACACGGGAGAAGTGTAAACTTCTATGACGATTTTCTGCTAAATATAATAAATATAAAATATATTATGGAAATGATTTTGGTTGCCGAAAAAATCTTGTAAAGACCAATTTCAAAGTATACAAAATTTTTATTCAAACATTATTAAACTTTTCTTACACATAAACAAGTCACAACATTGTTTCTATATTTTCTGTTTACATTATTATTTTATTCTTTATTCATTAACCGTCAACAATAGTGTTATCATTATTACAATCATCTGACGACTCTAGAAAAGAAATTATTGGCTCATGGTAACTGAAGAGATAAATGTTCTTGACTCAATTTTGTGTAGGTAATTTTCTGTTATGGTGCGCGTCTACAATAAATTACTACAAGCAAGATTAACTTCTCAACCAAAAGACAACAAAAGCGGCATTGTTTACTATATCCATTTATAACATAAATAAATATAAAACTACGACATGAATAGAAGAACAAGTACGAAAGAAACGCGTGATAAATCGAGAGCTTTCCAACGAGTGGAGAACGATTTTTGTCCGGTGAAAAATAAAGAAGTTTCATTTCCCCAGCAACGGCTTGGTTGTACCTACTTGAAAATCAGAAGAAAAAACAGCGTGACGGAAAAAAACGACGTGACGGTAAAATCGTATTCACACCCCGCTAAATTTTTCGACGCGGTGCGCCTATAGAAGTTTACACTTCAACTGAGGGGACAGCCGTGTGACTAGATCGCAAAGAAATTTTTAGAACACGCAGCTAAACTCGAAAATGTGGTCAATTATGAGCATTGTTCACCTAAAAATAGATTTTTCTCACGTATTCATGAATCTTAGAGATCTGGGAGCGGTCGTAATAGACTCAGCACTAAAAAATACTTCCACTGTGACACCACACATGCCCTTTTGTAAAAAAAGAAAAAACCGATTTTGTAGCATTTTTTGGGCCACTAAATTGTAGATTTGAGCCTGGAATCCTGGAGCGATCGTGCTGGCCAACGAAGTTGACCTGTATTTTGTCAAGACAGATCTGCGTTTGAACGAATTTTTATACCGTTTTAAAGGGAGTTATCGTCTGGAAATACACCGATAAAATCTAGGATTGTGTTCTTTGATGTAAGAAACGGATTTGTAGGGGCTCCTAGAACCCTTCAAACCCACTTTTACAATTTCGAAACCATTTAATTAGCTCTTTTTGTCTTTAAAAATTCGATAAAATTCGCTAACAAACACCGTCATGCAAATAACAATGCACATTTGTAGTTTTGCTTCTTCACAACACAAGGTAGGAAGCTTTGGGTCCAAGCAAGGTGTCCACAAATTTTTGTAGTCCAACATCGAAAATTCTACTCGTTTCTTGCGTTTCAGAGCTTTTGCTGATCAATTAAAGAATTTTCGTAGAAAAATAAAGCTATCGCAATGGTTCCAAAAATTTTTAAATCAAAATTTATGAAAATTTTCTTTATTGAAATTCGTTTTGAGGCATTTTGAAACGAATCCTAGAGATTAACGCTTTTCCAAGCGTATCTCAAGTGAGCGGTTCTTGTTCCGTTGCGATTTAGGCCGTGTCCTACGTGGACGACCAAAGAGAGCGAGCGAGCGTTTCGCGCGTTCGAGCGAGCACCCAGCTGATTTCAAACAAGGTAAACCGAACGAAGTGTCCTACGTGCCACCCGACCGACGCACAGTGGGGCAGAATCGAAAAAACCTGGCCAAAATTCTGAAGGTATCTTTACTATGTTTTGGGGGGCGCTGATCACGAAAAAAATATTGAAAAAAGTCCAGAACAGTTCCTTTATGAATTTAAAGGATGTTTTGTTGTCTTTGCAAGTAATATGTGATGTTTCTTTAAGTTCGTTTGGTTGTTCCCAAGAATTTACTCTAATCTAAAGTAAAGTCCGTATTATAGCGTTGTTATAAGTACCTATAAGTTGTTGAATACATACCTAAGTTGTTGAATACATCTTTTGTAATAAAGTCCTTTGTATTGTCGGTCGAGTTGGAGTGCGTTGTTCTATGTGTTCTATGTTGTGGAATGAAGAAAAATCATCGATCACGTTCATCGACGGATTTATGTAAGTAGAAGTTTAGTCAGGTATTGATTTTGACATTTTCATGTCTTTGCTTTGGCACATTAACTGAAAAATCGTCATGAAAACTTGCTCACGCGATACCAATAAATAAAATAGACTCACTGTATTGCGTAGAGAACAATCAACTAGTTTCTTTATGTCTTTGCTATGACACATAAACTAAAAAACGTCACGGAAAATTGCTCACAAAAATATTTTGATGATTTCAGCTTACAACCGAGTCGTTGCTAGGGAAATGGTACTTCGTCGTTTTTCAACCCAAAAAATTCGTTGACCATTCGTTCGAAAGCTCTCGATTTATCCAACCATATTATGTTAACTACTGCGAAGTGCGTGGCCAACAAGCTGAGTTATGAGCAAGGTTATTTGAATAATTGTGTACACTCAGGTGATCATTCTCAATAATTGATATTGTGAACATGATTGGCACCGCTTGTTAATTTCTGATGATTTCATTGAGCTGGTGTTTCGATGATTTGATTAATAGCAGGTGATCCAAATATTGCGAGAACGGTTTGATTTGTGAAGCGGTGGTTAAATCATTTTAATAGTTAATTTCTATGCTTTACACTCTGGGAAGCTGTAATTTCTTATGTAGCCTCTTTAGGACATTTACTTGACGATGCCCAGGGTTCGGATAAGATGAGTGACTCTTGAAGCTAATTTCTATGTTTTACACTCTAGGAAGCTATTGAATTGATGATTTGAATTGAAGCCTTATTTTTCTCTTTAAACAAACTTGAAAAATGTGAACTTTTTTACTGAAATTTTAGGGAAAACTAATGAGATACCCTTATTTACTGTGCTGGGCACTAAACAATATTGAGGTAGTTTGGAGAAGCATAGGTGAGAAATTTATTCAAATAATGAGGTTTATATGAGTTGAAGTCCATAACAATAGGTATAGAAAAAAATGCTAGAGATATAGTCGGTATAGACCTACTAATGTTGTTGTTTCAAAATAAATTATTGCTAATCGTAACTAACATATTTCTACACCTACAGGAAGTGTGTTAAAGGCTATAAGACAATAAAACGCGTTCACCTATATATATATATATATATATATAGGTATATATATTTATATATATATATATATATATATATAGGTATATATATTTTTTTTCTTTTATTAATTTTTTTTCAAGCAGATACATCAAACTTACAAGAAGTATAAAAAATTGAGTTGCCTACATATCAATCAGAATCATCTGAATCATTGGAAATACAAGAGGATACTATTGGGGTTTCAAACAAAGATATTGTTTCTGAAAAGAATGATTTTGCAGTCGTATTCTTAATTTCCCGCATAGAGGATGGAAACGGATCGGACGCGATTAAAAGCCGCGAAAATACGTCTTTTAAATTATCCTCCCTTGAACATTTTCTTGCAAATTTATCCCTATACTGTTTGAAACTTTTATTCATAGCCTCCTGTGCTTCCTCTGACATTTGCCCGATTGGAAGAAGAGCGTGTTTTATCACAGATGATCCATGTATCAATACTTTATGGACACATACTGGCATGTAATACCAATGATACAAGTTTAAGTAAAGGGTAGCTGTTTCGTGACAATATTTTTCAAAACGGTCTGGGTTTATCCCAAATCCACTCAATATTGCCTGCAAAATTACATGGAAACGTCTAATCAAATCATGATCTATTTTAGTTATGTCAGCAGAAATTATACTTTTTTGAAAAAACCGCCTAGCGGTATTACCGTCATTTGAATTACCTAAACCCTGTTTTGGTATATCGAATAGTAGACCTAGGCGCTCCTTAAACTCTTGCTGTATTTCTTTTTTTCGTTTAGCTACAATTATTTGTTCCTCGACTGAACGAGTTTGCCACTTTTTCAAGGGTAGTTTGTAAGCGATATGTAACAAACACTCAAAGAACCTAATCCACGAATGCAGAGTCGATAGACCGAAACCGAGAGTGGATTCATCGACATCGGTTTCCAAAACATGATCTAACTTATTAAAATCCTCTTCTGATCTTGAGCTTAATTTGATGATGATCGTATTCACATAGACCACAATAATCAACAATTCGGTCAGCTAGAAATTTTATCGTCCAACTATATTTTTTTGGAATTCCACAACCATTCACAAAGTTGAAGCCTCGCAATTGAAGTTGTTGCTGAAAAGCTGTTACTCACACCGGCGCAATCTACAGAAAAACAAAATGTCCTTTACTTTCATTGAAATCGTGTTTTTCAACTACAAAAGTTGATGACGTCAAGAATAGCGCATATTAGCAGGCGATCTCAGTGGATTAAGTTAGTAGAATAGTTACCCTATCGAACAAAAAAAAAAAAGAATCGACATTCAATACGCCTCAATACGTACTTATTTTCACTAATGAAATAATCTCATTTGTGAAAAAATACTACTTTCACTAATGCAATAATCTGATTTTGTTTTTAACGACTTTTAAATTGTGATAATAATTTCTTACCGTTCGCTGACATGTTTTCAGGTAGATCCGGCCCGAAACGTCATTACTAAACACCGGAATAATTGTTATTCTGCCGGAATGAGGGTCCAGAGGTCAGATACTTTTGAAATGAGTTCTCAGGGATGTCAGGTGACCAAAACACAAGCTACCGGTAGAAATATCCAACTTTCGATTTTTCTTATTTTGGCCAGGTTTTTTCGATTCTGCCCCACAGTGCGACGCCACGATTCGGCCTGAGGTCGCTCGCTCGGGTTTGATTTTCAAACCAGTTTGATTTTGGTCGCGCGCTCGCCTGGTCGCTCTGCTGGGAGGTTACATATTTGTGTTCAAGTTTTTGTTTGTGTTATCGTATTCCTCTCATTTTTTCCTCTGGAAATGGCTGGGACAGCGAGACGAAGACACAAGTTTTTTTTTTATTCCCTTCTCCCATACTTCAAAAAGCTGGGGAACATTGAAAAACTAAAAGTTAGGAATGAGTTCCAAAGTATTTTGATAAGGGAGCTTTCTCGAAAAGAGAACTTCCTTGACGATTAATAAACTAAATTAAAAATAAAATGTTTTATAATTTATGACGTGCGTTATACCTAATTTTCAACATTAATCTTTCCTCAGCTCCTACGGGCCTTTGAAAATTGGTAACTTGATTGAATTCTCCTTCAATATGTTCAACAATATAATCGAAGGTGGATATTTTCATCCCGGAGTAAGCAAAAAATGCCGCCCCATCCTTCCTGAGTTGCGGGAACAAATGGTGGAACTCACCGCATTGTTGTCTCATTGAATAAATAGTCGAAACTGGCTTTCGTCTCGACGAATTCTTTTTCGCCAAGTAATAAAGCATTGCTGCATTATTTGAAAGAAATAAGCTGTTCATAATATCACGCCAAAATAGAAAACAATTGTACACTTAGCAGGAAGCAACGGTACATTGCACGGATTCTAGACGCGTACTGTGGACGCCTACTGTGGACACTATAGCGGCGCGCGAGCGCGACTTGGGGTCGCTCGCTCGCGCTCTTTGGTCTTTCACGTAGGACACGGCGTTAGAATGAAAATGGTCGAATTTCACCTAGTGAGTAGATACTTTTGATAATTTATTTATTATGGGCGAAGCCCAATAAATGCCCAATAATCGTACTTGAATGAGGACTACTCGAAAACGGATATTACCACTCGAGTCATTGTAAAAATTAGTGTTAAACCATGTGCCTCACTTAGGCTTTACGGTCATAGTCAATTTCGCCAAAAATCACCACTGCGCGCAAATTCGCTCACCCGTTGAACGGATTGCGCACGGTAAAAAAAAAAAAAAAATCGAGTTGAGGTGATTTTTTTTCATAAAATTTGAAAGAGAATCTGAATTTGAAATAAAAAAGTAAGGGTTCCAAAAAAAGAAAAAAAAAAAAAAAAAAAAAAAAAAAAAAAAAAAAAAAAAAAAAAAAAAAAAAATTGGCGTGCGACGCGCAAAAATGTCATATTTGGATTCATCGCAAAAAATTACTGGGGATTACAATTCAACTTTTTAAAAAAAGTGGATTACAAGCTTGGTTCATGATAGTTGGGACACCCTGTGTATAAATATATCTTCACAACTGAAGATTCAGAAGCAAAACGGTCTTGAATAGCTGAGTTTCAGCGAGGATTGTTTGCAGACATGAAAGCGAAAACACCGTTGTTTTGATCCAGCTTCGGATTTATCGGCAGACACAATCGATTTGATTTGCTCAAGACCCCTCCAGACTTCAGATCATTTTTTCCCCGCACAGCACGAGAGCGTTTAGCTACAGTTTAGACGGCCTGATTTGGTCCTCAGCTGTCACGGCCTCCTGATTGCTTTCACGAATGAGTCAACAGAGGATTTCAGGTTTTTTTTAGCAGTTTCGTCGAGGAATGATA
The DNA here is from genome assembly GCA_030762985.1 of Adelphocoris suturalis. NCBI lineage: Eukaryota > Metazoa > Arthropoda > Insecta > Hemiptera > Miridae > Adelphocoris > Adelphocoris suturalis. Next base: position 48,550,218 of record CM061043.1, on the reverse strand, counting down.
AGAAGAATAAACTAAGTGCATCGCAGAAAACAACTAAAGATCGATTTTTATCGACGCAGTATTCCCCTCCATTAACCACACTCCAATATTTGGGGTAGAGCACCAAGCTAGAGTCAAACTTCATAACGCTAGCTACTATGCATGTCTCTCTTCCATACTCTTTGGCAAAATCATTTTGAGTAGGAAGTCCCTTTTCCGGACGCCCCTCTGGAGCTGTGTCATATAGGTAAGGCTTCGGTTATAAGAGGGACGACCTATTGGAATTGATCCAAGGGTGTGGGATAACCCAAGCATGAGAAAAAAACCGAATTCAAGCCGTAGGTGGAAAAAACATGGGTGTGTGTGTGAAACAAATTTTGCCGACGCTGCCCAGGCCACAATTCTCAACCGATTGTAGATTTCCGTCCAGTTACACAACTAATTGTGAAAATTTCAAATTTTCTGTCGGTAGGGGTAAATAGAGGCAATTCTAACAAATCGCAAGTTTCATTCTTCAGATACGTTGAAAAAAATTAAAAAAAAAATTTTGGTTTAGATTTGGTAGAAGTTGGAAATTTTATTCTGATGTCCGGGGAGGAGGGGGAAATGAACTGTTCATTTCTGTCCATTTAAGTACATTACAGTTAATACATTTCATTAAAGTTTAAATACATGACATTACATTTAAAATACATTACGTACATTATATTTAAATAGTTTACATACATTACATTTAATTTAGTTAAATACATTACATTTAAATACAAATACATCACATTACAGTTTAAATACTTTACAGTCCATCACTGTACAGTTGAGCAATTCTCAACCGAGTACGGTGAATAATTTTTTATTAGATTATTTTAAGAACTACTTTGCTTGAAGGATTAGACTCCTCTAAGAAATCATTCTCAGCAATTTAAATTTTAATAATGGGTGTGTGGTGTTTATAGTGATATTTCTGACAGGTTTGAAAAAGCAGGTTTGATTGTAATATATTCATGTTCGGTCAAAATAGGGAGGTTAGATTTATCAGTAAAATCACGATTCATTCGCCAATTTGAATAAAATCATACAATCTATACATAGGGACGATACATTTGGGCTTACCAATATGTTTCGAAATCCAAACAACTTTCTAGACCACTAAGAGTAGGTACATCAATTTTGAGCTCATCCGCTCTGCGCAGCTACTAGTAGAAGTAACTTCACAAATACTTTCATTGACATATTTTCGAAAAATTAGCTACCTACTAAAAGTTGTCCCAAACATAGCTTCACTTTTCAAATCTCACTGATTCAAGTTATTCAAGGCAGATTGATATAGATAATAATCTTACACATTTTTTCTACTGAATTATTATAGTCAATGTCACACGACTCCACTCCAGTTCCAACAAATTCACATGTGCCATCAACACACAACTTATCTCCATCCCACAACCGAGTGACAAAATTTTTGTTTCACACTAAAAATACCCAAAACATTATTCGTTCGGTTAGAAAAACTCACCCGCGCTAGCTTGGGGTTTTCTCGCTAGAAACAGAGTAAAAAGACGCAGTTAAAACCGAGTGAAATCTAGGGGAATATTATCGAAATGGTAAGCATTTCGTTCATCCGTAGCACTTTTGCATCGCCCGGTTCGGCTGTTTAACCGGTTATTTTGAATTTTGTTGTTGTGTAGAAAAAAGTTGTACCTGCATTTTCAATCACTCTGGAAAGAAAATACTACTCAAACACAAAACTTGCTGGTTCACGTTTCAAATTATAAAGTTCTTAAGTAGGTATATAGTTTTGAAATTTATAAATATTTGGCAAACGTGTTGAAACTTAGGATTTCGTTATTGGAAGTCTAAAAATATTGTATAAGTACTACATTTTTTCGAGCCAATTACTCATTTGTACAAAATGTTCTCCGAAAAAGTTTGAATACACGAATCAGGCTATACAAGAAAGCTACACACGTAATGCGAAGAAATAATTACCATTTCTGTAATAAAAAAGTAAACAAATAAATGGAATAAAATACAAATAAATGAAAATGGACGATAGTGGGGCGGAAGCGTTGGATGACTACGAAATCGATGCTATACCAAAGGTCAGTATCGCCAGAGAACACGTCGCAAACGCCCTGCAATGCTCCGTGTGCTTGGAATACTTCGAGGTACGTCATCATTTTGAATATTTCCAATACGCTAAGTATAGTGAAATTTTAAAATAACTTCAACTAAAATGCTTTAAAAAAAACCTGGTGCTTTCCTGTCTATTTAAAAATATGGATTTTACATTTACCTCGTAATTATTCTCGAGATTAAAACTCGTCTATTTGAAGTAGAGTACCATTCGATGCACAGTAATTAAATACCTAGTAGGAATTACGGGAAAATCGTTCCCGAAAATACTGAACACTTTTAAATTTCCTTGAATAATTCAAAAACAAAACAGTTTATTGGTTTATTTTTGTCAATATTGAACCTTGGAAATCGACCAAGAAATTTATTTAACCCCCCCCCCCCCCCCCCCCAATTTTGTTGGTTTAGGTTCAAAATGCGTAGAATCTAAAAATCGAAAGAAAAAAAATCCGTTCGTCCGCCGTTCTTGGCCAAATTCTATGAAAATTGTGTTGAAAATCGCATTTGGGGTCTAGATGATTCTAAAAGCTCGGCATCAATTTTTATCAACCCTAAAGGGCTAAACATTTAAAAATCAAGTTCTTGAAAACTTCCCAGCTAATAGCAATGATTTTTTGCTTTTTAATGATAAATATGATCCCAAAGAATCGATTAAAACCATCTTCAACGCTGTACGTTGAACGGTTCGCTTTCCCTAAGGGCTAGACCATCGAAGAAACAACTTCGGATTTCTAAGCGCGAGACCATAGAGAAATAATGCGCTGCTTGCGAATCTATTGGATTAGCCAATCAAGCTCTTAATTCCATTAACGATCGCTGGATAGTGGGACTAGAAGACATAGAAATTGCCTTGTAAATATCAGCTGATATAATGCCAATAATGAAATGATCAGATGATATACTTAGCTCCGATGGAACTTATTCTAACGTTGCGAAATCGACTACTGTCCGTGCGGATGTACCTACTAGTGAAGCACTGGTAACTAAATAAATGCTAAATTTCATCTCTTAAATTGCTCCCGAGTCTACCTATAGATAGCGGAAGCGTTGTTTTGACTTTTGAGAAATGGAAAAGTTATAATCTCCAAAAAATCAAACGGTTATTGTCTTTTTACTGTGGTAAAATTTCCATTTGCATTTTACGTTTTAGACTATTCTGAACAACTTTCGTTCCGTGTCTTTCTGTGTGTGTCTGTCGTGTATCCGCAAATCCTTGTAACAAGCTTGATTTCCACAATGTTCAACCGATTTTTACGAAATGTTCATGGAATGTGCGGGTTAGGGTGTGGATGGTCCCCTATCAGTTTCGTTGTTCCTAAATCAATACTTTACTCAGCGCATGAGCGTAAATTCCATCAAGCATCATTTTCTCACGCCCCCGTCGTCCGATCTCGTTCAAATTTGGTGAATATGTGGAAGAGATTCATTTGAGCAATCCCTAGCAATTTCAACACAATCCTATCATTATTAGAATTTGTATTCTTCCGTTCTAGTACATTTAAAAATGTCGCACGAAATTATGCTGAAAGAGGTACATAAATCTCATTAACATTTGTTAAAAAACCTATTAAATCTGCAAAAAAATTTGAACATCCAAAATCTCTTTTGAATCTCCAAATTTCATTTACCTAGTATGAGTTTTTTTTCGGCCATAAAATTGGTTTTCAATAATTTCTTTGTAGGTACTCAAACTGCTCAAATTTCGATACAATTTAAAATACGATAGGTATTTTAAGAAAATTCGTTCATACGATCATGATGCAAGATTGGAACTTTGTGTTTGATAGGTACATTTAAAAATTAGGAGAGGATTTTTCACACTCACTCGACATATACAATCTAGGAATACGAATAAGTAAGGTAATAATAATAAAGGTAATAAGGAGATACGCTGATGGCGATTTGAAATTGATTCAAGGTGAACGAAGTGGCCAATGTGCTGCCATGCATCCACTATTTCCATGAGGGTTGCATCAGGCCATGGCTGGAGAGGAGGGGAACTTGTCCCCAGTGCAGATTAAACCTTGTGCCCAATCAATGCCAGAACACTCAGGTATGTCCACACTTTTAGTAAAGGAACGACGAGAGCCAATGAGATTGTGATTTCAACCGTAGGAGACATAAATCTTTGGCAATTTTGAGTTGAATCTTACTGGGTAAAAAACTTGGAAAATCTTTCAATCTTCCCTTTTAGCGAATTTTCGTAGAAAATGAAGCTATTACAATGGCTCCAAAAATTTTAAAATGAAAATTTTTGAAATATTCCTTCAAGGAAATCCGTTTGAGACATCCTGATACGATTCCTGAAGCTTGCTCTTTTCCATATATATATGACTTTTTGGTGCAAGAAAGGAATTTTTATCTCAATCCTATGGAGAGTTATCCTCTGGAAAACCATATATACACGTATATGTGGCATTCTAGACGATAACTCTCCTTAGGATTGAGATCAAAATTCCATTCTTGCGCCAAAAAATCAAGCCTTCCACTATTTGAGCAAATTAAATTGGTCGAATTTCATAAACAGTTCTCAAAAAATCATTAAAAATGGCTATGAAAGGATGAAAATTGTTGAATTTATAGTTTCAATTCAACAAATAGTTTCTAGCAGAATAAGTCAAAAGAAGTTTATCATTGATGAACTAGAACATTAAAAAATGTATGCACAAAATTATGCGGGAAAATTTGCTTAAATTTCTCAGTTTTAGAATGTGGGGGTGGTTCGAAACCAAGACAAGGAGGTGATGGAGTTGAGTAGTTACTCCTTCAACGGGCGATGCGATTAACCAGCAGCACCCATTAGATAACGTAGAAGCTAATAGGCTGCACTATATTATTGAGAGGGGGGAAGGGGCAGAATATAATTTCCCTTATTGAGAGCAAACCGAAGATAGCCGACAACTTCCAATTCCCCCAATATCAAATTTTTTATAATGAGTAGTAGAGTCAAGTCTTTTTGGATTTGTTTAGACATTGGAAAAAGATGAATAGGGACGTCTAGAGATGGCTGAGGGAGATTGGGAAAAGATTATTAGGGACGTTAGAGATGGTTAGGGATGGTTGTGGGAAGTTGGGAAAAGATAATTAGGTAAGTTAGAGATGGTTAGGGATAGCTGAGGGTGGTTGGGACAAGATGATTAGGGACGTTAGAGATGGTTAGGGATGGGTGGGTGGGGTTAGGGTTGTAGGCCTGAACCTCCGTCAACCATCCCTAACCATCTCTAGACGTCCCTAATCATATTTTCCCAATGTCTAACAAATCCCAAAACACATTGACCGCCCCCGAAACTACAGGCCTAACATTCCCTAAGTAGATAATGTACATAGAGTTTGAATGAATATTTGAGATGCTAAGGGAACCGAAGGCGAAAGAACGTTGCCAGCCAACTTCGGGTCCATTCGGTTTGCTATCAATAAGGTCTACTGGCCGAAGGAAGAACTATTTATATCCGAAACAAACAGTGCTTATTATCTTGAATAAAATGCTCTAGATGGATTGAAATGTTTCAGGAATTTGAAGCGGACGAAGAAACACTGAGCGGATACGAGAGCGCCCACTCAAACATGATCCCTTCGTACGTCTCGCTGGTGTCCTACGATGAACTCCCTGAAAACCGCACTGGCGCCACCCTCGTTGCTGAGAGCGCAGACGGTCACATTTACTACGAAGACATAGACGACGCGATCGACGAGGATATGGATGGCATGGCTGAGAGCCTGAACAACGAATCGTTCCACAACCTCAATGATTTATACTCCAACCAGATTCAGGAGGTTACCATGTTTTCCCAAAGAATTACTATAACGCCGCAGACCCCGATGACGTCAGAGTATACGGCCTCTGACGATGAGTCCGACAGGTTAGTGAAATGAACTGGTCATGCAGCATAACAAGCAACTTACTAGCGAATTTTCGCATTTTCAATAAGGATTATGCGCTGGTCTGAAAAACTTACGATCAGTATTGCTTCAGAGTCTATATGTCTCGTGCATAGGTATCGATTCCAGAACTGGCAGTGGCGACTGTCGTAAGCATCAGTACTACCTGGGTCAGTTTTTGCCAAGAGGTGGTACTGAACTCTTCCCACTTTTACTGTACAAAGTCTTCCTCAAACAATAAACCTTCATTCGTCCATGCTACGAAACAGCATGGATATTATTAAATACAAAGAAACTTGTTGTTTGGATACTTCGAGAAGAATCTCATGTAGGTATGTATCTTCATTTGTGAAAAATTTACTTAGATACCTACTGTGTCAATCTGATGGCACAGCAAATATAATTTCATACTACTGTTTCTCTCTGAAGTTGTATAAAATGAGGAACTTGCACAATTTTTTTATTGCAGAAATTAAAAGTAGATGAGATTTATAGGTAAATGGCGGAAAAAAAAAAAAAAAAAATTGTCAGACAGTGTGTCTACAGGTCAAGGATTCCCAGAAAGTCCCGGAAAAGTCACGGATTTAATAGTAGGGCACGGATATTACCGAAAGACACGGATTTTAATATAGAAGTCACCGATTTATATGGCGTCGGTAACCAAATAATCATAATATAATGCCAGTATCGGGACTCCCAAAACGAAAGAATCAATTGAGATTTTTGAATCTATAATATTAAATATTTTGTACATTGTATTTTACTAATACTCTGTAAGAAGTTTTAGACTTCTGTACTTTATAAGTAGGCTAGAATCAATAAAAAAAAGTTATGAAGAGTATTTCGGTACGCTATTCCTAAAGAAATTAAAGCCTGTGACCGATTTTAAAAATTTAGAACCCCAAAAGTCCCCGATTTTTATTTTACAGATCTAGCAGACACCCTGTTAGAAGTTTCTATGATTTCATGATTAAAATTTGAATTTCAGAGAGCCCGCCAAAACGGCTGCGGCAGCTGACTCCGTACATGTTCTAGTCATACGTCATCATTCATATTCTTATCAACTGATAACAGCAAGGCGCTATTTCATGTCACTCTTTACGTTGTTTTCGTGAATTCACTTTTGATTGACTTCATTTTATAGTACCTAGTCCAGCATTTTGTAGCATTTGTAGAAGTTAGTACTGAAGTAAATAGGCAACGGAAACTAACCAATTTGAAAACAAAACGAACTGCAAACACAAGGGTACACGAAAATAACATGAAAATAAGATTTTGGCTTTTCGCCATGTGGGATTGACACGACATCACGATGGTCTCGATTCGACGTTAAGCAGACCCTAGACTCTGCTTTCCATAACACATCGTATCGTCGTAAAGACTGGATTTTTACGACAGTTGTTTTCGAAGTTTAGCACATTTAACACGTTTAACACGTTACGACGTGGTAAACTCTCCGACCATGAACACCCCTAATATTCAATACTAATTATAAGTATATTACAGTTGATTGAAATTTTCAACTTGATAACATTATCAACGTCCCTAAAACTTTTAGGTACGCGGATGCAGGTTCCAAAAGAAGGTGGAACAACGACGACGGGTCTCTGAACGATGCTTCCGGGTCACACGACAATCTCGGCGACACTACGGCAGACTACATGAATAACTGCACAACGATAGACTACAATCGGGGGTCCCCTTCGGCGCCATCGATTATCACTATCTCCGACGCCTCGAACGACGACGACGACGACGTTTTCTGCGACAACAACAGTCACGACGGTCTGTCCCTCTCGGACTTGTCGGACCAGATGTCGATCGTATCACTCTCGTCGATCTCTTTGGTTGACTCGTCGATCGACACGGTTCTTTCGACGTCTGATATATCAATGAACGACGATCACTGTTACTGTTAAAAAAAAAAAAAAAAAAAAAAAACTGAAAATCGTCACGAAACGGAAGATTTTTGGTTCTTCGTTTTCGTTTTTTTTAAGATCCAAAACGCTCCCGTAAAAAAATGTTATGGACGATCGAAACCGCGCTAAATAGATATCACCACCAAAATGCATACCGTTATTCTTGTTAAACAATTATTTTGTTACCTACGTATAAATATAATAGTAAACAGAAACATGTTCTGGTAGGAAATAAATATAAATTCAACAATTACCTTTACTTTTTTTTTTCAATCGGGAAAATTAATATTATAAATTTTTTACTAATTATAATAATTACCTATAAATAAAGGTAATTATAATAATGTTATAATTACCTTTTCTTTATATATTACATCCATAACGAATTTCGCCGCATTTCAAATTTTGTAGAGGTATGAAATTATCGTTTCATGATACCTTGTCTTGATAGCCAGATAATTTCTGTCATAGGACCTCTCCAATCTGTGAACGATGTAGGAGGCAGCACTCGAGCCATAATGGCATATTGTCAATTTCAATGAATGAACCACTATACAAATTTTTATTATACAAATATAAATTTAATTGCCAATATTAGTGAAAAATAGAGTTTATGGGGTTTGAATTTAAGTAGGTACCTGTTTGAGTTGCCATTGCAGTGTGTCGATTTGAGATTGGAGAAGGCTCGAGTCAACGCTGGTCGCTCCAGACTGGAGCTTCCGGTTGGCTTCCATCAGTCCTTGGCACTCCTGCAACCGAACAATAATAATGTTAATACTTTGTTATTATAACAGTCGATTGTCACGATGCGACCCAAACGTATTATAGTCGGAAAATAACAACAACATAAACCATAACATAAACTATTATTAACCATACAAACAGGATCTACCAATCAGTGGACGAATCCATTTCTTTGTTGGCACAATTTGTTCACTTCTTTTCGGTAGGGGCTCGGAGAAAAATACTGTAGTGATTAAGGGGGTGCCGTGAGGTCTCCGAAAGCTGACGACTGGCGCCTTTCAACCAGAAAGAGCAAGAAAGGTGAGTGACTCGAGTGTAGTGATACCTAGCGGTAGATGCGCGTACTCTGTACGATCCAGAAAACGCTCAAAGCTCCTTCCAAATTCAAAATACTACGACCAAACGGTTTATTAAAAATTTTCCGGCCAATAATTGACCAATTCCAATGATTCTTGCAGTGTTCGTTCTATTTTTGAAACCTATAGGTCCCACAGGCCTCGACATTTGAAAATGAAATTGTTAAATGGTGTCTAAATTAGAAAATTTCAGAGGCTCGATCCTATGGGGAATTTCAAATTCAGTAGATTGCCGCAAGAATCATCATAATTAGTCCACTATTGACCGAGTTGACAACCGCATATATACCATCTGGCACCACCTTAAGGATAGTAGGGTGTGAGGCAAGTGCGTACCCGTTTTCATTAATGAGACTTTGTGACACCATTTCCTTCAAACTACGGTTTTATTATGTTCTCCAGGCATTTCTTTGTCGAAAAACTGGTGGATATATCGTATTGAAGTTAGTTATTCATTAAAAATTGAGAGAAAAGCAACATGCATTTAGGCAACGTACTTGCCCCCAGTTGAGGGCAAGTGCGTAGGTATGGTGGGGCAAGTACATTTTCAACTTTCTATCCGAAAAAAAAAAAAAAAAAAATTAAAATGAACTAAAGTAGGGATGTAGCATTTAGGTATAATTTAAAAATTAAAAACAAAACGTCGCTAAATAAATCATTTTTAGCCACTTGACATGAAGTCCTGAGTTGATCAAATGGTCAAAAAACTCATCCATTTGTTGATTTGTAGGATGGGGCATCAGATTTGCGTGAGAGAGAATTTGAAGACTCCAAAGTTCTGGAGAATTAGGTAGGACTGAGGTTTATAAGAAAAGAAATGCTTTATTGCCACCATACAAAAAAAGGTATCCAACAAACGTCAACAGGAGAAAAAATTCTTAAGTTGTGAGTTAACAACAAGGGAGCTAAGCCTTACAGAGTTAAACAAGCTATGGGATTATCAGGGATATCGACGGCATTTATGGTAAGTCGAGAGGTGTAAAGAGGGTGCATGATTAAGCAGGGGTCAATGGTCAACTTCATCCCTCTAATAATAATTGCCGTTGGGGGAACTCCTGTAGGGAAACACTGCCCGCAAACGAGATGATCAGGAATTGCTGCGTAAAACCTTAACGCATTTCCACGGCAGAGGGGGTGGAAGGCCATTCTTTCCCAAAACGCAGGAGCGGTGAAACCCACAATAACTTCAGCAGATTTCCCTTTCTCTTTATCCCAACGGATGAGTTTTCATTGTCCGGTGAAGGGGAAAGCCTTAATCAAATAAGGCGTTCCACCAACGGCCTCCACACATGTCCAGTATCCACACATGGCCCAATGTCCTCCCGAAACGTAAATGGGATTAGAGCTCGTCCCTAATTTTCGGCTATTTGCTCGTCTCACTCTCCCCTCTTCAGGATGTATTTCGGCAGCTACAGCTCATCTTTATTAGGTAGCACATTCAGATGTGGACTATTAAGAAGTGGGCTTTACCCGACAAAACCCGATTTAGACGCTCCTTCACTTCCATCTTATACAAAACCTGTAATTCTAAATGGATTGTTTTAAAATTTCTACAGTGTTTTTAGAACATTATCAGGGCCTCTCCATTCAAATGTGGCTTAATTTGGACGATTAGAACAAACATTAAAAATTATAATATGTACGATAATTTTTGGTTTTGAAAATATAGCAATCTTTGGGATAATATTTCGTAGTTAAAATTATTGCTATTACTTTCAAAAATTGTCCTTTTATTCTCGGTACTACTAAAAAGAATCTACGCCAAAAATTTTTGAAAATTTTAATTTTCCGATTTTTTGTGACCTTTCAAATTTTTGTGATGAAATTGAACATGTTTTTCTTCAGGAAAAAAAAAAAAAAAAAAATTGTAAGGTCCGTTGTAAATGAAATCCAATAAAATACATGGCACGGACTCTTCTCGACACCATCAAGAACATTATGTAAAAATTTGAAGGCAATCGGATGAACGGTCTGTGAGAAATATCCTGCCAAGACTAGCGCGCCATCGTAGTGACTGCATTCCCGTACAACACTAAACTACCGATTCACATTGAATAAACGAACATGGTTGTTGGTGTTTTCCATATTTTTATATATAATTTCCAAGTAATTGGTTGAGAAAAAAGAGTAGAAGCGGAAGCAGAATGTGCTATAAAACTTCTCAGTAATTGCCGCTGGGAACTTTTAACACCCATAACATTTTCCGGAGACACCCACTTTGGGAAGCGATTTGTCACTGTTACAAATAACCAAATTTCAAAGATTTTAACAGTGTTTTAGCCTTGGCATCTCCAACCGAAAATGAAACTTTATGTGTAACGAAAATGTGTTGCAACAATTTCTGATGATTTCCGCCTACAACCGAGTCGTTGCTAAGGAAATGGTACTTCGTCATTTTTCATCCCGCTAAATTCGTTGACCATTCGTTCGGAAGCTCACGACTTATCTACTGCGAAGTGCGTGGCCAACAAGCTGATTTATGAGCATGGTTATTTGAACAATTGTTTACACAAGTAATGATTGTGATCATTCTCAATAATTAATATTGTGAACATGATCGCAACCGCTTGTCAATTTCTGATGATTTCATTGAGCTGATAGTGAGTCGTTGCGCTGGTGATAAATAAATAAAACAACTTGACGTAGTAATGATAAGATACATCGCAAAATTTGAGTCTTATATGCGGGTTTCACGTTCACGGGTTTGTGTGAAACGTGTGAGCTAAAACACATTCTGTGTTTCAATAACTTCATTCAAAGTATGTAAATAGAGGTAACTGGGCCCCCTGGCGAGGCGCGGAGCGCCGAGTTTTAATAAAATGGTTGAGAATATTAGGTTAAAAAAAATAACATAAACAAACAAAAATTTATTTTTTCTTCATTTTTTGTGGCAAAGCATTTTACGTGAGTGCTGAGAGAGAAGGAGATCCATTCATCAATACAACAGACATCAATCAATAATAACATAGCTCATCTTTAGGTGAGACCATAATTGACGGGCCGGAGACACTTACTCAGAGAAACAATTCTTCTCACTATAACCAACGTAGGCCTACTCTGACATACTCACCTAACCACACCAAAAAATAGCAAAAATAATATTGTTAAGTACCTGCTTCAAAAATCAAACTTACATTATACACTATTTAGCAACTGAAAGAGAGCTTTGCTGAAGCTGATTCATTGAGCTTTGCTTACTGAATCAGCAACAAGGGAGTGTTGTTGTTGAGGAAGTAAATTTTGGGCTATGATAGGTGGAAGTACGAGTACATCGGAATTTCAGTTCGATCACATCGATCGGAATATATTTATGTCAAGGCAAAGTTTATATCATATATTAGGCAAATACAATATATTTATATTAGGCAAAGTTACTGCTCTCCTCCACACCATGAACTAGTAAACATGAATTTAGCACTGTATTATTCACACATTCTATTACCATGCCTTCAATCTACAGCTATTACAGGTTAATGATCAGAAAACTGGACATGAACGTTTTGTCTGTAAGTTCAAGAAGCGTCTCACAAAAGAGTGAGAGAATAAATGCACTGTACTAGGAGACAGGGTTGCCAGACTCGAAGAAGCAAATAGCAAAATACTGCAGATGTAACATACTGTAGGCATACCGTAGTTATTTCCATTCAAAAATAATGTATAATACCGTAAATTTTAATCAAAAGCCGCAGAATACTGTAGATGGTTCTATTCACAAACACCTTGGCACAGAATATTATAATGCTAAGCCAAAGGGTTTAGCACAGAAGATGGCCCCCATCATTGGATTACTCACCATACGTGTATTCATGTGTATATTGCTTTTTCAGATTGAATTAATCAGTTTTCAAAAAGAAATCAACACTTTTCATAATGAAGTCAACACTTTTCAAAATGAATTAAACAAGTTTCGAAATGATTAAACACTTTGGAAAATGAAATAAACAATTTACAATATGAGTTAAACAATTTACAAAATGAGTTAAACAATTTACAAAATGAATTAAACACTTTCTTATACGAGTTTCAAAATCATGTAAACAATAACTTAAACGAGTTGACCAGTTGGGGAGAATATGGGAAAGAAGACTACATACTCTGTTGATAATCTCTTCTGAGTGTGTCTTTCACGTAATAACGAGATGGAAATACCTTCTCTGTGAACTCGGCAATCTCTTATCGTCTTGCTCAATGTGTGTCGATGATTCTCTTGTTTCTCTGTAGTGGTCCATCAATTCACTGCTGCTGGTACCCTGGTATGTTTGGTTGATGCCTTTTTTGCGTTTTATTTTTTCATAAGGTGTGTTATGCACTCTTTCTTGCTCCTGCCAGCTGCAGCTGCATTGCAGCCCCATCATTAATATTTGAAAGGCAGTGTCATTTAGTTTATTTGGTAACCGTTTAATTCATATTGAAAATTGTTTATTTTATTTTGTAAATTGTTTAATTCATTTTGAAAAGTGTTCTCTTCATTTTGAATAGTGTTGACTTCATTTTGAAAACTGTTTAATTCAATCTGAAAAAGCTATATATTGATGGCGGGTGGTGACAAAGATGCGATTAGCGCTGATCCGTGGGTTAACCCCCCACCCCAACAGGTGGATTCCGGAATCGGTGCGTTATTACAACAAAATCCCAAGTCAAGCCTTCGTGGAACGGTCATTTCAAAATTTTGAACAGAAAACTCAGGGTCCTGCGTTAATCCAAGGAAAACTCCCGTTGGTGGAACTGGCCCTAAAAGCTAATATGTAAGACTGATCCTTGATTGGTCACTTGAACTTGACGAGAAATCGACCTTACGCCTTCCTCTTCAACCACCTGAATCCTATCCTTACAACTCGCTTATCTTCTAACCAGAGAATGCTGTCCGTCACGGGACCGACCTTTCGCGTATTTTCGTGCACCGCGGTCCCTCGCCGAGAGCTAACTTTTTGGTTCAAGTTAACAACGGACCCTCGAGACCAAGACCCTTTTCTCCCCTCAAGGTCTTCTCACTTTATTCCGATTTTTGACTTACAAAACCCGCTCGCAGCGCACCCAAGGACTCCCCCGGCGAACAACTTCATAACCAAAAAACGCCGGGTTTTCGTTTCGAAATCGTAAAGAAAAAGATCGCCAGGGATACAATGCCGATTGGTTTCGATTCTCGTTCCGCCGGCGTCGTGTCCAGCTCCTTGCGTAACGCGGATAATTGACGAGCAACTTCTATCCCTTAGTCGCATTTCATGTTTTCAGCCGGTTCCCGACTATACTGTTCCGGGAAAATGAGAATTTATATCAACTACACACAAATCTTGAGGCAAAAACACATCCTCACATCCCTTACCTACATGGAAGTCACGATTTAATTCGAGTATTGGCCTATGGGTAGATGAAAATCCAAAACAATTCTTTGAAGGGTTTTAAAATGTTTTAGAGCTTGGAAACTCGGAGTCGCTTGAGAAAGGAATACACAGTTAAATTAGCCCATAGATTTATCACAGAAAATCTATTTAATACGGAAATAATAACCTTTGTACAGGGTGTTCCGCATAAGGTGGTCAGTACTTCGGGGCGTAATTCTAGAGCTCATTTCTGATCGAAAGTTCTTCTTAGAGATTTTTTTAAAACGCTTAGTTTTCGAGTAATTCAATTTTTGGGATTTTTTTTCGTGTTTTCGACCTTAAGTCACAAACACAGCAATAACTTCAGGAATTGAAACAGTAAGTTTAAATTTGAGGATACCGTTGGAAAGAGCGTTAAATTTCCTTCCTATCTAATGCCAAATCAAAATTTTTTATAGGATTCATTTGGTGAAAAAACTGCCTGAATATGACATTTCCACAGTATGAAAAATCCAAATTTTTTAAACCGGCTGTGATTGTCCACTTTCTGAACTTTTTTTTCGCGTACCTCATCTGTAAAAGCTGGCCCAAGATCTCAGCTTTCTAGACGTATAATCAATTTTTATTTTATTTTACTAATTAGAGGATAAAAGTATATTTGTATGTTGAAAAACATGCTTTTTTCTTGAAAAATCGAGGGTTTTCGTGAAAAATGACCCTCCAAAAAAATTTGAGTTTGGGGCCGGTTTATGCGTATTTTTTCACGCAGATCTTCCGAATTTCGTTGTAACTGAGTTTTAAACGTTAACTCACGAATTTTTAGATAATTTGTTATGCTCTATTTTATGTGTTTTGAAGGATACAATTAGTTAAAGTGAAGTGCCCCTAGTTTGTTCGTCTCTTGAAAACCCAGAGAGGTGCCCTTCCAAATTTCAAATCCCTAGGGTGAACAGGAGAGAATTTAGCTCACATAGCTGATCGGGATAAAAAACGTAATTTTGTTAATCTCTTAATGTCCTAGAGAAGCTCTCTATATCAAATTTCACATTCCTGGGGTGAATAGGAGAGAATTTAGCTCACTCAGAGGCTTATCAGAATAGACTGCTTCATTTCATTCGTCTCATAATTTCTCAGGGAGTCTCCCTACCAAACTTCAAATTAATAGCTTAATTAAGCTTGATTAATAGCTTTAATTAAGCTTCAATTAAGCATAAGCTTTAATTAACTTAATAGCTTAACTTAATAACAAAATAATCAACTTTCTAGAGTAACCAGGAAAGAATTCAACTCGCTCAGGAAAGAGCTCCTTAGTCTATTCGTATCTTGATGTCCCAGAGAGTCTCGCAACCGGATTTCAACTTCAGGGTGAACGGGAGAGAATTTCATATTCACCCCCTCCATTACAACCCCCCTCCCCATTGGTCGTAGCGGCTCCAAAACCCCAAAATGCACTTCGTCAGGTCAAATGTAGCCTATGTTTTAAATGTCATCAAAATCAGCTGAGGAAAACTGGTAGGAGTGAATGGGCAAAAGATCAGGTGAAACGAGGAAATTTTTTTTTCCAAGTCCAAAAACATTTTTGGCTTTGTTTTAGCTTATATAGTATCGATTTACCGTTACATATTGGGATCAGGCGACTCAAGAAGCATGCCCCTCCCAGGATTAAAAAAATAAAATAAATAAATAAATAAAAAAACCGACAGGGTGAGGTTGGGAAGGAGCTAATGTTGTTACATATCTCGGCGCGTCTCGTTGCAATGGTTTATTGAAAAATTGGCGATGCGAGACTCTAGCTACACTCTGGACAGTAGTTAATATGTATGGCGGCTATTACCAGTTTTCGCCCTATCCTGCTCGGAAATAGGGAAAGTCTATAGGAACCTCGAAACTGGAACAACTCGGATGTAACACCAGAGATCGTTTCGGTTCGTGATGTCATTTTGAATAGTTGAACAAAACAAAATTATTACATAATTCAACATCGGCGGAATAACGACTCCGTAAATGCGTTCTAATGCTGTTGCGAGTGACAGAGCGGTTTTTCTGGAGTCATTCCGCTTAATGAATCATTTTTACGTTCAATAGCTCATAACCTTTATTATTTCTTTTTGCACTTGTGAGTGAGGGGGGGAGGGGGATAATGGCAACGTAACTTCATTCTTAATAACCACTTGGCTAGAAAATTAGATTGGCCGAATCCATTGGCAATCACATAACGACGTTGGCAAGTTGGAAGAGTTGCATTGCAAAGAGAGCAATTGAGATTTAATTAATGAATTATTAGTGTTGAACCTTCTCAAAACTCTTTCTTAGGGAATTTTCATAGAAAATGAGGCTATTGCAATGGCTCCAAAAATGTTGAAATCAAAATTTCTATAATTTTCTTCATTGAAATCCGTTTTGAGACATTTTGAAACGAATTGTGACACAAACTATTCGCAAAGGAATTCATGAATAAATATCAGAACTTTTATCGACGTTTTGCATTCTGCGAAAATGGTTTTGCGTTGAGAAAACTGTACCAATCGTCTACAAATAGCAAAACGGAAAAGAAACGCAAAATTTCATGATTCCAATCAATGTACAGCCAGACATACTTACGATTTTATTAATATAGATTACCTAATAATGTTTTCTAGTGATTGACTTCCAACCTAGCAAAAGGGATTGGGCGAAAGACATTATTTCTCCTCAGCAAAATCGGCTAGGTAAAAATATCGATTGTCACTTGACCAATGTTTTTTCAGGATAAACTCTTCAAAATAGAATATTAGTGCCCCTATAATATTCTATTATAATACTCCCATAGTGGCTACTAGTACTATACATATTTAAACGACAGGTACCTAGTTGTGTACATATATATATATAAGATCTTTTACTGTTGTTGTTGCCTATATGAGAAATGACTTTGCCACGCTATTGGTTTATACTTAAATACACGAACAAGGGTATTGAATGAATTATGTATTATGTTCTCCATCAGAGGTTGATAATAATTATGAAATAGGTTTCCTGAATGTTAGATTTAGTTCGTAACAGCACTGAAGGTTCTGTACCTAAATTGACATTCCCACCAATTCACCATCTCATTTCAGTTAGGAAGTTGGTAAAGGTACATGCTGTGTATATTATATCCTATTATATATTCGCGAAATTACCCGTTTCAATCAGAACCACGTTCGCCGACCTTCCCAGAAGATGAGCGGCGAAGCTATTGTTGTCTTCTCGAAAACTGAATCCATTTCTCCCACCGATTGTTCGGCAGAGAGATGGTAACAAAAAATCCCTCAGCTTTCCACCCGTCACAAGGCCTCGTCATAGTCGTAATTACGTGGAAACTCCCCTGAAAGCTGCAACTTTCTTTCATTAAAAACCAGAAGGACGGAAACTCAACTCGGGATGAGCTTTGCGGTGGAGTGCAGAGGGAGCCAAACTATTGTAGGAGCATCTTGCCCCCTTTTCCTCCATAAAAACGGCCTTCTTTGGACTGATATCCAGGAGGAAGATTAACTCCGTGTTTTCACTTTTGAGGCGAAAAAAACCGCAAGTAAGCGTGCCCTCGGCGTTGGTATTTCCGTCTTGGGACTTCCACCATGTACAAATCTCTGTTAAGCGGGGATTGATAGGGATGAAAGCAAAATTAAACTCATAACAGCTCATTTGAGTCTTCACACTACTTTCCTTACTTGCGAATATGCTGAACTATGTATGTTTTGGCATAAACTGTCTACTAACAGTGAATAAATGTATACTATCAGTGAATAACTGTATACTAACAGTGAATAACTGTATACGAACAGTGAATGGTCATCACACAATAAGTGGACAGCTACGACGCACAGTGGTTCAAAAACCCAATCTAGCTAGAGAAAAATCTCGTCGCAAGAGAAAGAACACTGGTTCTAGGGGTTTTCAAGGGTACGGAATTAAATCCCGAAACTCCGTTTCCCAGTATCAGCTGTAGTTTTGAGATATACACGTTTAATTGTGGAAAAATCGAAATATTAAAATGAAAAAAAAAAAAAAAAAAAAAAATTGTCTGCAAAGTTGGGTGTGGCACATAGCTTCCTCGTTTACATTTCATGAATGTATAGATCAATGACATTTTTTAAAACAATTTCGAAAAATTCCATAGCGGAATACAGAAATCAAGAAGTAGCGTGAAACGTCAAAATTGGTCAAGAAACAAAAAATTAGGTATGCTCAATGTAATTTTCGTTTGAGCATGCGCAGAATGAACTGATGAGTAGAACAATGAAATAGGTAGGGACCATCTACAACCTAACCCGCGCATTCACTGACAATTTCATCAAAATCTGATGAAAACTGTGGAAATTAAGGTCGTTACAAGGATTTCACATTGGCGCATGTGTAGTAGCTATTAATGATACCATCATGTTAAAATTGATATGGGATGATCAAATTGTTATTCCACAATCATCATTTAAATTTGAGCGAGATCGGACGAATAGGGCATGAGAAAATGATGATTGATCGCTGGCCGGTGGTGCGACCTTAATGTGTACACCCTGTATACGGGTACAAGCCCACACTACACAGGAGTAAACCATCAGCTAGTGCCTACTAATTAATTTTAAATACAGGCGCGTAGTTCCAGCCAGTAACAACAGTAATTTTTCCCCAAAGGACGTAACGTTTTCGGGGGAGATTAGGAACGACCTCAAGCGTACAAACGCGGTCGCTGGAGTATGAAATCTGGTCACCAGGAACGGAGAAGGAGATTACCTCTCTGTCAAAGCAGTAAAACGGGAGGCGAAAAACGCCGCCAGATGTGACGGAGGGCAGACCGCCAGAGCTTGGTTTTGAATAGAAAGCCATCAACCGGGTAATAGACTCTGCTGAAGTCACTTACAAGGATTATGTTTATAGTTCGGAAAAGAAAAAAATTAGAAATAGTTTGTCACCAGAACCCGTACGTTGAGATGCATATTAGGCCTCCAAAGTTTGCAGGTAATCATATATAAATCTATCAACTAGGGTTGAGACGATTACCAGGATAGTCTAGGAACTTACGAGAGATTTAGTAAAACTCAATCATGTGTGACCAGAGGCCTAAAAAGAGCTTGGTATCCTACAGAAAATCATCAACCATGTAATAGGCAGGTAAAATCAGTTACTTGCCTACAAGGATTGTAGACCAGCCTAGAAGAATCTCGAAATTGTTCGTTTGGCAGAGCACTCTGACAGATGTGAAGGATACTTCCCAAGAAGTAGACGTAGCTAAAGTCAACCATTTGCTTATTTCAAGCCCTGCACTTAGTTTAGGAATTGCATAAGAATTTTTAGCAACTTTGTGATGAACTTGAGAGAGATTGGTTTCAAGTAACGAGCCACCCCCTGAGCTTGACTTGCTTGAGTCAGTAATGAGGATTTTTTATGGACCTACGATAAAAGAATTGCGAAAAATCGATGGCATAACAACTATTAATGAATGCGGCGAAATGCAGACCTCCACAGTTTGGTATCGATCAGCGTAATATCAGCCAAATAATTCGTTCATCTGTAGTCAGTTATGATTGTAAACCAACTTTGAAAAATAGTGGCGAATGAGGTTTTGTTTTCGAATATAAAGTTGTCTTTCAAAAGTAGACTCTGCTGGATTGTGTGCACCTACTAAATTTGAAAAAAGATGCCGAAACAGACGTTTGGCAGACAAGATACAATTCTCTGACAGATAGACGAAGAAGGTCTCCATGGATTGGTATCAAGTAGAAAGTCAAAGGAAGCTTTGTTGTAACCTAATTTTGCGAATAAACCAGTGGTAGTTTCATTGTTCTCTCCGATTATGAATTTGTACAAAGAAGATGGACTCGCCGACATAAAATTATAGTAAAGCTTAAAAGTAAGTGACATGCAAGTTCTAGATATATTTATTAAACTCCTTCATTTGGATACTAAAACATTTTACATTTAATAAAGAACCAGACATCATCCAGGTATGAAATTAGTTGGGAAAATCCCGTTCCAAATGTATGGAACACTGGTCATGGGCATCGGATTCCAAGTGTGGGTCATAGGAATGTTCAACATGGGGACTTGGTCAACTGTAGTTGTTGAGACAGGAGCGAATTGCGCATGCGCAGGATGAATAATTTTATCCAGCTTTTGGTGCTTGGTGAGGGGCATGGCTTCCGAAACGTTGATCGGTACTCCATTTATCTCGTGGTCTTTCGACTCACAGACGTTCTTGGCATCATCAGAATGAGCAAAAGTGACGAAAGCAAAATTCCTGAAAGGCTGTGGTATGAAGATATCGGCCACTTCCCCGAAACCGGAGAAATACTCTCTAAGTTCGATGGCACTCATGTCAGAGGTGAGCTGTCCGACGAATATTTTACAGGCTTGAGACCTGTCTGGGAGGTGGTTGTTGGGTATTTTGACGTCACACCAGCGGCCGTCGATGTAATGCCTCTGAGATATGACTTTGGTTTGCACCACTGGGTCACGAAATCGCACGAAACCAAAACCTTTCGACAGACGAGTGACTTGATCCGTTTTAACGATGGCCATTGTAACTTCACCGAACGTTTCGAAGTACCTCCTTACCTGGTCTTCTGTCGTTTTCCAAGCTAGACCGAGGATAATTAAATCCGAGACTCCTCCGGCCCTTTTCTTAGCAGGGACTCCATTTGGACAGTCGTCAGATTTCCTCTTTTCACTGGACTCCACACTAATGAACGTTCGATTGTGCCAGGTGTCTTCTGGTGGGTAAAATTTACCACCGGATAATCTAACTCCTCTCAAAGAGTTGTTCTGGGTTCGGAACTTGAGACCGCAAGATTTGGGGAAGGCGGCTTGCAAAGTGGAGAGCAGCAGGGTGGAGTCGATTTCCAAAGGCAATTCGATAGGTTCACCTCCTTCCTCTTTGACGACGCGTACGTAAGCTGCCATAATGACAACGTTTCCTCGAACACCCCAGCAATAATTTATTGTCCTAGCGGTAAATATATCAATAAACTTAAGAACAACACTAAACCTTCCAGATAAAAAGAAGCGATACAACCGCTGAAGATAGATATGTTTTCAAAAATAACTTTCAACCAAAGCTAATCAGTACTACACAATCCTCAACTATGCTCAATTCATGGTAAAACTCGCGAAGTATCCAACTGACCAGCCGCAAGACACTTCAGAAACGTACTTCACCAATTCACTGGTTGCTCGATCAGTGATTGTTTATGGATGGTTCATCCTCCGTTACCACGACTGTGAGCAACTATATAATAATGCTCACTGTAGTAAGTAGTAAGCAGTGATAGTGATGCTACAATGATCTCGAGATCGGTAGGTAAGTAATGTAGGTAGGTATTTTAATTTTCTAAAGAACTAACGTGAAACTTTGAGCCTAATGTCTTACAGGTATATCGAATTAAGATTCACATTTAAGCAGCGGATATTATAAAAAATTGGAGAATAGCATGCAGCTCACGCCACCCTTTCTTATTACAGTTCAAAGTAAAAAGCCGTTTCTGCTAACTTTAAGAGTGAAATGACAAAAAATTCATTAGTTCTGCTGTAATTCAAAGGGGAAAGCTCTCAGCCAAAACTTACTCGATCTGAACTTTGGAAAATATTTAATCCTGAATCAAATGAAGTATGGCAGACCTAAATCAGACCAATATCAATTGTTTGTAATTTGCTTATTTTGGAAGATAATTCATATTTTTCTGGGTCAAATCGTTTTGTATTTGAATACTGTACAACTTTGCTACGTATAAAAGTTATGTAGGATGAATGGTTTAGTAATTATTAGAGAAAAACTAAAATGGGCGAATCAAGCCATATTTATGCGGCCGCCATTTTGTATTCCACCAATTTTGTGATGGCAGACGAAGATTTTCTCACTCAGAACGTACTAAGTAGTAAATTTTCAGAATCTAATCTCAAACCTCCTGAAATTACTAAGTAAAGTAATACGTAAAGTAATACGTACTAAGTAAATTTTCAGAATCTAATCTCAAACCTCCTGAAATTACTAGGTACCTATTTTCGGTCTCGGCTCCTGGTCTATTATGCTTGATGGAATTTACGTTTGCGCATCCGCAGGTTGGAGTATTGATTTGGAAACAATGAAACTGTTAGAGGACCTTCCGAGCCTAAGCCACACATTCCCTGAAAATTTCATCAAAATCTGACGGAAATTGTATACACACAGAACAAAACCTATGTTGTTCAAATGGTCTAAAACGTGTACATAAATGTACAAGAACATTTTGATTGTGGCAAAAAAAAAAAAAATTCATTCCCCGAAAGTGAAAATAATGCATCCGCTTTCCATGGGAGCAAAATTAAACAGGTACCTACGTCATGTGTGACAATAATGAAGTGCTAAAATAAAAACGGAAAATCTTATTCCCGGAATGCGCCAGTAACAAAGTTTGACGGTAAAAGAGGGAGATGATAAATAGATAGAAACATCTGGTGCGAGGCTTCACACTACTTTCCTTACTTGTATTTATTTTACATGAATACTGTCATGGTTGATCACATCTTTGGGAAGTTTTTAACTAATTAGTTTTTTAAATTCAAATAAATTGCTAAAAATTATGTTTTTACGTTTATTTAGCTCATTACTGTCCTTAGGACATCTTCCTGGCCATGACGGGCATCGAATATCACTTGTATCCATAAGAAAAGTAACTCCTGTGAATTTCATCAATACCCTTCGAGCCATATTGAAGGAAAGACAAAAAAGGTGTAAAAAAAACTACGTTTTTTAAACTTAATTTTGGAAGTATTTTGCTGATTACCTCCCTTAGAGTATTTTCCCGAGCATGAGGGGTGTCTAGTATAATTTTAACCCACAAGAAGAGTAAATCATGTGAATTTCATCAAAATCCCCCAAGCCATTTTGGAAAAAAGGCAAAAAAGTGCTAAAAACGACGTTTTTTCACCTATTCTGATTTTTTTAACCCCCTAACAATGATCATTTTAAGATGATTTTTCTACAGTTGCTCTTGGGTATAAAAACCCAACCCCGAAATCGGAATTTTTCTATGACGTACCGTAAGGTCGCAATCGTGTACACGAGTTACATACATACACACATACATACAAAGGTACATACATTTCCATGAAACGAATAGATACGGGTTCAATTTGAACAAAATACCTGCACGAGATTCAGAAATTGATTTTCAGGGTGATTGCAAGACTTTCCCTTCATCAAAAGTATATGTAAAAATATATGAAAAGAGACAGAACATACGATGATAAACATAAACGATTGAAACGTACGAGGAGTAGCAAGTTGAGAAATAAAGGGAAATATAGACGGGGGATTGAGAAATGTCACTGGATGGGTCGTGACGCTATTTCCTTCTACCCCCCTACTACAGCCTGCCAGTTGAGGGAACTTCATCTGTTATTATAATACATAGATTCTTGAAAGGGCGTGGGAAAATATCCAACAATTTTTGAAGCCTCGAGGTCCGCTAGTTAATGGGACACAAGAGATAAAAAAAGTTCCTGCCATGCAGGATGATCGTATGAGCGAATTTTCGTTAACTACCGTACTATATTAGGTTACATTGTTTTGAAAATTAATAACTTTGAGAGGAAAGAAATTGTTAACTACCAATTCTATGGCAAAACACTCGTTCTAAATAATATTCCGCGATTCAAAATGAGATTTTGGATTTTTAACTTTATTGCAGTTTTTATCGATTTTTTACCATATTCTAATGAAATTTAAGTACATTTTTCAGCATAATTTTGCACACAAATGTTTTAATGTTCTATTTTATAGTTAATAAACTCTATTTGAGCAATATTGTGCAAAAAATATAAATTTAACAATTTTTAGCGTTTTTTTGCTATTTTTAGTGATTTTTTTATGCACTTTTTTGAAATATGACCAAAGACTCCACTGGCAGATCGGAGAAAAAAATAAAAAATAAATAAATAAATAAAAAATAAAAAAATAAATAATAATAATAATAATCCGCAAAACGAGGCATCGCTGCACTCTGCCTCAAGGGATACAGCGATAACCGCTTTGTAACCCTTACAGCAGATAAAAATACCCCGTAAAAAAATAACTATTGTTGTTACAATTATTACTACCTACTGATATTGTTTGTTACTGATGATTGATGATGGCCTAACCGTCGAATTCGATTTAACATTGTAACACTTTATTTTTCGTGGAAATATACATTTTTTCACTAACTTCCGTTTTTAATCTTCTGTTTTTCAACCTGACGAGAATATCATAAAATTCATAAAAACGTTATTTCGGTTTATAATTTGTTTTTTCAATTAGAAGTTACCTACAAACCAAAATAAATAATAAATATCCCTTCTCTCCATGATACGCGTGATTTGTTTGAGAAAGAATTGAGAAGACTCGCATCATTTGTGTTTTTCTTTCCTTTTTAGCCATTGTAATTTACTGTTCTGACGAAGCAAACCATAAACCTGATTATCTTGCGTGAAAAAATATGAATATTTAACAACTACCTACAACCTCCATTACAATTGAAGTTCGAAACGCCATTAAAATGTATAACCCATCATATGACTACATCAGCTGATACGGCTTCGACATGACTAGGTGAATGGTGAACTGGTGTACGCATTTTTCTTTGTTTCCTAGAAATTTTCCTTTTACTTTGCAGAATAACTTGAAACCTCAAATAACTTTCATTTGCAGTTTTTGTCCGACGTTTTAATTTTTCTTGTAGCTCAGCGTTTTTGGCTATCACCATCAAACGCACGTAAATTGAAGTAGGTAAGTTGATTTTATACTTAAATGCAATCTTAGGTGGGTAGGTATCCATTACAACATAAGGTAAACTAAGTTGCCTTTCTCAACTTTTCCAAGAAGGGTAGCTAAGTTTGTACCAAGTATATATTACTGAACTAAACGTACACATGTAGTACGTATAGAGTTGTATAGTACCTAGGTACCTACTTCCGCCGGACTATAATGAAAAACTAACTTTGAAACATATTGTTAAGTAATGCGTGCATTAAGAGAAGTATAATGATTTAGAACGTAGAAAGTATAATGATTTATCGGGAACCCCCCCATTCAACCCTTCACCGACGGGGAATTTGAAACTTCCGAGGTTGCTTACCTGGACTAAAATCTGGATCGAACAAACAAAAGCAGTCACGAAAAATCTGATGAACATTATAGAACTATGACGATTTATCGTTATTACCCCCTCCATTCACCCCCTTCCATCATAAAATTTAAAATTCCTGTTAAATATTCCAAATCTAGACCAAATTCATTGTTAAAAAAAATCAGACGAGCATAGTTAAAACATCATGATTTATCAGTATTACTCCCTCCATTCACCCCTCCCATCATGAAATTTGAAACTCCTGTTACACTTACCAAAACTAGACCAAATTCGAAATTGAACAAGAAAAGAATTACGAAAATTGGACGACAATAGTAAAACATCATGATTTATCAATATTACCCACTCCAATCACCCCCTTGATGAAGTTTGAAAATCCTGACATACTTTTCAAAACTATATCGAATTCATAATGGAACAAAATAAGAATCACGAAAATCGGTAGAGATTTGTAGATTGGGCAGCGCTTGAAAAAATCAGTAATTATCCCCTCCACCCCCCACCTCGAAAGAAAATATGACATTTTCTAGGTTTGTTGCACAACTAGAATGAAATTGGAATAGAAAAAAATGAGGATAAAGAAAATCGATTGAGAATTGTAGCCTGAGTAGCGTCAACAAAATTAGTCGAAAAAACACGTTTTTTCAGCTTTACCCCCTCTATTCCCCCTCTTCCATCTTTACAGTCAGGATTCCCGAAATTTGTTACACAACTAGAATAAAATTGGAATCGATCAAACAAAAAATCTTGGAAATCGGTTGAGAATTTTGGCCTGGGCACTGTCGACTAAATTTTTCACACACACGCGCGCGCGGATTTTTCACGGATTCGGTCTTACAATGGTGTGAAACGGATTTGTATGCGGTTATTTTTTCTCTCATGCTTGGGTTGTCCTCTAACCCCTTGGATCAATTCTAATAGGTTGTCCCACAATTATGACATTTCACGCTACTTCTTGGTATACTTTTTTCCGCTATGAAAACTTTCAAGATTATTTAAAACTTTTCAATGATCTATACATTCACGATAGGTAAACGAGGAAGCTATGTGCCACATGTTTTGTTTTTTGCTTCTACGAGCAGTTCACCCTGTATAATTGAAATGAAACCTTAATGCTTCTATGTGTGTTTCTGATATACATCACCCTCTATTTTTCATAATTTTATACAAGATAATAACAATTTGTGTTTTGAAGCAGGCTGGAATAATGTTATACGTGCCCGTTGTTGAGAAAGAAGGCGAAACGCCTGTGGAGCTACCGACGGAGGAGGACGGGACGGTGCTGCTCACAACTCTCCAGGCGGCGTTTCCCAAAGCTTGCGGCCTCGTCTTCAAGAGCAGCGAGAGCGGGTCTGTCAGAGCGGTGCGGCTGGTGGACGGGAGGTTCCACTCTCCTGAGGGCGGTTGGACTGATCAGGTACTTCGAGTCTTTTATTTGTCCATAGCTGTGTTCCAAAAAGGACAAAAGGGCTCTGTAGAGGAGCTCAGAGCTCGAAATTGCGTTCCAACAAGGTTATGGGGTTGAGATCTCCGTGTTCCAACAGATCTCAGAGCGCCCCCAGAGCTCCTCCGGGGTCCCCCAAGCAGCCCCACACTTTTGACGGGGTCTTATCAAGAGCTCCGAGCCCAACGCATGCGCATTTTGAAATAACCTGTTACCCTTGGGTAAACAACATATCCGCGTAACCTTCTCTTAACTGTTTTCACCTTATCTACTACGTTTGTTATCACATCTCTCTCCGAAGTGTTCCAACAAACACGAATGTGGGCGACCTTGGAACTAACCCTACGGCACAACTCTGGAGGAGCCCCGGGGGTCGCTCTCGAAGCGTTGTTGGTCCAAAGTTCATATGAAAGTTCATATACAAAGTTGATACAAAGTACAGGTAGCGGAAGCATTTTTTTCACTTACGGGAGAAAAAAAATTTCCAAGACGATACAGTTGGAAGTGTGACAAATGAAGCAGTTTTGAAAGCAATGTGTGAAAGTTGATGCCCCTAAGATTATTTTTGAAAGTGCTAATTTTTTTAAATTTTCAAAAATTCTCTTTTCTGAAATAATTTAAAATTTGATTTTAAATAAATGAGCTTGAATGGTATTAAATAAATATGAAAATCATCTGTCAATCATTCAATGCGGAATCCGAAAATGAGGAAGAAAATGGAAATGTGATACCCATAAGTTGGGAAATAGTGTAATTTTATGAGGTGAAGGCAGCATTCGTAGTAAAAACGTTTAAAAAAATCCTAAAATTCAATTCAACGTCAATTATTGCACTAGTACAAACAAAATCACGCGTTAGAAAACGGAAATATCGTAGTATACCTAAGTATTGAAATTATATTTGAAAAATGCTATTAAAAAGAATCCAACGATTTGGGTAGCAAGGTACTTTAAGAGAATCTATTTTCATAGAATTCAGAATGTGAGACTCCCAAAATCGGATCATGAATTTCAACTCTTTTAAGAAACTGTTGAAATAATTAACATGATCTTCCAGGCGAAAACGTTTATGCTTTTGCAGTCGAGAAATAATTTTTTGATGTCTAAACACGAATTAAACCGATGATGATTTACAGCGTTTTCACAACCCGTTCGTCACTTCAAGTGAAACCAGAATGACGATTGGAAATTCAAAACGTCCACAAACTTTGCGTTAGCGCTCGTCTACGTAGGAGTGTCAAAATTTGAAGCCAATAAACGTGCTCTCTCCGAATCTCAAATTTAAAAAAAGTTCCAGTATTGGAAATCATGGAGAAACCGGTACCATTCATTCCCGAGCTTACGGGGTCTGCATATTTATGAGAGCGGCCACCTTGTCGTAAAAGTCCGCTATTGAGTTAGGGCTTTCTACGGTGAGGCGAATAAAATTGGTCTACGTAATGAGTGGAGCCAGTTGGCAAGCGAATTCGGGAAGAGGTTTTGATAGTGCGGACCGAAAAATGCAGTACAGCAGCGAGTGGTTCTGTGAAATGATCTGTCACTAAATCAAACACAACAACTGAACTGAAGAATAAATCGAACCTGTTGATGGTTGGTAAAGAAATAGATAGGTCTACATTATATACAACAGTATACTATGTAATTTAGGGAAATATTGATCTATAATGTTATAACCATAATGTTCTTAACTTCTTAAAAGTAATTTTTTCTAATAAATTACAAAGATGCTGTTCATCAGTTTCACATCACGCTGATCCTTTTTTTTAGAAGCCACATTAAAATTGGCTCAAGAGATAAATTCATTAAAGATTGTAGAAAAGCTATAGCCTGCCAAGCGGTATGGCGGTATAAAACCTGATAAAATGTTTGGCAGCAAAAGATCTGACGGAGGGCTGGGTAGTATACTGACTGCCAAGGGATTGGGCAGTACAACCGTTGCCAAGGGGTTTGGCAGTTTAAAGCCATCCAAAATAATGACCAGAATAACGGCTTAAATGCTGGAGATAATGTAAAAAACACTGTGTAAGTACCTCTTGGGACACAATATTTGTCATCCTGAGTTCGATTGGGCTGAATGAGCTGAACAAATCAGACATATCCTACCATATTCATGATACGATATCTTTATACTTCACACACAACTTGCTCCTCATTCACATTTTTTAATACTTCCTGACGAAATTCTCGATAAATTTCTCGTTTCAAGGTTTTCCTATGCACGATGGTTAAAGAGGAAAAGAGGAAATCCACAGAAGACGGAGGACCCCAGAAGAAGAAGGCTCAGCTCATTTGCGACCTCATCGTCCTCGGCCTCCCATGGAAAACGACGGAAGAACAGGTTAAGTATTACTACTGTCAAGTTTAATATTGTACTAGGTTTGTTTGCTGAGGTCACCAAACCAGTTTGCAGCCCACTTGAGGTGTTCTCTGATCATCAGAGCTCCCCCATCCTCGGTCACTGCCTGTTTGCAGAGGTTTCCAAACTGGTTACCAACCCGTTGCGGATCGTCAACTTGGTCAGAGCTTTTTCTAGCTGACCACTTTCTGACTGTTCGCCCCCTCCATTCGAAACTCACAGCAGCCAATGAAATCATTCGAATTTTAGCCTATGTTTCACGTCTCTGAGTATTTTCCCCAAACATTCAATTATAAAATGGATGGACTCCAATCCCCAGCCGGTTTGAAATCAATTTAAAAGTTGGCTGAAGTCGTGCAAGCGCACTTGACCAGTTTCCAAAGAGTTTGAGATGGTTTGCAAGTCACTGCCAATCGCCTCAGCGAAAAAACCTACTACCTATTCTCAATTCATAAAATGAAATTGAACACGAAAAGCCTCTGGGGACTTTCATCCAGGGGTGGAAAATAGATTTTCGGTGCTTGTAAGAAACCACAGAAACTTCCTCCTAGAGAATGAATTAATGAGCAACGTCGCTTGGTTGGCGACGTTGGTTATCGTTGGTATTGTCCGTTAGTGCTTGCCAGTTGATTTTATACTGTATGAATTACTTCTTTGATTTTATTTATTTCATTAATTCGGTGGTAGTTATAGTATGATATTCTGATGGATTGAAGGTGAAGGAGTATTTTGAAGATTACGGTGATGTAACGATGGTGACCATAAAGAAAAACTCCAAGACAGGCCAGTCCAAGGGCTTTGGCTTCGTCAGGTTTGCTGAATTCGAGTCGCAGACGAAAGTCATCGGCCAGCGTCACATGATCGACGGAAGGTATGCAATGAGTAACTTAATAGTAAATTCCCCTGTACTCGATATCCTCAGATCGCAACTTCAGCTCATTCTGCTGATAAGGATTGCTACATGCCAATGACAACCAATTGCCTTAAAAATGTTTCATTTCAAAAGGATGCTCCATAAGTTGAATAGTGAATAAATTATCCTCAGAGATCAGCACCTTGTCATTGCAACCCAGCAGTCCCATTAAAACTATCAGCTTCGTTAACTGATTGGGAATGAAATTAGCCACTATAAGCTCACTCAGCATATGTGGAAGGCACTGTTCCATGTCACTGTTATCCCACAGTTACGAACCGGCTCCAATTGCAATTTCGGAATGCTTGATTGAACAGGATAGAAATCGGATTCTGGGCTCGCCCTACTAATCAGGGCAGCATTGTACGTTCTCGATGTATTTCAACATTCAGCAGCACAGGCTGAAATTAGATCTCAGATTTGAAAAGAGAGAAAGAACATAGACTCAGAGCTAACTCAATGATTTGGTTGATTTTAATATTATAGTAGTTTGATTATCTGGTACTTTGTGAATAGTAACTGGACGAGAAAGGTAAATCGGCTCCATACTATATGTATGTACCGCGATGCGGTGAGTCCCTTAGTAAAATTTAAATGAATTGCAACTTGGTATAGCGTTAATTAAATCATATCTTTGCTTCATCCATTCATGTATTATTTTTCGTTTACAATCTTTCACATTAGGATCACATTTTAATCACGTATTGACTCAATTAAGGAGTTGGTAACCATGTGATGTCGATGGGATATGTCCAGTTGGAAAAGATACGCATGATCGAAAATTGTTCCTTGCTGATATTTTGGGGAAAAACCACATCACACCAAGTTTTTCGTGATTGTGTCACGGAAAAACACTCGGAAAGATAGAAATGTAGACAATTATATAGTTCAACCTTACCTTTATTGTAATTTCAAGAGACAGAAAACGGCAAAATCCAAAATATACCTGAAAAAAAGAAAGAAAAATACAGTTAGCTGGCTGTATATCAATCCTGAATTTAAATAATTATTTTAAAGAAGAAAAATCCGTTTGTTAGTTGAGTTTGATGACATTTTAAGTATCTTTTAAAGGTTAAATATTTTTCAAAACTATGGAGGGTGTACCTCCTACTCTCCTGAACGATAGTTGTGTACCTCCTACCTCCTGAATGATAGTTTGAGAATCAAAACACTAAAAATTAGGGAAATTTTACGCTCATTTGGAAAAGGTGATCAAAAGTTGAAATTAGTACCTAAGTAAAGATAAAGTGGGGAAATTTATGTTTTACATGGAAAAGTGGCGGTTTCTGTTATAAATCTAAAAAAGATTCTCGCAAAATAGTTTGCAACTGCGAGATTTTCAGGTATTGATGCATGACGCTGAACGATTCGGAATCCTTTAATAATCCCTATCAAATTTCAACTTAGTAGGGTGAACAGGAGAGACATCATTTCCGTTTCGCATTTCCTTGACTAGAATTGTCTTGTTACCCGGAATTTCCCCGTGTGACGAGGGAAAGACAAGAAAATTTCAACAAACCAATATACTGCCGAACTAAGAATAGATCCCGTATCTGCATTTTTGACCATATTGAGTTAATGGTACCCCAACGTTTGGGGAATGGTTTCTTTCGATTTTGCTAGTCTTGAAGTCGGATCTCAACGGGAAATCTTCATAAACGGCTTACAATTATCGTATTACCTACGCTTTGGATCGATTTACTTACTAATGAAAATTCCGTAAATGGCCTTTCTAGAGCAAAAAACCGCATCTGGACTTCAGATACGATTATTTTATTACTATTCAGGTACATACGAATTGCGATACTCTTGGAAGTCCAGATAAGAATTTATATCTTAGTATAATTAGGACTCGTGGCGTCTGATACGATTTCGGAATCAGTGGCAGATACATTTTTTCTTCCTCAGTATTTTGATCATACGAATGTATTTTCTCTTGTCAGATCGGATGCGGTTTTCGGAGGTTGGCAACTAAGATTATTTCTGCTAGTATCATGTATTTTCTCTTGTCAGATCGGATCCGTCACAGCTTGCTTGGCGGGATGAACTGAGAGATAGTTCGTGTCGCAGCCGCGTGGAGCACTGGGCTCGCATAGTGGGTGCTGGGTTCGATCAGTTTGGTACTGAGCCGTTTTGTAATATTCCGGCCTAATTATATCTGTAGGAGGAATATGTTGAGCTTGGTTGAGGTACTGAAAAGTATCGGTTTTCGGAGGGATGAATAATCACTGGACTCGTAGATGCCAATGCGAGATCTGTGTGTAGAGAAGAGGCCTTGTAGAAAGCAGTAGGAAGCCGTTCTTGAGATGAACTCGGGATGCAGAAGGTTCGTCAGCGTAGAGCGTGTAGAAATCTTCGTACATCGAGGTGTAGTCGTCGAGAGCGGAGAGTAGAATGAATTTCGGAGGGCTCCGAGCGGGGTCGTTATAGGGAGGTGGCCGCCTCCTGCCGCCTCCTGATTGGTCCGCTTAATTTCATTAATTCGACTGTGTAATCTCATTGGCTCGCACATTGTTTTCTCAGTATCTGCGAGTATGATAGCTGAGCTGGTCCTCCGGGGTGCTTACGAGCGTCCGTCGCGGAGCCGACGACCTTGAGTTTAGCCGGGGACCTCGGGTGCTTTCTCTGCGTCAGTTGTTCAGACGGGGTCCCCGGGGTGGCTGCTGGACCAGAGGTGGTTGCTTGCCGCCTCTTGGTTGGTTCGCCTATTGTCTCTCGTGTAATCAGTGTTTCTGATTGGCGAGTAGGCTTGTTTGAATTGTCCTTGTTAGTTTTAGAGGACGTTTGATTTTCTGTTTGAGTTTTCTCGTTCAAGGCGACTTGGTTCGAGATACTTGTCGCATCTCTCTCGCCCAGTAAGTGTCTAGGGAGGTCGCCTTGTATGTTATTAGTTAATATTTCACTTTTGAGAGAGAAATTCGTATTTTCTCTCTGGTGAAATATTTTGTTTGACGGAGTTATAACTCGACGTCTTGTAAATATTTTTGTGTTGTGTCTACCTCTTTTTGGTAGCCCTGAAAAGGGCTGTTGACAAGAGGGGGTGGTTTTCACCACAGGCGCCCCCCTAAGACGTCGTGTTATTAACGACGACGCCGGCTGGGGTGTTTCGAGCGCCGTCACCCATCTCTCGTCGAATTTGGTAGAGGGGACGTGCCTTCTGGCAGATTTTCGGGGAGTCTCCTCCTTATTTTCTGCCTGATTTTTGTTTAGTGACACAGCTTCGTCTGTTTTTAGAGTGTAAGCTGGTTTTATTTGCTGTTTGGGAACTTTTTTTGTATGTTCGCCAATTTGCACTGTAACCGAAAACTTATCTCTTTTAACCACTTTGAATGGTCCCGTGTAAGGACATTGCAGAGAGGTGAGCTGTGTGGGCACTCTGATATAGACATGTGTACATGTATCCAAATTTTTGGGCATGTTTACGGCATATTTCGTATTATTATGTTTAATATGCGTAGGCCGGAAGAAGAGAGGCTCCGAAAGGTTTGTAGAAGTTACGAAAATGTCTCCTGGGAGTGGTACGTCAATTCCGTAAACTTTTTGGAACGGTGTAGTTTCCGTTGCTGGGTCTACTGCCGTACGCATGGCGAGTAGTACTTTTGGTAGGGCGTCGAGCCAATTTTCGTTTTGTGCTTTGAGAGCCTCTTTCAGAGATCTATTTCTGCGTTCTACCATTCCGTTTGTTGACGGTTTGTATGGTAACGTGTGGGTATGTTTTACTCCGAGACGTTCCATAATGGAATTAAATAGATCTGATTCGAATTGTGTGCCTTGATCACTTGTGATGTATTTAGGTACGCCTTTTGAAGCTACCCAAATATTGATAAAGGCGTTTGTGATCGTGGCTGTTTCGATGTTGTTAAGAGGGACTGCCTCTAGCCAACCCGTTGCTCTATCGACCATCATTAGAATGTAACGTTTCCCTCCTTTAGCTAAAGGTAAAGGTCCGGTAATGTCAACGTGTACATGTGAGAATTTGTTAGCCGTTTCAAATTCGGAGTAAGGGAGCTTCACGGAGCGAGTGATTTTTGCTCGTTGGCAAGTTTCGCACGCTCGGACCCAGTTGGAGACATCTGCACGGAGTCCGTGCCAAAAATATCTTTGTTTAACTTTATACACTGTAGAGTGTATACCTGGGTGTCCCAAATTGTTGCCAACTAAGATTATTTCTGCTAGTATCATGCATATACTTGCGAGAAAATATATATATTTTTTTTCGCCACGTAGAGCGTTACTAATTTTGTATTAGAAAAACGTATCAGTCTTATTGCTAAACAAAACCAGATACGAGGAAATTGTCCAATACATTTGTTTTACACTATTTTTGCAATTTGCTGACCAAAATGTTTTTCCAGCCACACCACGCGAGATTCAGCGAGAAATTTCCTTTGGAATGAGTGCTTTTGGAGCTCAAGACAACGTAAAATAGACATGATATCAGGAAATTTCGACTCAAAACCTAAAGATGCATTTTCCCAAAAGTAGGGTTTGGTCAGATACGGGATCTATTCTTAGTACGGCAGTATACTCCAATATACCATCATACACATTTCATTGACCTAGATACGAACCAGCCATCAGCCACATCAAATACGTCAGACGTTATTTATGCTGTTTTTCAGGTGGTGCGACGTCAAAATCCCATACTCGCAAGCGCTAGATCCGTCGCAGGCCTGTAAAATTTTCGTCGGTCAACTCAAACCCGGCGTTACTCAGGAGGATATCAAGCAGTACTTTTCAGACTATGGCAATGTTTCTGACGTCTACATACCACAACCGTTTAGGTAGATATCTCCCTCAATAACACCTTATAAACTAGGTATATTCCGAATTTCCGCTAAAACAGTTAGTTAGATTTTAAGTGAAGGCAGGCGGATGATGGAGACGACTGGCCAGACTTTCTTCATCACTCCAACAAGTAATAGGTAGAAGGTACAACTCGAAAAAAGGTAAATTAGTAGTAATGAAATGAACTAATCATTTCATTTACTGGTACCTATGTGTATATTAATAAACAAAGAGTACATATTTTGTAACTAAGCAGGCTTTTGTAACTATTCATCATTTGCTGTCTACTATCGAGAAGTATATTTTTCCTTCTAAGAAAAAATATACTAAAGCTTTGAGTTCCGAGAATGTGTGTGCATGTTGTAGCAACAATCTATCCGTATCTATAAGCGTGAATAGTGTGAAGCAAAAGTCATTCCTAGAAAGTGAATATTTTTAGTTCTTTTATAAAGTGATTCACAGGTAAGTGATTCTTAGAAAAAAGGAGCGAGAGATGTTCTTTCCCTCCTCATAACCTTCCGAGAAGGCACTACGAAATACCTACGAAAATCAAGGAAAGAGATTTTTTCCCTCCTCACATTTTGGAAAGGTCGTGCGGTCTACTGTAAGTAAGAGTCTACTACTGTATTGAAAAAAAGTAAGAAGCAGGAACGCAATTTATGCATTATTTCATCTAAAAACAAAGAGTTTGAGGGCAGATGCTCCCGTAGAGGAACGGAGGGAAATAGAGACACTCGTGAGGGAAAGAATTTTGACCAAACATTGTTGGCCAACAATTTTTAAATCAAAGGAGATAAGTAGTTCCTTTTGTTCCAGCAGAATTCGCCCTCGGAACGCAGTCCTTCTCTGGTAGACATATAGGTTCTTATGAAGTTTGAGATAATGTACGAATTTTCGCCACTCAATTTTTTATGATTTGACCAGGGGTTCCCAACACAAATTTTCCAGGGACCCCTAAAAAAATTACAAATATTTTGAGGACCCCCTACTTATATGTATACATTATGCACGCATTTATGTTGTACCACTAATGCATTTAATATATTAATATACCGGTATACAGTGAAATACGTACTAATTTATATAAAATTACAAAAAGGGAAATTTTATCGTTACAAAAAAATTAGGCCTACCCTTCTAGTTTGATAAAACTGTAGTTTTTAGTTAATTTTTATACCAGTCTGTTATTATGTATTTTTATATATACAGTTATAGATCACATGGAAAGAGAAACAGGCGACTGTTACAAGTAATCATTTATTTTACATTGAAAGTATATTGCTTAATTGCAGTCACATCAATACAAAAACATAAGGACAAATTTATAACTCTCAGATTAACTTATTTCTTGTAAGAATGTCTTCTTGAAGTGTGTAAGTGTAAGATCAATGAGAAGAGTTGAACCGTTCCTAGGTTACCATTATACCGGAAATATTGGGCTGGATGTTTGACACTTTAACTCTAAAGTCAGATTTGATGTCGAGTCTATTTCTGTATTTATTTTTCATTACACACATTGCAGAGAATGCTTGTTCACAACGGTAGGTAGTAGCAAAAGGAAGTATATATTGTAACGCTTTCTTACTAACGTCACTGTAGTCTTTGCTGGCTTTTAACCAAAACTCAGTGATATTTCCATCACTGAAAGCGGTTTTCATTGTACCACAACTTGTTAGGTCCACAAGTTGATCTTGTTGCTCTTCTGTAAGGGTTTGGATTTGGTCCACTTCAAGGCATTTGAATGGATTTCGAATCCAGTCGTTCTCATGATTAGGCTCTGGGAAATACTCCCGAAATGTAGTAGCCAAGCACTGGAGATGAGACTTGATGTCATCTTTTACTTCATGGGGCACATTCAGTTCCGATGATTCCAAAAACCCTTTCAAATTCGGAAAGTTAGTTAGTAGGTCTTTTTCCACCCTTTTTGCCCAGATCTCACACTTCTTTACCATCGCGCTGATGTTATCTTCAACCCTGAACAAGTCAACATCATTTCCTTGTAATTTTAGGTTCAGAGAATTTAAATGTTCAAACACATCAGACAGGTATGCAAGAGAACAAAGGCAAGAGAAGTTGTTAAGTAGGTTGGAGTACTGTGTTTCAACGAGGAAGACTCGGACTTCATCTTTGAGCTCAAAAAACCTTGTCAAGATTTTACCACGGGAAAGCCAACGAACTTCCGTATGAATGAGAAGCTGTGTATGCTCACTCCCCATATCTTTGCATAACAAAGAGAATAACCTGGATTGCAAAGGTCGAGTCTTGATAAAGTTAATAATTTTAACTATTTCGTTTAATGTTTTTTGCAACCTTTCAGGCAGCCTTTTAGCTACTAGGGCTTCTCTGTGGATGCAACAATGTGTCCATACCACGTTAGGAGCAACCGCTTCAACGCGAGCTTTCAGGCCTATTTTGTGGCCGGCCATAGCTCTTGCCCCATCTGTAGACAAACCTACACATTTTTCCCAACTTATGTTATTTTTATTGAACAAATCATTCAACGCAGTGAAAATAGCATCGGCATCAGTATGGAGTAGTTCACAGCTAAACAGAAAATCTTCAAATATTTGCCCCTCCCATAAATAACGAACAAAAACCAGCATTATTGCTTTTTTTGCTATGTCGGTGCTTTCATCTACTTGTAGAGCAAACATATCACATGTTTCAAGGCGAGAAAACAATGTATTTTCAATATTATCCGCCATATCAGTGATTCGTCTTTGGACAGTGTTGTTGGAAAGTGGAACAGTGCTTACAAGCTTAGCTGCCGCATCACCCAACATTCTTTTACACAGGATGATAGCTGAAGGAAGGATAAGATCCTCTGCAATCGTGTGGTTTTTTGCAGTTTTTGCGATAAGCTGCGAAACTTCATAGGAAGCTAGTGTGGCATTTTCATTTGCCTCAGACCCAACATGTTTAGTTATATTTTTCTGACACTTTTTTAGCTCTCCCAATTTAAGTTTGAAAAATTCTAGAGACTTACTTTTATATTCAGGGTGCTTTGTTTCCAAATGCCGCCGAAGTTTTGCTGGTTTCATACATTCGTTCGAAAGTGTTTCAAAGCAAATAACGCACTGTGGTTTAGGCTCACTTTCAGAGTCAGTCTGAGTAAACCCAAGCTGCAAATAGTCACTATTGTACTTTCTGATTTTCGCAGATGAAGACATAGGTCGCCCACTAATTTTCATACAAGATGGAGTTTCATTAGGACTAGGTGTTGAATCACTAGTAGGCCTATTGGCATCAGTTGAGGTCGTCTGTCCTTCATCATCATCCGTTGATCTAGCTCGTTTTAATGTTCCACTTTTTAGCCAACGATCCATTTTAAAACAACGCCTTTTTCACAAAACAAAATGAATTTCACACAAACTGTAACACTATAATTGAAAAGCAGTCTGCTTTATTAACATCAAGTTGTCAATCAACTTGACAACTCATTTCAATAACAATGGCTACTTGATCACTGCAGTGCTGCACTTTCTTTGGTGGAGAGATCCGAAACTATTCATACACGCACCATACAGCCTCCTCATTCTAGTGCCCAGTGGAGAAACTACTAGGTCCCACTCAGTACCAACAAATAACGCTAGGTTATGTTAGCGCTACTCTGCATGCACGATCCCCTTCCTCAACTCCTGCGAGCCTGCAACGCTGCGACTGCGCGTTCATTGCTGTCATTAGAGTTCCTAATAAAAAATAAGCTTAAATAATATTTTTTTAAAGCAGCTCGCGGACCCCCTGGTCTCCCTTCGCGGACCCCCGGGGGTCCGCGGACCACCTGTTGGGAACCCCTGGATTAGACAATGACTGAGGTCAGTGACGAAGACGACGTATTGTCTCAAGGGCAACTTTTAAAGCTTTTATATTGGTTTCAGTCGGATTCGTGAGGCGAAAACTATTGAAAACGATACCCAACTCGATTTTTGGTTGATTTGACGACGACAAGTTCCTGTCGTCGGATCGTCACCAAAAACTGTATGGCTGATTTTGGGCGTATTTTAAGAGTCTACCTACCAAATTCAAAGTTGATAGCTCCGAAATCGCGGCCTGTAGCGCTAAACACACAGTTTTTTGTCCTCGAAGTATGTTTTCTTCGTGAAATTGACAGTAAACTAGTATTCAAATGGAACATAAATGATAATTACGTGAATTCTAGCTAGTTTGATTACCATTATGAGATCCTATTTCTATTCTAATTTCAGGCAGTTCGCGTTCGTCACGTTTGCAGACCCTTTCACAGCCAAGGCCGTCTGTTCGGAGGCTAACCACACCTTGGATGGGTCGCCCATCAACGTCTCCATTGCGATACCACCGGCTAAGAAGAGGTACAAAGCAGCCAAATATCAAAATAAATTTGTTGAAATTTGGCAGACAACTTAAAGTAATAGGTTTTAACAATTTTTCACATCACCTACAATGTCAAAGGAATTTTATGCCTGAGAAAGAGTATTGTATTTTACTATATCTGAGAAATGTAAACAAGATTACATTTTGTATATTTTACTAGTGAAGCAAAGCAGCTACCTTCTTTTGTGGTTGGGCTTCAATACTGAAGAATGAAATTATCTCTCACTGTGCTTGTACTTGTATATTTAGGGGTTAGAAAAAAGCAGATAAGGTAAACATTTTTTGCGCAAAACAAATGTTTAATGTCCTAATTTATACTAAACCCACTTTTTCTAAATAATAATTTGAATAAATATCATGGGAATGGGCCGGAACCTTGTAATATTTTTATTGGCTCTACTGAGAGACATTGAAATGGGCATTGCACCAACATCTTTCAGTTTACTGGGTATGAGGCCTGGTCTAAATGCGACCTGTGGGTAGGTAGGCTCTGTAACATAGAAAATGGGACGAGCTCTACTTCTAATAAGATCATTAGGGCTGAGGAGTGTCAGGTGCTGTGTGATTTTTTGCATTTCGGGAGTGCTTCGCCATTCTTCTAAAGATCTTTCCCATTACATTAACCTTAGCCATGTCACCTTCAGCTGTGAGGGTCATACACGGTCACGAGCCTCTGGCCATCAGGTGAAGCTCGACAGCATTGCCTATACCAGGCATTCCTCTGACGGCATCCATAGTGATTGGCCAGTTCAACGATATCGACCTATACTGCCAACTGAATGCCACTAATGGAGCAATCTGTAAGAGGTGCTTCAAGTACCAGCTGGTGGTCTACTACGTTGTCCGGGCTTTGGTCCTGGAACTTACTGGTTGGAGTTGCTGCTGGTCACCATGTTATACATTAAATGCTACTCTGCTAGTTGAGCAGCAATATTCACCACACCAGAGGGTGGTACCTTTGCAGGTGAAAGGTAGCAGTGTTCGGCCATTAGGGGGTTGAAGTAGTTCCTACATTTCATTAAAGTAGAAAAGTGTCAAGAGTGGAAGTTACGTTCTATGTTCTTTGGTCGCTATACTGGAGTCGTTTTCACGTTACCTCACCTATTTCAATAATATTCGTGGTACTTTGCCGACTCATATCAAGTTTAATGACTATTAGTGGAGTCAATTGGATTTGGAACCACAATTCTCGTTGTTAGACTTACAAATTTCATGTGGTGTTTCAATATTTTCAGTGATGGAGAGTACAGTGGCGGAAGGTGGAGCAGTGGCGCGGGCGGGACATGGAGCAATGCTGCTGGAGGGACCTGGAGCAGCACACCTGGTGGCAGTCGTGGCGGTGCCAAACGGCGCCTGAGTGACCTAGGGCCGTACAGCGACCGTTCTTACTTCAACAACTCCGGCGAATGGAACGCTCAGCAAGGACGAAACAGCCTCCTCTGGGACGAGAACGCCTGGGACGTAGGACAGTACTCCCAGTACCCAACAGTACGGGGGATGAGCTACTGAACCGGATACCACCATTTTACCGGACACCGGGATTCAACCAGATATTAGGATTTAATCCTACTTCCAGAGTAAACTGGACAAAAAACCACCATGAAATTTTCCTTTTATTTGATTTGTGTGAGGCTGATTGTATGAGTATTTTAATAGAGTTGTGTGAAGTGTTGACGTGTGTTTTTGTGTGAGTCTTTATTAGGATTTCTGAACTAGTTAGTTAGATACAAAGAGGAAAAGCCAAGAGAACTCCAGCTTGAATTTGAACTGATTCCAAAACTACAGTAAGTTTTGAATGGTAGCAATAACCTAATAGGGCCAAAACATTTTTTAATTATCAAAGGAGGAGAGAAAGGTAGGTAAATCAGTTTTGGAATATATTAAAACATTAATATACTTTTCTACATTGAATAAAACAAAGTTATAATGTGTGGATTGTTTCATCAAGTTCCAAAACTGTTTTATACGAACAAATGATCTAAAACCTGAACCTTATCTCATTTCCAAACTCATATTATCGAATCAAGTCACATCTTTCCACGTAGATTTAGACATACAGTAGTTATCTGACTAAATCGAAGAATAAATATATGTGGAAAGAAATAGAAGTAGGCATAATGATAAGAAATCAATTTTAATGTAATATGATAAAGATTTGATAAAAAAAAGTTGATTAATTGATATCAAATTTATTATTTTAATTTAATTGTACATTAATTCCATGTACAGCAAAACACAACGCTCTAAATGGGGGATTTGTACCATACCTACTGGTAAAACTGCCGCCTTGCATTTCGCTACCTTTTCTCATATCTTCAAATGAATTTGCATCAGCAGTTGAAGGGGGATTGAGCATAACTTTCTAAAAACTTTGCGTCTACATGGAAAACACACTTTGGAATTGGTTTCTGATTCCCAAAAAAACCTCTTGAACACGAATTTCATTCCGGTTAAGTCCTATATATTGGTTAAGCAATACCAATATTGGAGCCTTGTATTGCACAGGCGGGAAGTGCTCCTGGCAACACAATGAAAACAAGCTTCGAGTTTTATAAGACTCTGGAATTGCCGGTCGTTCGTTCTTTCGAGGAGTTTATGAACCGCGAAATTTCTTCAAAAACTGAACGCATTGTCTGTCAAGAAAGGGAAGGAATCCGAAGTAGGGGAAAAACGTAACAGAAGTTTTGAAAAAGTCGGAAGAAAACGTCCCTTTTACAAGCTGTGAATCCGGAGAGGGCGACATGCATGGGAGCTCAAGCAGAGCTGAGGTTTGAACTCCTAGTTCACAGGTGTCGCTCGAAACAATGGAGGATATCGCGGTCTTAATGATAATGAAAGGAGAAAGACTGGGAACTGACAGGTACAGGCAGGGGTGGGCGGAACCTGCCCAAGTATATTGGACGCAGATATTTGATCCTCCAAATATTGGAACTAACAAGGGGACTGCGCGGTAAGTCCGTCGCCGATCTCAATAGAATTAATATTTACAGGAATTTCTACATCAAAAATGAGTCGACACGTAATTTGCCGTTCGACAAAATAGACCCTTAAATCTACGAAAAAATTAAAAAATGGCTAAATTTGGCGTTCTCAATTGCATTTCAAGATACCCTAATAGGACTGGATTTCACGAGTGTGTTACAAAGGTACCTACCATACCAACAGCATTAAAGTCAATATCAAAGTAATTCAAAAGTGATCCAACTATCAGCTATGATAATTAAAAATACTATCAAAACTAATGCTGCTCCCACGTGTTTAAACCAATTTCAATGAAACTCACAACATTGCATCTATATAAAGAAACATTAGGATTTTCCAATTAAGCCCCAGGAAGCCAGAATGCAGCGCATGAAAAAGGCTTACGCCATTATTGGATAGAAAGCGCCCACAAGCAATTCTAAAAACCCCACGTAATTATGTTCAACTAATTTAGGAATTATTAGGTTTTCAGAACAAATTGACAGGTGAAGATTATAGTTTAATGCCACCCATAATTTAATATAATAAATTTAATTCACTTTAATAATGAAACACGTAGTAGGCCAGCCTGGTTACAACCAAGTCACGTTATTACATGTCGAGGATGG
The DNA here is from genome assembly GCA_030762985.1 of Adelphocoris suturalis. NCBI lineage: Eukaryota > Metazoa > Arthropoda > Insecta > Hemiptera > Miridae > Adelphocoris > Adelphocoris suturalis. Next base: position 48,507,330 of record CM061043.1, on the reverse strand, counting down.
TTTATACCTTGATGACATTGCGGGTAGCTCAGCTGCATAAATTTTCGGAACGGTTTAAGCAACGTAAGATATGAACCTAAATTGATACCTTCCCAACGAGTAGTGAACTATTTCAGTAGGATGAAAACTGATGGAGTTACATTTCCCTAGGGACGGCTGCTCCGTTGTAAGCGGAAATCATTAGAAAATTATTACGGTGTCGGTGTCCCGAATTTCAGACTGACCTAAAAACATATCCATGGTAAATGGGTTTTTACCCTACCTACCAACTACTTATTAAAACTGGAGCTAGACCCTTTAACTTAGGCTCTGTCCTGACAATAGATCCTAGTTGGTTCAGTAAGAGTATTTTCACATTTTACCATTGCTAGTACCTCCAGAATCAAGTGCCTGATGTTTTGACATGTGTTCAATAGATTTTGACTCTTGATGACGGTGTTCAGTGATTCGGTATCGGAATATTTCGGAATGAAATCGCCAAAATGAGAGAGTAGCTTCAGAACCATTTCAAACTTTGAATAAAGTTTGGAGCACCAGATATTTCCTCAGTTACCTTAACGTTTACATAAACAGCTGGCGCCTTCTAGGAGTGACTTGCAAGGTGTCTTATCGACCAAACAACGCTGGGTAGTTAGGGAGTAAATAGAGTAGTTGTCAGAATCCTATTCCAGGATTTGCTCGCAGCTCATGAGAATTACTTGAACACATCTATGAATTCTATAATGTCTGAATCAGTTCTTTCCTCTGCCCATGTGTAAACAAGAACTTGCCACATGCAGATCTACTAGTTCCTCAATAGTACCCAATTTGATTTCGATGACAATTTGTTTAATTCATACATGAAAATTATTGCATTACTCGACTGATGCCAATTCTAAAGATTTGTCTCAGCCTACAGATCTGTGCAGATGGAAATATATAAAACAAAAATTATAAGCATTCATGAAACAAATGATTTGTAGTGTTTATCCTGTTAACGGTAAGCATTGAATCCCTTAAGAAGAGTGAATGTACAGGACCCGAGTAATCTCATTTGAGTCGTTGATACGAAATTCTGAAACCAAGCGGTGACTCGAGTCTGATCTAGATACCATCTGTACCATTGGCGGTCGACTCATGCATAGGAGTAGGGATACAGGTATAAGAGAGGGACAAGACTCGAGTCAATCGCCATTATGGTCCCCACCCTCCAGCTGTACAGTCCGTTCTATTCCCAACTCCACTTATCGCTCCAACCTATCTTTCTTCCTTAATCCAATGTACAGCTAAGCATTGCTGAACTCCAAGTACCTCTCTCATGACCATATAGTTATATTGCGACGCTAGATTCACATATTAAATTTGTGAGTGATATATGATTACATACTCGTATTTTGTAATCAGAGTGAATGGTGGTACTTTCCACCGAACTTTAAGGTACTTTCATAACTCGGTCTGCAGTGTCGCCGAGCTGTTCCGCTCCAAATTCTGACCCATATCACCCTCCACCTTCTACTTAGTACAAGTTCGAATTATGATAATATGAGCTAGGCCGTCAGTTTGAACGCTCAACCTAAATTCCCGCAAGCTAAATCACAGCAGCGGACATATTTATTTATATTTCCAATTGAAAGTAATTTTATCCTGAGCATTTTGAAATGAACAGTAATCTCCTGCAATAAGTAGTTCTTTTTCTATGATTTTTAAATTTAAATAATTATTACGTCACACTTGCCGGGGGAGGGGGCTCATTAATGGATATTAGTTTGTGAATCTAATACGATTAATTAAATGAACCTAGTATATTCAAAAGGCTATAGGTTCAAATGTTCAATTTTTGTTGAAGTACCTTTTTTTTTGTAGTAAGCATATTTCCCCAATCGGTAGGTCATTTTTGAGCATTGTAAATTTATTTTTTCGAATAATATTTTAATTTTATTGTATTACTTACCATCCATTTTTGGTTTCTAAGCTGTCAGCTTTCTTCTCCGTAAAGTGTTCTGTGTAAATGGTTCATAATAAAAACTATCGTTCATTGATTAATTGGGAATCTTCAAAACAATTATCCACCACAACAGGTCATATTTATTTATTTTCATGGGAAAGGCACAATTACGTGATTATTATTATGCACATCATGGTGCTTTTTTTGTAAAATAAAAATAAGAAAAACTATAAATAAATCAACTTTTTATCATAAACATATTCCCAGTCAAATTAATCAATATGTAGGAGCACGGCACTGCACTTACAAAAACTCTAAAATTAGCGTTAAGTATGTCTATCTCGAGACGGTTGGTATTCTTCATAATTCTGGGTATTGGAAACTGGAGGCTTTAATTTGTTCCGCACTGAGGGACGATAAAATAAATGTCTTCATTTCGGGTGCTCCTGGTGGGAACGCGAAAATTAAGTCTAGAGAGGAAATCAGGGGCTTCCATCCTTCCATCCAAGACCATATATAAAGAAAAATCAAATCGGATATTCTTCTTCTCTCTTCAGGAATATCCAGAGACAATGCTCCATGATCATACTAAGATATGACGCAGTCTTAAGCCGGTTAACACAGAATCTAGCTAGAGTTTGTGGTATATCATTCTGACGAACTTTCGCTGAACTTGTTCGATGTTCACATGATAATATGGGGACCAAATTATACTAGCACATTCAACAAAATTCTAGCAAATTTAGTTCAAATTCGAATATTCGTGTACCTATCTGAGGATTTATCTGACGTCTGATGATTTACTACGAATTTAGTCATGTTCATATCGATAGTGAAGTTCGATTGAGCTCACGAAATATCCTTGTTTCGCACACTACTTCCACAAATTACTTCAAAGAATGGTCCTTTGAAACTCATCAGGTACTCAGGAGATGCATTTTAAGCATCAAGGCTAAACTGAGAGTTTTGTTGAATAGAATGGAGTTTCGGAAAGTATTTGGTTCTTTCTTGTTTCTAAATAATTATCAATTGTTGTTGTTGGCCATTTCACGTACAACCTTTTCGTAGTAAAGAAATACTAATGTTGTCATTTTTCACCATGTACAAATCATTCACCTCTCGCTAATTTAATACAAATCGCATCACATCAGTGCCTCCAGTTCGAGATATCTGAAGTTTAAAATAAATTTTAAGTTTGAAACCTTGAAGTTTCGTTCGTATTTAGGTCGTAGACGTCATAGCAAAAGTTCTTATGCATTTGTTCACATTATTTCCGGACAAAATATACTTTATTTATTCATTTAATCAGTGAAGACAATGTTTCTTCTGGAGTTTCAATTAGTGAATTGAAGCATTGATCATTCTTCCAATCATGAACCAGTGGATCGGGCTCAATACCTAATGAGATGTACTCGTATTATTATATTGCCGATTTCCCGCATGTACTCTTTTGAGAAGTTCCTACAGGTTCGTGATATGTTCGTAATATATTAATATCGCTATATAAAATATATATATATATGTTCATTATGCCGGGAGGGGGGGTCAGTGGGTGCATCGTAGAATTTATCACAACCGTTGAACTTGCAGTTACATAAAATTACCCGCTGTATCCTTGGGAATAGCAACTCTTAATTCATACGCTAAGAAATCGTTGATGTCAACCTTAATCTTAGGTTAAGATTAAGGGGCAAAAGCTTACCATCTTGAATACAAAGGGTTCATTTAACAGAGTTTATATATATGTATATATATATAAACAGTATGTAGATGCAGGGAAAGGTGAAGATCGCACGGTATATAAGGGAAGTTATACAATCTCTTGGGGTACTAGTCATTTCAACCCCAAGAGGTCATGCAAATGTCATTGCGTAACCCCTTCCTTCCAAAGTCCATTACCGGATCATTGCTTCCTCCTATTGATACGGATCTACCCGTCCTTATATGACTCTCTACTCAGGCTCTTAATTCATACGCTAAGAAATCGTTGATGTCATCTTGAATACAAAGGGTTCATTCAACAGAGTTTATAAAGGGTTCATTTAACAGATATATATATAACAGCACTCTTCCTAATTGAAATTACTGACTGTGACTGGAATTGAATTTCTTATTGGTGAACTATCCTAAATCGGAAGGGTAAGCCAACAGACAGTAGGTACTTTAACTTCGTATAATGAATCAGGAAAATCAATTTAACCCGCCCATAATTTTAAATAATTACTACATCACAGCACCCTTCTCGCTTAGGACTAGCCCAAAAGACATTTGGGCATTCCATAAAAAATGGAAAATAGCCTACGTTACTCATTCTAACTTAGGCAGATAGACCAGAAAATAGACCGAAAGAATGCAAAAACATTTCACAAAACAGATGGCTTGTTTATTGTGTTTTACTGAATTGTCTAAAGACAATAGAGAGTTTTTGTTCTTCCCGTACGATTTTCCCACGTTAACACGTAGAGCAGCGTCTAGAGCAAACAACTGCAGGTGCTAGCTCTTCGCGTATTTCTACGTGTTTTTTTACACGTATGTACACGACAAACCAAACACTATCGTCACGCTAAAGTCTCCTTAGAATTTCAAAGTCAAAGATTCTCTTGAATTCGAGATCGAGTTGAAGAGGTTTGAAATCATTTTACACTCTGCTTTATCAGCTATCTTCACAGGCATAGAATAACTAGATTCGGCCCAAGAAAAAATAGTATTCGCCAATGCATATTTCGTTGAAAACATCGGTTATCGTCAGATCACCGAAGTTAAGCAACATCGGGCTTGGATGGGTGACCGTCCGGGAGCGCCGCAATTAGGGCATCTTTTTTATTTTATTTTTTGTCTAATCATTCAATTAGCTATATCAAGTTTATGTGATCAGGTCTCGTGGAATAGTTTGTTTTGAGTGCCTTCCCTGCTTTATCAAATGGTAATTTCCAGGATCTGAGATGGTACCTAGCACAAATTCTACTACCAACCTACTCAATATGTTATTGACCTGACAACAGCTTTTGTATACAAACTTATTATTTAAACACAAACCTGCTCGTTGTCTGAATCTTTATGTTGGTAGATACGTTTGTAGTACGAGATGTACCTACTTCCGAATGCTTACAAAAAATAGGCATCTACTTTAAAATCGGAAAAGTATCAACGACTGCATTTACTCCCAAGTTGGTGAACAGGATATCTGGCTGTCGGACGAAGTAGGTACTTTGTTCACATAATCAACGATATTTGATCTAACTATACAATCTTACATTTTTTGACTAGGTGGGTAATTGTGGAAGGGAAACGTTATTAGTCGACAGTCAGAGGGAGAACGAATACCTAACCTATTCTTAAAACTGCGGTCATTTGCGTCAGGTCATGACGACTACACGCAGGACGGGATTTCAACGAAAGTATTTTTCCTGCCTACGTGTAGGTAGGCCTTTTTCCCGTATACGCGTAGTTCGCGCATGCGCAGTTGGTATTTCAGTCTTTTTTGTACACAGGTAGAAAATTACGGGAAGAACAAAAACTCTCTAATTTCATGATTTTCTCAAAACAGGGTAGTGCGAACCATTGTGGCAACTGGGAATAAAGACTCAGTCCTATGTGCTAAGTATTCAGAAAGTTTTTGACATTGTCATTCCCTCAAACAACACTCACCGTTATCCTGAGCTGATACCATTAGATCAAATTGTGCAATTGACCAACAACTGGATGAAAGAACTGTTAGGTACAATAAGGAAGAAGATCCATCAGGATAAATAGAGTGGTCTTACCTCGCCATCATAATCTTGGGATTGCTCGAGAAAAATTGCGCCGACCTTTTCCGGTGCCGTAGAGTAGAAAATTGAGTCCGTCCAAAACGCGAAAGGAGACCCCACTGAATTGAAAATGAGCGACCTACGACGACTGTTTTTTGGGGACACGAAAAGAAAAAATCGAAAAATTCCTTCAAGAAAACTATGGACGGAGAAGGCAGCCCACCGGTTCTAACTCGAAAATGAGGCGAGGAATCTGGGAACAGCTTTGGAAATGGTTGGTCTGATTGTGATTACGGTGGGGTTGGTTGGAAAACTAGCGTAATGAACGGCCAGGTGGTTTAAGAGGGAAAAACGCCGTTATAGCCGACAGCTGAATTGGTAGTCGTTCTTTGTTATTCATCGTGTTTTTTTTTCCGAAATTAGCAAGATAATCGAAGCTGATTTGCACTTTCGCAGTGGAACCCGGAAACGGGGCGAATCGGATTGTGACGAGAGAGGACGATAGGGATCCGGCGGAACAACAGGATGCAAGTTAAAAACCATCTAGTTCAGGCTAAGAATACTTGAAAATGTAACAGGTTTTAGCACTACCTTCCCAATTTCCAATAAGAAAACTCAGATTAGGATCAAATCGCCTTTTACCGAATTTTCGTAGAAACTTAAGCTATTGCAATGCCACTAATAATTTTAAAATGAAAATTTTCTTCATTGAAATCCGTTTTGTGACATTCTGAAACGCTTTTTCACTCAAACACACACACACACACACACACACACACACACACACACACACAAATATATATATATATATATATATATATATATATATATATATATATATATATATATATATATACATATATATATATATATATATATATATTTCTCTCAGAGGATGTTGAGGGTCGGTCAATGAAAACTCTTGTTATTATTTCGCCAACTATTCGAGAATATGTTTCCTCATCATCAGGGCCTATTGATAAAAGACATGTTTTCACTCTGAGAGTTATATTATAACATATATTATAATATTATATATGTATATATATGTGTATGTGTGTGTGTGGGTGTGTGTGTGTGTCTATCATTCCAGACGATAACTCTCCTAAAGGATTGAAATAAAAATTCCGCCAAAAAATCAAGCTATTCAAACGAATGGATGAGTTCGTTGGCCAGCAGTTTTTGAGCACTTTAAATTGGACAAATTCCAAAAAATTTGCTGAACAAAATACTAAAAGTGGCTAAAAACAGCTAAAAATCGTTAAATTCAAAAATTTTAAGCAGAATATTGCTCAAACATAGTATTTATCAACTATAAATAGAAAATTCAAAAATTTATGCACTAAAAAATGCAGAAAAATGTACTTAAATTTCATTAATATTTGCCATAAAGTATATAAGACAGCAGAAAAAAACTAAATAATCCAAAACCTGTTTTTGAATAGCAGATTATTATTTAGAATACGTTTTTGCCATATGATTAATAGTTAACAATTTCATTGCACCCGAAAAGCTCAGATTTAGAAACAATCATTAAACAATACGATAATTTACGAAAATTCGCTCATACGATCATGCTGCATGACTGGAAATTTTCCGATTATCCTCTTTAGATTATCCTAGTTAGAGCGTAATTGACCAAATACGCGTTGAGAAATTAATGCTCAATAGAAATTACATTTGAGCATGCGCAGTGGGAACTAGTGCTTAATTGTTTAGCGCTTAAATTGATAGAAGACCATCCTCATCCTAATCCGCACATTCCCTGAGAATTTCACCAAAATCAAATGCAAACTGGATAAAACGCTTGTTACAATACAAGGAGTTCACAACCGCAGCAGTTATACTAATGAAATAATCGTGATGAAATTGATATAGAATGATTAAACCATATTCTACAGATTTGAATGAATTGAATCTCCTTTGCTTTCCCTCGACAATGGGATTCAATCTCCCTTTGCCTGTGACTATAGAAGTTGTGTCCTTTCTAATGTAGGTATGATAGTGACCTAACCGTCGAAATCGATTTGCATTGTGTTTATTTTTCGTGGAAGTAGACATCGTTATTCACTAACTTCCGTTTTACAATACAATTACAAAGTACGGAGGGAGTGTGATGAGATCAGCTGTGTGACCTGTGAGACTAATTCTTATTCTTATCCACTGACGGTACTTAAATATTTAAGAAGGAGCTCCTTGGAACACATCGAAAATAACTAGGTGAGAGAGGAAGAGAGGCATGGAGGCGCAATGATCACCTGAGGGACTTGAGAGGCTAATTTCTTTCCATATCCGCTTACAGTGAAGAAATCTGAAATGCAGCGCAAAATAAATTTACAAGGTATGGAGGCGGACTGATCTGCTGATCGGAGTCTAATTTCTGTCCTGGTCGACCTGCACCTGGGCTCGTCCTCTGAAATCCTACTTGAAGAAATGTCCAAATTCATCAGTCGCCACAACGAATAACAAAAACCGCTGATACCTGAAAGCTTACATCCCCCTCCAATTCGACGACATTCGATGCGTCGTCACACTCTCGACGAGATCGACACACAGCTTAGCGTCGTTTATTTAAATTGTTCACCAAAAACATTGACATCACTCAACCAGGTCAACACTATGTTGCAAGTCGGAGTAGAGTAATTCAGACTAAACCTGCGTGAAAGATAATACCTAGCGAATGAGGAATATTGTAAATAACAATGGTCCCAATAGATAATTTTAAACAACTTGTAAATCGAATTTTTAGTTTTTGTGCGAAATCCAAGTTTGTAAGCGCGAAAATATTAATTTTGAGATCAACCAACAGCCTTACATTATGCCAATTTCCCCATCATCCCCCAGAGAAAGAAAATCAAAATTTGAGAAAATTAAGAATGAATAACCAGTTTTTTAAAAACTTTTTGGATCAATTTAGCAAGTCTCACTTGTATTTTTGATGGGACTTCTGATAACTCAGCTGATCAGAGCGACCCCTTGTAATTTTCATTCGGCTGTAAGGAAGAAGCTCTTTTTAATATTTCAGCATTTTGGTTGAACAGGAAACAAAATATAGGTAAAGAAAAATATAAGGAAAAAAAAGTTAAGATACGTGACGGGTTTCTAAGGTGGGTGTAAAGAGAGGAGTATTGGTTGCTGGTATGTGGTGGTATGTTTCATAAATCAGCTGATCAATTTTTGTCGAGCTAATAATGATGTTACATTATACATCTTTCTAGCAACGATTAATTAATACGTGAAATGCACTAAGATGCTAGGTATTTAGTACGAAAAACAAAACTTTATCGGCATTTCGATACGTTTTCTGGCAGCTGGGTTGAAAAAAGGAGATAGAACGTTGTTAGAGGTCGATATTGTATCTCTGAAGGAAGCTGAACTAATCAAACAAAACGTTGGTTTATAAATGCACACTCTTATCCCAGTGTCCGCCAGCCAAGAAAAAGAATTTGCTCGAAAAACTCTAAACCTGCAGAGTGGTTCAAAACCACAAATGCTCTTCCACGTAATGCTTAGGAATCTCGGTGGAACGATTTCAAGGACCTGATGATAACAGTGTTGGAGGTTCTAAGAAGACCCCAACACGATCCGACCGGCCCGTAATTTCCAAACGGCATGCGAACCCGGTCTTTTTCGGGCGCCGCGGCTCGAGCGAGCTACCGACAGACGAAACTAATTATGCAGATCACGAGAGCTCGTCTTCTTTCTTCAACCACTTTTCTCTCTATCTCCGGATTATCGTCTTCTTCCCTTCTCCATCTCCGATCCATCTCCGTCCACATCCTTCTGCGTCAACTCGTACTTGGTTCTTCCTTCCTCTCACCTTCCCTCTTGTCTCTTCAGTCCGTGAACTTGATGCCGCTTGGCGAGACTGGCCTGACTAGGTGGATGTTTTTAGCATATTTTCACTGCTTGATGCATATGGTGGTGCCTGTCAGTATCACTGGTAGGTAGGTTGAGGGGAGGAAAAATATGCAATTCCTCAGTGTTAGATTAATGATCTTGGCGCTTTCGCCTACACGGCCACGTCAGAGATAGGTATTATATTATAGTTTCGTTATATTCTAGTCTATGCATTGTCTAGTCGTTTGCATTGTCCAGCAGGTAGTGGTTCATATTTGTTTGTATCCATTAAGCTATCATGCTGATCGTCATTATTATTTGTTTGGAAAGGTACTGTTTTTAGGAATATGCCAGTTCTGGTAGGGTAACCAGGTGTACCCAGGGCCGATCAAAAGTTGAAGCAGAAAAAAAGATCATAACAGTGATGTGACTACCATGCTGCATAGCCTTTTCCAGTCACATGTAAAAATTCCATATTAAGTTTCCATGATAACAGGTGATAACTCGTGAGGACTGTCAAAAGTTTTTGTATGGTGTTCTCGACCCCTGTTGTAAAAGGTTTGAGTGTTTTTGAGGTGCAAGTGAAAAAGGTAAGAATAAATATTCACGTTTCTATGGTAGTACTATATGGTTAACATCTTATTGAAGAGTTCTGAATGACTTCGCAGGATTTAATCAAGAATTATAGCAGATATTCAATTTTTTAATTTTTGATACATCTTTGTACCCAGGGCCGATTTTTCGTTGTCCGGCCCTGGGTACAACATGAGGTGGTGGCCCTGGGTACAATATCTGAAACAATATTGTATAAAATGAGATTAGGAGTATAAAATCAACCCAATCGGGTCAATTTCGTTATTACTACAAGTAAACGAATCTTTTTCAGATGCCACCAAGTTCTGTGGGCATAAACCCCCCCCCCCCCCCCATCTGAATCTACAATAGTTGCTGCTGTGCATGAAGTGTTAGCAGGAACAAACAAAAATAAAGCAGCTGAGGCCCATAATATTGCGCGTTCTACTCTATAGTGACAAATCAAAAAATTCAAAGTGGTGATGGGGAAGTTAACTATGATCATAATCGTGACCACAAAAAAGTTTTTTCGACATCTGAAGAACATCTTCCGATTTTTTAAGGTTCTACCAGATCCAGTTTTTCAAAGAAGGGGGCAAATGAAGTTTTTTGTCAACTTCCAAGGTTTGAACGTAATGTGATTTACGTTTTTTCGATAGACCATGTGACCACTCTCAGGGTTCCATTCATTTCGTATGTTTGTATTTTCATTTTCGTTGTTATATAATGTAGGCGAATTCCCCCGTTTTTTTGGCTCCATTCCAAGAGCAGTCCACAATTTATCACCATATTCTGTTTGATTGCAAAGGTTCATTATTGAAAATTATACCTAAACCATAGAAGTTAAGAAGATATAACTGAAGTGCAATTCTACGATATGCACTCTCTGGTTATCTTAACTAAGTACCGAGCTTTTTAGCTCTCTAAAATTTCTTTGTAGTCCTATTCTTGTCGTTCCCAAGTCAAGCTGCGATTTTATGTGATTGTGAACTAGTTACATAGGACATTAATTTGAGAATTCCCTATATCTTAATATCATAATGCCTCTGTATGATTTAGCATATTCTAGTTGTCTTTAAGTCTAAGTTGTGACTAATAAGATCTTGGATTTCAATCGTGATTTGATTTGATTTTGACCAATCAATAGCCCTAAGATTTCAATTTTATGGTTTTCTATAAACTATAATCAAAATCTATTCATCCTTAAGTCAGGCTGAGTTTTAAATACCTATGTGATTTTGATTTAGGACCTGCAAAGTTATTTTAAGAAATCTCAAAATTTAAGAAAGATCTTCTGTAATATAATCAACGTGATATTAAATTTTTCGTTTTAAGGTATAAATCAAGCGGCTATTTGAGTTATTGGCACATTTTCTTCTAATTTTAAAGATCAACTGTGGTGGCCCTGGGTTCAACACCCTCTGGCCCTGAGTACAACGGGGTGTTGTACCCACGGCCACTTTCCCATTTTTTGAAAAACATGCTGCTGTACAAAAAATTGCGTCTTGATGAATGATTAAGCCAATGAGAATTGTTACTAAGGAGTCGCTTCAACGATAAATTGTAAAAATAGTATGGAATATGGGTACTTTGATACTCAAATTATGATTTGAAGAAAAAGTGGCCCTGGGTACAACAGGTTACCCTACATATCAAAATTTTGATTTTAGAGGACACAATATTTTTCGATTTCTATCACGAACACAGAGCTTCCTTATTTTCGGTAGTGAGGAAGCAAAAATGCAATAAACTTAAGATTTTACATAAACTCGAGGCGGGTAATGCGCCACGCACGATTGGCAGACTGCTTTAGCTTCCGACATTTCCCATCAAGTTGGCGATCGATACTCTCTGCATAGGTTCGTACTACGACGGAGAGGTTGGAGGATCGTGTCCAGGAAAGTAAAAGTTTAGGAAATTCCAACGTAATTGCGTGACGCGAGGATTGTGTTAGTTTACGTGCTCAGCTCGCTCAGACACGAAACTCAAGTGCAGTCTGCACTTGGTCTCACGCTGTCAACAAAACCCCCCTACAAGTCGCAGGTAACATGACGGCAACTCGCAAATTTGTTTTGACACTTACGCACACGTAAGTCTAACGTGATAAAGGTGATTACCCAAGTCTGACGGGACCGGAGGCGGTAGTCTACTGAAGTTTTCTCATTTAGCAACTTCTGAAAGGTTCTGTGGGGATGAAAACGTCATTGCGCTCACATTGGCTCAACTTTCGAGAAGGGTGTAAGGTATACTGGGTGGTCCAGCTGATACCCTCCTCTCTGCTGGAGAGTGAAAAGAAAATTTAAAAGTTCCAGTCATTCATGCTCATGATCGTATGAGCGAATTTCCTTAAATTGTCGAATTACGTTATGTTACGTTGTTCAGAAATTTGAGCGCTTCGAGTGCAAATAAATTGTTAACTTCCTAGTTTCATGAACAAAAAAAAGTTATAAAATAATATTCTGCGGTTCAAAAGAGATTTTGGATTTATACCTTTTTTGCTGTTTTTATCGATTTTTCAGAATATATCTACGAAATTTATGCTATTCGCATTTTTGCTATTTGCCCATTTATTTTGCTATATTATTAGATCTATTCATTGGTTTCCTCACCATAATTTTGTGCGTAAGTATTTGAATGTTCTAGTTTAATTTAACTTTCATTGTCTAACAGTCTGATAAAACATAAATTTAACGATTTTCAGCCGTTTTAAGCTATTTTTAGCCATTTTTCTGAAATTTGACCAACTTAATGTACACAAAAAGTGCATCTGAATTCCTTTCGTTTGGAAAGCTTGATTTGTTGGCGCAAGAACGGAATTTTTATCTCAATCCTAAGGAAAGTAAGTTATCCAAGTTACCCACTTTCATTTCATACATGTTTATACTATTTGCGTGAAATCCAACCGAATCAAAATCAATATTTATTGTTTCAGCCTTATATCTGTAAAATATAGTGTCCATTTTACAATGATTTTTAAAGTTCCGCACACTGGGGACGTCAAAGCACCCCACCCGACTGGACGGGACCTCCCTGCCTACCAGTGTGATGTCACCAGTGCAAAATTTGGAAAATCATAAAAAGAAAACAACTCAACGTAGGAGAGTGCAGGTGGTATCAAATTTCTTAGAATGAAATCGTTTCCATTCAAAAATATAAATTGAATACTTGGGTAACGGTCACTATATACTACATACACTATTTCATAGTTTCTCATGACAATTACAGCACATTTCTCTTTTACATCGTTTGGATTTTGATTTTCCCAAACTTGACGCCTACCTAGGTCCCTCGAGTATTTTTCTCAAAGGTTCTGGCCAATACCTAGCTGAAACCTTTTTTTCACTTTCGAAAGACGAAAATTGTTTTGCCTCCTATAAAAAATTTCCTCTCGTATTTTAAGTTTTAGATAATTCTGAACATCTATCGTTTTATGTCTGTCTGTCGTGTGTCCGCACTACTTATCGTAACAACCCTAATTTCCACAGCTTTCATCCGATTTTGACGAAATTTTCAGGGAAAGTGCGAATTAGGGAGTAGATGGTCCCCTACCAGTTTCGACATTTCCAAATCATTTAATGTAAACGTTTAAATGTAAAACATTTAATGCAAACCCAAGCGAGGCATAGTAATCATCATTCATTTTGTGAGACTTTGATGTCATTACTTTATTTGGTTGTAATCATATTTGGTATACATCTAGAAATATGGTTATTGCATTTGAAAATCCGCCAATTTTGGGGATTGCATTGTAAACTGTAAAATTTGAGTGCTACAATTCAATAATTGGAGAACATTGTAAAGTTTGAGTGGCTGAAAGATAAACGCCATGCAAAGATGTTACCCCCGTCCTTCAACTTCGTTCATTTTCACAATACGAACTCCCAGAAACGGGGTTTTGAGTTTTCTTATGATATTATTCGGAAACGATCAGAGAATTAAAATGATCATGATTGATATTATTTCAAACAATTTCGAAACAGATTTACCTATTTGCAATTTAATGAAAAGCAGAATGAAATACATAATAAGTTGGTATAATACTACAACCGAAATACTGAAAACTTATACGTACGTCGAGTATTTCCTCCATAAATCACATTTAGCGTTTTTACCTGAAAACAAAATCATGAATTATTGATCAATCCATTAAACATGCGGTTTATTTATTAGTGAATTTCGAACACGGTATAGTATAAACACAGCCAGATATTGGCCACTTTTTTCTGAACAGACTGTAATGGTGGTTAACAGAATCAAACAACATGTATTTATATAATTACGTAATATGTGCAAATTATATAAAACTTTTGAAGATCAAATTAATAGGTAAACAAAAATGGAGCCTTCGACAAAGGTGGAGTTGTTCATGTACGATAAATCTATGGATATATAATATGTAAATTAATATGTATGTTCAACTAATGTGAAAAATACTAGATAGTCATAAATTACCCAGAGGCAGAAAAAATATCCTAAATTAGATGAACTAAACGTAATTTTTTTAATGACTGGAGGCTGCGGATGATTATTTTTGTACAATCATCTTCAATTACGAACCTTTGTGAGGGTCTCAAACTTAATCCAGCAATACGCTAATCTCGTATTGCCAAGCCTTCAAAACATCACCGCAACGACAAGCGCCGACTTAATATAAGTAACAAAGTAGAACTTCGGCCTAAATTGTCCCCCACCTTCCCACGACATCACCCTGTCTGCTCAAACTTAATTTTCTTTGCATATGAGGGGTTCAATCCTGATCAGCTGTGAGCCAAAATCGGTCAAACCGTTGAAGATGCGCCTCACTCCCAAACGCCTACTGTACTAGAAGACGGCGATCCGGATGATTTCATGCATCAAATCATTCTTAAACTATCATTAGACGATATAAAGAATTTCGTGGCTTAGCATTTGCTGTACGCTGAGCGTCGTTTTGGTGTAGAGATGACGTCACTACCTCACTTCCTAGAATTCAAATGATTCTGACTTCGGATTCTGTATTTTGCTTCAGAGTCTACCTAAAGGTAGCGGAAGCACTTTTTTCAATTTCGGGAGAAGAAAATTGTTGGTCTCCAAAATCAAAATTTCCACTCGCATTTTACGTCTTAGACCATTCTGAACAACTTTGATTCCGTGTCTGTCTGTGTGTGTTTTTGTGTGTCTGTCGTGTGTCCGCAAATCCTTGTAACAAGCTCATTTTCCACAGTTTTCATCCGATTTGGATGAAATTTTCAGAGAATATGCGGGCTAGGGTGTAGACGGTCCCCTATTAGTTTCATAATTCTGACTGAATGCTTGACGCTGCGCTTGCGCAAACGTAGATTCCACCAAGCATCATTTTCTCAGGCCCTAGTCGTCCGATCTCGCTGAAATATGGATGATGGTTGGGGAATAACAATTTGATCATTCCATGTAATATTTCCATATTTGATCATTCCATATTTGATCATTCCATATAATATCATTCCATATAAATTTCAACAAGATGGTATCATTAACAGCTACTGCGTATGCGCCAATGCGAAATCCTTGTAACAAGCTTATTTTCCACAGATTTCATCCGATCTGGATGAAATTTGTAGGGAATGTGTGGGCTCGGGTGTAGACGGTCCCCTATCAGTTTCATTGTTGCGAAATCAATACTCCACTCAGAGCATGCGCAAACGTTAATACCATTATGCCCCATTTTTGCATGCCCTAGCCGTCCGATCTCGCTCAAATTTGTATGATAGTTGGGGATGAGGATTTGATCATCACATATAAATTTCAACATGATTGTGTCATTAATAGCTACTGCGCATGCACCTCTGTGAAATCCTTGTAACGATCTTAATTTCCACTGTTTTCATCCGATTTTGATGAAGTGAGAGAATGCGCGAGTTAGGCTGTAGATCGTCCCCTATCAGTTTCATTGTTGCCAAATCAATACTTCATTCTGCGCATGCGCACATGTAAGTTCCATCTTGTTTCATCTTTTCACTCTCTAGCCGTTCGAGTTCGCTTAAAATTGGATGATAGTTGGAAGAAGATGATAGGCAAACGAGGAAGCTATGTGCTACACCCAACATGGCAGACTTTTTTTCTTTTCATTTTCTGATTAGGTAAGATTGGGTTTGGCCGAGTATTTTCAACATGCAGTCGCTTTATTTAAGGTACTGAACCCAAATTTTAGACCAATATCGAGCTAAATTCTGATCTAATCAGTGACCTGGTGAATCCACACAGGTTCAAGAAATCCAAATTATTCTTTCCACCGAAACAAATGGAATTCGGGCTTCATCCCTTACTCCTCCTTTAATTAGTGAACCCCCGAAAAGTTTTCAACTCGATTAGTAATTCAGAAGGGCGAACTGTTCAATATTCACGTCCCGAAACTTTAGGGTCCTCGTTGTGGTTGATTATCAACCTTCTGGCCAATTTGAGCTGGATAGGATTTTCAATAAAATTCTTTCAGCGTGGAATTATCACTTTGAACTCTGAATAGTAGTAATTACTCGCCATTTCATTGCGATCAATGTGTAACTAACGATCAACACTTTTTTTTTCAAAAACCTCAAGTCTGTTTTTTTAATGATTAAAAAAATCAATGGAAATTCACTAGAAGGCAATTTTACTTAGAACCTTTACGAAAGAATCTACATAACCATTTCGTTCCTTCATAGAAGCTTTATTTATATCTATTAAACGTAAATTAATGGGTGGGAAATCGTTTGAACCCACGATGTAAATCAGTACAGTGCAAAAAGCTTCAATCAGTATACCTATGAAAATTAATCAATTGGGATTGAATAAGTATGGAATTGTCTTCCTCCACATACCTACGAGAAATACGTCTCTCGAATTAGTTGCGGAATGTTATTGTATAGGTGACTGAAATGCATCCATAAGGAAAATTTAGAATGTGGTGTTCATGAAGCAAGTCGATAACCTTGGAAGTAGGAGAGTGTTTTGAAGACATTACGTCTGCACATGCGCATTCACTGATCTGATTTTCTAATGTCCGTGAGCAATAAATTTGAACCTATTGCGTAATCCGTAACATTTTAGAAAATTTGAACAAAATTGGATTTTAACAAGACTTTACTTAGGTCTTTTACTTTGGCGAAATACTTAATATAGGAACAATGAACCTGTGTGTAATAATTTGCAGCGTTCTTATTTTTGACTTGCTTTACATTCCAGACATGGTTTCTCATACCCAGTATAGCACATAGTAATATCAGTTTACAGCAACTTTTAATGTCTAAACACATTTTCACTACGATGGTTTTTTCAGTTTCTTCGACCAGATTCTTCAGATCATCGCGGTAGGGTATTTATAAATCGGCATTGCTCCAGTGTTACACCAACTGATAAAATCGGACCCAGGTGTGACCGTTCACAGACTGGAAGGTCAGCAGGCAATAAGTTCTGTCCGCATTGTACTTCTCAGTACCCACCCGCGACATTGTCCCTGACACAGTTATGGCGCTCTTTTTGTGAGAAATCCAGCGGATAATCTGTCACTGTGCCCCACAACGACTCTTTGGCTACGAGAACCTGGGAAAAATTCCCATAACGAACGGAATAAGGAACAGCCCGCTAAACTGCGGGTTTTGTCGGATAAAAAAGACAAGTTTGTGTTCTTAGGAATTCGCTGGGGTCACTGTAACGGAGGTCAGTGAGATGGTGAGAAGAGATCCACGATAGAGATTTTAGGAGTATAGTGAAATTTCAATGGTGTAGCAACTCCTATTGGGCAAATCTGTGTATGCATAGACTAATTTTAAAGAATTTTGCGTGAATTCCAAGTGGCTAAAACAAAAACGCTGCAAATTGTTACGTAAAGGCGTAATTTGCACAGATCACTCGCTCTTCCAGATGAAGTTAATATACAGCTTAACATAATAACGAGATAGAAAGCATTACAGTCTTTCAGCTGGCATAACAGTTCATCAGCGATATAAATCTTAGAGATAATTGGGCTGGAATATCATCAAACTGTGTGGAACCAACATAAAAATAGATCAGGGGCCATTTAAACGTTCGCGAACAACGCTTGAAGCGGTTGCCGAGGACAGATCCATGCATGACTGTGAACAGACATATTGTACAACGTGCAACATCTCAATAGGCGCCCTTGAAAATTGAATAAAAGATGGGAAAGTTAAGTGGCTAGAAAGCTGCAACCTGATCAGCATCATGCTGGCTCGAGACCATTGAGAAGGGCAGGTCAATGGTTGACATTTTATCCGTCGTAGAAATTGTATCTTACTGGCTGAATTAAATCGCAATTTTATGCTTAGACCGTAAATCTTTTCTGCAGACGAGAAGTCCGTGATTCAGACCCTAAACATTCGGTGAGAAGGGGTCGACGATGAATAGGAGGATTACGTTCTCATTACGTTCGATATGAACTCTGAACCAAAACACGACAGACCTTTTATATGGCGCTCTTTTACGATATGAACATGTGGAGGCCCTCTTATTATATTTTTTATATGCGAAGGATTCGTGCTATTGAAGTGCTCATAAGTGAATTACGAGTGCCGTATTTTTTTAGGGGTTAAAGTTATATGTAGTTTGGGGTAGCGGCAGAAGCGTTGGAAATCAGCATCCAACTCTACTACCCTATTAAACCTTTCTCCAAAAATTTAAAAGATACCAATATCATATTCTGGAAATGTTTTTGTGGTACCAAACCTCAATTTTTGGCTATAAGAGTTGAGTAAAAACCACGTTTCAGCGCTACACATTTGATTTTAATGCTGAATACCACGACGGATCTGTGTAAGTAGTAATATTGTTATATCATCACTTTCGCAGAACAGTTACCATCAATAGTGGAAAACGTGGGTTCTGAATGTCGGAACGATTATTATTAAAAGTGGTGAGATCGATTCTGGCTTCATCATCGTACTCAGCTTTAAAATGAAATATCAGTGGGCTAAAGTTGAAGAATTTTTGTGTGAGTAGAAACTAATCAGAACCTATACCCCCTCCCCTTTTTCACCTAGTTCAACTCTATCAGCAATAAAATATCGTTAAAACTGTAACTTTCATGTTTTAACGCAGAAAAAAATCAACAGAACGTTTGAAAGTTTGCTTAATACATATTGAAGAACATGGTGTAAAGCCTCACAACAGTAGTTTTTCTACTGCACACATTTTTTTCTATGTTCTATTTGTCAGCAACCCAAATGGGTATTCGAATGACTGATAATCAAAAATGCTAACCATACATGTAAAGTGCTTTTTTACAAGAGTCAGACCTGAGGACTGGCGCCTAGTTCTTAGGGAGAAACTCATATAAATGTGTCGGTAATGAGGTAGGACCCACCAGTAAGGAACGCTCTTTACATTCCGAAGAGATCGGAAAAGACCAAACAAAGTTACCTTCGTAATGGACCACCAAAGACGGGACAATGGAGAAGACGGATATACGTCGGCAGGAATCCACTAAAAAATCCGTTTTAACGGAATGCATTTCGTATGGAAGGATAATGTCATGCACAGTAGCATTCACGAGGGGTTGTGGAATACGTCAAACGTGATGAAATTAAAAACTTCGAGCAGTATAAAAACGTGTCGCCTTTGTTACTGGAGGGGCTCATTGGTGATTCAACATGACTGTTGGACGTTGGGGGTTCGGTAATGTGTTTTCCGTGTCCAAAGGAAACCGCGCGGAAAGAGCAGCGCCACGACCCACGACCCGTGAACTCGCGGGAAAGAAGGTCCACATGAACACTCTGAAAAGGAATTCTTCCCGAATATTTGGTTTTCCATAAGAATTAGGGCTAGATCCCCTAAGCTCGGTTCCATAATTAGGATTTTGCTGTTGGGTTGCTGCCATGTTCTCTATGTGGGGATAATGGAGGCATGGCCTCTTCGGGACTCTTGGGTTCGGTTGGTAGTGTACATAATACTTAAGAACATAGACAGTTTTTTTTTAAATTGCGGATGCAATTAGAATTTGGTTTCTAGTTTCAAACTTGACGAAAATCAATTTCTGTTTTTCTTTGGAAAGGCAGGACCGACTTTCATTCTGTAAAGTTTTGTGTGAACGATACGACTAAACAAGTTTGCACATCCAGTTCTGAACTTTGTCTTATCGTCTTCCATGATGAGAAGTATTTTGGAATTGAATTGCAACTTTTAGAATAACAGGTAGGCAAGACAAAAATTCGAACCAAATGAACCAAAATCAATGTTCGGAATGAAAATCGGATCAATAGATCAAACGGACTTTCAGAATTGAGAATAATAATAGGTGATGTCAATCTTCTGGGGCAGACGAGGTAACGTTTTCAGCCCTTTCTCATGAAAAATTTGAAATGATTATGGGATAGTACTTTTGGGATAGTAATATTGCGGTGATTTGATGAAGAACATTATTCGCTCTAGAAAAGTACCTTTTTGCTCTAACTGTGCAATAACGTAAGTCATGTTCTGACTCTTCATTGAAAATCGTTTCTAGCCATAGATTTTAAAAGAGTGATAATAATAATTTAAGGCCCATTTACACTGAGCGCGCATCGTTCGCCAACGGGGTTGGTGAACGTTCACGAACATGGTGCGTTTGCTGTGTAAACACCCCCGCGCCGAGTAATGTTTGTGAACAGCGTTCGTTAGTGCGCGGAGTCGCTCCGCCGACTTCGGTTTTTCAACGAATGCTCAGGTTCCTTGTTTGCGACCTGTTCGCAAACGTTTGCGAACGGTGCACGCTCAGTGTAAATGGGCTTTTAGATGGGGAATTCTCTTTCTTTCCACGACTGCCCCATATTTTAGAGTGTGGGTGGGGTAAAATGACACGCATAGTCAAGATCAAGCGATGGTCGTTGCGGTCGAACAGAGAGGAGAGAAGTTGACCGCAAAACGGTCAGCCGATAGCCTAACTGGGGCAACGTCTGGTTATTGTTTCATAGGAAAGAACTCTATCCTCGTTAGGCCTTGTTCCCTTTGACAGGAGACCTTGATATTTTCATCTTATTGACTCATTATTTCTACAGCGACATTTGAAACTCATATCTATGAGAAATATAATAATAAACAAACGTCTTCTTGCAGGTACGACTTGTTGAGTTTCGGCTTGTTGCTCGAAACAGTAACTAATCGGTTTTACCTCAGAGAAAAGATAGTCGAATAAGGTTGAGGCTATCACAAAGTATGGATATAGTGGCAAAAGTAATTTAGTGTGGATATCCACGTCCTATTTACGTCCAAGTATATCTTTATTAAAAGGTGATATCTCCGATTCAACGAGAAATCCTGGCAACACTCATAATTTCCACAGATTCAGTGCGATTTATATTAGGTTTGAATAGCTATTCTTTGTGACAGAGGAGATGCAATGGAGTAGTTACTCCTTCCAAGGGCTGACGCGATTAGCCTGCAACACGAAGAGGATAACCTGGAGGCTAAAAGACTCCAGGAACAGCTTGGGGCGACAACGCAAGAGAGGACAGTCAATGAGATTTGAGGATTGATCTGTAAGTGGAACTATTTTATAATACTCAAGAAATCAATGACAATGCCTCCACGACCGCATGAATTGGACAACGAACGAGATCTTCAGCGAAACAAACCACTTGTGCTGCCCAGTAGAAGTGCTTGAAAGCTCAGAGTTGCTGTTCTTGTTATATAATAGCATTTGCTGATGATAAAAAATATTACTACCTAGATGGAATGTATATAAGTTGTTCAGTTGCAATAAATGAATCACGAGGAAAATAAAGTCGTCCCACCATTATTTGACACATTTTTGGTTTTTTTTTCTGAATCTGAATTAGAGGTCAAAATTATGAAGTTTCGTTGATCCCAAAGGTATCATGCCTTAATTCGACTTCATAGAACTCAGTCGATTAGGTAGCCTCAGAAAATGTGTACACGTTTTTTGGGTTTTAGGTATCCCAGAAAAGAAAAACGACCCTTCTATTATTGATTACTTAGATTTTTAAAGTGCTTAAAATATAATGATTGTTGGTTATGCACAGAACAATGTTGGGAAAAGAAGGTCCGAGGAACTCAAGCATACTTCCGCCTCAGGTGGACCGGATGTGTCGGAGGAGGCCCAGCGCAGACTGCCTTTGAGGGCACAAAAATGACAAAGAAGCCCTTTAAACTGTCGTTAAAAAAAAACCTTCGGTTGCCAACAAAGGGCAGAGATTTCAGATCTCCATCAACGGAGCCATCTTTTAAACATATTGGGGCGTGACTACGAATGAATGAGATGCATTCATGTAGACGCTTCCATTATGGATATGATTTAGTCACGGATAATGTTTTGAGACGAGACAAAAAATGGAGCCACTCACATGAATGTTTCAAACAGCACGGCTGATTCAACCAGAGGAACCAAATAATACCCGAAAGTCAAATATCCAACGTCTATGATACGTATTAAATATTAAAAGTATCATTCCCCGGATCGGCTAGCTCAAAAATCGAATTCTTGGAGCAACCGAGTCGTAAATGAGGGTCAATTGACCAAAATTGAACTTTCAGATTAGCTAAAACTGAAATCGAGTGCTAGAAGCAAGTAACACAAAAATAGAGCCCTAGGCTCTGAAGCTCAATTACGTGCGATGGAAAAGCTGAATCAAAGATGGAATTAGCTGAGTCAAAAATTGATCTTAGAATCCACTGATTCTGAATAATATTGTGAAATGGAAGTTCACGACGGAGACGATATCAACAACCTAGTATTTCAAAAGTTATTTCACTTCAGAGGAGGAGGCAAGATGAGATTTTGAAAGATAACCTCACTGCAGTTTAAAACCTAACTTATTCAATATTTCTCCGCAACTTCTTTTCGTGCTAACAACAATGCGATTAAAGCTCTATTGCAAACACCGTTGTAACGCATTAAGACTCTGTTGAACTTTCAAAATTGCCATGTCTTGTTAATTCGTTATTGAGCAATAAACATAATCAAAGAGCTGGCAGATAATTCCTAAACCGACATGAAGTGTTACGTACATGCAATAGTCTATAAAAAAAGAAAAACTTTACGACGACCAATAATTTTTAAAGCAATTTGCGATTACGTTTAAGTCTAAATACAGCTACGAGCAAATCGAAGCAATCCAAATGTTATTAGGTATTTACCTGTATTTAATTACGAATGGTTAGTACAACTTTATTTTTCACACTTCCTATTTTTAGTATGAAAATCCTTCCACTTTCGAACTGAACATCGTTTAGAAGGAATATTTCTGGTAAATTATTGTCTTATCAGAAGAGGGGATGTATTGGGAAGGCTTCAGATTGGTTATCTACGAGTAGAAAGGAGTTATGATGTTACAACTACATTGAAAAGTTCTTAAGATCTTTCTTTGCCAAAAACTAGTTAGTGGATAGTGGCAACAGAGCCAATTGGTGGTAACACATTGCAAAAATGAATTTAATCAGGTACAGAGTAAAGATAACGGGCAGCAAACAAATTTTGGCGGCGGATTTGAGTTGAGTTGAGAAGTTATGTTGGCTTCGTTCAGTTATGTCCATTCTATCAGTAGCTCCTGCGAATGCGCGAAATCGTAATCCCGTGATCAAGCTGTGGATGGTCTCCAATTAATTTCATACTTGTCAAATCATTACTCCAATCTGTGCATGCACAAACATAAATTGCATCAAGCATGATTTTTTGACGCCCGAGTCATCCGATCTCGCTCAAATTTGGTGATGATTTAACCATTCCATATCAATTTCAACATAAGTGCATCATTGATAGCTCCTACGCGTGCGCGAAAGTGTAATCCCAGCTAAGTCATAAAGTGTATGATATCATCCAATTTGAGCCAAGCCAATAGTTGGATTCTTTCACTCTTTTTGACTGCGTTTGGGAGTAAAGCCGGGTTTACACTATGTAGCAGAGCTATATAGCACAGCTATATAAAGCTCAGCTATATAGCTCGGCTACAAGTTCAAAAAGTGACACTGGAGATTTGCTATATAGCCCGGCTATATAGCAAATTTAACCCTATTTTCTCTGCTATATAGCAGATATCGTGCTATCCAAAAGTTTCGGTAAACATCAAAGGGAATCTGAGCTATATCTAGCTCTGCTACATATAGCTCTGCTACACGTGCATTTTTGTTTGTAGCAGAGCTACATGTAGCTACCCCCTCCCTAAATGCCGCCGCGGGACCTTTGATGTCGCATGTTTGTTTACTGTTTTGACTCAGCTTGTGGTCAGAGTCCTTCGAGTGCAGTTGTTCACGTGTTCTTTCTGCTTGTACGATTGTTCAATCTCACAACGAACTTCATAACTCAAGTTGTCTATATCATCCTCGTTAAGGTCTTTCAAAAGGTATACTACCACTGTATCGTGTCCTAGCCTGAAGTGAGGGCTTGATCCAATATCTTCTTTCTCTTTTTTTTGTTGAAAATATCACAGTAGCTGCGGAAAAAATGCTTACAAATGCAGAGCTCAAGTGGGCTGTAAAGGGCGCTGTACGGATTTCATAATACCGAGGTACGAGGAAGGTTAGCCCCAGAAGTTCAACAACAAGTAGATCAACTAAAACTAAACAAGTAGATCAGTGTTCACGAATTGAGTCACATGATTTTTCTTGTAAGGAGATCCGCGTGAAATAGACGCTTCCTGCGTTGAAAAGGAGACGAAATGGCTTTGGAGCTCACTCAGCTGATCAATAGCCTCTCAGTACGACTTCAGCGTTCTCCCTTCATTCCTCTCAAATGTCAGCTTCTTGCATCAAATAGGAGACAAAATGGCTTTGGAGTTCATTCCGCTGATAGTGACCTCTTGCGTCAGCGGCCCCTGATACATCTTTATCCTCGCCATGTTACAGATTACATCCATATCAAGTTTAATCAAAATCAGACGTCGGGAAGTTCCATTTAAAACGATTTCAAGAGGCCATGCATACATACATCACCTGACAAAGTGAACACAATAGCTCAATTTCCCTTTTTTTAAAGACAATGCGCTAAAAATTGTCCTCATCCCCACTATTTGATTTCTAACTCTGAACTAGTTTATATTCTATTCAGGTTGCAGGAACAAACCTAGTTATCGGAGGTAGTTGATATAGTCCACCCTAACTGTTAGAATGACCGCTCACCGCAGGTCTGAGGTTTGTTGCACCTTGACACACTAATTTTGGAATGTCTCCCCTTTCAGCTGACAGCTCTGGAAACTGTCACCACGACAACCCCCATGTCTCAACCTGCTTTCGACGAGTATTATTTATAAAACCCCAGCGGAAGCCCCTCACCGCGTTTGGTTGTTTACACACGTAGACGTCTTTATCTAAACCGCAGGTTTGGATTATTTTGAAATCGAATATTGACAAACAAAGCACTTGACGTAATCAACACCTGTCAACCGGGCTTTCGTGATTAATTGTAAACTCACCACAATAAAGATTGTTAACGTGATCGATCTTCTGAGGAAGATGAAATAATTCTGAATGTTTATCGGATCGCTGTGTATATTTTTGTCCATGATGGATAATGTGAATCGTTTATTATTTCCATTACCACAGCTTTCATGCTGAGCTTTCTTTCTATTTACTAAGCTATAAATTATAATGGAAAATTCCCTCTAAAAAACCAGGAGTTAATTTTAAAAGTTTTACTGATAGCTTTTCAGAGTCTTACCCGACAAATACAATTAATAAGATACATGATAAATTATTGGAATAATTTGAAAGAACAAAATGCAATGTAATAATTCTTTGTTAAAAACTAACAAAGAAACCCTCAACGATTGGCTTCTGTCCTCCTTCAAGATTACAGTCAATAATAGGATAACCTTGGAGACTTTTGCGGGTTGATTTAGTGAATTAATAATTTCTATAGAAGGAATAGCACAATTGAGTCACTACAGATCCTTCAATGTGACGTACAATCGTTTACAACCCCTTCGGTCCAACATGTTTTTGAGTTTCACGAAACCACAGAGCGTAAGCTTTCGTGGTATTTTTGGATTCTGTGCCATTTCAAATTTCCGTCTAAAGCTCCACACGGTTTGCATCTGTACTTCTAGATTTAATTTATTATTGCGCTGAATATGACGTAACAATCCTAAAAAATGATCTCCAGTATGATTGGGGGGGGGGGGGGGGGGGGGGGGGGCTACAAGCGGAAGAAACAAATTCTAAATTCTTTTAATTCAGAAAGAACTACGTTTTCCCAGATACTCAATGTTGTTGCAGCGTGTAAGGTAAATTCGGAAAAGTGGCAGTGAGAGTCTACCGTACTGAAAATTCGAGGTAATTGAATCTAGCGAGTTAAAATTAAAAACTGGACGTGAATTTGCTAGAGTTGAAAACCTGAACTTATAAAACCCCGGTAGAACTTTCAAAATAAACGAAAATTGGAGAAATGTGACCTGATTGTCTCCTTGGAGTAATCAGGACACCGTTAGACGATAATCAGTTGAGGAAAGGATTAGATATAGGTGCTGAACATTAGTTTGGAGCAACCAGGCACCGTCGTACAGTGTCCAGATAAGGAAATGTATACGTCTGGAGCCGAATGTGAATGCACTTGGTTGGACAGGACAAAGACCAGGAGCCATATGGGCACCGTCTTCTCCCTGGTAAAGAATAAAAGCTGAAACAGCTTTCGGTTAGGAATTGGAAGAGCTGGAGCCTGATGGAAACCGTATCGTTAGGAGGAGGGTTTGAGTAGGTAGGTAGATTGGTTGAGAAAGCAAAGGAAGGTTCAAAATGCAAGACTTGTGGATCCAATTATCTTGCAGCCAGTTACATCCCCTCTTGATCTCCTTCTCTAGGGCGTGTTGGCCTTTCCACTCAGTTTTACTTTCCTAGATTCTGAGTGCAGATTGATCAGTTTTCCTCTGCTCATAAGCAAAACTACATATTGGACAAGTCATGCAAGACAAAAATTTACCAGTTGAATGATTCCAG
The DNA here is from genome assembly GCA_030762985.1 of Adelphocoris suturalis. Lineage (NCBI taxonomy): Eukaryota > Metazoa > Arthropoda > Insecta > Hemiptera > Miridae > Adelphocoris > Adelphocoris suturalis. The sequence continues at coordinate 48,480,372 of CM061043.1, read as the reverse complement.
TCCGTTTCTGGTTAAGGCATCTGAATGTGGTCTTCAGTGGTCGAGCAAAAAGTAAATGCCAAAATGTTCCACTTTATTGCAGCGCTGATTTTTCAAAATGCGACGAGATTATGTCGAAAATTAGAAAATACCGGAAAGACTGGATATCGTTCTGCGACTAAGTAAAGTAATGTATGAACATTTTGCTCTTTATGTAGGTATAATAGCGATTTTAACACAGAATGTGTTTTAGCGTTGGCATCTCCAACCGAAAACGAAACCCTTATGTGTAAAGAAAAAGTTTTGCAACAATTTATGATGATTTCCGCTCACAACCGAGTCGTTGACCATTCGTTCGAAAGCTCTCGATTTATCCAACCATATTATGTTAACTACTGCGAAGTGCGTGGCTAACAAGCTGAGTTATGAGCATGGTTATTTGAATAATTGTTTACACACGGGTGATCATTCTCAATAATTGATATAGTGAACATGATTGCAACCGCTTGTTAATTTCTGATGACTTCATTGAGCTGGTGGTGATTCGTTGCACTGGTGATGAATAAACAACTTCACATAGTAGTGATAAGATACACCGCATAATCTGAGTCATTTTTATAGGTATGCGGGTTTCACAGGTTTATGTGAAACGCATGACCAAAAACACATTCTGTGTATCAATAATTTCATTCGAAGTATGTTCCCTGGCGAGGTGGGGAGCGCCGAGTTTAAAAAAAATATCTTTCTGAAAAATACTTGAAACTCACTTTTTGCACACCCCTCGCAGGTTTGTAGAGTTGAGTCACATGAATACCCTTGGATTCTTTTACGTGTTAGATACCAAACGGTATAAAATGAGGACGCAACTAAGTAAAGAAAAATGTACAAAAAGTTGCTGTTTCAGAATAATAAAGATATTTTGAAACTTCTTGTAGTTTTCCATATAAAATACTTGAAACTTACTTTCCGCAAACCCAGGAAAGTTAACTCACATAATTTTTACTATTTTGGATATTCTTGGATCCTTTTGCGTTTTCCAGCTTATTGATCTCTATAACTCAAGTTTCACGACCTCACGTCTGCCGAGATTTGCTAACTGGGAAGCTCCCTGATGGAGGTTTCATATTTGCATGTAAAATGTTTAGCTAGTTCGATCTCGGCCTCCCCACACGGCTCATACCACAGCAGGCAACTCAATTCTACGGGTTACGATCCCAAAGCTCATACAGCCATTATTACGGCAAGTTCGGAAATTATGCTACGTGACGTGAACCCCCTCTGAAACCACGATGAATATCTCCTCCAAGAACGAATTATCTCGCAGACTCACCACATTCCAATTCCCACCGCTTATTACAAAATAGTGCACCTCACGACAAAATGGCTGTTTCTAGGGAAGATATAAGGTTGTAAGTCTGAATGAAACAGAAGAAAATTACGCGTAATTATTAATTGTTATGGATGAAACGAAACTGAAGAAAAAAGCTATTTCAGTACGTTGAGTAAAATCAGGTATCTTGAAAATGTCAATAGTATTGCAGTGTCACGTACTCAATGAAGTTTTGTAACAGCGTTCAACATACCTTCTGCAATGACTTTTAACATGATTTTTATACTCGTAATTGAAATTCTCTGCGTGAACGAGTTTGTGACAGAAGAAAACTCCTAAAGTGCATAGGTAGACACTTGAATTCTTTTACTACACGAATATCTATCAAATAATGTAAATTTTAGCGTGAAATACGCTATCCTGATCAGCTGAGTGAACTTAATTCTCTCCCGCGCACTCTAGGAATTTGAAATTTGGTAGGGACATCAAGAAACGAATTAAATTAAGGGCTCTTTCGTGACCAGCTGATAATAAAATCGGATGAGAACAGTGGAAATATTAAGGTCGTTAAAAGGATTTTACATAGACGCGTGCGCAGTAGCTATTAATGATACAATCATGTTGAAATTGATACGGGATGATAAAATCGTCATCCTCCAACTATCATCCAAATTTGAGCGAGATCGAAAGACTAGGGCGTGAGAAAATGATGCTTTGTAGAATTTACGTTCGCGCATGCGCAGAGTGAGGGTATTGAGTGAAAACAATGCTTCCGCTACCCTTAGGTAAAATCGAAAGCAACAGTGGGAAGCCTAAAAAGAATTGTGTTATAATAGCTAAAGGGGTTCTCATTAAGTCCCAACTGGACCCCCCATGTTGGCAAAACTAATGAAAGCGATATCTCGTAATATATGAGGGATAACGAACTGAAGTCAACGATCCGTGTAAACGAACGGACAAACGCTTTAAAATGACAGATAAGGTAAGACAAACTGACCGATAATGTAGTTGTGAACGGGGTCGAAAGCGTTTCTAATTTTCTGATATTCAACGTCCATTACGCATGCGCGAAAAAGGCAAGAACAGGGGGTCGTATCTTTCTGAGGCTTATGTAAAAAGTTGAGAGTTACGGCTGAGAGGAATTCCTTTTTCAGGTTTTGTGCGAGTAGAGTTTATACAGCTTATCAGAGGTCTGGGGGAACGAGAGTAGACTACATTCCTCCTCGTATTTCCCTAGACGTCTTGACGTTTTTAGCCTCGGAACCCGACGCACCGCCGTATCATTTCGTTTGGGAATCGATTTCGGCTCCGCTATTTTCTTGCATCCCCGCATTCCTTCCTCGAAGAGCTAAAACAGAATTGAAAGGCAAGTGCGAGGCTCCTTAAAAGAGAAACAAACAAACTCACGAAGGAACGCACAACATTATTGAGGAGTACCTAGATTATGGAGAAACCGGCATGAGACGTTTTTCTTTGAATGGCATCAGAAGGAAATGAGTTCTTTTGTCGTATCAGGATTTTTAGGAGTCAATGTAATATATATATATATATATATATATATATATATATATATATATAAGTGTTTCAAAGTTTACGCTTCTCGGACAAAAGTCGAATTAATGGAACTATGGCAAACAGTAAAAAATGTAAGCCCTGTAAACCATCTATCTCCAAACAACAACTCATACCTACCTATCTCCACACATATACACACATGCACACACACACGACACACCCCGTTCATACTGGACCATGTACTCCATATGTTAATGTAGTTATAAAAGAAAACAGCATTTACACTTGACCTGTGTCAGGGTATCTACAGGTCACAGATTCTCGGAAAATCCCGGAAAAGTCACGGATTTAATAGAAGGGCACGGATATTTCCGAAAGTCACGGACATTTCCAAAATTCACGAATTTTAATATAGAAGTCACCGATTTTTATGGCGTCGGTAACCAAATAATCATAATATAATGCCAGTACAATTCACAAAACTCAAAAAACATAGGTACGAAACATAAAATTCACAAAACATTCGAAAGAATCAATTGAGATTTTTGAATCTATATAGCGCTTTTGAATCTAATATTCTGTAAGTAGTCTTAGACTTCTGTACTTTATAAGTAGCCTAGAATCAATAAAAACGTTATGAAGATCTAATTTTATATAGGCTACTCATGATTACAGTAGGTCTACTGGTAAGTTTTTTCGGTACGCTATTCCTAAAGAAATTAAAGCCTGTAAAAGGGCACCGATTTTTAAAATTCAATACCCCAAAAGTCCCCAAAAAGACCCCGATTTTTATTTTACAGATCTAGTAGTGCCTGTGTTCACTACCAGCATTTATATTTGAATACATTCTAATTCAACCGAATTTACTCAAAAGTTTGATTGGTACCATCTTATCCTGGAGGCCCTCTCTGGGAAATACAGAGATAATTGAAACGAGGGCTCTTTCCTGATCAGATGAGTGAGCTAGATTCTCTCCGTTGCTCCGTTCACCACTGGAAGTTGATATTTGAAAGGGTCACTTTTTGGGACATTAAGATACGATTGAAAGGATGGAATCTTTCCTGGTCAGCTAAGGGAGATAAATTATTTCTTGTTTACCCAAGGAATTTGAAAATTGATAGAGTCGTTCTCTCAGACATTATGAGACATGAGATACCTTGAATAATGTATACATGAAACATGATCCGTTCCAGAAATGTTGAAATTTGATTTTTCTGGGTTAGTTTTTACAAATCGAATTTTTATGAAAACACTGATTACCCGTTCGTTGCCTGAATCAACGTTTGCAGATAACTGCGTATAGCAGGTTACCCGTGTGTAGTAAGGTCCCTGGGCCTACTTTACCAAATCGAGGTTATTATAAATATGTAGTGACTTAATTTATAATGTAAGTTTTAAATGTGCAGTGGGGACTGTGGAGCGACTTACGTTAATTTATTACAGTTGTATAGCAGTACAAGAACTGAGAGAAAGCAAATAACTTCCCAATTTACGAGGAGTTTCTCGCCGCAGCACACAGGCACAACTGACGTTTTTGTAGCAAATTCGTGAAATATTTATTTACGCGTTCAACATTTACCTGCACTTCTTCACAACTTGCGAGCATCCAGGCCACCAAACTATACATATTCTTCTGGTCTTTAATACAACTGATCTATGTTTTATTAAAAGTATCAATTTAGTATATTATCTAATTTTTTGAGAGGCGAGCATCTGGACCACCAAAGTCTACAAATCATTCTGATCTATTTGTCCAACTGGTTGCTTGGTAAATGATTGTCAAAGGCTGTGATAATTCAAGAGTTAGAGCTAGTAATGCCTCGCTCCATGATGCGGTGTGACACTCCTTAATTACGGCGTTATAATAGGACAACGTAGTTAAGACTTTCCAAATTCGGGATGCCAACAAATCTCAAGAACTTGCAGATCATTTTGTGGAAAAAAGTATTAAAATCAGTTAAGGAGTACTTCACGCCCCATCCACATAAACACATTCATACGAACTTTGATAAATTTTGGTATAGACTAGCAGATTGACCGGCCATTGCACATTGTGGCCGGATAGATAGATAGATAGATACTGTTTTTGGTGAAAGATTATTCACATTACAGGTGAGTAGCACCACTTAAATATTATTCACAACTTAATGTACTTCAATTGTAATTCAATAATAATAATTATTATTTATAAACAAATTTGCAGGTTCTTTAGACCTTATGTTGCCCATCTTTACGTACTTACATGAACGGATTTAAGCAAATTACGACAAATTTCATATAATAAACTAATTTTTTTATACATATTACACATTTATATTTCACCTAGGTATTATACTATGGGAACTGGTATTATACTATGGGAACTTTTATATTTTTAATATATACTTTTATTCTGACAATATACGTATACGTATTTTTAAGTTATATTTTACATACATTATAAAGCATTAACTTTTATTTTAGAGGGAATTACATATGATATGAATGGGGTTCTCCGTTATGTTTCTGGTCCGCTCATAATAGTGGGCAGATGGATGACGAATCAAAGGGGTTCTTCGTTCTGCGTCTTTATTACTGGTCACTGCTCCAAGTAAATCTGAGGGGCAATGCCGCACCTTCGGAAAATCCGACAAGCTCGTCTACGTTTCTCCACTTCTGTCGGGCCCCTCTTAGGCACATTGATGATGCCCGCTGGATGGCAAATTCGAGACGAGCCCGGAGCCAACCCTTAACAACTCCATGGGGCCGTTTCCATCGGTCAACCAGTTTTTCTGCCAGCACATCTACAAAACGGTTCATTTGTGGTGCAAACACTCCGTCAACAGAACACACTAGAGGAGTGAACGTGCAATGTCGCTGTTCGCATGCGGGAAGGTATTTCCTCTTCTTCTCTTCTTCAGCTGACTCAGGGACTGCTTGTACGGAGCGGGGAACAAAGGAGGGAGCGTATGTGTCTACGACACGGACGTCAAACAACGCTTCCCTCTGCGGTTCCCACACTCCTCGACAAGCTAAGTCCCCTCTTAAAGCCGGGTTTGTTGCTGTGGGTGGAATAATAACAAATCTTGTATTTTTATGAAATTTTATAGTTATATATAAATTACATGTTATTATAGTTAGTGTACATTAGTTAGCATTATCGTTGATTCATTGTTACCTACTGTTAATTGTTACTATGATTAAGTTATTGTTTCCAACAGTCATTCCTTGGGAATGTACGGATTCTATTAATAATAATTTTACCAACTAATATTATCAGTACTTACTTATTTTACTATTATTGGTATTTTTTACGATCATTCATTCCTTAGGAATGTGCGGATTCTTAGGGAATTTTCTATGTAATAAAACATACGGTTCATCTCTTGCTTAATTTTACAGTTCAGATACATAGCAAGAAATTGCAACTAACTTTAAAATCAATATTTGACATCCATCCTCTGTAAATATAGAATATTATACCTACCTATAACTGGAGTTTGAGTAGCGCCCCACATGCTGAGTTTCAGCATTCATGCGACCCAGTCATAAGTAACAATACTGTCCAACAATTGTGACCAACCGCACAATGACACTCGCTCGACGATACAACAATCCACTCTGCCATCCACAATCGCCACGCTTTAGCCTCTCCTGATGTCCTTGGCCTCCTGCGTTATATTCATCGTATTTTCTTTGTATTTTACAGACAAGTACCTACGCAATATTATACAAAATAATCTGTTATTGGTGGGACTTTCGAGTAAAGAGTATGTAGTTTTCCTCTGTGACGAATTAATATAAAATTCATGATTCTCTAATTGTGAGTTTACCTTTTCGTTAGCACAACTCGCCTGAAATATAATAGATTTTTCAAGGATATCAATTCATTTTTTAAAATTCATTTGGTGCTCATTTGAGTGTTGTCATATTCAGATGTGAAACGGAAACAGGTACAGACGTATTTTTCAACTTAAGCGATTGTTTTCAGTGAATTGAGATTACAATCCAAGACCTACAACGGCATGACGTCTAGCAAAATTTTTTGGGTTTTGGCGAATTTTCCTAGAAAGAATGATAAAATGATTTAAAGATCGTACATCGAAGCCAAAACATCAATGTTGCCATCGATGGCAACATCGGCCAGTGACCATCGATGTGGGTAAATATCAGTAGTCTTGCCTTCGATTTTTTATTAACATCGATGTTTTGAAAGTAAAACATCGATGTTGTAAAAAAATTGTAGTAAATTAGAACATTGATTATCTAAAGATATTTATCAAAAATCAAATTAGGCTAAGCCCTTATGCTGGTACATTAAACATTTTAAAATTTTTTTAAAATTATTGGTTAACTCAGCAGAAATTTATATTTACACTAAAACAAGTTGATGTAAAAACATGTCTTTGTTTTTCTTTTAAAAGGAAGTTGGAGAATACTAATGGAAGAAGTAGGATTTGGAATTATCAAAAATGTAATTTTAAGAAAAGTTTTATGTTAATTAAGGTAACATAATATTAAATATGTATTATCCAAGTAAAATAGCTGTGGTTGGTATTTAGGTAAAAATAAAATTGGCTTTAAACAAATGGTCGGTATTTTAAAAGGTTTATCCTTTTATTTTAAACATTTACTGCGCAAGCGGGAAAAAATCGGTGGGGCCAACATCGATGATCCATATTTATCAAAAGCCTTGTACCATCGATGTTCGATAATATCGTTGCTATCAACATCGATGGAAAAACATCGAACATCGGAGATGAAACATCGATATTTCAAAACATCGATGTCGATGTCCAATCCCTAGAATGATTGCAATGGTTCCAAAAATTTTAAAATCGAGATTTTCGGAAATTTTCTTCATTGAAATCCGTTTTGAGAAAAACACTCCAAAATCATGTATTATATGTGACAACTAATAAATTATCTTAAAAAACACAGTATTTCACGATTAGCGCGCTTTTAGAGGGGAATTACGTCCGTTTTTGCGTACCCGAAAAATCGAGTGAAGGATAATTGTTCCATGAAATTTCAAGTAGAAATAAAACCTGCAATAAAAAATGGGGGTTCCATTTAAAAGAAGGTAAGTACGCTTTGTGCAAGTTTTGCGCATGCGTATGTGCGCAAAAATGTCATATTTGAGATCTACGAGAAAAAATAAGGCGGGTTAGAATTTGAATTTTTCTTCTAACCTATTTATTATCAAGGAAGTTATAGGGGGGTTTTGGGACACCCTGTTCTCACACACAAATATTTATTTTATTACATAATTAGTATACAACCCTTACAACTTGGCAGACATTTTTCCATGGTGCGCCGTATCAGGATGCTTGAAATACAACCCCAAAACTGATTTCCATTTTCATGTCCCCAGCACGCAGACTACGGTCGGACATCTGATCTAATTGGGTGCTAATTCCAACGCCGTTAGCTTAGTTGAAAAATTCCCAGCTTCCCAACCTACATCTACCTTGATCTAGTTTCCGGCGGATGGTGCCGTTCACTTAAACGGTTCCGAACGGGTTCCAAATCAGTTGGAGTACCAACCAAATCAATTCAAAGACCCGGTTTTCAAACTAGTCACCCTCGACACGCCTCTGCCGATCTTTATCGTTTGACCCAACTTGATTTTTAAGTCAGTTTCGCGAAAGGGGATGGTGATGAGATCATCTCACGAATTGCTTCACAACGATTTTCACCTTGAGGAATATTTATATACACGGAGCCTTGAATCCCCTATAGCGATTTCGTGTCCAGTTCGCGCTGCCAAAATTTCTCTTTTTGTGAAATTCTTCGAACGGCGAAAAACGTGTTTCTTGTGTCGCATTTCAAGCTAAGTGGGATTCAATTTAAGAATTTAGGAACGAATTAATATACTGACGTGAATAACATCTTCAACATCTGACCGTGGTGATTATCGAGAAGGAACTAACTTACCACATTTTCCCATAATTTCAAAAACAACTTAATCTAGGTTATGTAAATATGCCATTTCTCATCAAACGAAAATCGTTCACCACACGTTTGGTTTGGACTTTGGTTGACAGTACAAAAACTATTTTTATCATGCAAAAATGTTTAATTTTTGAGCAATCCGAATTATGTTGGATTAGTTGCAGTTTATGATGGCTAATTTATTGTCCAACAGACTTCCTGTCCATCCTGCTGAAATTTAAAAAGTCCACTAAGAATTTAATTGTTTCTGACCAATCATAAACATATCACAATCAGACATGTGGATAACTATTATAGAAGTAGTAATACAAAAAGTACATATCTATATTTTTAAAACCCCTTCAAGATATTGTCCCAAGCGCGGCCCAACAAAATAAATGTATTCCAAGAAAAAATATATATATATATCATTAAATGGTCCCTCAGCTAGTTCGAGTGGATCGGCGAGTGAAAATCATATAATCAATAAAATCATAACTACCTGTGTCTATCTATTCATTTTTTACTGATGCTACTTTTTTTCATTTATTGGCTTTGAACTCAAATTCATACAGCCGAAAATTTAGAGACATAGGTTAGTACACACAGCTTTATAAGTACAAATTCATAGGTACAGCCGGAAAAATAATAGGCATAAGTACATAGGATAAATTTCTTGAAATGAGTTCAGTTGAAAAATTAACATCAGAATACGATAAAAACCACCAAAAGTTGAAGTCAACTTCAAATTAAAGCGTCCACTTGACACAAGAAACTATATAAGCCAGAGAAGATTTTTGTTTCTCCTTCTGCTAAAATGGTATTGAGGTTGAATGGGAGTGTCACCCCGTCTTGGATGGTGTCTAGGAGTGATATTCAAGCAACATGATGTGCCTACTGGGCACTCAAGGATAATGTGCTCAGGTGATTCCTCATTGAGAGAGCAGTGGCGACAGAGTGATGATTAGGACGGGTTTGTTTTGTGGAAATATTGGTTCGTGTTGCAGTGGCCACAATGTAGTCTGGATATGGATTTGTAAAATGCTCTGGGTTGTGAGTCGAGAATTTTTACAAATCAAGTTCTTTTGCTAGGTTGCGGAAATAACTCCTTATACCGGTCACCGGCAAGGTAGGACGAAAATCCCGATTTCCAATAAGCCAATAAAGACCGAGTTGTGGTTCTTCTAAGATCAGTGAAGGGGTATATATATGTTCTGGAGGGGGCTCAGGTAACAATGCTGCCTGTTTTGCTTCGGTATCTGCAATTTCATTGCCGAGAATTCCTGCGTGGCCTCTGATCCAGCATAGACTTACTTTTCTCCCTTTTCCCCGTAAAACAATGAGCTCATGCATTATGTTGGCTTCTACCTCGTTAAGACGTGATGAGAGTGAGACACGCGAGAGTTTCATGATCGCGCTCCTGGAATCTGACATCACTATAACTCTTCTAGTAGGCCCAGTTTCCAAGGAGTTTGCATATACCAAAGCTTGCCAAATCGCATAACATATAGCCGTGTATATTGAGGACTCATTCCACAGGCTAAAACCGCGTATCACTTCATTTGCAGGGTCGTAAAAGGCACAACCTGTCTGGTGGTTTTGAAGTGAGCCATCGGTATAAATTACTATGCTGTCAGGGAATGTAGTGTGCTACATGTCCTATTAAATCCGATGCGAAAACTAGTTATACCATTTTCGAAGATTGACAAATAACAGGGAATCACAACTTTTTTTTTAAGAACCCGAATAACTTCTACCTTCAGCGAGTACTTCTTTAAATCGTGATTTATCTTCATAAGCCAAAATCATACACTGCAACAACAAACGAATGAAATGAAACTCGCTTTCGAGACTTGACCTCAACACTCGTCATCAAGTTATCCAGCTTGTAATCCTCCTGTGACCAGTGAATGAGACAATGAGATTGTGACAGCTCCAGAGTCAATGAAACATAACAATTTTCATCGGGATTCTCTACGGTCACGAATCGCAACTGGTTACGCAAACAGTCACCCCGCAGGATGTTGAGTGATTGAGATTGATCGGGTCGTAATTGTCAGGGCGGCACCTGTTTCTTCATAGCCTAGGAAATTAGCCTGCCCAAAAACGAGATCATGCCTTAGTTTCCTGTCCCTATTTATAGTACCTTGAATTTGCAATATTCATTACGTAAATAGATTGAATAATAAATCGCCGGGAAGGTATATACCTATTCTACGTGGAATATGTGATCATGGCATTATTAGTACAGGTAGGTAATTTCAAATGTAAGCATCACAGATTTACACTGTCTGCCAAGTTGGGTGGGCAGTATAGTTTCCTCACTACATACTGTAACATGGACGAATAGAAGCTGGAAGTTTCATCAAAATCGATCCATTATACTCGGAGTTTTGCCTGTGTCAATCAATATAGGTTTGGCGCATGCGCAATGGTTATTCCTCAACAAATAGCGATAAAATTCATAGGACATCCTTCTAGAAAATTATATGGTCAATTTTATTGTATCCACTACCAAAATATCCATATGCATTTTACATTCAAGACCTCCCTGAATCATTTCCATTCTCTTATCTGTCGGTCTTTATGTCCAGAAATCTTGCCACACGCTAACTTCCATAATTTTCATGCGGTTTTAATGAAAACAAACATCTTTATTGAATTTTAATATATTTCCAGGTATTTTGCGAATCAGTCCCTAGTGTAAAACGCAACACGTGTAAAAGCTGAACACTCAAAACGTCAAATTTTCATGGTCAAATGGTCCGATTTCGCTAAATTTAAAGGGCAGTTGAGGAAGTCAGACAATTCCCATTGAATTTAACATTTTTCTTTAATAGATAATTAATTTTTATTAATAGCATCAGTGACACACGTATAACTTGATGTTCATGGACTTCATAACTTCAGGTTCACACTTCAACTTCATGTTCCATGCAACACGTATAACTTCCAAAACTTTCATCCTGTTTTGATGGAATTCATTGGTCTCGATCAACAATAACCACTGGGCATGGGTTGAATTCACAAAACGTGGATTTTACGTGACCTAATGATTCCATTTTTCTCAAATTTAGGCAATAGTTGAGGATTGAAACGTCACGTAATTCTACAATTTCATCATATAGTTGGTACTGCGCATGGACAAACATGAAATCCTTCAATCACGACTAAATATTACAGTTTACATCTAATTTCGATGAGATTTTCAAGAGGCAAAACAGAATAAAATCTGAGATTTTCCTCAAAACAAGTAACTCCCCACACCCCCCTAATTATTTTCCCACACTTTTTGTGATGTCGAAGTGAAACTTGGAGAGCGTCTGATAATTGGTTTTAAGCTAATAAAAATTAGAAAAAACTCCAAAAATTGTTTGGACTACTCAATGGGGAGGGGGGAGGGGGGGGGGGGGGTTGTTGGATACTTAGAAAACAATATTTCCATTTTTCCACAAGGAAAAGTGATCACTTAATTATTTTGAGGTGTGTATTTAGTTTATCACATCCCAGTATACGGCGAACTCCTGCTGGAGGTAAACAATACCATAGCCTGCTCTTTTATTATGATATTTTGCAAACTGATCATGTAAATAAAACACGTTTTCATTCATTCATTTACCTCCAGAAAATATCATTGACGCAGGTTTTTCATGGTAATGAAAAACACGCAATTTGCGTAAGCAGAACCAACTTTTCGAATCGGTCAGCTGGAACTCTGGGTGGAGTCCGTCATTTCATTCGTCCCTTGATATCCTAGAGACGCTCCCTATCAAATTTCGTTGTAACCAGACAGACGACATAACTTTTAGCACACTCAGCTTACCAGGATGGAGCCTGTGAGGTCATTAATCACTTGTTATCCCAGAGAGACTCCCTATAAGTTTTCAACGTCCTATGGTGAACAGGAGAGATTTTAGCTAACTCGGCTGATCAGGATGGAGCCTGTGAGGTCATTTATCTCTTGCTATACCAGAGACGCTCCCTATTAATTTTCAACGTCCTAGTGAACAGGAGAGATTTTAGCACAATCAGCTGATCAGGACGGAGCCTGTGAGGTCTTCCATATCTTGTTATCCCAGAGAGACTCCCTATCAATTTTCAACGTCCTAGTGAACAGGATAGATTTTAGCACACTCAGCTGATCAGGATGTAGCCTGTGAGGTCTTTCATCTCTTGTTATCCCAGAGAGACTCCCTATCAATTTTCAACGTGGAGAGGCTCCCTATCAAATTCGGACGTCCTACAGCCATCACTATGATTTATATTACGGCTCGTGGTCAGCGGATGCTCACCAAAGTCACTGATGCACAAGTTCCGACATGTTAATACTGCATATCGAAATTTGATCGAAAATTTTGTTCATAAATATATATGTATGTTTTCAGTTGATGCGGTTAGTTGCTGGAGTTGGCTTGCAGTATTGAGTTGGATGATGGAAGGGCTAGAGAGGCAGAAAGAGATAGCTAGTTGATTGTTGTAAGTTTGTTACCTCTTTTTTGTTATTATTTGATTATAGGGCCCATTATTATATTTTTATTTGTTATTATGTACCTATATTTGTTGGAAGTTAGTTCGACATTTGTTAGGTTTGTAAAATTTTTATTGATGATCAGATTTTTAGCCTATTAATGTTGATTGTTTGGAGAATAAAGAGACTGGCAGGTTGTTTGTGATTTAAGAAAATTTTCAGAAGTCATGTTCTATTATAATGTATCTCATACTGTGGTGAAATAAATTACAGAGCCTCGCAAAAAAACTGTAAGCAGTCTGTTTCCTCTTCCGAATTCCAGAATATATATATATATATATATATATATATATATATATATATATATATATATATATATATATATATATATAAAGAAATCAGAAAATGAATGACTATTGTAAACGTGTTCTACACCCTCTGAAACGCAAAGAAAATGCATCCCCACCCCCAAGTGTCGCCGGCTGTAATACCCCCTTTTCTACGAAAAGTTGGGTGAAAATGTTGATTTGACATTATAATAAAGTAGTTTTAGGGTATGTAGAAAACATTAGTGGGGTTGCCATGGTGTTAAAAAATGATGTCAAAATATTGGATTTGTTCCAGAGTTAAATGAACTGCTTCTGCTTTCCGCTCACCTGAACGGGCACGGGACGTAGTTGAAACTTCGATCGAGTCGAGGCAACTTCGGAGTTCACTTTCTTGAGAACACTGAAACGCCCGCTACACTCGGCCACACGGATCCGACTGGCGTAGGGCTCGGCGTCCGTGGCAGGAGGGGCGAAGAGCGAGGGCCTTCCTCGGGGGAGAGCGGCTTGCAGGACGACCCCCTCTAGCCGATAGTTGGGAAACGAGTGCGACCTTAGGAAGGACCCGCGTGGGTAAACGAGAACTGAGTCCCTTGTAGGGACTGCAATAGCTTAATTTTCTACCGAAATTCGGCAAAAGCGAATTCAAAGTATGGAGGGGCTCAGATCAGCTGTGGAACATGTACGGCTAATTACGTTCCTAATCGACTTATGGCGCTGAAATTTAGATGGAGCGCTTTTGGAACACAAGTTTATTGATTAGCTGAGAGGCCTCTGAGGCAAATATCTTTAATTTTAGAATTATGTTCCGTTTTTTGCTACATTTATTAAAAATCGGAGAATTTTGGGTTCCTGGAACTGTAAAGATGTAAGCCAGCTTGAGGGGCGCGAAGCGCAGTTTCGGCCATATACTGTACACGGGGTTTAATAATTGAAGACCAGTGATCTGGGTAGAAACTTTAATACAGATATGATAAACCTTTGTGTAACCCGAACGAAATCATGCTTCTTCGTCATGTATAAAAACAAAGAGCCGTACATCGTATATTAGGAAGTAATGAGTGACGAAAATTTTAGGAAATCTATATGAAGAAGCAACTTGAAATGTATTATTTGTACTGCATATTGCCGGAACTTCGAGTGCTAAGGAGCATGGATATACGTGACCCTCCCTACATACGCGAAGCTATTGAAAAGAAACTCGCAGGGAAAGAGAGAAAAGTTAGTTTTCAACAATTCAGTAGTTACATTACTCGTAATCTTATATTATGTATTCATTTGCCATTGTCATACTTGTGGATCTTCGTAACACGACTCTTTTCCACACCAATAGCCGAATAACAATGTCCATGGACATTTTTCTACTCTATTTCAGGCTGAACGAAGATCCAAAAGCGAGGAGTAGAAGCTGAGCAAATCTAATGTGTACTTATATATTCAATGTTTTTACTTTCCTTGTAGGTACTCAATGTATATATTTATGCTACTGTTTATTCCAATATATTTATTTTATGTCTAAATCTATTCTGTTTATTTATGCATATATTTATTCTATGTCTAAATCTATTCTGTTTATTTATGTATATATTTATTCCAATGTAAATATACCTATTTATTTTAAATTAATAATGGATTTATTTCTTTACTTTTCAAATGTATTTACTCATTTATTATTCTAATAAAACCTGCAATAACATATGTGTTAATTAATTCCATTATATTCAGAGAGTCGAAAAACAAAACACGACTCTCAACAAGAGGGGCTTTTTTTTTTTTAAATAAAACTCGTTAGCCGTTAGCTTTGCATACTTACCTATATCTATCAGTTCTAAATGCAGCCTCAATGCTAGTGCAGGAGCTGAGGGAAATTTCGTAAAAGGCACGTTTTCGAACAAAATTTGTTTTTTGTAAATTACAAAGGTTCATTATTAAAAATAGGCTATTGAAAATGATAGACGAAAATGTTTACGAGGAACTTTCGTTCAATAATAAGCTCTAGAATCGATCCCCGGAGTTTGTACAAATTGAAGTTTTTCTTGCATACCTACTCGTATTTCAATCAATTCTAAATACAGCTTCACTACGTTTGGCTATAAGTTGCGACTGACTCCCAGCTAAACCTACTACGGGATCTCACTCGTCCTGACGTCAGACCTGTAGGGCCATTATGAAGGTATATCATTTTTTTCACTTTTATGCAGGTAAATCCGTAATAATTATGTATAATCCATGCATTACTTAACGACACGTTTTGAATTAATATACTCTGTATTTCACGCTACTTAGTCAAAAAAAGTGTACGATAGGAATGAGACGGCCCGGAAGTTTTGTGAAAACGAGATTTATACCCGCATTCTACTATAAGAGACTTCTTTGCACAGTTTCCACGATTATGATCGAACCTGACACGCATTACTCGAGCCGTGTGAATAAACTATTGAGAGTAAGTGACATTAGAAAGGACACCTAATGATACACTTTCACATGAAGACTGACTTCGTGTAATCTCACTGCCCCATGAGAATTTCAGTTGGAGTGACAATAGGGGAATAAATGTGTCGTGGGGACCGAATTCGAGTGTTTCCATCCGAAAGGGAAAACCTTCGACAGTAAAACCGTCAATAGTATGCATTCCGATACATATCCAGGTAGTTTCGATTTTTGACCTATTTCCTCACTTTTTGACCTTTGGAACTGATCTTTTTTTTCCGAGTCTAACTAAAGGTAGCGGAAAAAAAAAATTTTTGGTCTCCAAAATAAAAATTTCCACTCGCATTTTACGTTTTAGACCATTTTGAACAACTTTGGTTCCGTGTCTGCCTATCTGTGCGTGTGAGTGTGTGTGTGTGTGGTCGGTCTTGTGTCCGCAAATCCTTTAACAAGCTTATTTTCCACAGTTTTCATCCAATTTGTATGAAATTTTCAGGGGATGTGCAGACTTGGGGGTAGACTTAATACCTCACTCTGCGCATGCGTAAACGTAAATTCTACCAATCATCCTTTTCTCACGCCCTAGTCGTTCGATCTCGCTCAAATTTGGATGATAGTTGGGAGATGACAATTTGATCATCTTATATCAATTTCAACATGATTGTATCATTAATAACTACTGCGAGAGCGCCTATGTGAAATCCTTGTAACGACCTTAATTTCCACTGTTTTCATCAGATTTTGATGAAATTGTCAGATAATGCGCGGGTCAGGTTGTGGATGGTCCCCTATCAGTCTCATTGTTGCCAAATCAATACTTCATTCTGCCCATGCGCAAGCGTAAATCCCATCATGCTCCATCTTTTCACTCTCTAGTCGTTCGAGTTCGCTTGAATTTGGATGATAGTTAAGAAGATGATAGGTAAACGAGGAAGCTACGTGCCACAGAAAACTTGGCAGACGTTTTATACTTTTTACACCTCATATATTTATGTACAGTAGAACCTAGAATAAATTCGTAACGGAACTTTTGTGTCACTTTTATACTTCTGACCTCGCTTATCGTAGTCTGTCGACTACAAAAGCTAGAAAAATGCAATCATTCTCCGGGAAGTTCGATCATCCGACCTCTGCCCTGGTCCTGTTTATCGGCCTGCAGCCCGCGATATCCTGAGGAAAAGTGATCACGACGAGAGTTGAAAATGATGAAAAACGGGAGGAGCGAGTTGGCATTCTTCGCAGTAGGACCTTCGGGATCGTGGAAAAAACGGCCGCTCACTTCGCCGGACCGGCAGGTTGAAAAGGTGAAGGTGGTCGGGGCAGAGCTCCAGATAGCTGATATCCACTCAAGGGCGGAGCGACTTGAGCGGGAACAGCATCGCCATAACAAAACGCTTGCAAATTCTTACACATTCGAAAGCATGTTAGTCTCTGACTAGGTCTGCATTTACCTGTAAGAGTAAGTTACGCGCTAGAGGCCGCAATTTTGGTTCTATCGACTAGAAATTAAGAAGGTAGACTCGTTATACAGTAGGTACTAGAGACACGGCAGAATATGTGAAAAACAAACACTTTTTATTTTTATTTTACACAAAAACTAATCGGTTGATACCTAATTGAGAACAGACACAAAATACAAAATATTTTTCATCACTTGTGAAGTTCCGTATCCAGGACTGAATAAATACATTTAATAATCATAATGGGATGCGGCTTAAACCTCAGGGGGGAAAAAAATAATGATGTGAGTGACTTTCAATAATACTTCTTAAACAGCAGGAATTAGGGCGAGGCAGTGATGTAAAATATACGGATACTTAGTTTGGGGATAAATATCGGGATAAATACCCGATTTGAGTATTTATGTGGATATTTATACTTTTAACCAACTTTTCGTTGAAAAAATCTGTTTTGAAAATTAATAGGCTGATCAAGGTTGAGGGGAGCAATATTACTTAAAATCTTTTCTAAACATAGTATCAGTTTGGTTACTAACAAGCTCCTAAACAAGTTTAATGTATTATGTAGACGATATTGATACCACAAACCAAGGCAAACTTTTAGAAGTCGGCCTATGCTCCAGACAATCGAAATTTAACTCCGCCAGGTTGAAAAGGTGAAGGTGGTCGGGGCAGAGCTCTAGATAGCTGATATCCGCTCAGGGACAGAGCGACTTACGGGGGAATAGCATCGCCATAACAAAACGCTTGCGAATTCTTACACATTCGAAAGCACGTTAGTCTCTGACTAGGTTTGCATTTACCTGTAAGAGTAAGTTCCGCGCTAGAGGCCGCAATTTCGGATCATTAGAAATTTAGAATGTAGACTCCTTAAACGCCCGGAATTAGGGCGAGGCAGTGATGTGAAATACACGGATACTTAGCTTGGGGATAAATATCGGGATAAATACCCGATTTGAGTGTTTATGTGGATATTTATACTTTAAACCAACTTCTCAGACCCAATATTATGAGACAGATGACGAAGAGTACATCTTTCAGCTTAACAACCCACGTCTGAATCTTTGTCGATTAAGTTTTACATAAATACATCAATATTGTGAATCTTTCTCACCCTGGACAAGCAATGGTGATTACTGTATGGAAATTACACTATAATCGTCATAATAATTGGGAGGGGGAGTCAGTATGTTATGCATATCTACCAAAATATCCACCTTTTTCTGCAGTTCGCCCACCACCACTTTCAGTTCGGAATTCTCCTTTGACAAGCAAACAACGGTAGCCTTCATCTTTGTCATGTCCTCAACAGATTTATAGAATCGAGAACTCATGAAAGAAACTGATGCTTCAAGTTCTCTCACATCACCCACTATGGAAGAAAGATGGTCTAGCTTACTGTTAATTTCACCCATATAACTTCCATTCTCCTCAGATTCTTGATCTTCGTCGCTATGATCCTCATTCCCTTCCTCGGAGCTGGGTTTCGTATTTCTTGAACATCCACCACACTTCCAACGATCCCTTGCCACTTTCCTCATTTCTATAACTATAACTATCCTAGTAGTTCCATGAGTTTAGATCAAAATAATGTGTATAGATTGGAGGTCTGGATGCTCGCAAGCTCGCATCTCAGATATGAAAAGATATCCTAAATTAATCCTTTTACTAAAACACAGATTAGTAGAACAAAATAAATGTTTTCACTGGGTCCGCGGGAAAAAAAGTAATGATAAGCAGCTGAATTAGGTGTAAGTGTAGACAGATCGTAGAATTTAAAAGGTTGTGCACCAATTTGTTCACTAATTTAAAAAATTACTTAATAAAAAAAAACGCTAATAAGAGACGTAAAATTAAGAAATAAGTACACTAATTCATTATTCGTTAAAGTTACTCCTTAGGTGAATGATGGTTAGGTATATTCAATATTCGAGTATCCTACTGAGTGCTAAAATTGTTGATAATTCTTATGATTAATCCGGATTAGCATCAGCATCCATCTGCAACAATTGAGTTCATGCTCGGAAAGTGATATGATGCCTCGCACCAGATAGGCTTGAGTTGGGTTCTATAAGGTAGAATTTAATCGTAGAATTTAAAAGGTTGTACACCAATTTGTTTACTAATTTAAAAAAATTACTTAATTTAAAAAAAAAAACGCTAATAAGAGACGTAAAATTAAGAAATAAGTACACTAATTCATTATTCGTTAAAGTTACTCCTTAGGTGGATGATGGTTAGGTATATTCAATATTCGAGTATCCTACTGAGTGCTAAAATTGTTGATAATTCTTATGATTAATCCGGTTTAGCAACAGCATCCACCTGCAACAATTGAGTTCATGCTCGGAAAGTGATATGATGCCTCGCACCACATATGCTTGAGTTGGGTTCTATAAGGTTACCTCAAGCGTGGGATAGGTCCATCAAAACAAGCGATGGCAAAATAATTCTACTCAGGTTGGGTTGCATTGAATGGAAATCGCAGGCTGGCACCTCAACTCAAATGTGGGGCTTGAGCGGTCGGTTGAGTCAGATGAGCTGGGCCTAACTGTAACTTCAAGTTCCTGGCATTCCTTCCATCTCCCTGTTTCGCTTCCCGGTTCTGTTGAACGGTGATCGTTTGAGGTAGCTCAGAACACGACCAAAATGACACTCAACCGAAAATAACGTGGAACAGCGTCTATTAGGTTGGTTGAGGCATACAGCTTCCTCGTGCCCATTATCGTGATTATATGGATATTTGAAAATGTATCAGCATAGAGGATTTGGATTATATTGATTAAAACCGTTAGCAGGAGTACATTTCGATGTAATAGTGGAAATATATTTAAAATATTACACCTATCTATCTCGGAAGTACGGTCAGAATTTGGGAATGGGGGGGGTTGTACTGTACACATCTAGATGCGCACGGTATTATAGATGTACGACATTGATCAAATTCATAGAGAACTATCTAACGTTCAATCCCTTATTTATCACCAAATTGTTCTCAACACTTCCATCCACTTCGAAATTCAAGTGTGTGGTAGCCCTCGAAATGGTGGAGAAGGGCTGTTGAATCAGAGCGGGTAAAAAAGCCATTTCCAGACGGCAGAATGGTGAAATTATTCGACTTCGAAGGAATAGAACGTTGCTGAAGTGGTATGTGGGGGATGGATCAAGTTTTACTAGCGGATTATGCTCGTGGGCCGAGGAGAAAAGGGCGACGTGGAAAAACGACTGCAAATAAGGAAGGGTGGAATCTGAAACGGCTTAAAACGAATGCGGTTTCAGTCAAGGCGTATGGAAAGGTTTATGGAGGAAATATAGGCCGATCAGGTGGAGTGGGAGTGGATTTGTTCCTTGGACTGATATTCCTGTGGAGGGAATCGAATATTTAAAACGAATACCTGCCCGCCAGTTGAAATATGATAAATTCTAATGGGACATTACAAATTACTGGACCACTCAATTAAATAAAAATAGCAAAGGATGATATAAATCACAGACTAACCCATGACATGAAAAAGTATTTATTTAATCAGCATAATTAGACGCAAGTTCCATATTCTGAAGCATTGTGCGGTCAAAAAAAGTCATGACGTAACTATAGGGCCTTGATTGTTACAGTGTATTTTACTGATCACCAATGAAAAATCAATGATCACCAATGATGAACCAATATCGGTATTGATCCGGTTTGATGGTAATTTAGATTTTCGGCTAGTGCAGTTATTTAACTAATTTGGTCACTGGATTTTAGGGACCGATTTTAATGAACAAACTATATAGAAATCAGTCTCCAAGAGCATTTTTAGGCTAAGAACCAATTTGAAAATTTAATTTTTCAAAACATACTAGGATAATATTTGGAAGACTTATTTATATGTCAATTCTTTCCACAAAACCAGAAATAGTCATCTCTAAAATTACTGAAGTTCTCGACCGTAACAGCACTTTGTTGTGGACTGTGAAAATCGGTCGAAATGAAAGATGGATTTATGCCAACGTTTCGGACAAGTTATTTCTCATCTTCAGGCCTTTATATCATTTAAGAACCAATAGTATCCCGTTACTCATAGTATCAGTTCCAATGTATTGTCCTGTGTGTCATCGCTGCTAGGTACCAAGATCTGGCTTACATAGTATCCCCTTGAAATAAAATTCTACGCTCCTCTTAGTCTGAAGCCGAGAAGTTGGAAAATAAATTTTCCGCATTGTTAGCGGAAAGACGAAATTTATTCTGACTGATTCTTACAATCAACAATGAAGTATAATTGACTTCGTCCATACTACCAAGACCGAGCCATATTTGGGTTATAACCCATCGATAACACTTCAATAAATGTATTGCACTTTTGTATGTATAAATGTATTACATTACAATAACGTATATATTCACTTTGCATACAATATCGGTAAATAAAACTCTTATAATTTGTGAATATATATTTATTAATATTCAATTTCTGGATGAATAACAAATGGATATCTCGGACTAATGATAATTTTCTCTGTCACGAAGTGCAACGAATTGTAACAGTATTAATGCAAGCTAATTACAAGAAGTGCTAAACTGTATATTGCTTCCAATAAATTAGTGAAAATTATGGGGAGGGGGGGGGGGGGGTTGCTAAAGTGAAAAAGAGCTTAAATATTCAATGAGTTGCAGAACTCATTGGGAGAAGACGCGAGAATGGGCGTAAATTACTCCCGAGTTGCCCTTGACGAGGCGTTTTACCTGTGTCGGAAACGCATAGGTGTGGATGTATAATAAATTATTACAGGGGACATTAGGGCAGTAATTTGAAGCGAGGGAACCTTAATCAGATGGGGGAGAGGTGATGGCCCCCCGTGTTCTGGACCTCTGGAGTTTGGTTTAATCATCAGGCCAATCCTTAACGAATGCTGGGGGTCTGCCAACGCTCCTATCCAACTTTCCGGCTAATAATTCAAGCGCGTTGACATTGGGTAATTGCACAGTGGCGTTATTCAGCTTGGAGCACGAAAGTGCAATAATTTCTGAATTCAACAATGTTGCTTCTCCTTGGGGGTAAAGAGAGTGCGAAAACACTTGGGCTATATGCTCCATTACTAAGTCAAACGTTTTTACATTCATAAATTAATTTTTAAATTCATCACATACATTAATTTTAATCATTTTGACGGCATGATGGAAGGTGTACATCAATTATGACGTGAAATCATTAGATTATATTACGTATTATAATCAATAATACGGAATATTATTGTCTGTTATTATGCTAAGCAGCTTATCCCTCTAATAGCCCTATTTCCCTATTGAAAACTTCTGTGGATTCATATGGTATTTTAAATACGGTAAAATCACTCATTATTATTAGTAGGTATTCTTCGACAGAAGAATCCAATACATGTATATCTGCTTCCAGAATCTAGCATGGAATATATACAAACAAATGAATAATTATTGCTCCCGGCTTTCACCAACTAACCCCAAGATAAACTAAATCCTTCAAGCTCAGTGGACTACAACATAAACCCTTGCTGTAGTCACTCAAACTTAAGCTACGAAATTTCGAAAAACAAAGAAGAAGATATCTAGTCAGAAACGACATAGCCCAAGAGCGAAGGTTGAAAATAGGTAGTCATTTCACGAGAAGATTTGAGATCAGATTTTGAGAATTTTGCCCATTTCGAGTGAAAAAATCGTTGTCTGCCATCTCAAAATTGGTGAAATACAAAATGGCGGCCTCATGAATATGAGTTCATTCGCCCATTTTAAAGATTTTCTGTAATACTAGTAATTCCTAAACCGTACATCCTACAGACATTTTTACACGTAGCACAGTTGCAGAGCATAAAAAACCCGAAGCGAATCGACCCAAAAACTATGAATTATATCTTGAAATAATAGTTTCCTTATTATATCGGGCTAATTTTAGGAGAGTCTTCTCCTCCCTCGTTTAGATTTTTGCCATTCAAAATCACCTAGCGGCCTTAATATTGGTCTGATTAAGGTCTGCCAAACCTTATTCGATTCAGGATTACATAGGTTCCAAAGTTTATGAGTAAAATGGCACAAAAATTCATGAGTTCTGCTGTCAGTCAATGGGAAAAGGTCTATGCTAAAATATCATCGATATGAAATTTAGAAAGTACTCTTAGGTATATATCTCTGAGTGGAATGATCTTTGCCAGACTGAAATCAGACAAATATTAACGCCTCAACGTGATTTTTAAAGGCAAAAGTATTGACGGCGGGAGGCGAGGACTGACTCAAAATTAGCCCGATTTTCGGAGATTTTTGTAGGTGGTAATTCATCAATTCATCGTAATCAAATCGTTTCTTTTTTTATGTTCTAGAACTTTGCTACGTAGAAAAATGGGTACTTTTCCATTATACCCCCCACCCCAATCTGTTTCACGACTTTCGCGACTGTTTCACGCCCGCCCGATGTTTCTAGGCACCGGTAATGATCCCTTTTCACATTTTAATTTTAATTTCACATTTTAATAATGTTGGCTCAGTTTGGGGGAGTAAAGAGGCAATGGTGAATTCTTGGAAAAACAAGAGAGTAACGTCATTGACCACGGGCGCTGGGCACTTGCTTGGGTCCAATGTCTTCCCGATGAACTGGTTGGTTTACTAACTAATCTCTTCACAAAGGTCAAGCGATAAGGAACCGGAATAGTATTTGCAAAGGCAGGTCATTCGTGGAATCCATGTGGAGGCAATGAAACCACAACCACGCCAATTTGTTTCAACAAACCCTCACCGACATCGGCAACTTCTGAAAACACGGTAATTTTTTTTTTTTTTTTTTTTTTTTTTTTCAAATAATATAATTTCTTTCTACAGCTTGAAATTGTCACCTATTCTGCGCAAATGTGTAATCTAAATAAGAGGAATTACTAGAGAAAAACCTTAAAATAGGCGAATTAGGCCATCTTCATGAGAGCCCGCGATTTTATATTCCACCAATTTCGAGTTGGTGAAGATTTCCTCACTCAAAACGGACTAAATTTTCAACATCATCAAAATCATTTCAAACTACCAAGGAGTGGCAAATAATTCACTACCACTGGATATGTTCTCAACATTGAAAGCTACCAACAAAAGCATTGATTCTCACAAGAATTGCTTTCACTAGAAGTACTCCATATTTCAGATTATTTTTGAAATTTCCCATCCATTCATGAATGGCTATGAGATCAACCCGCCCTCACACTATTCTAGTTAATAGTTTGCCCCCACCACCCCCCACCCCGACGCTATTCAACTTAATTTTTCTAGTAAAATTCAGAAACAAGAAATTGCGGCGAGCAATAATTTTTTTTTTTTTTTTTTTAAATGGGAACTATTTTTTATTGCACATCCGGAATCAACGTAAAACTTCAAGGATACCAGGATACCAAGAATACAAATTTCAAGGATCCATCGACATTGATATTATATTTATGATACTATATGGCATGATGAGGCGACATGTGATACCTACCTACCTACCTACCCAGTTAAAGGGTAGAGGCATGCGCAACTAATAGTATTATTTTCTGTAACATAGAAAGCATTTTCAATAACATTTGATGCAGACTAGTGCATAATCATATTCAATATAATAGTTATGGCTAGCACGATGTACGCCTATTTGGTTCACCAATACGCCATCAATCCGGTGTTATCATGAAATGGTGCAATTTTGCAACGTGAGAAACTAATTGCAAACAATGAAACACCTTGAAAGCCGTTCTGGAATATTCATATTCTCCCAAGAACAAACTTTGCAACTATGAGAATGAGACTATTCCGTCACGTTGAGAGGATGTTGGGAATTTACGGCTCGTAAACAGACTCGTCACGTGAGTAACGTGAATACTATAATATATCCTCTGGTTTTATAAAGAATCTCAAATGGCACGTGCATCAACAAACCTATATATACATACAGGGTGTCCGTGACGAAGTGTGACGAAAAACTCGGCGCTCCGCGCCTCGCCAGGGGGCAAGCCCCCTGGACCCCCGGTTACCTCTATTTACATACTTCGGACGAAATTATTGAAACACAGAATGTGTTTGCGTTGTCGCGCAACCAAGTGACAAACAAACAAGCGTCATTGTTTACTATTCATTTATAACATCAATTTATATAGTTATAGTATGAAACTACGAAAAAGCCACTCATCTGATCCGGACCCTGGACATCGTCAAGTAAATGTCCTAAAGAGGCTACATACGAAATTACAGCTTCCTAGAGTGTAAAGCATAGAAATTAGCTTCAAGAGCCACACATCTGATCCGGACCCTGAGCATCGTCAAGTAAATGTCCTAAAGAGGCTACATACGAAATTACAGCTTCCTAGAGTGTAAAGCATAGAAATTAGCTTCAAGAGCCACACATCTGATCCGGACCCTGAGCATCGTCAAGTAAATGTCCTAAAGAGGCTACAAACAAAATTACAGCTTCCTAGAGTGTAAAGTATAGAAATTACCTATTCAAATTATTTAACCTCCGCTTCACAATTCAAACCGTTTTCGTAATACTCAGATCACCTGCTATGAATCAAATCATCGAAACACAAGCTCAATGAAATCATCAGAAATTAACAAGCGGTTGCAATCATGTTCACAATTTCAATTATCGAGAATGATCACCTGTGTGTAAACAATTATTTATATAACCATGCTCATAACTCAGTTTGTTGGACACGCACTTCGCAGTAGTTAACATAATATTGTTGGATAAATCGAGAGCTTTCGAACGAATGGTCAACGAATTTTGTGGGATGAAAAACGACGAAGTACCATTTCCCTAGCAACGACTCGGTTGTACGTGAAAATCATCCGTCACACATTTCGTTACCATCCCGCGTTCCATTTTCGGCTAGTTAGTCCATGGCTAAAACACATTCTGTGTTAAAAAAAGTTCCAGTCATGCAGTATGATCGCATGAGCGAATTTTTATAGATAACAGTATCATGTTACAATGTTTTGAAAGTTGCACCGTCCTAACTCAATCCGTTGCCAAGATATCATATCTTGAAGGGTTTTTTTTTTTCGAGTAAAGCAGTAAAAAAAAAAAAAAAAAAAAAAAAAAAAAAAAAAAAAAAAAAAAAAATCAGCGTTAAATTGTCTTTAAGGAAAAATTAGCGTTAAAATCAGCGTTAAATCGTCTTTAAGGAAAAATTATTTTCATAATTATTTATCTAACACTATTAAGACTCATTTATTAAAAAACAAACGTTGATTCTTTCAGAGATTGGGAATTTGAAAAAAATAGATTGGAGAATTTAAGTTTGGAATGGAGAACCCTTGGGACTTTTAGAAACGGATCATGACGTCTAGAGTTCTCCAAATCAGCAGAGTGATATCCGTAGCTAATTTATTTGCTATTCAACCTCTGAAGCTGATATTTAAAACTGAGGCTCATCCAATGATGAATCATAAAGTCTGAAGCCCCCTAGATCAGCTGTTTGAGCAGCTCCAGGTCTGATTCCTTTGTGACGGAGGCCCCTTGGGACCTCTAGAAACGAATCAGAAGGTCTGACGCTCCTTACAGCATCAGCTGAGTGAGCTCTGGAGCTAATTTATAATTTGATATTAAACCTACCAATAGAAGTGTTTGAGTAGAAAACGTAAAAAACGTAATCTACGCTCCCACTTTTCAGCCTGGCGCAACCTGGTTTGTTTTTCGGTGGGGTTTATCTCAAAGCAATCGTCGAACGGAGCGTTATGCGAAATGGATTGACGGCTTATTGGGTGCTCCTGATTTTGTGTCACCACTGAGCCGCAATGGCTTAATTTTAGTTTTGTTTTAGTATATATTTTAATTAATTGCATTCATTTTCCCTCTGCGGGTGCATATATCTACGCAGGTATAATGATGTCAACCTACGAATCTGCAATTTGAAATACATCTCCTTTGTAATTTCAAGAATTCTATATCATTGCACATTGATCAGCTGTGGGGCCTCTGAGCCTAATGTTTTTTTAATGGACTAATGATGCTGAAACCTGAAATGTAGCTCCGTTTTGGAGATCTTGAATACAATTTGGAATCTTGTAATTATTACAAAGTATGGGGGACTCAGATTGCCAAATCGACTCTCGGTGCTGTTATTCAGATGGTGCTCCTTTGGGACTCCTCAGAAAGAATACGAGGTACAGAGGAGTACTGATCAGCTAAGGGGCCACTGAAACTATATTCTTTCCTTACCCATCGACCTTTTTTTAACATTTACTGTGAAGCGTGAAACTGCGGGGTTTTGGATAAGGTGTGAACTCTTTTGGGAGGCACGATGCGCCATGTTCTGGTCAATTACATATGGGTTTTAATAACTATAGACCAATGATCTGCAGAAGTGCTATCTAACATAGAAATAACAAACCTTTGTGTAATAATTTACAGCGTTTTTTTTCGGGATAATAATGTAATTGTTGATGGGGTTTAGGTAATTGTTTTTAATGGCGATCTAAAAGGGTAATAAAAATGTGTTTACCCTTCACTTATACACGTGTCGTTTGATTTTCCATAAGGCATCGAGGGAAAACGCTAGGGCCCGAGTTGATAAACAGATACGAAAGCGTCCACTGCCGGCGGAGAATAGTTCGCCTGCTCCCATAATCTGCAACGCCCTGACCGCGGATCGAAAAAGGAAGAAAAAAAATCGTAGAGGAAAAAACGCCTTCGGTAGAGGAGGAAGTTTTCACTTTCTCAAAGGCGAGTGGAAGTGGGGGAGAGCTTTTCTTTGAGACGACATCCTGGTTACAATGCGGCACCGCTCTACAAAACCGTTCGCCTAGAAATGGCCCAGTCCAAAAACACCGCCATTATGAAGGCCCAAGGCGATAAGTAATAGAAAGACGACTGGGGTGCTAAGTATAATAAACTCAACTGTTATCCACGGCTGCCGCATTTTCGTAAATTTTACTAGAGTAGGATTTATTACAAGTGTTATGGTGCCCGAGATCTAGGAATGTACATGACCGAAAATTGGCTTCGCCCGTTGTAGAGCCCTCTCTCGACTGTGGGGTCACGCTAAGGCGAAAAGGAGGGATTTAGTATCAGCATAATTTCTCTGTTCCCTCTCGCGCAACAAGGGCATCCCAGGCTATTAGGAGGATTGAAAAGGATTAGGAGTTGGTAAGGGTTTGTTGCCTTATCCTTATGTAGGTTGGGCTGGTTGAGGGCGAGATATTTTAGGTTTTGTCATTTCTGACTACATGTGTGTTTCCACATAAATATGTATTTTTCTCAATTTAAAAGTATAATTGACCCCAAGCAATGTGACCAACCACATAACTGGTCATAGCAAGATGATCGTTGATGAAACGAGAAAGAGATGAAACGAAAAAGAGAATAAAACCAGAAAGAGAATGGAAACGTCTTGAACTGGGGCACGAGCTAGTACTGAACTGAGCAAAGATCAGACGGTTTGCCTGAACCAGCGTCTACACGTAATCACGTATCGTTTCAGTTCTTAGAAACCTAAGCTTCTCCCTTCAGATCTTCGATTCAACCTTCAATTTCATTTCTAGTCGACAAGAAGTACGTTTTGCTGTCCACACGCTACGTCTTGTCAGATATTTGTCACGTTTGACAAAACGATAAGACGTTACGTGTAAACCGGCTTATAGTTAGACACCACGAACTAAATCACTCGCGAAGAAGTTGTGGAAACCCATTTCATAACGGAAGTTATTGAAGAACGTTATCTATTGACACGAAAAATTAAAGAGTTCCAATGATATAGATTTCCACCGTTAGGTCATCATAAGCAACAAACAATAACTGACAATAACAATAACAACGGTTATTATTTATTTAGACGATTAGGTTACTGATAATAACCTGATCGAAATCGATTTATTATCGTAACTCTTTATTATTTCGTGGAAATAGACAAAGTTCTTCACAGTTCCGTTTTGATTAGGTATTGTACCAGACCAAACTACTATACAATAAATTAGATGAGATTGAACTAATGGAAAATCAGTATTACCGGACTCGCTATAGTAGACAGTTCCAGATGTCCGAAGAAGAAACTAAAGCGCAAATTGTTCTTTCATACCGCACTTCGTCTTCCAAAGAGGTTTTTCTTCGATAGCAAAAGCGGATGGAGCGTGGGAAAATGGTGGTAGTAGTTTTTGTGCCCTGGAGGGCTCCTTAGTAATGGCCTGACTTCCTAAGAATATCCTTGATAATTGAGGGCTGAGGTTCACGGCCATCCGCAGTACCTACAGACTCCGGCTTCGCTTCCATTATACCTTCTGGAGCCCCTAATGAATATTCATAGAGCCCCTGTCTCTCTTGGAAATGATAAAAACAACGTAGGAACTGCATGCATTACGTTTGAATTCCCCTAGCCCATGATTCAGCGAATAATTACGTCAAGTATACTATAAGATGCGCATCACGGTGAGTTTTGTGAATCAGAGATACCATAGGAACTGCGCAAATGGAACTGTGAGGTTCCTCAATGCGGACTTCACAGTCGGCTTCACAGCGGAAGTCACAGCTTCCTGCGTCCTAATATTAGGCAGGCATTTCGGTAGTGACGCCTATATAGGGTTACTAGATGGAAAACCACGAATGGAGGACTCGAGAGAGGATAAAACATCCAAACGGAGGACAAATTTTTCAAGATTGAAAAAATCATAAATAACTTCAAATTCATTCAAACATACATAAAAACCAACATTAGAGCATTTTTAAAGCAGACATATCAAAAATATAGGTAGGTACCTAACTAACTATCTTAGGAAAACGACATAGAAATTGGGTGGAGATGATGCCATAAGTGAGGGCAATTGAGACGAAAGTAGGCTGTTTAGTATAGTTCGGTAAGCGTAAAGCCGAAACCTAACTAACTGAATGACCAAGCAAAATCATAAGGCACGAGTTGCTTAATACTGCCCAATCTGCTTTATTAGACCAAGACAAGACATTTATAAGAGAAGCTATATATCGGACGAAGCGAAAACACCTCCTCCCACCGAACCCTAAAAGTCGTGAGGACGCTTTAAGTCAACTACAATCACTGTCCATGAACATTCATACTAACGCTGGTGAACAATATATCCACATACACAGTGGTGGTGCTGACAACAAAGACGAATCTGCAGTTTATGTGTAAGCAGCTTGTTCTTGTAGCTTTTAGCAGAAGGAACGTTCTATGCATGCCCTCGGTATTTCAGCCAGCTTTACGAAATTCACGCGCTCGCAAACAACTGTTATGTGCAAGTAGTGATTCTGCCTGAAATAATGTCCTGGAAACTCCCAGTCCGGCGCTTTTACAATAGTGGCGTTAAGCGGATTTCAAAATATGAGTGCGCTTTTACAACAGTAAAAGGCACAGATAAATAGGTACTAACCTCATGCTTAGGTTGGTATGTTCTAGAATTACCACATCATCAAATGAAAGTTTATTAAAATCATCAAATCACATTCTTCAGGATTCGCCATCCATGATTTTTAATAACACAGCAATAAGAACGATTTTCAACCTAGGATTCAGACAAAGCTGTAGAGGCCTTTTTGTCAAACTCGGCACGCTTACTGTCCCTAGCCTTTATATCCTGAATTGCCTCTTGTATGTCAAAGAAAATCTGGGCACCTTTACAAAAGGATCTGACGTACATAGCCATTTCACAAGAACTAGAAATAAATTATGCCCGCCAACTGTTCGTCTGACTACTTCGCTGCTTGGTAGCCCTGATCAAGTGGGGCCTCGCCTGTTTGACCACTTGCCGGCTTCTATGAAATCACTTCCAATCCAAGTGAGGCCTTCAAGATGAATGTTAAGAATCCTTTAATACAAGCTGAACTTTATTGTGTGAACGACTTTTTTTAAATATCCTTTTAAGGCAATATAATCGATGACCATTATACCTACCATTTTATGATTTGTGTTATTTATTTATTTATGTGTTTATTGTGTAGATTTTCTTGTCAGCAGCCGAGGAATTTTATAAAAGTACTCGTGCTAGCTTTTTATATTATTTTTCTGTTATACAATTGTTGATATTTTGTATCTGGACAATATAATTTGCATGTTTGAATGCATATCTAATTGACAATTGTCACACATAATTATCATGTTTTGACAAATAAATAAATAAATCTAAAAATCTAAATCTAACGAAATAACCAGTAATCACAATAAAATCATCTCTTCAAAATGACCTACTTATATTTTTTAGGCCCTCCATTTTCTTATTCATCTGATCATTTGTCAAAGCCGACGTGCAAAATTGGTGGTGGGTAATAAAACAAGAGGCGGCGAAATTGGTTGTTGGGTCGCAAGTAGAGTTGTAGGTAGCTTAGGTTTATTCTTTTTGTTGGAAAACTCCGAAAAATTTCAGTAGAATGGAGGACATGGAGGACCAATTCGTAAATGGAGGACATGTCCTCCCAAAAGATAGCATCTGGTATCTCTAGGTCTATAGGAAAATGGTTGATTCAAGACGTGCCAGCCTCCCCCACTAAATGTGAAAAGCTATATTGTGAGGCTTTGACAGCTATCATGTGAAAATGAGCAGTCTAGAAGCAGTGCCTAACTGCTAATTTGTATAAACTATCCTTCATGTTTATGTTATCATAGGGATCATCAAATTATTATTTATCTTTTTTATTCCCCCACACACTTCTGCAACTTCACGTCGTTTACAAGTTCATTACGTCTTAGTTCACATTACAAGATAACAGGTTTGTATTTTATTTTTCTTCATAGCACTCACTTTGAAAGTGTCTCACGAACCCTGAGGTTTATTACGAAGGTCTGAGCCATTTCAAAGTCTTCAAACTCATTGAGTGCGAGAGACGAAGATAAGCAAGGTGCTTTAGGTCTCATCAGCTCGGGAATGTCGAAGGTCGTTCCCCCTGACACCAAAGAGACCGTGCATCCGGGGTTCCTGTAGATACTCAAACCTCCATAACCCATTTCGAATGTGAATAACAGTTATTAACTTCGGTAGTTGTCGGCATTTCTCGGTCTGCTATTTCTGATTCTTGGAAAGGACTGCAGAGATGGTAATCCTCCTTTTGAGATCTAAGAAGCATCGTCGTACGAACTTCAAGTAAGTACAAAAATTGCTATTGTATTCTAGTATCAAGGTTAAGAAGGGCATAGAGGAAAATATTGAGAAGAACTCGTATGTTTTCAAATACGAGTCATTCAGAAATAGTTATTTGAATGTTAGTTGGTTATAATAAAACATATTATGTTAAATGTTTGTTTGGAAATATGGTTTGTGACATCTTTTTAAGTTTTTATTTAACCATTTATTGGCTTTGATAATACATTTAGCCGATATAAACAGTATCGGTATCCAT
Source organism: Adelphocoris suturalis (assembly GCA_030762985.1). Lineage (NCBI taxonomy): Eukaryota > Metazoa > Arthropoda > Insecta > Hemiptera > Miridae > Adelphocoris > Adelphocoris suturalis. The sequence continues at coordinate 48,447,652 of CM061043.1, read as the reverse complement.
TGTAGTGATGCAATACATACACAATACGTATACCAAACAAGATCATAATATGGAATTTTACAATTTTTACATCAGTGTTCTTATGGTTACTCAAAGGCCCTTGGTTCATATTGGAACATTAATTTCACATAAATAGTCAAGGCTTTGTACACAGTGTAATTAACAGCGTATCCAAGCTGAATGGTCTCGAGATAATCTGGGGAATTTAATCAATAAAGCGGTTCCGTGCTAATGCGTGAAGCATTGTCTTTGGTGGCGAGATACAGTAGAAGCAGTTTGATAATGGAAATCGACGAGGGATTATTTATTTTGTGCAAGTGTCCTATAAAAGCTTTTTGGTACTTCCCCATAGGTGGATAGGTGGCTTTCTAGCTATGTTAGGGAATTTCTTAAATTGAGGCCCAGAGGAATAGTTCAAATACTCTTCCATCCACGAATCGTACCATTTCATTGCAATGGTCTTCACGTCCGAATGTGGGTAAAAGTCAGATGGTGATGACGAAACAGTATCCCACATAATCTTCGAGTGCCCTGCAATCACGTATTGCAGATTTGAGCTCTTTGGGGCACAAACCCCAATGATGTCTATTCGAAGCGAACAATTAATCAAAGGACTCACAACCCTCACCAGAGGGCTGAATCTCTTTGATTAAACGCAAAACTCTCAGAAAAGTACAATAAACCACCAGGCTTCCGTGCTTGGGGCTCAAAATAACCCCACCCTGAGAGTTTTCCTATACATCTATATCTAGATGGTACTGGCTCCTGCCAGTCATAGTCTTGCGAAGGCATCCACAGTCTCATTGTCCGATACTCCATAATGGCTTCTAACCCAACAAAATACGACCACAAGTTCCATTAATGCAGCAAGATAGTAAAGATGGATAATTTCACTTTCAAGGGAGGAAAAGCCTAGTTTGGGGTTTGAGGTTCTATACAAGTAAACAACATTGGTTTTGCGCTATGATTACCGAGTAATTTTATTAAAAATACATAATTACTATCTGTGTACCCGTGTTCCGATACGGGCAATTTATGAAAATCACATTGCATCTTGTGTCATGTAAGATGGCTTCGAATCTTACTGTAATTTCTACCCATTAGACGCTAAAAGGCTCCAATTCAGATTTCAACAAACAAGTTTCAACTTGTACTTGATTAATTTTTCAACCAAGAATCCTCGTTTCTTCTATACTACGAGTACTGTATAAAAATCTAATGGTGTCTGTGTGTGTGTTTTACTCAATCACGTAAAAACTACTGGACCCATTGAGCTGAAATTGTACACAGACATTCTGAGGGTCCCTGGTTAACACATAGGCTACATTAAAATCCTCCAGACTTACTCCTTCACCAAGAAATCGGCTTTCCTTAACGACGACGTCCGGGTATACAACTTTGTAATTGAGGAAAAACCTGACATGCGTCGACCTTTTCATGTCAAATGAGGATGAAGAGGGTCCAAGCGTTAAGAACTTTCGATAAAAAATTCAAAGATACCAGAACGATGGTGGATCATCAGCTCTAATTCAAGAACAGACAAGATATCGCAATTCTGGTTTCACCATCGAAGTCAGCAATAAAAAATCAGTAATATAAGTTGTCAATCGGCAAAAAATAGAAATTTTTTTCTTCGAGGTACCCAATACAGAAGTAGTCCAAAAACTTTTGGACTTTTTCTTGTTTTTTTTTTTTTTAATTTGCTTGAAACTTGGATTCCAGCACACGAAAACTCTCTTCAAGTCTCAAAAAGTTAGGGGGAGGGGTACTTTTGGGGCACCCTGTATGTAGGGATTGTTTGAAAAAACATCAAAATTTAAAACACTGGCGACTCGAGAATACAAGGAGTGTTCACACTGGCGCTCCTCTGTTCGCTCCGGGTATTCGTGAGAGTTTTGAACCGGAAGCAATATCGAAATGCACAGTTAGTCCGTCAATTCAATTGATAACCCAAAACCCATTGCTCTCCTTAATTGATACAATTATTATAGTTCCAATGAATGCAATCGGCACTCTAAGAACGAAACAAGAGAATTGTGAGATGAATTAGAGTAGAAAGCATCTCCGGGCGAGCCAGCTTCAAAAAAAGTTCTTTCCCTTCTGAAGATGATTGTGATTAGGGCGGATTGTTTTCTGAAGGAAGGTTTTCTCACGCAGCGATTCGCACATGAACGGGAGCAGTGAAGCGTGCGCTTGAAGCATTGGGGGCTGCAGTCCTCCCCTACCAACCAGTTAGGCACCTTCCTACTATTGGCGTCTTCTCAGGGTTTCCCTTTGATGTCTTCACCGTTGCCAAGGGAGCATTTCCGCTTGGATAAGCCGAACCAATACAAAATAATGGTGATTGGAGCTTGAGGAAAACGAGGGCGCGATAATGGATGAGAGAAAAACGTAACAAAATAACATTAGAATGGCAAAATGATGCTCTGGTTCAGATGACATAAGTTCCAAGGGTGTACTTTGGACTTGCCCCATTTCCAAAACGAAATTTTTCCACTTCAAAATATCGTTTTTTAATTTTATAAATATGATTTGGAACCGTCAGAGTCCCCTCTTTCTCATGGTTGAAATTTTAAACATCCTAAAATCGATTTACATTACCTACTTAGTTGTGGTTTAAAAAAGTTGGGGGCAGCACTAAAGTTTTTGCCTAGTCAAATACTTTAGCCCAGCCCTCCACGGGATTTGCTACGAATACGAACGAATAAATCAACCCTGATTGCCAAAAACGAATTTTACTTGACGCAAATATTTATATTTTGTTTTCCATTATATCTGTCAACTTGAATTTGGATTATATAGCTTTTCTAATATTAGCAAGAAATACATGAATGGGTCGGACTTAGTCATTTGGACGAGCTTCCTTCACATAAACTCACAAAAATGTGTGAAATCGTGGATTCATTTTTCCAATTAATCTATGTAACAATACATTTACTTACTGAGGACATGGTCCGGAAATTGATGAAGTGCATTCCCTTACCTGAAACAAGAAAAATGCCTAATAATAGTTTGAAGTTCTATACAAACTATGATTAAAACAATGTTTTCGCTCTACTTTCTCTACGCAGGCAGGCAGGAGGGCACGCAAGCACGCACCACATACACACACAGGTATATATATATATATATCCAACATTCACAGTTCTTTTTATTATATGTACCGCAGAATGAGTACATTCATCACCAGACGCTGCTCTTGATTTTATAACATGTTGCCTCATGGTTTGGCATTTGCAGAGTCAAATATTTGCCTTTCAGCATTAAAATCAACGCCTATTATGAGTCAAGAAATCAGCTCATGAGTAAAAGCTTTGACGTCACTGCCACGAAACAATAATCAGGCCTATTTGGTGCTACGGAATCGCTAGACATTTGAATCGACAGGAGTTGACTGGTATGAGCAATGTATTGCTTCATGAAGATCTGGAAGAGCCAACGGTTAAATACTACCTCATTGCCACTTACCAAGCGGCCTACCAGAAAGCAACTTCCCATCCCAAACCAAATCAGCAGCATACCACAGGATCAACTCCACAACGTCACTTCAAGCGACTCAAGATAAAGCACCACTCCGACTTTGCTGATTGGTTCAATCTACCAATGTGGCAGTAACTCGTAAAATTCTCCTATGCTACAATCTAATCCAATTAGTTGTTGCACATATTATATTTTCTTACTCAAGAATTGCTCGCTAACTAGGAGTTTGCTGAATTAAACCTAGTACCTACATATAAAATATTACGTGTTATTGTTTACATAATTCTATTATGATTGTCAAACGATAAACTGCTATGCACAACAATGTTACTCGTTCACAAACTAAAATTAAGCCAGTTCTCTTTCTGTGTAAAACCATAAAATGGACATTTTCACGATATTTTATTCTCACACAGCCCTAAGAATTATGAATATTAGGGAGAATAGTGGGGATAATTTACCTAAATAAAGAGTAACTCACGTGATGTAACGAGGCGAAGATTAGGACTGAGTCGGTCAAGATGTGTCCTGATTGGAGAGGTTAGTGAAAGTAATGATAGGAAGGTGTCTGGTCACTATCGAACCTTGAAAGTAACTCAGACAACGAAATGCACACGTGGGCCTCTATTGACGAAAACTCGTGAGCTGTTATCGTCATTTGTAGGTACGTACACGTATCTTGAATCAGTCTGCCATTCGGCATTACGTGAACTTCCGTGCCTACCGTTACCTACCTGCTGGTGAATATTGACCAAAGTAAGAGCTGAAGCGTTTAGTATTCAGAAAGGACGATTTCACCTATTTTATTCTACAAAGACACCCAGAGCTATCAAAAAAGGTGCAATAAGGAGGGTAACGGATGATTGAAAGATGATTGAACAGCGGCGTAACGAAAGCTGAATACGTGATATGGGATCGACCACATCCCCGCGTCTGCCTGGGAGAATCTCTGCGCCATCCACCAATTGAGACAATTTAGTTGCCCAAACCATTTGGAGTTTTGAGCTGAGAGCTTAAAGTTAGAGGTTTTCAAGGGCGCAGAATCAGATTCTTAGACCACAAATGAACAATTCCAACACCCGAACGCAGTAACGAGCTCGACGCTCAACAACACATTTGATCTATCTATCTGCTTTCCGTACGTCGACCAATGGAAAGAATAACAGTAGAATCACAGTGGAATTTACTAGTCATTTGATTTACAATAATACATTGAACGCGAACAGCAGAACGTTCAACAACATGAAAACAGTGATATCATTACGAACAACCAATAGCGAGGATCAGGCACACAGAAAGAAAGATGCACACACACACGCGCGCGCATACACATGCAGACAAATACAGCAAATTTAGGACATTTTGGTTGTCAGTTATATCAGCTTATTTAAATGCCGCAGCAAACAAACTAGGATTTTATCTGCATTTCCCACAATTTTAAAACATAGCATTCCATATTTTATATAGATTGTTATTGTATTTTAAATTTATTTATCAATCTACTCTAACGATATTTCTTTTCAGTAAATTTTGGGAAGTTTCCTTCCGTATTACAGGGATGTTCCAGATTACAGATCGTTCCGATCTCATTCGAAATGTAATATTAAAACCTAACGAAAATTTATTTTATTGGATATGATCGATTATTTAAATTTTCAAGTAGCACCCCTTGGGGGGGGGGGGGTTGAAGGTGGAAAGTGATACTGAACTTTCAGATCATTTTCGACCAAATCGTGATTTGTGACCACGATTTTGAAAACTACGGTCAGATATTCGGGGGGGGGGGGGGGGGGGGGGGGAGTTGAGGGAAAAACTCATGAGAAACCTGCATATTCTCAACCATATCATTCTCGGCAAATTAAGGAAAAGAACCGGAAACAGCGAAAACCAACGAGGTAAGGTAAGGAACGTTTTCGGGAGAGATGGACCGCAATGGTCTCCCATCAAGCAAAAACCACGAATTCGAAACTCAGCTCGTTCATGTGAAGATGGTTTCTTGTTGCTTTGTCGTCTTATTCTACTTACATCGAGGTATTCGATTTCACCATGGGATGTTGGTTTGGGAATTGTTGGTTCGAAGGTCAGTATGACAGGCGACAGCTGGGCGAAACCTTTCCAAGGGCTTACAATTACAATACGATATCAACAAAAGGAATTTGCAAACGTAAAAGTTATGTTCCTTACTTCAGTTGAGAGTTCATAGGGATCAGTTCACTACTCTGCCTGGTGTGCTCCCTAATTCAATACTCAGTTGATTTTCCCCACACATGGTTTACTACTAAGTGTTGTTGTAACCGAGAGCCAAAGACATATCGATATCCCAATGTATCTGCGTGTTAATTTTTTAACAGTTTAACCACCACTCTTGATAATTATTATTTTTGACATTCGGATAACCCACCTTTGAAATAATATGTAGTATGATAAAGTAGACTGTTGATACTCGATTGTTTAGGAGTTAGAATATACCCAAGAACGCTGCGAATTATTACATAAAGTTTTCATTAAAAAAATTCCCTGACATTTGGTGGTTTTTGAAAAATTCCCTGACATTTCCCTGACTTTTTCCGAAGCTAAGGATTCCCTGACAATTGCAGGTTTTCCCTAACTTTTTCAGTTGTAGGCCTCCCTGCCCAATTAATTACCTATATAGTTTTACTTTTCAATATTTTTATATAAGTAATTACTGTAAAGGATTAGGAGTTTGTATTTTTTCTTTCAGCTCATTTGTCGTGGGAAATAAACACATAATTCATTAATTAATAGGTAAGTAAAATTACGAAAAATTGCTCGTCTGGAAATGACTGGAATTTCTTTCTTCATTCTTATAGATCGGTTCGTAAACGTCAGGAAGGTTGCTAAAGAATGATGAAGAAGGGAATTATCAGGAGTTGGAGACCGTGGGAGTGTCCCGAGAACTATGATGGATGGCTCATGTTCCTCGACTTAGCTGTAGCATCAATCAGAAACCAGCTCCTGCTGTATAGAATGGGGCTTTACCTTTAGCAGGCCGCCCGATACAACTCCCCAAGCTTCTCAAGGCTGTTGATAATATGGTCATTTCTCAGTGCCATGAATCACAATACGATATTTTTTGTTTTTGCTGCGAAATTCTCCTCGGTGATTATTCGGTGTAGAATGTAATAGTAGGTTCATGCTGTGCCTATTATACTGCTGAGGAACGCAGAACGTTAGAAACTCGTAATTCATTCTCGTCTCAATTAACCTCATTCAACAACCGATTCAATACGAAACTAGTAAGTGTGAAATGTTATTATAAATTCTATTAATATTACTGGAGAGGGAGGTGCTTACGCTTCGACTTACCATTGTCTTGATATGGTTTGCAACTCCCTTATGCGCATTGTTGCAAGGACCAACAATCGCATTAGAATCAAACAGTTGTATCAAGCTTTTGAGGTGTTTCCACCAAAACTAATTTATGTTTATCGTTTGTTAATTTATGCCGATAATCAATCATTCACTGAAATTAAAAATACTAGAATAACTAGATATACTATGCAAAAGGGTTTGATAGCTAAACTGAGATCTTACAATCATGATTTTTTCACGAAGCAAAGAGTAGGGTTAATAAATGGCAATAGTTCCAAATTGAGATATTATGGAACAGACAGATATTTGTGAATAGATATTTGAGATTATACCTACTTTAGTTTTTGACAGGAAACGACAACACACATGCGGAGTTTCGTACAAATTTCCTTAATTTTAAGTGCAAAATTATTTATTGGTGGGATTGCATTTGAAATGAGATTCAAACATGAATTACTTATCGAACGTTTTAAATTCTGCAACATTTCCCCTCTGTCCATCCGTGATTTTCACCAATGTCAATGGATATCCATTTGCCCTTAGAATACTCTCATGTTCCTAAAATGGACAACTAAAACAAAGAATATCTGCCGTTGGGCGGGCGGTATAGCTCTATCACTTATTGTAACATGGGTTTATAGAATTAGTTGAAAAAACCAATTACGACCAAACCGACATTATCAGAAATTCTTGATTGCAATATGGACAAGATTCTAAACAAATGAAATTTGTACGTGACCATCTAGGAGCCAACCCACAGAATTTTGGAAAATGTCATCAAACATCCATTAGGCCATTCGTTTGATGTGTTTTCCTAGGTAATGGTAGCATATAATGATAAATAACGAGTTTTATTCAGGAATTGTGCGGGACAGCCTCGCACTAGTTTCTCTCCCTTCATTGTACTGAACCTGGACGTATACAATCCGAAACCCAAAGCTTGTCCAGGTTCTGTAAAATTGAGGGAAAAAAACGACGTATGTACTATATGAGTGCGTATTCTGAACAGCTACTGGGAGAACACGAGTTTGGAACTTCCTGAGCTGATTCAAAGATCTTAATTGATGTAAATTGGGATAGTTTGTCTAGGCCAAATGACTTAGATGTTTCTCGATGTTGTAGAGATTTACAACGTATAGACTACGAGAATTAAATTAATGTAAATGGTTTGCAAGGTAAATCTTCGATCTGAAGGCAGCACCCTGAGTAAATATTTGGCTAACAACTTATACTTGGAGTGGAAGATGGAGTGACCTTTGACAGACAGACAGACTGAGGGGTGAAATGAGGTTTCGAGGCAAATAGAAGGGAGAAAGACCGTTTTGAGGGAACCCAAACGAAATGAAAGGAGATAAGTTGATTAGGAGTTAGAAGCGGCGGTCTCCTGCCGAGCTGCTAGTCGCTCACCCTACTCAGAAATACTGCAGCTGATGGGGGTGAGATCTAGGGGTAGCTGACAAGAGGGTGGATGGCAAGGGGGTAGCTTTCAAGGGGGTAGATGGCAACATAACCAAATGAAAGACAGTCTGAAGGGCCGAGTCAGAGGTGTAAAGGGGGATGAATGAAGCTTGCCAATAAAAGGGCGGAAATTAATTGAAAACAAATCGCATTTTCCTTCGCCACGTGTTGGGCAAGGCAGGCGGCAATAGGATTCAAAGGAAATAATGAAGAAATTTATTATATTTTGGGGTGTTTATTGTTTTATTAACGCATTTGTAAAGTAAAATGAAGCATTCTGAGTTAGATTAAGTGAGAAAAACCTCACCCTAAAAGTTATTATATCACAGTATGACAGTTTTGGGATTATTAAAGGGATGCGGTGCAAGTTTCTTATAAAAAAATTAGGATCTAGGAAGAAGATATCTACTATGTAACTGCTGTACACATGGATGGGCAGCATAGTAGTCCGCGTCGGGGCCAATGGGGACCGCCGCTAGGAGCGCTAGGTAGGCACCTTGGTAGACATGACTTTCCCCTTGCTGATACTATGCGTCCCCCTTTTTCGCTCTACGATTCGTTGTTCGCACCATCATCCACATCAATACGCATGCGCAAACGTGAAGTACCGAAACTAGATTTTTCACTATCTATCGCCTGTCCGATTCCGTTTAAATTTGGAGGGCACTTCAGTACCAATAGATAGTATCCTATAAATTGTTGATTGGTTTAAGAAACCACCGCACATACGTAAACCTTAAAATGTCTGGTACAGACAAATCTTCGAGACTAATAGACTGATAGTTCATATTTGGTAGAATGGTCAATGTCATCTTGAATAGTGCTCGAAAAAGTGCTAACTCAATTTTCACGATTTTGTGGATTGGTTCCGTTTCACGTGTAAAGAAAAAGGAACGAGGTAAAGGGGAGGGAACAATAAGGCGCAACTCTACTAGAGCCGCAATACACTCATGCCGTGCGGGCTAGTCTACAGCCACTTAGGCAGTTAACGGCAAGCAGGCGATGTAGAAATTTTCCAGTAATTCCAACTTCTAATCGTAAATTGATCAATCCTAAAAAATGAAATTGATAGGGTGAAACGCTCACTACAAAGCTGTAATTTTACATCAACATATCCTGCTACCAAAATAAATACGAATCTTCCCTTCCCCTATAAAACAGAGCAGTTTATGATCCTAAATCATTTGTATTCTTATATTCTAATCTGCTTGGAATATAAGAATACAAATGATTGCATTTGTTAACTTTTCATTCGAAGTTCATCGACTATGAATAATTTGACAAGGTATATAATTTATGTGTGCACGAAATGCTCAAATGAAGGGAAAAAATTGATAAGTAACTATCCTCAGCATAACTCGTAAATTGTTGCAATTTCGTAAATAGAAACTAGGTACTTGAAAAAGATTGTTGCGAGGATTTCACATTCACGCATGCGCAGCAGAGAATATTATTTATACGATACTGATAAAATTTATATTGGATGATCGAATCGTGCTCAGGGTTTATTTATTCGTCAGTATTTATTAACGAAACTACATCCAACTCACACATTCCCTGAAATCTTTATCAAATCCGAACGAAAACTGTAGAAGTTATGCATTTTGCAAGGAGTTGTCGACACATTCAGACAGACAAGAACCCAAGGCTCCGTTGTTCAGAACACGAAAACGTAAAATACAAGTGGAAATTTTAATTTTGAAGAAAAAATGTTTTCCCAAAAGTGAAAATAAAACAATTAACAGCAAAACACACACGGAGGAAAATGATGAAAATTTGGTCATAGGGTAAGGCTGACTGAAACTTTATTCATTTTGCATCCGCGTCGGAAGCATTTCTTTCAATTTCGGGAGAAGAAAAATTGTTTGCCTCCAAAATCTAAATTTCCACTCGCTTTTTAGCTTTTTCAACAACTTTCGTTCCGTGTCTGTCTGTCGATGTTGGTCGGTTTATGTGCTTGTTGCGTGTCCGCAAATCCTTGTTACAGGATCAATTTCCACAATTATCAATCGTCTTAGATAACATTTTCAGGCAATGTGCGGGTTAGTGAGCAGATGGTCCCCTACCAGAGTTTCATTGCAGCCAAATTAATACTTCACTCTGCGAATGCACAAACGTAAATTCTATCGAGCATAATTTCTGCGTCCCTAGTTGTCCGATCTTGCTCAAATTCGGAGGATAGTTCTTAAAAAACGATTTGAACAATCCATATCAATTTCAACATGATTATATCATTAGTAGTCTTGTGCATGCGTGAACGAAAATACTTGTCACGGGCATAATTTCAACAGTTTTCATCCGATTTTGATGAGATTTTCAGGAGATGTGCTGGTTAGGCACAGGATGGACCCTTACCAATTTCTTGTTCTCAAATCATTACTTCATTCTGCGCACGCGCAAACGTAAATTACTTCAATCATCATGTTCTCGTCCCCTAAATGACAGATTTTGACGTTTTACGTTATGTCTTGATTCACTATTTTCCGCTATGGAGTTTTTGAAGATCATTTAAAACTTCTCAATGATTTACACATTCATTGTACTAATACGAGGAGGCTATGAGCCACACCTAACTTGGCAGAATTTTTTTAAATTGTCGGTATTGAACATGAATATATGTATTTCACTCAGTTTCAAACGAAACGGGTGGAAATTAAGGGAATTAGTTTAGGGGTTTTGGAGAGACTGGCAAAAGATAACTTAAATCAGAAATCTCCAAAATACTAAAGGTAAGTTGGAATTTGTGTTTTGACGACATTTCGTGTTCCTTTTGTTGTTAAAACATTCGTAGACAACTGAATTCATCCGATTTCTTCCTGAAGAAGGCATTCCTTATTCACGATGTCTTCCTCGGTGTGACCACCGAGACGCATTTCTCCTGAGAGTAAAATCACGAAAAAGGTACACAGTGATGATATCATTTTGAAGACAACAAAGCCTTTGAATCGAACCGATTCCCCCGTAGAAAACGAAGAAACCCCGTTCAAAGGAACTTTTATATTGTTTTTGAAGAACATTGGCCGACACGGAACGGGGACTCCTGACGATTTGCTTTGTCGGCAAAAGGAGTAACGCCGGGCAGAGGCGAGTTTTTGGTCAGATCAGTTGAGTGAGAAATGAGGGGAAAAAAGGAAGAAGAAGAAACTATCGGAAAATGTTGCGGAGTTCGGTTGAATGAGATTTGCCACAGATCGTTTCGTCTTGAAGTTGGTTCTGGGACGAACTATGATAATTTATAAAAAGGCTTCGAAAATGATCATACTGAAGAAGAAATGCCTGTCAAGAAGTTTCGCGTTAGCTTCCATATATACTGTCAAAAACAAGAACTGTGAAAGGAAGGACACCAACAAATTTTCAGAGACTATTACGGAGCAAGGATCTGGAATTTTACAACACATATTGAGCGTTCCAAAAGTAACACATATAATGTCCATCAGAGATTTTTGGAAAATGGTAACATGCTATATCAAGGATATTACTCTAATAATGAATGCATGCCTGTGGATCGACTTGCTAAAAGGGAGGCTATACAAGAGAAGATGTGGTAGAAATTAGGATTCGAAAAAAATTACTGTTTTCCGGCAATCACAGCATATTAGAAGAAGAAATGGAAAGATGCGTATTTTAAATCAATTTACGCTGCTTTTTACAAAAATACAAAGTGAGGTCCCAAGAAAATTATGGTTTGTAGGTTGCACATCGAGTCGAGTTGTGATTAAAACTCTTTGTCGGCTTCGTGTTAATCATGTCATTTGTGCCAATCGTGCTCGGCTGGAGATGACACACTGCAGCATATTATTATGGAGTGTTCGACATATGATAAACCTAAAAAGGACCTTCCCAGGCAATAATGTGGCGCCACTGTTAATATTGTCATTTCATTATAAATGAACAAATCGTATTGAATAGAACTTGTTCTACTTGTTGACAAGTAATTTTTAATAAAAACTTTAGTGGTAATTAAGTATGTTTTGTTTGATGTATTCTGTCTTTGTAAGAGTGGCGTATGTATAAATGTAGTATGCAAAATAGAAAAAAAATGTATGCCTGTTTGTGTGTTTTTTTATGAACTTCAAAATGGCTGGACCGATTTCCGCACGGCTTTTTGCAAAATGATCAGCTAGATTCTTAGATTTTTTTTAGCCGTATTGAAATCTTCTCATTAGATGAGCTGAGTGAGTCCTGAGGTTATTAGGGGGGTAAACTATCCCGATCAGTTGAACGAGCTGTGAAATTCAATTTTCTCCCAAAAAATTTTTTTTGAACAATCTGGCATCTACGCGATGTGTACCAGCTAGCTTGTAATAAATTATGCCACATCCCTATCCCTGCCACAGAGAGCAGATGACGCGAGTCATATTTTGGCTGTTGATGTGGAGGAGATGTTTCCTATTTTCCCGGGTTGGTCTAACTGCTGTCTCGGGAATAAATGCAGATGATGATGTATACAGGAGATATATGCCCGTAGGATATCCCAGGTATAAGAACATCACTGTATTCATACAAACAATGCATTACATTCAATTTTAGAGTCTAAACTTATTATTTTTAATTTATAGTAACGAAAGAATGAATTTATACAGATTTAATAGATATGTAATGTAGTAACATATTTGTAAAATTTTTCATATATATATATATGTTAGTTTTACCACTATGTCAAATGATGTGGTCAAAATTAACACGATGGATTCAGATGGCTTTCGTGCTATCACTAAGTGTTTTGCGGACAAAAAAATTCCGCACTATACATACCAAAATAAACAGGACAGGCCCATTAAAGTCATGATTAAAGGAATACACAAATCATGGACAAATGAGGAGGTCCTTGATGATCTGAGAAACCAATTTGGTTCCCACAGTGTACTTCAAGTAGACAGAAAACTCGAATGGAAATCTAAAAATCCATTAGATATGTGCATTGTCGATTTTCGTAAAGATTTAGATCCCGAGAAAATCTATGAAATTAAGCAGGTTCTCAAAGGGCGTGTGACAGTGCATCCGATCAAATCTTCGAAACATCCATCCCAATGTAAAAGATGTCAAGAATTTAACCACACCAAAAACTACTGCTCCAAGCCACCTAGATGTGTTAAGTGTGCTAAGGGCCACTTCACTGAAGAATGCACCAAGGCCAGAGATACACCTGCAAAATGCGCCAACTGCTCTGGAGACCACACTGCAAATTATCGCGGTTGCCCAGTAGCTATTGAAGCTATTAATAGAAACAAGAAAATTCCTCATCAACAACAGATGGAAAAGTTAGAGCAAGTAAATTTCTGTTCTAGAACCAAAAATTTCAACCATGTATCATGTTTTCTCCTCGATATTGATTCGAAATTCTATGAAAACATCAGAAATTAACAAGCGGTTGCAATCATGTTCACAATATCAATTATTGAGAATGATCACCTGTGTGTAAACAATTATTTATATAACCATGCTCATAACTCAGTTTGTTGGACACGCACTTCGCAGTAGTTAACATAATATTGTTGGATAAATCGAGAGCTTTCGAACGAATGGTCAACGAATTTTGTGGGATGAAAAACGACGAAGTACCATTTCCCTAGCAACGACTCGGTTCTAGGCGGAAATCACTGTAACACTATATGTTTCGTGCGCGGAAAAAAATTGACTCGCAAAATTGACTCGCAAAAATTGCTAGGACCCCAGGGCTAAAACATGATACATGTTAAAACCCAATAAAGAAACATTCATACCAAAAAAGCCGTAACTCTGTAATAAAAAAACGGCCCAGGTGGCCGCCAGTCAGGTCTCTAATCTCCTGTCATACTCGAAAGTTCTGCAAAATCAGAAAAAGCTACAACAACTGCCAACCGGGCAATCGGTCGATCCCGTCAACAAAGACACCCACTCAAAAATAAATCAGATTTTCGAAATAGTCACAAAACTCAGCCAGAGTATCAGCAACCTGGATGAGCGTGTTCGTAGAATCGAGAGCACTCGTCCGGAAAGATCAACATGAATAGTGTCAAAATACTCTGCTGGAATGCCCTGGAATACACCAACACTTACAAGGCGACTCCGAGGGATCAATTACCCTCGGGAAATAGTCACTGCAATAAAAGAAAAACGCAAGGCCAGAAAACGATGGCAAGTAACTAGAGTACCCAGCCATAAATCAGAATGGTACAAGGCAGAAAGTGAACTGAGGTCTTTGACACAGGAGATCAATGAAGAAACCCAAGAGCACTATATCATGGGACTCACAAGTCATCGTGATACTGATTACTCACTCTGGAAGGCTACCAAATATCTTAAAAGACCAATAATACAAGCTTCACCCATAAAAAATTCCGATGGGAGTTGGGCTAAGAGTAATCAAGACAAAGCAGCGATTTTTGCTGATTACCTAGCAAACATATTCACTCCAAACAATGCTATGACAGATGAACTGACTCTAGAGGTCGCAAATGGTATTGATCAAGATGTCGACATTCCACCCGTTACTATCAAAGAGATTAAGCTCATAATCGATAAGGAAATCAGTCCAAAAAAGGCTCCTGGCTACGACCTTATCACTGGTCAGATCCTTAAGCATCTCCCGCGTAAAGCCATTGCAAAAATAACCATGATTATTAATGCAATTATAAAACACCGTTGCATTCCTCAGTTGTGGAAGATTGCCGAGGTCATAATGATTCCTAAACCTGGAAAGCCTCCCACGGAGCCAAGTTCGTACAGACCAATCTCACTTCTACCAGTATTATCAAAATTATTTGAAAAACTAATCCACAAGCGACTAGTACCCATAATCGAAGAACGTAAGCTGTTCCCAAGGCACCAGTTTGGCTTTCGACAGAAACATTCCACTATCGATCAAGTCCATAGAATAACACATATAATTGAACAAGCCCTTGAGGAAAAGAAAGTCTGCTCAGCCGTCTTCCTAGACGTCGCTCAGGCGTTTGACAAAGTTTGGCATGAGGAACTCAACTACAAGCTGCGCAAAAATCTACCAATAAAGTATGCTGAGCTGCTTCAGTCTTATCTCACCAATCGCTATTTCAGAATAAAGCAAGAAGACGCCTACTCAGAGCCAAAGCTAATCAAGGCAGGAGTCCCACAAGGGAGTGTTCTTGGACCGCTCTTGTAAGTCCTTTATACCAGTGATCTCCCAGAAATTGGAATGAGCACCACAGCCACCTTCGCAGATGATACAGCGATTTTGGCAGTCGGAGAATGTAACACTGAATCCACCAACAAGTTAAATCAATCAATATCCAGCATACAAAAGTGGACAGCAAAATGGAGAATCAAGATAAATGAAACTAAGTCGGTACATGTCGATTTCACCAACAAGAGAATCGAGTATATTCCGGTACATTTCATGGGAAAAGTTATTCCGAATGCCAATGAAGCCAAATACCTAGGCATGACACTGGACGCCAAACTTAGATGGAAAGCCCATGTCAAGAAAAAGAAGGAAGAACTCCTTCTAAAATTCAGAAAAATGCATTGGCTAATGGGGAGACGGTCGAAGTTGTCAATCCAGAACAAGCTAACATTGTATAACCAAGTCCTTAAACCAGTCTGGACTTATGGAGCTCAGCTTCGGGGCTGTACGGCTCAGTCAAATCGAGACATCATCCAAAAATTCCAGAACAATGTGCTAAGAACGGTGGTCAATGCACCATGGTACTTTCGAAACGAACGTCTCCATCATGAGCTTCGGATCGAAACAATAAACGATGCTATAAAGCGACAAGCTGTGAGACACCTACAGCGGTTAAGATGTCACATCAACGAGGAAGCTGTCCAACTCCTTGATACAAGTGATATCATCAGAAGATTGAAGCGTACCAAACCACTCGACCTTACTTACTTGTGAAGCAGTGAAGTGAAACATCCACCATAATCAACAAAACTCAGTGATGTATCTTAGTTTTGAATGAAAGTCCATATTTTCAAAATAATATTGTTAATAAGTAATACTTGGTGCAATAAAGAATATTGAAAAAAAAAATATATATATATATATATATATATATATATATGTAAAAATTTTCATATATATATATATATATATATATATATATATATATATATATATATATATATATATTTATATATATAATTGAGGTTGATAATGACCAGGCTAGTCGATGTTTGTTAACAGGGTTTTAATTGTTCTGCGACGTTTCGGTCCTGGAGCAGGACCCTATTCATGCAGATGAACAAACCTATACAGGAAAAATGTCATGAGTTGACACAGTTGTCTATACATCACAGCTTTTTATGAGAATATAGTACATAGGTTTACAATAACATAGCTATTGGTGGTACTTACAATATTGTTCTTCATTAATAGATACTAATGTCACAGTTTTTTGTTTATACACTACGATATGTTGTTTATAAACTACAATTATGGTACTATTGGTTATTGGATGGATGTTGGAGATGGTGGTGGTTACAGTTCATGAACAGATTTCTATGAAGTGTATCTATGGAATTTACAGCATGGAATAGATGGTGGTAGATGATCAGTTAGGTGGTATCTGAATGGACATGGCTAAAGAATCGGATGTTTTCTAAGCAAACAAAATGGTTGACCAATGGGGGTGGATACAAAGTTGTATAGATGAAGAATGAATGATAGGTACATGGTTGGTAGGTGGAACCAATGGTAGGAAGCTTAAAATTAAGTAGCAATAGGAACAAATTTTAATGTAAGAAATTTAGAAAGGTGGTATCAAATTTATAAATTTTCAATTTATTTCAAATATATGATAAAGAAAGACTATGGTAGTGGAGAAAGACGGAAATAAGTTGTGATGGGAGTGGACTTATGTGAGAAGTTTATGATAGGTTGTGGACAGCCCTTTTACATCCTTTTTGAAATTAATATTGTTATTGTTACTATTTTTGTTTATATATATATATATATATATATATATATATAGATATGTGAGGATCCCTTTAGAGTAAGGTTGCTGTGTTGAAAGAACAGTATGTTAACGGGTTCGGACGTTAAGTGCCGTTTATATTTACTTATATTTACCGTTCACGTTATCCTACTGTTTAACGTTCCCAAGTCAATGGGCTCGCCGATAGAGCCTGGAAAAGAGGGATATTTTTCGTGGCAATGGTTGGTATTACTTCTTTTCAAATAACTGTCTCCTTGTATTGTTAACCTTTTGCTCTGTACTCCTGCATCATGTTACTAATATCAGAAGATCATGAATGTGAGAATACAAATCTGTTTCAGATCATTATAAGAACGAACCCGTGAAAAATTGGTGCGGGGCTTCACACTAATTTCTATATAAATTAAACATAAACAAGTTGGTCAGAGGCTTCACACTGCCTTCCTTACAGTTATAAAACGAAGTGGGTGAGAAGCTTCACCAAACTTTTCAAGGTGTGTAGAAATATTTTATGAGCGTGAAAATCTGGGGAAATTGCTTTCATCATTAGACAAAATAAGCTGAATTCAATTTTCATGGTTCGGAGGACATTGGGTGGTAGGGGAGGGAGTAGATGCGCGAATTACGCTAGTACAGCTGGGTAAGAAACGAGGAAGACTGATTTATCATCTAAAAACTGTGCTGAATCCATTTTTCATGGTTCCGAAGACGTTGGGTGGCAGGAGTGGGGGAAAATGCGAGAATTACGCTAGTACAGCTGTGCAAAAATCGAAAAAAAATTGCTATGATCATCTAAAACATGTGCCGAATCCATTTTTCATAGTTCCGAAGACGTCGGGTGGTGGGGGAAGGGGTCACTGCAAGAGATACGCAAGTACAGCTGTGCAAAAATCGAAAAAAATCGTTTTTA
Organism: Adelphocoris suturalis; assembly: GCA_030762985.1. NCBI lineage: Eukaryota > Metazoa > Arthropoda > Insecta > Hemiptera > Miridae > Adelphocoris > Adelphocoris suturalis. The sequence goes on along the minus strand of CM061043.1, from coordinate 48,429,577 downwards.
TCTGCTAAAAAATGCGTTAAATCCATTATTGATGGTTCCAAAGACTTCGGGTGGTAGGGAAGGGGGTTAATGCGAGAACTAGGCTAGTACAGCCATGTAAAAATCCGGAAAAATCGTTTTTAACAGATAAAAAAACCGCTGAATTCAATTTTCATGGTTCCAAGGACGTCGGGTGGTACGGGAGGGGGGGGGGGAAGGCGAGAATTACGTTAGTGCAGGTGTGTTAAAATCCGGAAAATCGTTCTTATTTGCTAAAAAATGTGCTGACTCCATTTTTCATGGTTCCGAGGACGTCGGGTTGTAGGGGGGGGGGGGGGGGGGGTTACTCCATTTTTCATGGCTCGGAGGATGTCGGGTGGTAGGGGAGGGGGTAAATGCGAGAATTACGCTAGTACAGCTGTGCAATAATCCGGAAAAATCGTTTATATCTGCTAAAAAATACGCCAACTCCATTTTTCATGGTTCCAAGGACTTTGGGAGGTAGGGGAGGGGGTAAATGCGAGAATCACGCTAGTACAGCTGTGTAATAATCCGGAAAAATCGTTTATATCTGCTAAAAAATGTGCTGACTCCATTTTTCATGGTTCCGAGGACGTCGGGTGGTAGGGGAGGGGGTAAATGCGGGAATTACGCTAGTACAGCTGTGTAAAAATCCGGAAAAATTGTTTTTACCTGCTAAAAAATGTGCTTACTCAATTTTTCATGGCTCGGAGGATGTCGGGTGGTAGGGGAGGGGGTAAATGCGAGAATTACGCTAGTGCAACTGTGTAAAATTCCGGAAAAATCGTTTTTATCTGCTAAAAAATGCGCTGACCCCATTTTTCATGGTTCCGAGGACGTCGGGTGGTAGGGGAGAGGGTAAATGCGAGAATCACGCTAGTACAGCTGTGTAATAATCCGGAAAAATCGTTTATATCTGCTAAAAAATGTGCTGACTCCATTTTTCATGGTTCCGAGGACGTCGGGTGGTAGGGGAGAGGGTAAATGCGGGAATTACGCTAGTACAGCTGTGTAAAAATCCGGAAAAATTGTTTTTATCTGCTAAAAAATGTGATTACTCAATTTTTCATGGCTCGGAGGATGTCGGGTGGTAGGGGAGAGGGTAAATGCGAGAATTACGCTAGTACAGCTGTGCAATAATCCGGAAAAATCGTTTATATCTGCTAAAAAATGTGCTGACTCCATTTTTCATGGTTCCGAGGACGTCGGGTGGTAGGGGAGAGGGTAAATGCGGGAATTACGCTAGTACAGCTGTGTAAAAATCCGGAAAAAATTGTTTTTACCTGCTAAAAAATGTGCTTACTCAATTTTTCATGGCTCGGAGGATGTCGGTTGGTAGGGGAGGGGGTAAATGCGAGAATTACGCTAGTGCAACTGTGTAAAATTCCGGAAAAATCGTTTTTAACCGCTAAAAAATGCGCTGTCTCCATTTTTCATGGTTCCAAGGACGACAGTTGGTAGGGGAGGGGGTAAATGCGAGGATTAGGCTAGTACAGCTATGAAAAAATCCGGAAAAATCGTTTGTATCTGCTAAAAAATGCGCCGACTCCATTTTTCATGGTTCCAAAGACTTCGGGTGGTAGGGAAGGGGGTTAATGCGAGAATTAGGCTAGTACAGCCATGTAAAAATCCGGAAAAATTGTTTTTATCTGCTAAAAAATGTGCTGACTCCATATTTTATGAGCGTAAAAATCTGGGGAAATTGCTTTCATCATTAGACAAAATAAGCTGAATTCAATTTTCATGGTTCGGAGGACATTGGGTGGTATTGGAGGGGGTAAATGCGAGAATTACGCTAGTACAGCTGTGCAATAATCCGGAAAAAATCGTTTATATCTGCTAAAAAATGTGCTGACTCCATTTTTCATGGTTCCGAGGACGTCGGGTGGTAGGGGAGAGGGTAAATGCGAGAATTACGCTAGTACAGCTGTGTAAAAATCCGGAAAAATTGTTTTTACCTGCTAAAAAATGTGCTTACTCAATTTTTCATGGCTCGGAGGATGTCGGGTGGTAGGGGAGGGGGTAAATGCGAGAATTACGCTAGTACAGCTGTGTAAAAATCCGGAAAAATCGTTTTTATCTGCTAAAAAATGCGCTGACTCCATTTTTCATGGTTCCGAGGACGTCGGGTCGTAGGGGAGGGGGTAAATGCGGGAATTACGTTAGTGCAGGTGTGTTAAAATCCGGAAAAATTGTTTTTACCTGCTAAAAAATGTGCTTACTCCATTTTTCATGGCTCGGAGGATGTCGGGTGGTAGGGGAGGGGGTAAATGCGAGAATTACGCTAGTGCAACTGTGTAAAATTCCGGAAAAATCGTTTTTAACTGCTAAAAAATGCGCTGACTCCATTTTTCATGGTTCCAAGGACGACAGTTGGTAGGGGAGGGGGTAAATGCGAGGATTAGGCTAGTACAGCTATGAAAAAATCCGGAAACATCGTTTCTATCTGCTAAAAAAGGCGCTGACTCCATTTTACATGGTTCCAAGGACTTGGGGTGGTAGGGAAGGGGGTTAATGCGAGAATTAGGCTAGTACAGCTGTGTAAAAATCCGGAAAAATTGTTTTTACCTGCTAAAAAATGTGCTTACTCAATTTTTCATGGCTCGGAGGATGTCGGGTGGTAGGGGAGGGGGTAAATGCGAGAATTACGCTAGTACAGCTGTGCAATAATCCGGAAAAATCGTTTATATCTGCTAAAAAATGTGCTGACTCCATTTTTCATGGTTCCGAGGACGTCGGGTGGTAGGGGAGAGGGTAAATGCGGGAATTACGCTAGTACAGCTGTGTAAAAATCCGGAACAATTGTTTTTACCTGCTAACAAATGTGCTTACTCAATTTTTCATGGCTCGGAGGATGTCGGGTGGTAGGGGGGAGGGGGTAAATGCTAGAATTACGCTAGTACAGTTGGGTAAGAAACGAGGAAGACTGATTTATCATCTAAAAACTGTGCTGAATCCATTTTTCATGGTTCCGAGGACGTTGGGTGGCAGGAGTGGGGGAAAATGCGAGAATTACGCTAGTACAGCTGTGTAAAAATCGAAAAAAAATTGCTATGATCTTCTAAAAGGTGTGCCGAATCCATTTTTCATAGTTCCGAAGACGTCGGGTGGTGGGGGAACGGGTCACTGCAAGAGATACGCAAGTACAGCTGTGCAAAAATCTGGAAAAATCGTTTTTATCTGCTAAAAAATGCGTTAAATCCATTATTGATGGTTCCAAAGACTTCGGGAGGTAGGGAAGGGGGTTAATGCGAGAATTACGCTAGTACAGCCATGTAAAAATCCGGAAAAATCGTTTTTAACAGCTAAAAAAACCGCTGAATCCATTTTTCATGGTTCCGAGGACGTCGGGTGGTACTGTGGGGGGGGGGGGGGGGGGGGGGGATGCGAGAATTACGTTAGTGCAGGTGTGTTAAAATCCGGAAAATCGTTCTTATTTGCTAAAAAATGTGCTGACTCCATTTTTCATGGTTCCGAGGATGTCGGGTTGTAGGGTGGGGGGGGGGGGGGGGGGGGTAAATGCGAGAATTACGCTAGTACAGCTGTGTAAAAATCGGGGAAAATTGTTTTTACCTGCTAAAAAATGTGCTTACTCAATTTTTCATGGCTCGGAGGATGTCGGGTGGTAGGGGAGGGGGTAAATGCGAGAATTACGCTAGTACAGCTGTGCAATAATCCGGAAAAATCGTTTATATCTGCTAAAAAATGTGCTGACTCCATTTTTCATGGTTCCGAGGACGTCGGGTGGTAGGGGAGGGGGTAAATGCGAGAATTACGCTAGTACAGCTGTGTAAAAATCCGGAAAAATTGTTTTTACCTGCTAAAAAATGTGCTTACTCAATTTTTCATGGCTCGGAGGATGTCGGGTGGTAGGAGAGGGGGTAAATGCGAGAATTACGCTAGTACAGCTGTGTAAAAATCCGGAAAAATCGTTTTTATCTGCTAAAAAATGTGCTTACTCCATTTTTCATGGCTCGGAGGATGTCGGGTGGTAGGGGAGGGGGTAAATCCGAGAATTACGCCTTACAGCTGTGAAATAATCCGGAAAAATCGTTTATATCTGCTAAAAAATGTGCTGACTCCATTTTTCATGGTTCCGAGGACGTCGGGTGGTAGGGGAGGGGGTAAATGCGAGAATTACGCTAGTACAGCTGTGTAAAAATCCGGAAAAATTGTTTTTACCTGCTAAAAAATGTGCTTACTCAATTTTTCATGGCTCGGAGGATGTCGGGTGGTAGGGGAGGGGGTAAATGCGAGAATTACGCTAGTACAGCTGTGTAAAAATCCGGAAAAATTGTTTTTATCTGCTAAAAAATGTGCTTACTCCATTTTTCATGGTTCCAAGGACGTCGGGTGGTAGGGGAGGGGGTAAACGCGAGAATTACGCTAGTAAAACTGTGTAAAAGGACGGAAAAGTGGTTTTTATCTACTAAAAAATGCGCGAAATCCATTTATCATGTTTCTGAAGACGTTGGTTGGTGATGGTTATGGAAACAGCTGCTGTTCAAAAATCTATAAGTAATCATGCAATTTAGATCTTATCAAGAAATGGGGGTTTTTCAAATTATTATTAGTTCATTATCCCACCACGTCAGGCAGATGCAGGATAGGGATTGGTCTCAATCCATTCTAGTATACTTCATCACACTCCATGAAACCTGGTGATGTCAACCGCTCCATAAAGCCGGGATCTACTTCGTCATTACGCTGCCCATCAGATCGTCACTTGACTCGTTACGTTCTCCTGTGTTGGTAGAACTGCGTGGCCCTCTTCTGATTCGCTGGATCAGCCCGGCTTCACTTCTTGCTGCAGCTTCGGAGTTCTCTCTTACTGTTTCAAGCTATTTTTGCTCTTGCTTTTATAAAAGTCTTATACTCACAGTTCACTATAATAATAAAGTCAGTATTCAGTTCAGTTGTGATAATTCTAGTGAAGTTCATTTCGATTCACCTCATCAAAGTGAGTAACTTATTTAGTTAATACTATTTTCGATCAGTCTGAAAAAGCACGAATTCGTTAAACCTGCTCAGGTTTTTCAGCGAATGATCGATTTGTTCGACAACGATCCTCAGTAATTATAAAACAGCATCTTTGCTGCCCCGCAATCTTACGAAATGAGGACGCAAACATATTGTTGATTTTATGTATGTAATCCGCAAGGATCATGTAATATTTCTTCTTTTTAAAAGGGGGGAAGTCAGTTAGATTTCGTTCCCTTGTTCATGGTGACGCTTTCAAATCGACCGCCATGATGTTTTTCCTTTTGTTACTTGTGCACAAACTTAGGTAGGCAGGTTAGGCGTCCCTCCGCGCGAAAAATGTACGATAGTTAGGGAGGGAAATTTTCCCCGCGGGGGAAATATTTCGCTCCGACCGACCAGCACTGATGTAATCTCTTATCAGTGTTAAGGTTACCCTTTCTTTAATTGCGCAATCGTGTTTTTGTATACAAATATTACGATCCATTTGCGAGTCTGAAGTAGAGCTCTACCTGGTTCAGTTGAATCAGTTAATGAATCAAAATCCTAGGTACAAATTATCCTCTGCCAAGATTCCAGTCCCCAGCATTCTGAGGAGAATGAAGTTCGGCCGTTCCTTTTGCCCACAAAGGCGGTATTCGGGCGCGAGTTCCGTTGATGGGGTTTTTGCTGTTAAACACCCAAAGTAAGTTGTCAAATGTACGAACCCTGGAGTTAAATATATGTAAAAAGCGCTTTACTCCAAAGTCAGGTGGTGCGTGTTTGCTTTAAGCAAACCCTTAAATAATAAATAGTTCTACATTAAATTGACTTTCTCGAGTTGCAGCCCTCGATAAGACAGATACCGAGAACTCATTAAAGTCTGATACGTTTTATAAAATAGAAAACGTCCGTAGGGCAATACTAAAGGGGTATATATAAAAACGAGACTGAATGTGTCCCCGTTACTGGATAGCAGAGAGGAATAATTAATTACAAAATCAACAATATGTCAGCTTACTAGGAATCCGAGCCAAGTGTAGGGGACTGTAGCATAAAGTGTTCTTTCTCTCAATTTGTTTGGAAAATGAATATGAACATAACATTAGAGTAAAATTTTAATATCTTTAATATCCTTCTAAGTAATTGTATATCTGACTTAATGTACTACCTTGCATATTTCATGCACAGTCTTTTCTCTTGAGTCGGATTCTTTGTTATGAACTGCTTAAAATCCCTCCAGGGCACTCCTACCTTTTTCACCAACCTTGGTTGGTTGATTTCTGGCGGCCCAATAACATGACAATGAGGAAATTAAAAATCAACCAACAACAGGGTGTCTTACGATGCTGAAACCTCGAACATACAGATTGGCTAGCTTGCCGTTTGTACTAATTAACCGACGCGTGAAGCATTGGAAACCTAGTCACGGTGAGGTGGCCTCTCTCTGTCGGAACTGAGGTTCTGGGTGCTCGAACATTAGCGAGTACCAGCCACACTGAAAAGAGATATATTTTGTGTCTAGCTTAATATAATTTCCCTTCCGTATTGACTCATTGAGTAGGCGGACACTGTCCGCTCTAAAACTAGGTTCACATGGGAAATTCTTCTTTCCCAAAAACTAAGCATTCACGCTTTCCAAATTACTACCGTCCTAATGGATGAATAATCTGTTGACTGTGTAACAGTGTGGAGCATCGACACCCTCAGTCAGACAAAAATTGGCTATAATCTAAAAGTTAGTATTTAGTCACAAGGTTGGTAGTTGTAAACAGAGATCAAAATATAATGAAAAAGGTAAAGGGTATTTCGTAATAAGTCAGTATCTGTCTGTGACGCAGGATGTCGATGTAAAAACAAAGTGCTACCAGAATTGCACCACAAGCACTCAAGTTCCAATAATGATGAGAGTACACTACAGTCAAGAATTTAAAATTATACCGAAGCTCTAGTTAAAAGAAAAGTCATTATGAAATTCTAATTATTTTTAATATTTCAGGATGTCTGGCTCTTCCGATCTCGATTTTGAGCGATCTGACTCTGAACTATCTGAGTCAATGGATCATCGTCCTGAGGATCGCCGCCGTCGCCCCAAAAGGCAATCCTCAGCCGCCCGTAAAACACGCTCAGAGCCCGACTTTGTTAAGATGATTGCTGATCTGGAGGCCAAATTAATGAGCTCCTTGAAGGAGGTAAAAGAGGAATTTTCTACTATTAAGGAGAAAGTGAACCATTATTCTGAGGTAAGAGACATAGATTTTCTCTTTGGTGACCGTTCAAATCATACCCAAATATCAGATAATGTGCCCGAACCTATGGATACCTCTAATGCTCTGCCTGTAGTTTCTGAAACCTCTGTTCTTCCCTCTATGTCAGCACCAAATGTAGCGACTTCTGCTCATACTGTCTCAGATCTAAACTTTGTAGTAAATAACAATCATGAGTCAGAGCAGGTGTCAAATCCTTGCCTTCCGCAATCACAAAGTAACAGCTTGCCAATATCAAGTAATCCTAGGAGACTTGATGGAGTACGGTATCGCCCCCTCTCAACAAAATTGGAGGAAAATTCCCAGTTTAAACTCTGGCGTCGGAATGTTGAAGCTGCCATTGATGCTCAAGAATGTGGCTTTTTGTTGAGAAGGGACGAGCCCGTGCCAGAAGGGTACACAGCTTTTGATTATAATACTGCTAAGAAAAGAACCAGATTTTTCCTTTTAGAGTCTATGTCTGACGACTATCATGAACTTGTTCAGGAAGTTGAACACCCATTAGATATGCTAACTTCATTAGAGAAAATCTGTGAGCCCTTCTCCCCACATCAAGTGAACCAAGCTGTACTTTATTTTAATACAATGTACTACGACTCATCAGCTGAGAGAGTCATTGACTTTCTGAAACGATTTGATGATGCTCAGCGCAAACTCGTGAAGCTCCATCCAACGATGATGTCCCCAACTTACATACGCCAGATCTTTGTCTTGTCAATTCGCGACACACAAACGTATGAAAAAGAACAGCTAAATCCCGGTAAATATACGGTGTCAGAACTGCGTGAAATGCTGTCTGATGAAGAGATGCGTCTTGAAAATTTAAACACCCTTTCTAAAAGATCAGACTCCGCAAAGTTGGCGAGGGCTTCACGTAGTACCTATTCTACAGGAGCCAGAGGAAGGGGAAAACGATCTGTAAACTCACGCGTTCCCTTTAGACAGAATAATATTCCCTTTAGACAGAATAATATGATCTTTAGTCAAAATAATCTCCCTAATTCCGTTTTTCCATCACAGAACAGAGGGAATACTTTCCGAGCTCAGAGCAAACCTAGACGCAGACCTCGATGCACTTACTGCCACCGTCTAGGACATGACAAGGAACGTTGTTTCAGTCTTCAGAAAGTTTGCTTCAACTGTGGAGGAGACCACTTGGTCTCCATCTGTCCTAAACCCTCAAGGAAACAAATTCCCAATCCTCTTAAGAGAAAGTCTGAGGCCTCCACGTCCGCTACACCAGCACAAGATAGACTAACTAGAAATAAACGATTTAGGTCAATGTCAGTTAAGAAGCCAAATCTTGTTCGAATGCCCTTGGGACATGCTAAGTTGCTTCAGCGCCGATTGGCTGGGCATCAAGATGTTTGTTTTTCAATTGCTGGCAACTTGGATGGTCCCGATGACAAGGAGGTCTGGGTCACCATGGGTGACGAAGAGGAACAGGAGGTTGCTCACATAAACTATTGCTCTGAGAAAAACTCAGGCTCGAAAGCCCTTACCATCATCACTGGTAAGAATCCTAAGTATTTTAGGGCCATCGTAGACACAGGATGTACAGAGCACTTAGCGTCAGAAACAATCTGTCTCTCTAATCTGCGTCCACTTAAAAGTCCGAAAATTTTTAAATGCGCGAATAGTGATGAAAATGCAGATTTAGTCGGTACCATGTCAGGAACCTTAAATTTTGTTAACAATAATAAACCCAGAACACTAAGTGATGTGATGTACATCCCGGGTCTAGGCTCAAACCTGTTTTCTGTTAGAAAAATGACTGATTTAGGTTTTCATGTGTTATTCACTAATGAAAGAGTCGATTTTATACAACCTACCACAGGTAAAGTTTTCAAGTCCGGGTATTTTAAGAATAATCTATGGTACGTAGATCTAGAATTACTTGAAAAGAACCCTCTTAAAAGAAAGTCTGATCACTCTGTTTATGGAAACAAGAGAGTCAGACTTGATAACTGTTTTACTTCTATTCCTACAATAGATTCCCCATGTAATCAAGAAACTATCACTCTCTCCACCGATATTTTGTTGGGAGGGAGGGAAAATGGTAGTCCTAAAAATGATGATTCTTCCGAACTTCTAGGAGGGAGCGCTGCAAAGTCGCAGTGTTCCACTACAATTCAAGGGGAAAACACTAATAAAATTAATGCCAGTAAAAATCTTAGTGCCAGAAACCTATCAAATAGTGACAGTCTAGTACCTAAACATAATACAAAACAGAGTTCAATTCAAGTAGGACAACTTTCCAAAACTCCAGGAGGGAGCTCTACCTCTAGTGACAGCTCTAAAATTCCCACTTGTAGTAAAAACTTAGACAATGAAATTTCAAAATATGATAACAAAATGTTAAGTCAAGTCTACAAGGAAAGTCTGAGAGATAACTATGGTACGCTATGGCACATACGTCTAAATCACGCTTCAAAACATTACCTGGAAGCAGCCAGCAAATTTCTACCAGAACTAAAGTCAGTTAAATTTGGAAACGAAATTCTAGACTGTGTAGATTGTGCCCAAGCTAACACCAAAAGAAAATCACATAAAGAGGTCAGACATAGAGTCCAAAAACCCTTTGCAGTTTTACACTCAGATTTGATGGGACCTATTCGTCCGCATAACTTTAGAAATGGTGATTCCTATATAATAATCTTTGTATGTGATTTTTCCAGATATCTGTTTGCTTATTCCCTTGCAAACAAAAGGGAAGTCCATCTTGCTTTAAACAAATGTCTGAACGAAATAGCTACCATTAGTTTGCAACAAAATTCGGTGTTTAAAATTAGAGCTGACAATGGTCTTGAATATAAAACTTCCGAAATGAAAAGTCTGTTAAAATCCAAAAATATCACCCTAGAGACGAATGAACCATATACCCCACAACAAAATGGATGTGCCGAAAGAATGAACCAAGAATTAATACATAAAGTCCGTGTTAACTTGTTGTCAGCAAAAATGCCCTTGTCGTTTTGGGGACATGCTCTGAACTATGTAACCCATGTCTATAATCGAATGCCACACTCTTCAAATAATTTTAAAAGTCCATTTGAAAAAGTGTATAACTATTCACCTACCCTAAAATATATTAAACGCTTTGGTTGTCTGGTGCTAAGTGTGGATAACGAAAATACAAGTAAATTTGCTCCAAAAGCCAAACGCGGGTACCTACTCGAATGTACCAAAACAGGCTATGTAATTTTTAGCGAAAAACATAAAACTCTCGTAAACTCATGTAATGTAAAATGTATAGAATCACAAGTATATGGTGATCATATAAAGGATTATCCTCAACCACTTTCTGAAATCCTTGAAATAGGAGAAAACGTCGGCTCTTCTGAGGAAAGCCTAGGGGAAGTCGACAACTCAGAAAGTCAGCCTTCCGCTATTAATGAAATTTTATATGTTGAACCCTATTCATTCTCTGATGCAATGAAGTCACCTGATAGAGATCTATGGGAGGAAGCCATGCTTGACGAATTAGAATCCCTCTCTAATAAAAACACCTGGGAACTAGTACCAAAGTCAGAACTACCTCCTAAAACAAAAATCATAAAGTCCCGCTGGGTCCACAAGCGAAAAATGGAGGCTGACGGATCCTTTCGTTTTAAAAGTCGTCTAGTAGCTAAAGGTTTTGCTGACACGAATGATTATATACTGTCTGAAATATACGCACCTGTAGAAAGGCTAGGTGACGTAAGACTATTACTATCAATAGCAAACAAATTTAATTTACATTTGTATCAGTTAGACGTCAAGACAGCTTTTCTAAATGGAAAATTAGAAAAACCCGTTTTTATGGAAGTCCCTGAAGGTGTAGTAGAATTAACTGACGTCCCTGAATCTGTTCAGCAAACCCATGTCTGTAGATTAATTAGATCTCTGTATGGTCTAAAAGTATCTCCGAACTTATGGTTTAAAAGATTTACTGGACTAATGAGTAAAATGGATTTTGAAGAATATCCACATCAAAGATGCATTTTCAGATGGCAACAAGGAGAAAAGTTTGCCATACTTCTAGTTTATGTCGATGATATTTTACTAGGTTCTAACTGTAAAACGAAAGCCTGTGAAGTTATAGAATGTCTGAATCAAGAGATTGAAGTGATAAATCTAGGAACCCCAAAGAAATTTTTAGGTCTAGAAATAGAACGTAACCTTGAAAATCAAACTATCTTTATTTCACAAAAATTATTTATTCAATCTCTCTTGGATGAGTTTCTCCCACCTGATTTCCCAATCTGTGACATTCCAATGACAGATAGAATATGTACTCTAAAATTCCAGTTGGAACACCAGTCCGAAAGTACGTCACTCCCAAATGTTCCGTATCGCAAAGTCATTGGCTCATTACTCTACTTGCAAGGAGGTACGAGGCCAGATATTTCATATGCAGTAAATTTTCTTAGTAGAAAACAGGTCAATTATACGTCTTTTGATTGGGAGTGTGTACTAAGAGTCCTAAGTTATCTTAAGGGTACTATAGACCTGGGACTCTTATACACTGGGACAGGTGATACCATATTCAGTTATGCTGATGCCTCTCTGGGATCAAGTGATCTCAAAGGCAAGTCCACAACAGGATATACTGTTTCTGTATTTGGAGATCTAGTGACCTGGCGGTCGAAGAAACAGAATCATGTTGCCCGATCGACTTGCGAGGCCGAGTACATAGCAATGTCAACAGCTTGTACTGAGGTTATTAGCTTCAAAGAACTCGTAAAATTTCTAATTAAACTCGTGATAACTCCCACTATATATGGTGACTGCACCCCAGCAATAGCCCTAGCGATGACTGATGAATCTAGAACACTAAGACATATCGTTAAACTTAGCTATCACTTTGTAAAAAATGAATATAAAAAGGGGACAATAAAGTTGGAATGGGTACCTACCCAGGAACAGTTGGCTGACTGTCTCACAAAACCCCTTCCAAAAGGACTATTTACAAAATTTAGAAATGATTTATTGTTCTCTATGTAATTATATGCCACCTAAAGATGTATTACTGCATTCCTTTTCGTTTGTGTTTCAGATTCTGATGATGAGTGTTGGGCCTAGTCAGTTCTGTATCTGCCTGCTTCTTTTACCATATAACTAATTGCCCAGAAAAAGAAAACAAAAAAAAAGGAGGAAAAAGAAATTCTTAAGTTGACTACTTAATTTTTGGTATGCCTGAATCTACACAACAATGTTCTCCACCAAGAGTGAGTCAGTTCCATGTATTTCCTATCAGTAGCTTCCTAGAAACAATTCTCACTTGCCTTCCATTTTTCGCGGAACTATCATACATGTAATCTAATATCGCGAAACCGTCTCGGGGAACAATAGCTCTTAAAGCGACTAATATACTCTTATCTTCCACAAGTCTGACCTATATAACTTACTGTGACAATCTGTCTGAAGGGCACATATTTCTTCTCTTTTAAAAAAATTTGAAAAGGAGGGAGTATCAAGAAATGGGGGTTTTTCAAATTATTATTAGTTCATTATCCCACCACGTCAGGCAGATGCAGGATAGGGATTGGTCTCAATCCATTCTAGTATACTTCATCACACTCCATGAAACCTGGTGATGTCAACCGCTCCATAAAGCCGGGATCTACTTCGTCATTACGCTGCCCATCAGATCGTCACTTGACTCGTTACGTTCTCCTGTGTTGGTAGAACTGCGTGGCCCTCTTCTGATTCGCTGGATCAGCCCGGCTTCACTTCTTGCTGCAGCTTCGGAGTTCTCTCTTACTGTTTCAAGCTATTTTTGCTCTTGCTTTTATAAAAGTCTTATACTCACAGTTCACTATAATAATAAAGTCAGTATTCAGTTCAGTTGTGATAATTCTAGTGAAGTTCATTTCGATTCACCTCATCAAAGTGAGTAACTTATTTAGTTAATACTATTTTCGATCAGTCTGAAAAAGCAGATCTCAATGGGGGTTTGGTGCCTATTTCGCATAGCTAGAAGTTTGAAACAAATGCTGGTCTTTCGAAAAACTTTACTGTAGATGTGGTTAACATTTCAAATCGTTCGAAGGTCAGGAAGTATGTGAAAAATATTAATGTTAAAAAAACTTGAAAATATTCGTGTAATTCAGCGCTAAATGTGTGTTAGGTGCCTTTTTTCATAGCTAGAAGTTAAAATAAAGTATATATATATATATATATATATATATATATATATATATATATATATATATAGGGCCTTCCAAGCACCACACTGAATATGTAGTTATCATTTCAAAGTGGTCACTTTTGAAAACGCAAATAGGTGAGTGATCTGGCTGCTTGAATCGTCAAAACAAGACATTATGCTGAAATTTTAATGACAATTCCAACCATTTATCTCTCACTTAAATTTCGAGTAAGTTCAACATTTTCGAATTGTAAACAAAATTTGCTAAAGGAAAGCAAGGGGCGCGGACTGCCAGACCACTGCACTGATCCACAAATCGATTCTGTCGAATCAAAATTATTTTATTGGCTATTCTTAAGCCGGGTCCACATTAGCGCTTCCAGCCCGCTCTGCTCGGAGCGGCATCGGTGTGGACGCGGCTTTATAGGCAATTTTGCGCCGATTCTGAATATACCATATGTTCTCACACCTAAAATTGCTCCTTCACTTAATTATATTCAAAAAGATCTAGATTATCTTAAAAAATATAATCTTAAAAAAGACGTTTTTCAACATATTTTACGTTCCAACAGCGGTAGATTTTCTGGAGACGCTCCAGGTTGGACTTTGGACCTGCGTCATGACTGAGAACGCTACCCTCTTCCATTCGCTTTTTGAGAACACTAGCAGGTTTCCCTCCTCACTTTGCCTATCCCCTCCAATACTAGAAACGTATTTCTCGTTGCAGTGTCATCCTCACGATCAGACGGTCTATACCAGTTTTAACTCCCGTCGATTTACGATCGTCCTTACATATTTAGGTCGTTTATTTCGCTTTTTTTCTATTCGTTTTTATTATTCAGCTTTCTTTTTTTTCTTATTGGTTCTATACATAAGTTATTTGGATCAGTTAGTTAGCTGGGTTCAGTTAATTTTAGTTAGACAAGTTTTCTACACAGTTGCACCATCGTAATTCTAAAAACGATTTTTCTGGATTTTTACACAGCTGTACTAGCGTGATTCTCGCATTTACACCCTCCTCTACCACCCGACGTCTTCGGATTCATGTAAAATGGATTCAGCTCATTTTTTAGATGATAAAAAAGGTTTTTCCGGATTTTTAAACAACTGTACCATCATAATTCTCGCCTTTTCCCCCTCCGCGACCACCCGACATCCTTGGACCCATTAGAAATTGATTCTGCCCATTTTTTAGCTGTTAAAAACAATTTTTCCGGATTCTTACACAGCTGTACTAGCGTATTTCCCGCATTTACCCCCTCCCCTACCACCCGACGTCCTTGAAACCATAAAAAATGGATTCTGCCCATTTTTTAGCAGATTAAACGATTTTTCTGGATTTCTACACAGCTGTACAAGTATAATTCTCGCATTTACGCCCTCCCCTACCACTCGACGTCCTCGAAACCATGAAAAATGGATTTATCGCATTTTTTTGGTAGATAAAAAAGATTTTTCCGGATTTTGACAAAGCTGTACTAGCGTAATTCTCGCATTTACCCCCTCCCAGCTTTATTTACAGCTCCTCCTTTCTACACCAAAGGTAGTTCGTCTGAATAAGGATGACTTTGGTATAGCTTCACAATTTTAAACGGAATTTGATCATATTATCTTTATGGCACTTCTTGTAATCAGTACTAATAGTATTATTGCCCGAATAAATTAATTTTTCAAAAACTTGTTTCCTTAGAAACCTGTCTGGCTAATGTGGGAATCATAAAACATTCGAAAATTTTATCGTTTGTAAAACATCAATAATTGTTTATTAACAATTATAATGTAATAAAGATAAAAAAATAAGGTACGTTATAATTTTGTAATATTGGTTGTAATAATAAATATTCGTATACAATTCAGCTCCACTTTGCAAGCAATCCTTCAGTCTCCGCCGAAAATTCAGTTAAAGTATATAGGCCAGTCAAATTGTACATTAAAATCGCAAATGGTCTGCTAGTTCTGCTTTTTTCATATGTTGTTAGGATCAGTACCAGTAGTGTAAATCCAGTTTTGCAACTTCGAAAGACCTGTGCTAACTTTGGGGCGCTCGAAAAACCACGACATTTTCGCACTTGTTTCGGTTTTTTCACTATATCTTCCAAAGTATGCATTTTTAGAGAATACATGTGTGATACATTTTTAAATTAGTTTGAATTAGCTACAATTTGAGCCCAAAACCAGCTCTGTAGGTCAAATAGAAGCCGAGATACAGCTCTTCAAAAGTTGATCGTTTTTTTCCAAAAAAGTGAAGTTTACAGTTTTGACCAACTTTGGACCCGAATTTCGGTGGAAAATACTCATCCTACGACGAACGTTGAATCAAGAGAGGTTGTAGTAAATTTAATTATCCTTTAATTTAAGCACAAAACGGCGTCTATAGGCCCAATAGTTTTTTACAATGTTCAAAAAAAAACAAAAATCGGGAAAACCGCATTTTCCAAATACTCGATCTGTTGAGTACCCACGATGTACAGTGGGGTATATGACCATAAAGTGCGGACAAAACTACTTACCATTCTATTTGTCGCGTAATGAATCAATTATTGATTTGTACAACCCAAAATTAATTTAGTAATAAATAAATTATATTCTTTCCAAAATAAGAATAGTAAAACTTAACACTTGTAATTTTTTTCTTTCAATTCAGTTTTTCTCAATTGTATTTCAATTATGTTAATAGAAAAACCATTTTTAGGTTTTTAATTTTCAAATACTCTATCTGTTGTGTTCCCACGATGTTGTGATTGATAGGTTGAATGACAAAGCCATGTAAAATGTAAAGATACGTGTAATTTATAATAAAAAAAATAAAAAAAAACATCAAATTGTGCTTAATAATTAATGTAATTACATAAAAATCAAATTTAAAAATTAATTACCTACATTATTTACAAATATCTGGTAGCAAAAAGTCAAGTTTAAAAATTAAAGTTGTATTATTTACAAAATCGGAGGTTGGAACGGATGTCATTTGGCCCGTTTAGAGAGGGGTTCCCAGTCGTCCAGCTGATTTTCAGTCTGTGGTGGATCGTCGTCGTCTTCGTCGTCGTCATCGTCGTCTCCTCCACCGATTTGCATCGGAGCCACGTTCTGGCAGGATACTCCGCTGCACACCTTGCAGAGCGAAGAGCACTTGAGCCCTGCTTTTACGCAGCTGCAGCCGCCTCCGGTGCACCCTTTTTTGCACCCACAGGATAGGAGTTTCAGAAGGGTTGGGGGTGCCGCTTCGCTCATCATGGTGGTGGGGATGAGCCCCTGTGAGGTTTGGGTCCAACCCCACTGAGTGGCATCTTTGTTCACCCCCAACCACTTCTGAACCTGGTGGTAAGTCCTGTACGAGTGAAAAGCCGCTCCATCCTCAGTGGGAGGCAAACGGGCCAAGTCCAGTTTGCTTGAGGTGGCCGTTTTGATAAAAATCTTATACCGCAGAGTGTTGAGGGTATCCTCTTCTACCTCTTCTCCGTACAGAGCAACCAGACACTTTGCCCCTGCGTCCGCAACGGCTTGATGGGTTGCGTCTGGACGGAGGAACACTTGGGCTGTGGTTATGAGCTGTGGGTTCTTCTGAATGACCATCCACAGCTTGTTTTTCCCATACCAGAAAGGGCAGAGTTGGTATCACAACCGGTGAAGGCGTGGAGGAACAGTTCAAAGCCTGTAGGAACCTCCAAACCTCCATGATTGAATGACCTACTTGTGAACTGCAGGGAGCCACCGTCACCTCTGCCACTTTTCTGGAAGACTGTGTTGCTCACGGACGAACCCAAGCCATTCAGAAGAACGAGAAGGTCCACATCTTCCCCGATGATGACCACAGAGTCGTAGGAGGTGCTCTTGTCAAGAATATACAAGATACACGAATAAAATACAAGAATACGATTACAATCAATAGTAAATTGAAACGAGTAGTAAATTGTGCAGAATAAACAAAGTGACAAGTTATTTCTTCAAATTTATTTGTACTTGTAGGATGAGTATTTCCCACCGAAATTTGGGTCCAAAGTTGGTCAAAACTGTAAACTTCACTTTTTTGGAAAAAACGATCAACTCCCAAAGTTAGCACAGGTCTTTCGAAGTTGCAAAACTGGATTTACACTACTGGTACTGATCCTAACAATATATCAAAAAAGCAGAACTAGCAGACCATTTGCGATTTTAGCCCTTTCTTGTGTACGATTTGACTGGCCTAATATAAATTGAACAATTTTTTGCCTTTTTTACTGAGTTTTCTTTATAGTTAACTTTTTGGATTTGATCCATTTAGTGAGCTCAAAAAGTGATATCATTTGGAAAGCTTGATGTTTGGCGCGAAAGCGGTATTTTTATTCCAACCCTGAAGAGAGTTATCGTCTGAAATGACATACCTCAGATGAGAATGCGTCACACTCTAGGATTCGTTTTAGAATACCTCAAAATGGATTTTATTAAAGAAATTTTGCAAAAATTCGTATATTAAAAATTTTGGAGCTATTGCAATAGCTTAATTTTCTACGAAAATTCGCTAAAACTAGTATTAATGAAATTGCAACCTTGACTCGTTACCTACATCCTTAGAAGTACCTATGAACTAATAAGCAACCATTAAAAAAAATAATAAAATAAAATGCAGACATGTCCTCTGTAGCTCCAGAGCAAAACGAAAATCGATTTTACCTCAAAAGTGGAACAATCACGTAGACATTTATTTCAAATATCGAGAGAGTTCCCATCCAAGTTGCAATTGGTTTTATAATCACAGCTGTGTTGAGAAAATTATTTCTGTTCTAGAACCAAAAATTTCAACCATGTATCATGTTTTCTCCTCGATATTGATTCGAAATTCTATGAACTTGTTTTTTTTTCCTGTTTTTTTCATCAAAAACACGACACATGGACCCCAGGGCTAAAACATGATACATGTTAATACCTGATACCCATCATATAGCACCTTCTTGGAAAGTACGCGCTCAGATCTTTCTTGCTAATAAAAAACAAATTTCCCCATTACAGCTTCTGAATCATCGATAGTGAAGAAACCTGATACCCATCATATAGCACCTTTTTGGAAAGCTCTTGCTCAAATCTTTCTAACAAATAATTAAAAAAATTCCCCATCACAGCTTCTGAATCATCGATAGTGAACAAACCTGATACCCATCATATAGCACCTTTTTGGAAAGTTCTCGCTTTGATCTTTCTATCCAACAAATATTGAAAAGAAACCATGAAAATTCCCTATTACAGCGTCTGAATCATTTATAGTGAAGACACCTGATACCCATCATATAGCACCTTTTTGGAAAGCTCTTGCTCAAATCTTTCTAACAAAAACCTGATACCTATCATATAGCACCTTCTTGGAAAGCCTCCCTCTCTCTCCCTCTCCCTCTCCCTCTCCCTCTGCGCGGAAAAAAATTGACTCGCAAAATTGACGCGCAAAAATTGCTAGGACCCCAGGGCTAAAACATGATACATGTTAATACCTTTAAAATGAGGAATTTCTATCTAAACGTGAAAATATTTCAAGTCACCATAAATTTCCCTCTTTGCTGGCAGCCTGCTCCTCAAACAGTACTCTAACGGGTGCCAGATTCTCGTACGGAGATATATATAGTGGCACTCTAACGTCCCCATATATATTGGTGCTCTAACGGGAAATCCACATTTATATATATATATATATATATATATATATATATATATATATATATATATATTGCTACGCAATTCTTAGGCCGACCCCCAATAATTTTTTTTGTAATGTCCGTAACGAAATTAACGATGATTTTCACGTACAACCGAGTAGTTGAGTAGTTGCTATGAATGTGTCACAATTTCAGTGTTTTTCACGTACAACCCAGCCGTTGTTAGGGGATTGAAACTTCCGCAGTTTTCATCGCACAAAAATCGTTCGCCGCTCGTTGGGAAGCGCTTGATTTATGTGATAAATGTTCACATTTCAAGCTACCAATTTCCCTCTCCTTACGTACCTGACTACATTCCAAAACTAAGTTGATTCAGGCTAAGAATTGCATAGCAAATTATCCTCGTTTTATACGCAGTACAAAAGAGAAAAGATCCGGCGAGGCGCGAAGCGCCGAGTATAGATTAGGGGGGTCCAGGGTGCGAAGCCCCCCGGCGAGGCGCGAAGTGCCGAGTATATATATATATGTATATATATATATATATATATATATATATATTATATATATATATATATATATATATGTATATATATTTGGCGGAAAAGAAATAAAGACCGATGGAGAAAAAAAACTAGGTATTCGAGCGCATACGTAGAGTCACTGACTCGTGATCGAAGTCATCAATAAGTAAACTGCCGACGTTATGCATCCCAAGCCCCCGTCATCATCGCTCTGGCACTCGACATTTACTAGCCGCTTTAACAACAATGCCGCCAGGCGTATTAAGGCCGAAAAAAAAGGGGAGCGGCATACGTTGGATGCAGAACCTCCACAACGGTCATCAATCACTTCACCTTCCTTAGTGACATCATGGATGGTACCGGTTAGAACAGGGTAGCGACCTCTTCATAGATCTCCCTCATGAGCGAATTCTGAGAGCGGATATGTCATACACTCACACGTTTACGGATCCCCCCACTAATACAGTCTCAGATAACACGTGCCACACCTGCCATTGTCCCGGGTGCCGGTTGACAACTCCCAATTGACTCCTCCAGTCAAATGGCAGCCGCGCTAAAAACCGAATAATCAGCTGGCTTCCTGGTTCTTACGTTCACCACCACTCTCACTCTCCAGCAGCCTCTGCTATAAATACAAATGAATTGCATAGAAATTAAAATACTGCATACTGTGTTAACTTTCATCTGCTAGAATTTCACACTTTTGACCTGAGATTCGTATTCAGAGCACTTAAACACCCTTGAGTAGCAATTTTCAGCTCAAAATACCGTTTAGTTTTAGTATATGGTTCCCCCGAGGATGGAAAGGGCTGTGACACCAAATGGCAAATATGAATTTCATTAGCCGTTTTACTGGTCAGGTCCCCGTAATGTCGTACCTTTTGGGAAAGCTCTCGCTCAGATCTTAATTAAAAAAATAACCATGAAAATTCCCCATTGGTAAATACTCGTAGCTTGTGACTGGATTGGTCAATCTGAAAGATATAAATTTATCACGCCACGGTATAGTGCAAAATCTCTATTATATTAGTTCCTCCATTTTCGCATCATAAATATCGACTTATAGTATAGAGTTGTAATTATGCATCTATATTCAACTGGACAAACGTTTCAGTGAATACAATTTGGCAAATAGCAACTAGATCTGCTGACCACGAGCCGTAATATCAACCATAATTATGGCAAAATCGTGCTCAAATCACTCCTATTCACCGTAGGACATCAATATTTGATAGCGAGCCTCTCTGGGGCAACAAGAGACGAGTAAAGTGAAGGGCGCCATCCTTATTAGCTGAGTGAGCTAAAATCCCTCCTGTTCACCTTAGGACGCTGAAAATTGATAGCGAGCCTCTCTGGGACAACAAGAGACGAATGACCTTACAGGCTCCATCATGATCAGCTGAATGTGCTGAAAGTTACGTCGTCTATCTGATTACACCGAAATTTTGATAGGGAGCCTCTTTAGGACATCAAGGGACGAATGAAATTATGGGCTCCACCTTGAGCTCCACCTTGAGCTCCAGATGACCGACTCGCGTGGTGTTTGTGACAATGGGTGACCAATTTTGAAGAAAATAATACCCACTGTCTCACTGTCTGCTGTTGAGGGGAAGTACAGTTTATTTTTCCCTTACTTATCTATTTTTGTTTTCCTACCTATTTATTTTTCTTGTAGCTTTTGCTGTTGTATGGTTGGCTATATTGTTGCGACCCTTGGTAGTTTGTACTTGCTATAAAAAGGCAAAAGGCAAATGCGCAGAGGAAATAAAGGAAAAATCAGAACCTCTGAGAAAAAAGGGAAATTAACCTAAAATAGAAGGTTTGGAGGAAGTGGAAGGCACCTGGGACAGGTGATCCTTGACATGTTTTTTGCAACATGCTCCACTAACCAGCGCCAAGTAAGTAGGAAAGCATTTTCTAAACAAATTCTACAATAGTTTAGGCAAATTTATTACTGTCAACCACGGTTCACCTATCAACAAATTATCACCGAAATTCGTTCAGTGAAACTTGACTTTCGCGTTTGCCAATTGTGAACTTTCCCTTCATACCTATTCTTCGGCAAGTGATTCCCTATTCGAAAAGTTGATTCTGCAGACGCAAATTGCGTAGGTAAGTGTTTTTTAAATTAGATTAAAGACCGATGGTTAAATCGTACCAGTTTATGTTACAGTACCTATTTCATTATTTTTCATTGTAAAACTTGTACAGGAATGAATAATTGAATCGCGATTCAAAATGACGTCGTATCAACAAAGCGATAACCGATGGGTCTCTACTTTTCTGTAAACTCGGCGTGGGAGATCTGAACACGGTGCAAGGACGGCGACATTTTATTGCCTCCATAAAATTCATCCGGTTCACTTGTACCTCCCGTTGTAATGGTTTACCTATTCAAATAGTAGTTGACCCTCGCAGTTTAGCACTAAACGTCCCTAGAGATTGATGTAATTGCCAGGAAATTCAGCTTGTTTAAGTCTCCGAGCCAAGCTCTTAGTTTTCCTAACATAAGTTTCTCGCCTTTATTACCATGACGTGACCTTAATGTCGAAACATTGCCCGTTCCCTTGTACGACTTTCGTAGTTCGTTATAAGGAAGATGGATTTATTGAAGTAGTTTGTCTCTGTGTTCCAACGAAACACGCCTAGGGTTTTGCCAGGAGAAGTTAATAAATCGCGTGGCAAATTGCAGCTTCAGAAGAAACTGTTAGGGATGATTTCACTGCTTCGAATATGACACAATACGCAAATAGCAACTAGATCTGCTGACCACGAGCCGTAATATCAACCATAATTATGGCAAAATCGTGCTCAAATCACTCCTATTCACCGTAGGACATCAATATTTGATAGCGAGCCTCTCTGGGGCAACAAGAGACGAGTAAAGTGAAGGGCGCCATCCTTATTAGCTGAGTGAGCTAAAATCCCTCCTGTTCACCTTAGGACGCTGAAAATTGATAGCGAGCCTCTCTGGGACAACAAGAGACGAATGACCTTACAGGCTCCATCATGATCAGCTGAATGTGCTAAAAGTTACGTCGTCTATCTGATTACACCGAAATTTTGAAAGGGAGCCTCTTTAGGACATCAAGGTACGAATGAAATGATGGGCTCCAGATGACCGACTCGCGTGGTGTTTGTGCCAATGGGTAACAAATTTTGAAGAAATTAATACCCACTGTCCCACTGTCTGCTGTTGAGGGGAAGTACAGCTTATTTTTCCCTTACTTATCTATTTTTGTTTTCCTACCTATTTATTTTTCTTGTAGCTTTTGCTGTTGTATGGTTGGCTATATTGTTGCGACCCCTGGTAGTTTGTACTTGCTATAAAAAAGCAAAAGGCAAATGCGCAGAGGAAATAAAGGAAAAATCAGAACCTCTGAGAAAAAAGGGAAATTAACCTAAAATAGAAGGTGTGGAGGAAGTGGAAGGCACCTGGGACAGGTGATCCTTGACATGTTTTTTGCAACATGCTCCACTAACCAGCGGCACGTAAGTAGGAAAGCATTTTCTAAACAAATTCTTCAATGATTGAGGCAAAATTATTACTGTCAACCACGGTTCACCTTTTGACAAATGATCACCGAAATTCGTTCAGTGAAATTGCCTTTCGCGTTAGCCAATTGTGAACTTTCCCTTCATACCTATTCTTCGGCAAGTGATTCCCTATTCGACAAGTTGATTCAGCAGACGCAAATTGCGTAGGTAAGTGTTTTTTAAATTAGATTAAGACCGATGGTTAAATCGTACCAGTTTATGTTACACTACCTATTTTATTATTTTTCATTGTAAAATTTGTACAGGAATGAATAATTGAATCGCGATTCAAAATGACGTCGTATCAACAAAGCGATAACCGATGGGTCTCTACTTTTCTGTAAACTCGGCGTGGGAGATCTGAACACGGTGCAAGGACGGCGACATTTTATTGCCTCCATAAAATTCATCCGGTTCACTTGTACCTCCCGTTGTAATGGTTTACCTATTCAAATAGTAGTTGACCCTCGCAGTTTAGCACTAAACGTCCCTAGAGATTGATGTAATTGCCAGGAAATTCAGCTTGTTTAAGTCTCCGAGCCAAGCTCTTAGTTTTCCTAACATAAGTTTCTCGCCTTTATTACCATGACGTGACCTTAATGTCGAAACATTGCCCGTTCCCTTGTACGACTTTCGTAGTTCGTTATAAGGAAGATGGATTTATTGAAGTAGTTTGTCTCTGTGTGTTCCAACGAAACACGCCTAGGGTTTTGCCAGGAGAAGTTAATAAATCGCGTGGCAAATTGCAGCTTCAGAAGAAACTGTTAGGGATGATTTCACTGCTTCGAATATGACACAATACAGCCACTTTTTAAAATCCACTTTCCATCGAACTTCGGGGAGTGTATTCATGATTTTAAAAAGTGGATATTTTCACAAATATACACACTCAAGGTCGCACCAAGCGTTTATTCTCGACATAGAGCTGCAGTGACAGAATGGGACTAAAATTAGCTCATTTCTATTCACTTTTTCCGTTCGTATTCGAGCAGATGCCAAAAATTTAGCACCATATGAAAAAACCACATTTAGTTACCTATATTTTCACATATATAGATACCTACACAGAAACCAACATAAAGTGAAGTTTAAAAAGTTCCAGTTATGCAGCATGATCGTATGAGCGAATATTGGTACAATATGGTACTATGTTATGGTTAGTTGTTTTGAAAATTGAGGACTTTAGGTGAAAATAAATTGTTAATAACCAATATTATAGGAAACAATCGTTCTAAATATTAATCTAATATTATTACCGATATTTTTAGCACATTTTAAAGAAATTCAAGTACATTTTTTGGCATAATTTTGTACATCAATTTTCGAATGCTCTATTTTATAGTTAATAAACTTTATTTGAGGAATATTCTGCAAAAATGAATAAATAAATAAATTAGATAATTTTATTCGTTTTTTGCTATTTTTAGCGATTTGTTCAGTCTTATTTTTTACATTTGACCAATTTAATGAGCTCAAAAAATTCCAGTCAACGAACTCGTCCTTTCGTTTGGAATGTTTGGCGCAAGAACGGTATTTTTATCTGTCCTAAGGAGAGTTATCGTCTGGAAGGACATATATATATATATATATATATATATATATATATATATATATATATATATATATATATATATATATATATATATATATTTATATATATAGGCATATTTAAAAGCGGTAAACTCTAGGCATCGTTTCAGAATGCCTAAAAAAAAAAAAAAATCCTTGAAGGAATTTTTCAAACATTTTGATTTTTAATTTTTTGGAGCCATTGCAAATAGCTTCATTTTCTATGAAAATAGTACCTATATTTTCCACTTACCTATTCTAAGAGGGAATTACGCCACCTGCTCTGGGCGTTTTTAGTCCAACTCCAAACATGGTGTTAGTTGATCAAGCGTTTTGATATTATCTAGTTAACATCTAACTTGATATTATCTAACATCTTACAGACGAAAGCCACATGAGACATAGATTCGATCGTAAATTCAGGACGCATTACAACACTTTTTATCGATCTGTCACATTCCTGTTTTAGTAGATGTCAGTACAACAGCGTGGGTTCAGAAAAGATCGAAAAGATACGATGTGTTGAAATCTCAAACAGCTGAACTTTTTAAAAGTCGTTCAAGAACATCTGAAATACCTCGAAATGATTCATCTCGCATTTGAACGTGGGCAGGTTGAGGTGGAACCGCAATAGCATACGGCACCGGGTCATCGGTTTTAAAGGTCGGACTTTACGGCTTTGCGAGGTGATCTGCAGTTATTTTACATTTCGTGGGCAGAATCGTAAGTCAGGTCAAGACCTGAAAGCGCTTCGGAGATTGCTTTTTATTGGGGTACCTAATGCAATAGGAGCTTCTCTAGAGTGTGTGAATTACGATATCCTTACAGATACCTAGAAACGCTTAACATGTTATCATAGTATGTTTACATTGATGGGACATACACTATGCATGCATCAAAATCAAAAATGGCTCAATTAAATTCAATGTCTTTCTAATAAAATTCAACAATTTCTTAATTCCCAAAACAAATGTCCACCAAATTCTCTCTCTCTCTCTCTCTCTCTCTCTCTCTCTCTCTCTCTCTCTCTCTCTCTCTCTCTCTCTCTCTCCTCTAACACAAAGTTTCACGCTCTTCTCTCTCTCTCTCTCTAGCCTGACACTACACTAGCCAGAACTCAATGTTCCGGCGTCCACCCCGCACATCACGGCGAACGTGAGACACGTGACCTCGCTCTCGCAGTGCGCCTTTGCCTACGAAATGCCCCACTCGGTCGAAAACAACAAAGATTTACATCACACAGCATGCTCGACGATCAACAATAGCGGTTAGCATCGAGTTAATTATAATCCTTTAACGGCCCCTACCTGGTATGGGTATGGAAATCCAACAAGGTCACGAGGCCATAGATAAAACCTCCCATTCAATACTGCCGGAAATCAGGTGAAGGAAAACATGCATGAATAAAATAATTAGGTAACACTATTTTTAAATTATGTGAGTGTAATGAGAAGTTTTAAGTACCATTACAAAAAATTTTACTGAAATGTAATATCTTGATATAGAACCATAGAAAATTTTAGGCAGGAATCTGTATTTGCTGGGAATGATGCTGATGGTTATAATTTTCATTCCTGTGGGTGGCCGCCCTCCAGTAACTTGGCGTTCAAGAGCACCGTCATGCCCCTCACCGCCAGTCTCCGTATAATAAACCGGCCTCCTTATAAACCATAATCGTCCTCCGTATCATTAAACAGGCCTACGTAATAGATAAGACTGATTTTTATAGTTTGGTGGTCTGGATGCTCGCAAGCTCGCACCTCAAAAATAAAAAATACCCTAAATCAATCTTTTTAGTAAAATACAGATTAGTTGGACTAACAGATCAGATTTACGCCTAAAATGATGTTACGGAGGTCGAATATGAAGAAGAATTGGATCTAGATGGCACTGGTGATGGGGGGATTCGACGTGCTGTGGAACGTCTAGTCCTCCTCTTAGATCAGTTGACACCATTTGTTTGATTCACGCAAACGGACCCAGTGCATAACCACGTTTTGCAAACGCCCAAGACGTTTACTCAAATGTTCTCCACCTCAATTTGCGTGTGACTGTGCTCGGTTTTGCGAAATTCCAAGTAATGGTTCATTCTTTCATGAAATTCTACTTAGAATCTAAATCGGCATAAAAAATGAAGTTCCCATTAAAGTTGGTGTTGATTGCGCATGATTGCTAGGTGCGCATGGTTGCATGAAAATGTCATGGGTGAATCCCTCGCAAAACATTATAGAGATAGATACCATTTTTTTTGTTTTGTTTTTTCAACTCGTATATTGACAGAGATAAGCAGCTGGTGCATAACTCGTGAGGTGGAAGTATATTACAAAAACTATTAGAATAGTGAGGGCCTCCCAATTATAGTTATATATATATATATATATGTATATATATATATATATATATATATATATATATATATATATATATATATATATATCCTTTTATATCAACAAAGTTTTTTGATTTATTTCAAGATGGAGTTAGTCACTACCTCTTCAAGTGACATCCTAACGAATTTATAATTATCTACCTAACGTAATAATTTATTTGCCAACAATTGCAATTTCGGATCATGAATAAATATGAATTCGAATGATAAAATATACAGGCATAGATGAAATATTAAATTTATACAAGCTTCGGAAGCACGAATCAGCTTATTTACTGTAATACCTAGCCTAAATAGATACAACAAAGTATTATTGCAGATGGTATGGAATCTACAATGAATGACACAGAATAAGAATCGATAAACGACATTTACATATTATCAACAACCTCTTTGATCAAAGCTTTAGTACATCCTTGAAATACCTTATGGATGTATACAGGAAGGTAAAACGTCTTTCATTGAATGTCACCATATGGAGAGAATGCAATATCCCATTATTGTGTTTCCTGTCTTGATACGGGTTTGACAGGGCTTACATGTGGATATTGCGTAGCTTCTCTCTATCTCACACGTCCACACACACAAACACACACACACACACACACACACACACACACACACACCTCCTACACGTTGTTTGTTATTATACTTGGTATTTATTTTTTCCATTATGTGAATGAAAAGTTTTTCATTGTCAGTGCATCCGAATGTCGCCGCGTTAACTATGTATAATGCATATTGCTCGTGATTAGGACAGGCTGTTTTACATTCAGCTATGTACCTGCACTAATAATGCTTTAGAACAAGAGGTAAACACAAACACGAGAAAAGAACACTGAATTTCGAGTAGAGATGATTTATTTGCGCACGGAGCGGACTACATTATATTAATAATTGCTTTAAATGTATGAAATGCGGAAACTATTCAAAATTAAACGGATTTGCTGTTGAATTGAAAGGGGGCTACACGTAAATTTACAATTTCTTCCACGTGACCGATTCAGAACTTTGGATAGGAAAACTATATATTATGACCAAATACATAAGAAAACTATATATACATTATGACCAAATCAGAACTTCAAATAGGAAAACTATATATTTCAGAGAAAAAAACTGATAGATCGTGCATTGAGACTTACATTTCCAATATGTATCGGCGATCTCTTAACATAAATATAACTAATACTTGAAAGAAACACTATTTAGTTTCATATGAGTACGATCACCCTGATCAGTGTATTCATCTTTGGTTCACCATCGTTTCCTGATACCTGACACAGAATAACAAGGTAACTTGACGATTTGATAATTGAGCAAAAAATCAAAAACTTGAACTGCAAATTGTTGTTGTGCTGTTTTTGCCGGCGTGACAAGTACCGACATCTGCAACTCCACTTTTGTAAACATAAAAAATCAAGTGATGACACTAACGAAGCTTAGAGACAGTTTAACGAGGTGATCTCAAGATATAGGTATGACGTTCTCGATTTCACAGCTTTCACATAGTTTGAAAAACCGGGAATGTTTGATTAGCTATGTGCAATACATTGTACGATTCATTCATGCCTTGGCATACACGAAGAAGAATGCGAGGAAACAGCTGAAATCGGTCAAGCGAAGAGACAACAAAAGTCACGAAACGGAAGGAACACAAAACCAAACTTCCGCGATCCGATCTGACATCCGAATGTAAACCCACAGAAGGAAAAGGCTCAAATCCGCCTTCTGGTAGATCTCAATGCGAGCAGTAGGCGCCTATCCAAGAATGGGCGACGAAAGTTTTTTTTAATGGACGCTGGAGAGATGAATGGGCTCATTGTCGGAAGAGGGCACATAGTGTGGATGAGAGTTTCCTTCGAGGCTTCACAAGAGCGTTTGACCCGAATGAGGTTGACCGGAGGGCAGCAGAGTTTCATCCGGGTTCGTAAACACAAAGGTCGGTCACTGCTTAGTAACGATGATAATAACACAGCCGAGAAGATCGCTGGCCAGTGGAACCTTTAGGGAATACAATCCTTTTTTGTAGCTCCCGAAGGAAGAAATCTATGGTTTACACGAAAACTACGAATTCACAGAGGTCAAACTCGCAGAAAAATAAAATTCTGCAGATAGTTTGGAAAAACATACTAGACTTCCAGCTCAAGAATGTCTGATGTATGGAGAAGATGTGAACTTAAACTCACCCAGTTAATCAAGAAATCACGGCAGAGGTACCAGAACGATACTTTCTTTCCACGCGAATCCATCAGATCAAAGATGTCTGGTGTATGGAAGAGATGTGAATATAAACACACCCAACTGATCAAGACGTCACTGCAAGACCACACCTCTACCAATGATTGCTTTATATACGGACAGCCCATAAACACTGAGAGGATTTATAAAAATCCAAACAATGACCTTGAAGGAACTGGATTAACATGTAATAGAAGTGAATCATAAAAGTGTTTAGCCGTTACAGATGCAGATTTTGTTCATTGGGATCCGTTGCTTGTAAATCCGTTAATAACACGGAACACTTAAGAATGTTAAGAATGTAGGCACTATGGAGAAATATCTAGAGGGAAAATCTCTCTCTCTCTCTCTCTCCGTATATATATATATATATATACGCAAGCGTCCCTTTGCCTTTAAATTTAGAAACTACTGCAACGAGGTATGGAAGTTCTCTACGAAAAAAATTATCGAAAAAAAAAAACTGCAGCCAAAACTAACCGCATTCCAACCCCCCCCCCCCCCCTTCTTTCAGCTATCGAAACATGCAGAATTTGAAAACCTAGCTACGAGGAGACTTCTATAACTAATCTAACTAATTTATTCGGAGCAGAATATATCGTAGTTCTTCCTGATATTTGTATACATTTCTGCGTAATCACAAAAAATTGTTAACCTGCCACTGCTACCCAGTTGATCGGCCACTTACATCTTACAGAAAGTTTTCTAGTTTCGATATCATTGACAGCAATGTTATACCCAATTTAATAAATGGTAATATCCCTCGTCCATGTCGGAGATTTTTACATGACTTTTTTCTATTATTCTAAGTTAGACGTATAATTGCAGCTGATATATTTCAGTTTTTTAGTTAATAAACTATATTTTACTCTACTCTAGGAATACGCATAAATTGTGAGCAAGTTGAGTTCACTAGATTCGGGCGGGATGTCACCAAGATTCGTTGAAGGGGAGGAAGGAACGAGACAACCCATGCACACAGGAGATTACACGTTTCTAAAACAGGGAGATTTCGATTGGGGAGATGTTATAAAGTGGGATGATATTTTCTCATGTGTGCTCATGAATAAAAATCCTCCTTAATGGCTCGCCCGTTAATCAGAAAGGCTGAATGAAATGTGTTGCGATCTGAATGATTGTGGACACTCAGTAATTTCATTTTATCAAATTGTTCATTAAGTATCTACTAATTTAATTTTTGGTCGTATTTACATTCTAGGGCTAGGTATAGCCTTATGTTTTGGGCGAATGACCAGAACATGAGGGTAATTTCAAATTCCAGAAGAGAGCATTAAGTGTTCTAACTGGTGCTGCTCCTAATTCGTCATGCAGAGGTCGTTTCGCTAAAGAGGGTTTGCTCACTCTCCCTTCTCTCTACATAGTGGAAATAGTGCTCTATGTCCGGAGCGATCCAAAATTATTTCAAAAGGATCTCTTCACACCTCATTACTCCATTCGACATGGAGACAACTCCATGAAACATCCGTTCATCGCCTTCATATCTTCAAGCGCAGTGGTAGGAATAATGCCATAACAATTCATAACCATTTTATTCAGAATCTTCAATCTGCACCTTTGTTCTTTGTTCAGAAAGAATATCATAAAATATTTTATTAAACGTAAATTGTATTCCATACAAGACTATCGAGAATGAATAGAATTAAATTATAAGGAAACCAAAACCAAAGTAGTGTGGTACTTCTAGTAACCACAGTTTTTCTCAATACGAAACAATAAAATATTTCAAGCTCATATCATTCATTCTAACTCCAACATATGGCTCACTGTATAAGTTACAACATTCTCCGGCCCAGGGATGTCCTAAGATTGTAATCAGCGTCTGACAAATTTGATTTCTCGCCCTGATCTGCAGCTTTGTAATCCATGCGCGTCTCCAACGGGTAGAACTTCTGTCTCATTCGTACTTTTAATCTGCCAGTCTTATATTCTTCCCACCAACAAAATATTAGGAAGTACCTATTGGCTAGAATGAGCATGTTCAGAGTCCCATTGAAAGCAGCTCCTTCAATTAGATAACTCTCTCCAGAAACCCAATTTACGCTACTTACAATGCTTCTGCAAAAATTCGCGCCTGAAGTATATAATTAAGTCCATAGCGATGAACATTGCGAACAAATATACCTATACCAAACAAGATTCAGAAGAGAAGTATGATTCCCAACAAATTTTGTAAGTTTTCGAGGTAGAACTCCAGTTTACTAATGGCTCCAAATATGGGAAGCTCAAGGCAAGGCACTGTAAATCACACAGCACCCACAGGTAAGGTTTAAATGTGTTTCTGGTTATCTAGAAGCTTCGTTGTCATTAAAGATCGTAGGAAACAAACTTCTCTATCTGACCAAAGGAAATGCAAGTGCTATTTAGCTTTATTTTCTTGAAAATTCGCTACAGGTTATAATTATATACCGTCAACTCATACAACTTTGTGCCACTTTTTTGGTTTTTTGAGCGTCAGAACTTTATTTGTCGTCGTATCTCGTTGAAATGTTTACCCAAGATACTTACACATCTCAGTGATCAAATGTCGCTAAGGAAAAAATTCTATCTGTTCAGCGAATAGAATGGGAACTATTTATTCGTGGCACATTCATTACCCCAGGAAGGTGCAACTTTGAGCCACCATCTTTTTTAGCCTATAATGAAATGAAAAACCTAATGTGGCTCATTGTGGCGGTCTGAATCTTGTTAATCAGCATGTTGACTTTGCTACGTAATACAAAAAAAAAAAATTTCCCTCGGAATTTTTAGTGTTTTTTCGATTTTTTAAACATAATAATATAAAAATCAATGCAAAGCAACTTTCTGTTCGTTTTTATTATAAAATCTTAACAATTCATACAAAAATATCCCAACAAATCTTCAACTCGTCCAGCCACCTTTCTCCGATTCTGAGTACCCATTTTCTGTAAAAATACAACGAGAAAGTATTAAATTTTATTGCAAAAATAATAAAAAACGGTGGCACAAAGTTGTACCCCTAAGTTCCCGTTTCTAACATATCTGGTCATATCATAGAAACAAACAAACTTCTGATAACACCAAATACTGTAATTGGTAGCTGACAGTATAGGGATGAAAATATGAACTTACCAGACTATTCAGAAATCCGCAGCATACTCATCCAAAGGAGACTCCCAGCACAAACTGAACAATTCCCTTTTAGTGGACTAGAGAAAGAGCTACCTTGCCGGCACTGAAATCCACAGGGAAGACTTGTGGAAGCGTCGGCATCCTCTTCTACCATCCCGTTGCTCGTGGGAATTTTTTCGAACTAATAACTTCAAGTTTGTTACCGTTAGAGAGCATAAGGTTAAAAAAACGAGATTGGCACAATGTTGAACGGGGTGCACAAAGTTGTATGAGTTGACGGTAAGTAATTGCTCAAAATTCGAACTGTTGATTCCATTTCGATGAAATATTAATCTAAATAACGCAAATCTCAAGGAAAATAACAACGTGTTTTCTCATTTTTATTCTATACTAGCGTTCCCCCCGCGAGCGTTGCTGCGCCCAAATTAAATTTGTTTATTGATCGTAATTTTAAACTGTTATTAAGAGGTGATTTGATGGACGGAAGCTTAGCCTTTGGTTTCTGCCTTTGGTGTCTACAATGACCCTGGATTCGTTGTCATTTTATGCAGACGTTCAACAGTATCCTCCTCCTCCCTTCTCCTCCTCCTCCCTCCTCCTCCTCCTCATCCTCCTCCCTCCTCCTCATCCTCTTCCCTCCCCCTCATCCTCCCCTCCCCTCCCTCCTCCTCCTCCCTCCTCCTCCTCACTCATCCTCCTCCTCCTCCCTCCTCCTCCTCCTCCTCCCTCATCCTCCTCCTCATCATCCCTCCCTCATCCTCCTCCTCATCCTTTGGCCTCACCCTCGGCCTCACTCTGCCTTCGGTCTTGGCTTGGGTAGTTAAATAAATTTCTAAAACCTGACACTGCACCCTTTTATGCCCTCTGGGTCAGAGCCCTTTGAACGGATTTGCACCAAACTTTACAGGAACAATCCTTGAATCATGCCTAATAATACCTGAAAGTTTCATTACAATCTGTCGAGAGGTTTCGGAGTCTATAGGCAACATACATACATATATACATACATACATACATCCTCTTTTATAGATATAGATTATTCAATATTGTTAAATACATCACCCTTGAAACCATTTGCAATGAACTCATTTGAACGGCATACCTGAAACAAACAGATATTTGATTATTAGCATTGGTGTTGTAGACAATTAAATAGTATCAGCTTAGTATTAGGCAATAATTACATTGATTAGTCGGTAGATGGTTATTAAAGAAAAACAAAGGATGATAATACAAATCCTGAACAGTAAAGGGGAAACAGGTGGATGCTTGAAAATGACAACAGCCCACCAGTTGTTTAGCTGATAAAAACAGAAGAAAGCCTCAAAAAAAAAAAAAAAAAAAAAAAAAAAAAAAAAAAAAAAAAAAAAAAAAAAAAAAAAAAAAAAAAAAAAAAAAAAAAAAAAGCTCAAAGATTATAAAACGAAAAATAACTACTCTGACGTTTTGCTGAATAAGCAGTCCCTGGGTAGTCATCAGGGTTGCCAGGTGTCCGGTTTTGCCACGGACAGCCTGTTTTTTCACCAAGCCGTCATTTTCCGCCAAGAAATATTAATCATAATGTCAAAGGTGTTACCCCCTAAAGAACGTTTAGTCAGGAGACGAATTATTAACAGACAAATTTCATTTTACAGCATTTTGTTATTCATTGTTCCACATAACCTCATATTATGACATAGTTATATAGTGATTGCCCATTTTTTCTTAATATTAACTCCAAACCTGACGTATTTCCGTCATGAAGAGATGAGGTCGAGTTTGTCTGGAAGTGGGAGAAACCATCTCCTTCTAGCGGTACTTTACACGAGGTATATTGGGGTCACCGTGACGCGTTTATGGCCCCCGTCATTATGACGAAAATTAACGAGAAAATACGAAAACAACCGACACGACAACGCGCAGGTTTTCGTCACGAACTCTTCACCTTCCTGAAAATTTGTTTCTGAATCTGAATGAAGAACCTACTGTATGAAATGGTAATGAAAAATTTATATCCAAATTTTGCGAACAACAAAATGTGATTGGCCAGTTTAAAAGTAAATCAAATATATGTGTTAAAAATAATAAGATTTATGCCTAGCAAATGCGCCCCATCGTCTTTCTCTAATTTTAATATGTAAATATGAGGATACGAATCTTTAGTACATTAAAATATTAAGCAACCTGTGAAGCATGGATAGAAATAAATAGATGTTCTATTGAAAAACGCTGCAAATTATTTCACAAAGGTTTATTATTTTTTCAATTGAGTATGATCATAGTTTTAGTTGGCTAGCGTACGTCATAAGGCCCGTCCAGACTCCTCGGCGTGTCCTATTTCGTGTTGCCACCACCTATACTTCTATAATTATATACACATGTTTATATTTCTCGATTTGAGCTCCTATCTATTCAAATAGTTATTGCCTTAATAATATCATTATCTAAGTACGTACGCAAAGTCGAGAGGATATGTTATTAAATATGCGTAGGAAAAGCTTTGGTATTAACACACAAATATGACCTTGAAAAAAACATATATTCATGCCTCGAAGGAACGCCGGCGCCGTATCCACCACAAGGTGCCGCGGCGCCGGCGCCTCCTCTCACTCCACCCCCCCGCTCACCCCCCCTCACCACCCACCGTGACCCCCTGCCAAGCGTGCCAGGCGTGCGTGCGTGCGTAAGTCTAACAAAGCCTTGAAATGACACTTTTTCGCCCGTTTTTGGCCCATAGCATCTATGCGAGTAAAGCGATCGGGATGGTTAAACGTTAGGACCAACTAGACCCCAAATGGAGTCTATGGGCGAAAGGACGGGTTTTTTAAGTCAATTCTTAGGCCTTTTATGGCCCGGACGGCGGACGGCGGACGGCGAACGGCGAACGGCGAACGGCGAACGGCGGACGGCGGACGGACATTTCAAATTTGGATTCTACGCACCTTGAAACGTAAAGTGACAAAGTTTGAGGGGGGGTTATAAAAATTTTTTGCTATACGATCACATAGGCTTATTATTGGAAATAATAAACCAAAAATGGAAGGTTATTATTTTGTTTTCGGTATTTATATTTTTGGACTAATTGTTAGCATATTTGAATGAGTCCACCCAGGTGTACCTAGCGGCTACCATTGATCAGCAATTCAGAAATTTGAATGGTACCATCAAGGATCTAACCCACGTAGTCTGTAAGGATATTCTCAAAATTAGGGAACGTCCGAGGAAGATCATTAGAAAGGGGAAGCTACGCTATCTTGTTTACACTTACGCAATGAACGATGGATCTGGACATTATTTAAAATATGATCGTATGAGCGAACTTGCGTCAATTATTATAACCTTATTATTATGTTGAATGCTTTTGAAAATTAAGGTCTTTAAACAAAAAGGAAATACTAACTACCTACCAATAATATGACAAAAAACTCGTTCCAAATAAAATTTGGAAATTTAAAAAAAGAATTTGAATTTTTTTTGAAGTTTTTATCTAGTTTTTCCGCAAATATTAATGGGATTTAAGTACATTTACAGCATAAATTTCTGCATACAATTTTTAATGTTCTAGTTCATCATTAATACACTTTTTTTACTGAAATTCTGCTTAAAAATATAAATTTGACAATTTTTAGCCGATTTGAGCCATTTTAAGTGATATTTTGAGCACATTTTTTGAAATTTGATCAATTTGATGGGCTCAAAAAATGCTGGCCGACGAACTCCATCCTTTCGTTTGGAATGCTTAATTTTTTTGGAGCGAGAATGGAATTGATATCTCAATCCTAAGGATATATATATATATATATATATATATATATATATATATATATATATATATATATATATATATACACACACACACATATATATAATATATGTCCTTCCGGACTATAAGTCTCTCTGCGATTGAGATAAAAATTCCGTTCTCACGCCAAAAAATCAAACTTTCCAACCAAAAGGATAATTTCGTTGGCCAGCATTTTTTGAGTACACTGAATTGGTCAAATTCCAAAAAATGTGCTGAAAAAAATCACCTGAAAACGGCTATCAATCGTTAAATTGATATTTTTTAGCAGAATATTGCCCATATAAAGTTTATCAAAATAAAACAGGACATTCAAAAATATATCCTAAAATTTATCCTGAAAAATATACAAATTGCCATGAATTTACAAAACAATTTAACATAACGTACGATAATTCACGAAAATCCGCTCATAAGATCATGCTGCCATGACTGGAATTTTTCTTCCTAAAAAGTAAAAACCACAAACTTCCTCTTAGGTCGTGCTGCACTAATAAGCAGGACTCTTTATAGAAGAAATTGAAAGTTGATAGTATCAAATCTGGAATAAATAATCTTCAGGCAATTCCCTAACAGCAGAGAAGTACAGAGGGAGTGTTTTATAAATAGTTGGCTTATCCGTACTCAATTCCACTGATATCAGCATGTACGATCTCAATCCGTGAACTTAATTAAAGGGATTAAGAGTTGATTCAATGCCGCGGGAAAATTTATCTCTGATATCTACATTCTCCGTAGGTAGGTTGTCTTATTTACTCCGATAGCGGGGGCCGGATGGTGAGGGAGGGAAGTTTGAACGTAATTGGACGAGGCTTCATAGGTAAAATTCAATTTATACGAAGGTAGTTTAATGGGAAGAGATTGGGATCGGTAACTGGCGAATCGGATGAAACCTTTGACAACCATGGGAAACGAAGGGATGCAAAAGATTTTTATTTTTTATGGGAGTAAGGACGCACTTTCAGGATGTATCTCATGTTCGAAATGTAAAGTAGGTGAGACTTAATGAGCGGTTTACAGAGACTATCTACGACCAACCTTCGTTTTTTCCCAGAAGGAACTTAATTTTGAAAGAAAATTTTACAGTCTTGATAATACTTGCTGTCCAAAAGTAAACCCCTCTCCCCCCCCCCCCCCCTTTCCCACTTTTTTAATTTTGAGATATCGAAGTAAAACTTGGAGAGTGTTTTTGGGGTGCCTGATTGGTACCAAGTTGGGCTCCCCTGAATTGGGCAACATCAGCAACCAAACAACCTGAACTGGGCACTTTCCAAATCTTAGGTAGGCAGGCGGTCACTGTCGAACTGGTCCAATGGTTATTTACATTCTGACCTATGAGTACAACTAATCTGAATTTTTACTAAGAGATTGACAACTTGATGTAATGCATTTTTGAGAAGCGAGCTTGCGAACATCCACGCCACTAAACTATAAACATCATTCAGAATTACATGTACAACTAATTTGAATTTTTACTAAGGGATAGACTAATTGATGTTTATGTATTTTTGAGATGCGAGCTTGCATGCAACAAGACCACCAAAAGAGCTCGCCTCGTATTCATGAGGACTTTCGGTTTAGGTACCTTTAAATAAGTGTGCCAAGTTTCAAAACTTTCGGGTTTTTCAGGAGATTAAACCTGTTTTGATACACATCATTCTAAAAGGGGTCTACCTCGGCGGGTAGGGAGCGCGGGCTGGTGTCCTGATCAGCATAGGAATAGTGAGCCCTTTTTGGCTGGTGTCCAGTTCGAGTGCGTCCACTAAGTTTTAGCAAATAAAAATCGAAAAAAACACACAAAACAAACATTTTTGGATTAACCTTAGGTATAGGGTACCTACTTCAAAATTGTCTTCAAAATTGTAGCCGAGTGACACCTCATTTTAAAGATACTTTAAAGATGCACTATCCTCCCATCCAACGTTCTTGAATCCTTTATTACTTGCAGACGTTATGATTTTCAGTCAAAGATTGTAACGATCTTCTATTGACTAATCAATTTTAGGCCATTTAAATTTATTGAAATGTACTATTTTGTACTCATTTTCTTTAAAAAAAAAAAAAAAAAAAAAAAAAAAAAAAAAAAAAAAAAAAAAAAAAAAAAACTTATTTTATTTCTGTTCTAGAACCAAAAATTTCAACCATGTATCATGTTTTCTCCTCGATATTGATTCGAAATTCTATGAAAACAACAGAAATTAACAAGCGGTTGCAATCATGTTCACAATATCAATTATTGAGAATGATCACCTGTGTGTAAACAATTATTTATATAACCATGCTCATAACTCAGTTTGTTGGACACGCACTTCGCCGTAGTTAACATAATATTGTTGGATAAATCGAGAGCTTTCGAACGAATGGTCAACGAATTTTGTGGGATGAAAAACGACGAAGTACCATTTCCCTAGCAACGACTCGGTTGTAGGCGGAAATCACTGTAATTAATTTCGTGCGCGGAAAAAAATTGACTCGCAAAATTCGCTAGGACCCCAGGGCTAAAACATGATAAATGTTTAAAAAAAAAAAAAAAAAAAAAAAAATTGTGTTTACTTTGTCCGTTGATGTATGAATGCCCTCTTAAAATTGTTTTAAATGCCACTTCCCGACGTCCGATTTTGATGAAACTTGGTGTGGATGTAATCCGTAACATGGCGAGGATAAAGATGTATAGGAGGCCGCTGACGCATGAGAGGTGATTGATCAGGTGATTGAGCTCCAAAGCCATTTTGTCTCCTATTTATTCGACGCAGGAAGTAGAAATTTGAGAGGGAGGCTCAAAGGAGAATACTGAAGACGACTGAAAGGTCATTGATCAGCTGAGTGAGCTCCAAAGCCATTTTGTCTACTGTTCAACGCAGGATGCGTCTATTTCACTCGGATCTCGTTACAAAAATATTCTATCGTGTGACTCACTTCGTGAGCACTGATCTACTTGTTTTGTTAATACCTCGGCTTAATTGATGGGCTATGGTTCAAGATATAAATATTACACTGAATGTAGGTTGAGGTGTATCAGTTGAATGAAGTGGGTGTCAAGTTTGCGTTGTCGTACAGATGCGCTTGGCGCTGGGTTGGTTATCGTAATTTTTTTTCTCTTGATCAACCGTTTAATCAAGGGACCTGCCTATACAAATACCCTTTCTTCATTGCTCTCAAGTGTTTGTGAAGATTGCTTTGTGTTTTCTTGTATTTCATGGTGTGCGCTATCGCCGAAACCCGAGAGCGTTCGGATATAAACGAGATATAAATCTAAGACGCTCATAAACGTCGGGTGAATTCCGGCCTGAAGGTGGAGTCTTTTATGAAGGCGGAAAGGTTGGATTCCCGCCTTCTGGAAAAACGTGACTCCAATGATAATACAAATTCTTTGCGTGCTACGAAAACTCACGCGTTAAATTGTGAATTAAACATCACCTTTTTAGTTCTGAATAAATTTTGATTTAAGTTTAAGATTTATTCGTTAAAAACCTACGTGGACATCAGTACTGCGGTGATAATGAAAAACATGACAGGTCCAAAACTTTTTACGAGAGCACTCCAAAGTTTTCTTCCCTTGCTAATAACATCCGACCAGTTTACATTTCGCCCATCACTTCAATTTTTGACCAACAGAAGCACAGAAGCAGCTCTGAATGCATCCATGGGGGGGGGGGGGGGGGGGGGGGGGGGGGGGTTGCTCAAGTGCACCGAAGTTAAATGCAAACGGGTTTTGGGAAAGGGATTACAGCTCTAGTGGTGAAACGAATGTCATAAAGAGACGAAGAAAAACGTTCAGAGGTCGGTAAGTTGAAAAAGTCAGGGTGTTTATGGAAAAATAAAATAACGACTTTAAGGCACAGTTGGCGTAATGAAAACACCCACACCCGCAACTCATAGTGGAAAACTGGTTAGATTTACAGTAAATAATCTTCAAAATGGCTTGTTGAGTTATTTGAAGGGGTTCTGAAAAACCCCCCCCCCCCCCCACTATTCCATAGAATAGCAAGGGCTACACAAGGGACCTATATAAGAGAAGCAACATATCTCTGGGGACTAGTTTCCTTTGCGGTAAAATAAGTGCACAAACTTTTTGATTCTGGCTATTAGGCTATTATAATGAACATCCCAACTTCTCATCGATGGTTACCCCCAAGCAGTGTTGGGCATAATCTTATCGTCGAATACGATTACAATCGCGATAATTATTCGTTGATTCTGAGTCAACTGCGATTATATTCGTATTCGTGTAATCGTATTCGAATAAAACCCATAAAAATGGGTTACGGTAATCAATTTCAATAGGGCGTTCCTCCTATAATATGCGAAGCCTTGCTAATATTACCTAGCTTCAGAGGGACGTCCTTAAAGCGAATTCAACGATTGGAGCTCAGTCTATTTGTCTCAAATCCATTTCAATAGGACGTCCCTCTGAAGTTAGGTAATATTAGCAAGGCTTCACAATTAGGTAATATTAGCAACTTCAGAGGGACGTCCTATTGAAATAGATTTGAGACAAATAGACTGGGCTCCAATCGTTGAATTCGCTTGACGTCCTTCTGAAGCTAGGTAATATTAGCAAGGCTTCGCATATTATAGGAGGGTCGTCCTATTGAAATTGATGACCGAGACGCATTCTTATGGGTTGTATTCGTGTAATTGCTGACAGACGAATACGATTACACGAATAAGATTATAATCGCAGTTGACTCAGAATCAACGAATAATTATCGCGATTGTAATCGTATTCGACGATAAGATTATGCCCAACACTGCCCCCAAGTACTTCAGATGTACACCCTAACTCATTCAATCCATAGGATAGGTTGGATACAAACACGTCTCTATCGATCGATAGATCACAAGATTTCACTTTTCAACGAGATTCATTGAGTAACTGCATGAGTCAATGCTTCTTATAAAAAGATAGTTCAGCAGGAAATCTTAAAGTGAAAGTGTTGTAGTTGCACCTTCAGAGAAGTGAATGCAGAACTAGTATGAGCTTCTACTTTGACTATTATTTTTCTTCTTCATGTCGAAGCTACTGCCTGCCTGTTCATACATATATGGACAATCCGCCATTGAAACGTATAAAGAGAACACTAATTTTACCCATAGAGTTTCTCCATGCGGCGCACGTAAGTGAAATTAATGGGTCGCTGAAGTGTAAGGCGAATTATTTCTCTTGGCGTTGAGAAATGAGGCGAAAACGGACGGTAGGCTGTGCGGAGTTAACGTATTAAATTCCAAATCCGTTGTAAAGTCGGTAAAGGTCACTCGTGAGCGGATATGTTAAACAAGCGCCGGGCATTTCCGGGAATTATTTGACGAGGTTGTGTGAAAGGAAGTTGGATGTAGCCGGAAATTTAAAATTCCGTTAGTCTCGTCGGGGTATTCCAACGCCGATTGGATTTACCGTGACTTCAAAACGGCAGGATATCCGAGACATAATGTGGACTTTACTGAAATGTAAACAGAACTAGTGTAAAAAAAAACTATTTCGAATATTTCAAAGTACGCACGACGCCTTCAAGAATGACATAATTAGAGGATCCAAACAATGTCTTTCTGCTGAATATTGTAGGTAATCAGCTTCTACATACAATTTTATGGGTCGATGTATAGTTTATGATATTATGCTGTATTATGACGCGTGGTAGAGACAAATGAAATGAAAAAGCTAGCGTCTCGCTACCTAAAATCAGCACAATAATCAGCCACGACGATGATGAGATAGATGGCGGAGATTACATTTACAGGTCAATACTTACGGAATCATGATTAATTTAGTGAATCTTATTACATTTTCGTAAATTAACACCGTTGTTAGCACCTTTATCTCATTAGTGTCACGGAAAGTAGTGTCATTCCCTTGCTGCCTTGTTAAGCTTGAGTACTGGGATCGCTTCCAAGATTCATTGCCTCTTCGCTTCCATGTAATTCAATAGTGTAATAGCTGTTTGCCGTTTGAGTCAGCACCTGACGTCAGCAGCTACCGCTGCGGAGCCGCTCGGAAATATTGAGTCAGCAATAATTCTCTCCGGGTGGAGCTGTTGTGAGCCATTTCTCAGTATCTTGAAGTAAACTGAATGTCTGAATGACATTTCGTGTTTTCCCATAGTAGTCTACGGAGATATTGATTTTTCGGGCTGACCCCCATTCTTAGTTCCCACCTTTACCAGTGGCGAACGCAAGGGGGGGGGGGAGAGAGAGAGAGAGAGAGAGAGAGAGAGAGAGAGAGAGAGAGAGAGAGAGAGAGAGAGAGAGAGAGAGAGAGAGAGAGAGAGAGAGAGAGAGAGAGAGAGATTATAAAAACCCCAACATAAATTATAAAAATAGTTTGTTTTAAATTAAAAGTTAAATGTTATACGCCAGTTAAATGTTATAATAATAAGCCATTTTACTCAATGCTTAAAATTACAACTTTAGAAGTGTGGTTTTACGGACGACGCACGTCGCCACAACGTGTAGCAGGACGGTGCACAGTGTTTCGAGTAATGGACAAAAATGAAAAAATCAAAATTTTAGCTAACCGAAACTACCTATGTGGGCTTATTCAGAGAGGTCTGAAGGTGAGAAAAACATCACTAGTTGAATCTACATTGTTCACTTAATCACGATGATACCGGTAAACAAAAGGATGCCGAGGGAAAGCAAAACATGTAGTCGAAATACAGTGGAGTTTTGTCGCATGGGGTAGGTACGGTTCTGCGCTTTAGAAAACGATGGCCGGGCCTGTGAGAGGTAGCTATCTACAAACATATTTGATGAAATTTTAGCCGTTACCATTAAATTTTTTAATTTTTAAACAATAAGCAGACGTTTAACTAGCTTACGAAAACAAGTTTAGTCAACTTCAAAAAGCATTTTCTTCAAAAAGCTAAAATCAATCTTAGGATTCTGTTTTTAAAATTTTCGCTGAACCCTCCTAAATCTAAAGAATAAACTTTTTTATTCCTAAACTTTACACTACATTATATTTCCAACGGTTCAATTGTAAAACATATCCCCAGTAAGTATTTCCTGGAGGCTAGCCAGATCAACTTATATCCCCCCCCCCCCCCCACCACCCCCTAATAAAATCCTGCGTTCGCCCCTTACTTTTACCAACCTCCACTCACTTATTAGTACAAGTTTCTAGTAGGATTGATAAGTAGATGATAGTTGATAGATATTGGCAGTTTTTAGTAAACTCTCAACTTTGGTGATCCACAATATAAATTCACAACATTTTGTGAAGAATATTTATATGTTTCAAACGTAGTGTCACTGCACTACCGTTAACCAGAGCCAGGTTTTTGAATATTCCAAAATATTCATCAGACTGGCTTGTCCATTCTCCGTTTCCATTATAGAATATATTGGTAACGCAAGAGTAAGGAACCTGTAAATCCACTTCCCACAGTTACGCTAAGTAAGTAATATATTTTCTGCAGTTTTCGTCCATTCCCACGTTAACCCCGGAGTAAAAAATGTAAATGAACCACCATTTTGTATGGAATCGTCTCAACTTATCAGCTCCCGATTACGGGATGAGTCTTTTAAAAACCCCTTTCTAGAACACGGAACCCGACCATCAACCTCCATTAAAGTATTTCACGTTCTTATCACTCACTTTACATGTCCATTGTTGTAATGGCGCCGTGTGGGAACTCGCGAGAGGTCAACGGTCTATTTTTTTAATGTGTATGCGTTATAAAGCACAGGAAAGTAACGTCTGCGAGAACAGCACCGTCGGACTATTGTTTTAATCGTTTGTGGGTCAGCCGAAAATGGGGGCTTTGGTCTCTTGCTGGTAATTGGCGGCGTGAATCACCTGTAAACCGGTAGTTTTTGGCCAATTACAACGCAAAAGACCTGGTGCGAGTCTTCACCCTACATTCTCAGCATCTTTGATTCTTCCGAGTCTTCTCCGACAGCCAAAGCATTTTCATCACTTTCGAGTTATGAGAAGAGAATTTTGTCCAAAATAAAAAAGAAAAAAAGAAGATGGGAATCAGAAGTGAACCTGTCCAGCATCATGGCGTTCCGCAGGGGTGGACGTCTGGCAGATGTGGAGGTATGGACATACCGTCGTGAGCAGATTGAGATCATCAGCTCATTTAAATATTTGGGAGTTAAACTCACCCCTCG
This sequence comes from Adelphocoris suturalis, assembly GCA_030762985.1. Classification (NCBI taxonomy): domain Eukaryota; kingdom Metazoa; phylum Arthropoda; class Insecta; order Hemiptera; family Miridae; genus Adelphocoris; species Adelphocoris suturalis. The sequence continues at coordinate 48,385,336 of CM061043.1, read as the reverse complement.
AATATCTTACATGACGCCTGTAAGACAGAGCCTCGGCTGCTAAGCTGGCAATGAACTGTATGTACAGATCTGTCCTTCTACAGCGGAATGTACCAGTACAGGCGAAGGAAAAAGTTTTTGGGGCGGTGGTCCGATCAATACTATGTTATCGGGCTCAAGTTTGGGGTTGTATGCAATACAAAATGGTAGAACAGGTTCAGCAATATTTCGCCAAGCTGATTTTAGGCCTGCCAAAAAAAAAAAAAAAAAAAAAAAAAAAAAAAAAAAACACCCCCACTTATTTTGTGTATTTGGAGACAGGTCTCGAGCCTTTGTTTTTCCATACTCTGGCTTTGCACTTCAAGTATATTATAAGAGCTCTGAAGTTGACTGGGCATCGCTTTCCACGGTTGGAGGCGGAAGAGACTGTGCGTGTTGGATGTTCCTGGTATGCTGTTTTGCAGGGGCTTAATGAGAGCACAGGTTCCCAGATGAGCATTGTCTTAAATGACATAGGGGATTGGCATTCACAACCGGAAGGGTTGATCTTCAGAGCACGCAACGCTTGGTACAATGAAACAGTGATGAGAGCACGGCAGTCAAGCAATCGAATCTACAAACAGTTGGACTACAATGTGAGACCTGGTGACCCATTTTCGGAGAAACAACAGTGCCCTCTTTGAATCTTGAGGTGGGTGTTGAGGTTGAGAGGGCCTTTGATGCCGCTTAACTGTAAACCATACGATTCCCCTGATGATCCTCGTTCCAGGTGTGCGATGTGCAACATGGGGGTGCCAGAGACTGAAGTGCATTTCCTCGGTTTGCCTGGTGCTCGGTGAATTTAGGGTCTGTTTCTTTGGCCAGGCTCGTTTGAGCGAGGAGGAGGTAAAGGACTTGTTAAACGGAGGAAATTCACCCAATTGTGGAGCGTTATTGTTGAGCAACGGTTCACAAAAAGCATTGCTGGATTTATGTGCGTGTAATAATTTGCAACGAATTTCAGTTTCATATTCGATTGTACGTTGAATAAGCCGACCGACTAAGCCAGAAGGAAATTCATCGTTTAAGCCGTATCACTGCATGACAAAAGTAACAAGTATTGGCATTTAGCGTGAATTCAAGGTTTCCGTGTCGGTCTAGACGTTTACTCATTTCCATGAATGCTATATTTTCATTCCAAGAGTACAGAAAGAATTCTGGCTCACTAAAGTAATACTGCTGGACTGACGCACGATTAATTGAATGATATTAAAGATTTCAATTAACTGTGACAAGAAACCGAGCATGGTGAAGGGTGAGCTGTTAGGCCGGGCGGCGGACCTCATATCCGCTCCCCGTTTCAACGAGACCGCAGGCCCTCCGACCAACTAAATCCCCTTTTATTTGCCCTGACCACAGACAATGCACTTCCTTTGTTCAGGCCTGGCTGTACGCGAGATGGCCGACGGGCTGAGAAAGGCCTAGATAACACCCAAAAGGAACCGATGTCCCAACGAGATGTTCAACGAAATTACCCAACAATACACAAAACGCTTTCACAAAATGAAACTCGTGTTGCTGACAACACTTTCTGGAATCATCTATCAACATTTTACTGAAAAACTATCTGAAAATTAATCTCACGCTTTACCAAGGAGCATTGTAGAGATCCAATGAAACTGTTAATGAAACTGAAAATAAAAACTGTTGAAATAAGGCTCGTTAAAAGGAATACACATTAGCGCATGCGAAGTAGCTACTAATGATAGAATTATGTTGAAATTACTAGGGAATGCTCAAATTAATCTCTCCCACTTATCCTTCAAATTTGAACAAGATCGGACGACAGGGGCGTAAAAAAATGATGCATGATGATGATAATAAGTTTGCGCATGCGCAAAGTGAAGTATTCATTTGGTGACAACTGAAAGAATTTGGTGAACTGAAAGAAAACCATCTGCTCCCTAACCCACACATTCCATGAACATTTCATAGCAATCGGTTGAATATTGTGGAAATTAAGCATGTTACAAGGATTTGCGGATACACGACAGAAACACATACACACACACATGCACACACGGAAAGACCCGAAACGAAAGTTTTGCAGAATAGTCTAAAACGTACCTAGAATGCGAGTGGGAAATTTACCACTGTATAAAAACAACAACCGTTTGATTTTTTGGAGACTAAAACTGTTTCATCTCTCAAAAGTGAAAACAAAGCTTCCGCTACCTATAGGTTAACTTGGGAGCAATTCATTAGATGAAATTTAGCATCTAGGTACCAATGCCTCACTCGTAAGTACATTCGTGCGGACAATAGTTAATAAACTCTATTTCACAAAGTTAGAATAAATACCAATGCAACTATATCACCTGATAATTCCATTATTGGCATTATATCAGCTGATATTTTCAAGGCAATTTCTATGTCTACCGGTTCTACTATCATTGATCATTGATGGAATTTAGAGATTAGAGTTTGATCGGCAAGTCAATAGATCCGCTAGCAGCGCATGATGAAATGACTAAGAAATACGAAGGTGTTTTTTTGAACTTCTAGCCATTAGGGAGAGCGAACCGTTCAATCTACAGCGTTGCGGGTGGTTTTAATGGATCGCGAGGGATTATATTTATCATTGACAAGCATAAAATCATCACTGTTACCTTAAAAGTTTTTCGATTTTTGAATGTTTAGCCCTTTAATAATACCCTGTAAGGTTGATAAAAATTGATGCCGATGTTACTGGCACATCCCCGGACGATGTATGATTTTTGAGCCAAGTTGCATAAAGGTTGGTCCTGAAGTTTCGGAGAAATGCTCTGGACGGCGTACGGCGGACGGACGGATTTTTTTATGATTCGATTTTCAGGGGGGTTAACGTTTATTTTCCTTGGTCAATTACAAAGGTTCATTATTGAAAATAATGAACTAAAATGCCCATAATTGACCGAATTTTGACAATAGGGCATGAGGGGCGTCACAGTAGAAGTATTTCTCAGCGCTGAGACGACTGCGACCACTCCCAGATCTCTAAGATTCATAAGTGAGAAAAATCTATTTGTAGGTGAAAAATGCCAATTGACCAAATTTTTGAGATCGGCTGCGTGTTCTAAAAATTTCTTGTGATCTCGTCACACGGCTCTCCCCGCAGTTCTGTTAAGTACTTCGATGGCCTCAATGATCAAAATTTAAGTGTCTCATTCAATGTTATCCACACATTTTCTTTGAAAATTTGCTCTATTCGTCTTGCTGCATCACTGAGTACTTTTTAATTTCACAAAATACACGGATTTTTAGCTTCTTTTTTGAATGTCCGCTCAAGCAAATATAAACACAAACAATACTGATTCCCACCATCCATGTCCTAAAATAACGAGGTTCACTGGGAAACACTAAAATATCGTTAAGAAGGTCCATGTAGGTAAGGTATCGGCCTGCATGTGTTAGTAATTCAAAACGTTGCGCTGGTATTAAGAATAATCCTCTCGTGGTTTCTGGATTTCGCTGAAGAAATATTTTTGGCTGCCAGACCAAAAGGCCTAATAATATTCGAACGGCGCAGGGAAGGACGTCCGTTGAACTTGACAGTGAACTCCGGTGCTGGGAGCAGGTGTTTACGTAACGCGTGATTCAGCTGAGTCTCCAAATCAGGAGACGTGTCCATTCCGTCTTCCCTCGAGTGTTTTCATTGCTCTCCAAATGTGATCCGTTCAAATTTATTGTGATATTTTTCATTTCAGTTTTTTATTTTCTCAACACCCAAGAGCCCGAAATCTTTAGAAGCCAACAAACCTTTTCTTTCTGGACCTCCTCAAAACCCCACTGTGGTATAACGCTCCTAATTTGGCTGTCTCACGACCAAAGATAGTGGTAGTACAAATTCGTAGTGATCAGTAATAGAATTCTTGTATTTCACGGCTGTTTGGCCGAATCGATGTATTCCCATCTGTATGTATTTGATCAACTCTTTATCTCAATAGTACATAAACAATAGGGAGTTTTTGTACTTCTCATATTTATTTTCTGGTATACGAAAATGGCCTTTCCGAAACGAGGTTTTCGTAACGTGGAAACGCGTTTCGGAACGGGAAGAGTCAGCTTTACTCGTCCTCAGCTTTTTCGAAATCGTAATTACGAGACGACAGACAATTTGACCTTTCTCTAGAATAACTTAGCAACTATCATGCAGTTGGGATAGACACCCACACCCGACAAAATCGCCTGACTTTTCCCAGTGCCGTCTTTTGTTGTTGGTTTAACCTTTGTAATTGCCTTTCTTTCGTATTTTTTCCCCGCACCTCAACCAGAAATCCAGAAGGGTCCTTAGCGGCATTTTGTTCTTGCTTTCGACGTTTTACCGAAGATTTCAGCTTTTTCATTCTCTGGATTTCGTTTCAAGGTTCATTTTACACGTTTTAAAGATTCGTGTTCTTCGTGGTTGAATCTTTTTTATATGATGTAGAGGTAAGTGGTCGTTGTTTCTTACTTCATGTTATATTTTGGAAATCGTCTGCGGTGACAATTGAGTTTTGAGAAGTTGTTCACTAAAAGAGTCACGTTAACGTCTCTATAAGAGTTCCCTTTCTCTTGGGCTAACAAAAACTCAACAAGAAATCAATGGTAAAAAGTTAGCATTCATCGTGATCGCTCTAACAGCTAGTTTTCGTGTTTACGAGAAATACCAATACGAGAAATACAAAAACTCTCCAATACCTTCTAAATGCAACGAGAAAATGGACGTCTAGAAACGAATCAATGCTTAGAGCCTTCCAGATAATCTGAGTGAGATCCGTACCTAATTTTGTTGCTATTCAACCTATGATGCTGACATTCAAACCCCAGACCTCTAGAATTAATCAAAAAGCCCCCTAGATCAGCTGTGTGAGTCCCAGAACGAATTTCTTTGTTATTCAACCTATGAAGCAAAAATCTTAAATGGAGAACCCTTGAGACGTATAGAAACGAATCATGAACTTCAAAGCCCCCCCCCCCCCCCCCCCACACACACACACACACACACACACACACATAAGAAGGTTGAGATCCGAAGCTAATTTCATTGTTATTAGCCTATGAAGCTGAAATTTGAAATGGAGGCCTCTTTTAACATTTGTTAGAAATTAATTATAAGTTATTCATTTCATATATATGTCTCTCCTTAAGATTGAGATAAAAATTACGTTCTTGCGCCTAAAAATCAAGCTTTTCGAACGAAAGCTTCCGGCTGGCACTTTTTAGTACATTATAAATTGGTCAAATTTCAAAAAATGTGCTGAAGAGTCACTAAAAATGGATAAAAACGGCGAAAAATCGTCAAAATTATTATTATTTATTTATTTATTTATTTTTTTTTTTTGCAGAATATCGCTCAAATAAAGTTAATTAGGTATAAAATGTAACATTCAAAAATTTATGTACAAAACAATGCTGAAAAATCTAATTAAATTTCATTAAAATTTGCTTAAAAATCGATAAAAATTGAAAAAAAGCTAAAAATCCAAAACCTGTTTTTGAATAGCAGATTATTATTTAGAATACGTTTTTCCAATAAAATTAATAGTTAACAATTCAATTGCACTCAAAAAACTCAAATTTCAGAACACTATAACATTATGGAATATAATAATTTACGAAAATGTGCTCCAACGATCATGCTGCATGACTGTAACTTTTTCTGCTCATCATCCATGGTCATGCTCTAATGACTGTTTTTTTCCAACTGCAATTTAGGGTACTAAAATAAGTCTCCTTGGTTTGGTGTATTATGCAATATCTAATCGATCACAGTATTCAAACAGCATCTACTATCGGGAAGCTGGGAATTAGTGTCTCATCGGTGATTCATGAGAATTCAAAGACAAATAAATGCAGGGAAGGGGGAAATCGTTTGATGAATGAATAAAACAACAGATTCTCGTTCCCTCGGGATGGAAACTCAATTCTAAACATAAAACGGATGTCATTACCGATGCGCAACTTAGAAGAACATCGTTTGTGCGACAAGAACGAGACGTTGAATAAGGACACATCTCATGTGTCCTCTCTCTCGTGTCTGAGTGGTCTGTCGTTTAAAGAGTTAAATGGAGCTGAGGAAATTCCGCTGACTAATCTAACGAACTTTTCTGAGTGCATGTTCACATTTCAAATGGCGAATCGTCAGTCGATACGGCGTTGATTACATTTTTAATAGTCGGAATCCAGTGAAAATAAACGGGACCCGCGCCTTAAAACGTCGTGAACATATCTACTAACTAGTTTATAGAAGATTGGAATCACGGTTTGGAATTACGGTTCGTTAGTAGTAACTGTAGATTTATATGAATTATGAAATAAGCTCAATCATACTTTCGCGAACACTTCTTGTTCGGTCGGTCTACCTTTTCACAACAGAGATTTCTCTCGGTAGAGTTTCGGTTCATTAATAGCTACTGCGCATGGGCCAACGTGAAATCCTTGTAACGACCTTGATTTTCACTGTTTTTATCCGATTTCAATGAAATTGTGAGAGAATGCGCAGGTTAGGTTGTAGATGGTCTCTTATCAGTTTCATGGTCGCGAAATCAATACTTAATTCGCAAACGTAAATTCCATTATGATCCATTTTTTCACTCTCTAGTCGTTCGATTTTGCTTAAATTTGGATGATATTTGGAAGAAGATGACTTGATCATCTCATTTCAATTTTCACAATTGTATCATTATTACCTACTGCGCATGCGCCAATGTGAAATACATGTAATGACCTTGGAATTTCCACAATTTTCATCCGATTTTGATAAACTTGTCATTGAGTGCGCGGTTTAGGTTGTAGATGGTCCAACAAACGTAAATTACATTGAGTATCATTTTGGCGTTGATTATAAATGTTTAATTGTCGGAAACCTGTTGAATCCAGTGAAAATATACGGGACCTGCGCCTTAAAACGTCGTGAATCGACATGGTAACTAGTTTATAGAAGATTGGAATTATGATTCGTTAGTAGTAATTGAAGATTTATATGCATTATGAAATAAACTCAATCATACTTTCGCGAACACTTTTTGTCACACCGGAGATTTCTCTCGGTAGTGTTTCGGTGAACGCCCTGACGAAACTGCGGCTCCTGTTTCGTCAAAAACGTGGTGATAGCATCGTTACTATCGACAGAAGCGTTGAGGAAAAAACTTTAAAAAACATTTAAATTGTAAAGAATCTGCAGAAACAAAAAGGTGGTCAATCCTCTCTTTTTTTCACTGTACAAAATGACTTCTAACTGCGCCCATAAAACGCCAACATTTATGTAGAATAGTTCAAGTATTGTCGTGATTCGTTCATAAGTCTTGCTGAATTTATCGATAGCAACATAAATTAAATAGTAACCGTGAGTGATTAGTTACAAATTCAGATAACACGGTTGAGTAATCTGATCTCGCGAAATCTTATCAAGCACCAAATCCGGTTCTGCGACCATAAAAATCTCCATATTTTAAAATAAATATTTAATTATTATTATATTTTTATTCTAAATATTGTAGATATTTATGTCCCTACATTTGTCAAAAAGTAATTTTTCAAATCGAAATGTAGAGTTTTGTAAACTTTTCAAACAGAAGTTTCTTTCGTACGCTTAAGGGTAGGTTGTTAATAATTTTAATAGTACTATAATGATATGATTTTTGAGCGTACGTAGTTCGGAGCAGGGGAAGGCTTAATGTAAAATCATTCTTAAATCTAGTGGAAGCCATGTACGGGGGGAAGTTGAAGGTTTTGGATTTTATAATTTATTTTACGCCATTAAAGTTAATTAATCGTACAAAGGGGAAAACTTTCAATTTACTAAAGATAGGAAAATTGTGGTGTAGGTATTCGACCTTCTCAACTTTGCAAATAACGGCTTTTTGGCAGACAATAATTTATTGGTCTTAGAGTGCGGTCCACACTTGACAATCATTCTTGGTTTCTGGTGTTACGCTCAACTCGTCCGGCGTGGACACTCCTTAAGCTTAAAAACTGTTGAGTAATAATTTGCCGGTTTTTTTGTGCTACATAATATATTTCTTCCCTTCTCATTTTACAGTCAACCCACCGTGGGTATGAAGTTATAAAATCCCGTCTTCCGCTGTCAACCTCCCCAAAGCCGCAGAATATGCATAACCCGTTTTTCAAGGTCAGGGAGTATCAAATCCGCTTCGCCTGCGTTGCCTCAACAAACACACCGATTATGTCACTCACGCTCTCATAAAAAAATGAACCAAAAACAAAAAAAAGTTTTTAAATTACATTAAAAAACCAAAAATCTTCATGATTATTCTATACTGTGTACGAAAATAATTTTCCATTCGTGCCGATCGATACCCGAAACGAATTTGGGCGGACGAATTGTTAATCTGCTGCTTGAAGTCCTCCAGAAGTTTTTGTGCGTCGATTCGCGCTCCTAGGACTTGGATTTGAATAATTTATCTGTGCAATTTGTCTGGCCCGTCAATTGAACCTGACTGGTTACATTTTTAACTGACGTTTCCATTAATTAATTGTTGGGATGGTCGATGAATATTCAGTGCCCCCTGGAAGGGAAAGATAGGAATCCTATAAATTACGATGGGCAGTCTATCAATGAATTATAATATCAATATTGAATAACATCCTTGTAACAAGCTTATTTTCCACAGTTTTCATCCGATTTGGAAGAAATTTTCAGGGGATGTGCTGGCTAGGGGGTGGACAGTCTCCTATCAGTTTCATCGTTCTTGACTCAATACCTCACTCTGCGCATGCGCAAACGTGAATTCTACCAAGCATCATTTTCTCACGCCCTAGTCGTCCGATCTCGCTCAAATTCGGATGATAGTAGGGGGATGACAATTTGATCATCTTACATAAATTTCAACATGACTGTATCATTAATAGCTACTGCTCATGCGCCAATATGCAATTCTTGTAACAAGCTTATTTTCCACTGTTTTCATCCGGTCTGGATGAAATTTTCAGTTAACGTGCGATCTAGGGGGTAGACGGTCCCCTGTCAGTTTCATTGTTGCCAAATTAATACTTCACTCTGCGCATGCGCAAACGTAAATTACATTATGCTCCATTGTTTTACGCCTTAGTCATCCGATCACGCTCAAATTTGGATGGTAGTTGGGGGATGACGATTTGATCATCCCACATCAATTTCAACATGATTGCATCATTAATAGCTACTGCGCAGGCGCCTATGTGAAATCCTTGTAACGGCCTTAATTTCCACTGTTTTCATCCGATTTCGATGAAATTGTCAGAGAATGCGCGGGTTAGGTTGTAAATGGTCCCCTATCAGTTTCTTGTTGCCAAATCAATACTTAATTCTGCGCATTCATAAACGTATATTCCATCATACTCCATTTTTTCACACCATTTCAATTTTTTAGTCGTTCGATTTCGCTTAAATTTGGATGATAGTTGGAAGATGATGACTGATTACCTCACATCAATTTCAACACGGCTGTATCATTAATAGCTACTGCGCAAGCACCAATTGTAATGACCTCAATTTCCACAGTTTTCATCCGATTATGATGAAATTGTCAGCGAATGCGCGGTTTAGGTTGTAGATGGTCCCGTAACTATTTCATTGTTTTCAATCATCAGTTCATTCTGCGCTTGCACAAACGTCAATTACATTGAGTATCATTTTCTCGTTTCTTAATTGATCAATTATGACATTTCCCGCTACTTATTGATTTACTCTTTTCCGCTATGGAATTTTGCAAGATCATTTAAAACTTTTGAATGGTCTATACATTCTTATACATTCATGATAGGTAAACGATGTGCCACACCAAACTTGGCAGACCTTTTTTTTCCAAAGTCTCAGAAGCAAAGTTCTGAGAACTTGCGAAGGTAGCTGGACGAGACGCCACCGGCATTGTGAGGTTAGTGGCCTCCATTCACGCCCAGTGGTAATACTGCTGGTATCATTAGCAAATTGTGATATGCAGAAATGTATGGCCAAAAATAAGTACCTATCGTTTTTATTCGGCACTATGTTGGTGTTCAGCATGATGAAGTTACCGATTATAAAAAATAATGGATAATGGTAGAAACCCAGGGCAAACCGTATTCGATTCAGAAAGCTAGAATACGTTCAACGGCGTGCATTATGTATAATTTTCTTGAAACGAACAGTCGCGGTATATAATCTGACGTGTGGCGATTCCGAAAGATCTGAAACAATGGAAATCATAAACTTCGCAACGCTTCGACTCGGGCAGATATCCGAAACCGCGGTTTTCAGATCAAGATAAGACTCAGAGAGCGGAGGTCAATCATGTAGAACTCAGAGCCGCGATCTGAGGCAGCAGGAGACCTCGACTTTCGACACCGGCGGCCCCTCAAATGACGAAACTCCCGGTAGAGGTCTTACAATCGCCGTTTAATGGGATGGGGCGAATAGTCTATTCAGTAGGTGGCAATGGGATGGAGAATGGGAGAGCCAACTTCGCGGGGCGTTCACGCCCTAAATGTCAAAGACGAGAGTGTAATTTGGCTGAGTTATCTGTTGCATCTACACAGATCAATTTGATGATACCGACACAACCCTCATTCCATTCAAAGCTGAGAATAAAGGGGTGTGAAAAAAGTTCGCAGTATGTTATTATGAGCGGAGTGTAGAAGAAGAAAGGTGCGTGAAGAAAACGATGACCGCATAATGGGAGATGAGATGTGTTCTGTGCACTACTGACTTCTCATTGAACATTGCACTTCACACATAGACCATCAAATAATGAAGTTTTGCTGATATAATTGACATAATGATAGACAGTATTGCTGATATTTTCTCAGAATAAGTTGAGGGACTTGAAATGCAGGGTGTCTACACCAAGGATGGGTAAAAATCAAAGGGGTTTTTCTAGAGCTCATTTCTGTTCCTCCTTGATGTTTGCTTCCGTTTCTATCTAAAGGTAGCGTAAGCATTGTTTTCACTTTCGGAAGAAAAAAAATCTTTGGTCTCCAAAATCAAAATTTCCACTCGCATTTTACGTTTCAGGCGATTCTGAGCAACTTTGGTTCCGTGTCTGTCTTTGTGTGTGTCCCCGCAAATCCTTTCTAGCCTCTTTTTTTTACGTATTAAGTCGGCTTAGAAAATATTGGTTTGGAATCAGGGAGATAGGAAATTCGACGCTCAACATTGTTCTTAGTTTGGAGTTTACAGTGATTCTGAGGGAAGTTATGGCTGTTTTAATGTCATAAGGTATAAAATACGAAAAAATCTTTAAAATTGAATATCTTGGAAACAAAGCGTTCAGAAAAAATCTCTAAGAGAAACTTTCAATCAGAAATAAGCTCTAGAATCGACCCCTTGATTTTTTTCCATCCTTGGCGTAGACACCCTGTATATGTTACTGATCGATTTTGGGAGGCAGGAGGATGACCTCACTATAGGGCCGTATAATATGTGTAGTTTTAACCATCACGATAGAACCTAAAAAAATATATTAGTAAGGAACCTCCCTATGAATGGATTGTAGATTGTAAAGAATGGTGAATTGCAATCGGCTTAGGGCCGGTTTATCAATTATCTACATAAACTGCAGGATAGCTATACTGAGTATAGCGCTATACTCCAGATAAAGAATGTGAGTCGTTTATCAATGCCGAATTACATAGCGGGTAAAATTATCCCTCGGATAAATTCTGTTTGGCAGATAGCGCCGTTAGCACCCTCATTGGTGTCTGTAGGCCACAGAATAAGGGCGATTTACAAATGGAGCTACCACAGAGTAGAGTAGGAGCTAGATTTTCTTCATCAATCGACTATTTAAAAAAACCGGGTATGACATTATTTCCACAGCAGTGTCCATCATATTATCAATCTCGGCAAATAAGAAACCACCACATTTTTGCCGTTTGCTATTAAATTTGCTTCATTTCTAGAGAGAGAAATACATATACGAATTGCTATATTGCAACCTGAATTATTATGAATTAATTATTGTGATCAGTAACTTGTGGATCAATTTCATTTTCGATCTGTGTTAGAATGTAAAGAACGGTATCTTTGTCCAACCGGAACCTCAATACAAATACTTAATAGGTGATCTACACGGGGTCTTACTGGGTATATATGGTCTTATTTTCCATTCAACAAATTATGCTACGATAGAATCTTCGCCGTTGCTGCAATTTGAAGACGAATTCCCAAATATCCATTCCATTAGAAGGTACAAAAATGAAAACAATCAGACAATCAAACTTGAGATTCAAATACGATTTTTGTAAATAAATAAAATTGTTTCAGGTTAGAAAGCTCTAGATATCCCATTAACCTCCAGTTATAATTGTTATCCAGCCGTCCAGGGACCAGATAAATGAAAAAACCAGATAGGTTTAACTAGGGATAAATAAACACCGCCAATCGTGTTATCTGGAGGACAACGCTATCCCTAAGATGAATCCCTCTTATCCATTGGATAAATGTGATTGATAAACCGGCCCTTAATCTTTGAAATAGGTACCGGGAAAAACGAACGAGGTGACGACAACGATGGACGCAGGTCGAAGGAAAAATGTTGTAACAGGGTCTGACGCCGGGCATCGCGTCGCATCGCAAACTCCTCCGTGGTCCGCGTCCCTATCGCGTCGGGGCTATTTACCGAAGATTTTCATTTCCTGATCGAAGCGTCACGATCTGACTGGAGTTACCTTTTGTTTATGATAAGACGCTGAGTTATGCCCAGGGAGATGTTCTTTGTCTCAGAAACGATCGTAGGTTACGTGCGCTGATGGTACATGTCGTGGGACTTACGTCATTTCCGTGTAATTCGAAGGGATTGACAGATATATATCTAGGGAGTCCAATTACGGGTAAATGATGTCTCGATGAAGATCACTAAATTGATGAACCAGCCTAGCATCCTGGCGGAGCAGACTAGCCAAGCAACACAGGCCAGGCTTACCTAAGTCATCCAGTTATATAGTTAGATAAGCCTACTAAGTAAGAGGTTATAGGTCTGCAATCAGTGTTAAAACGCTGCACGTTATCATTGGTCTGTAATTTTTAAGACCCGGAAATATTACATCATCAAAAACCTTCAGCTCTAGAACTCCACAATTATACGTTTTACAGTAAATGTAGAAAATTTTAGAATAAATGTAAAAAAAAGGTAGATCGAAAAAGGAGAGAAATTATCCTTAGAGGTCCCATAGCTGATCAGAGCGTCCCGAAACATTGTGGTTATATTCTAGATGTCCCAAAAAAGTTCCATTTCAGTGTTCAGCACCATAAGCCGACTAGAAACAACTTAGGCTCAGAGAGATATCATCTGAAAGTGTTCAAAATCTCGATTTTGAATATTTCAACCCTTAAATGCAATCCTCAAGGGTTGATAAAAATTTATGCCGGGCTTCTGGGATCAACTAGACCTCAAATGAGATTTCTAACCTGAGTCTCATAAGCTTTGGTTCAGTAGAATCGGAAAAAAGCAGTGGTTCGGAGGATCACAGAATAGCTGATGGGGCTTCTGAGGCTAATTTCTTTCCTTTTCAACCTGCCGTTTTACCAAGTTTTTTCGTTTTGTTGTTTGACATTTTTGGACATTTTCCAACATTCACCAACTATAAACCGTAAAATTCTGGGGTCCTGAGTTGTAAAGGTGTGAACCTTTTTGGGAGGCATGATGCACCAAGTTTGATCATTTACTAGATATATATGGATGGGGCTTAATAATTATTATAGACCGATGCTCTGCGTAGAAGGGATATTTAATACAGAAATAATAAACCTTTGTGTAATAATTTGCAGCGTTTTTTCCTGTAGATAGGTAAAGTTAAAAATCCTTAGACTAACATTTTTTGTTACAATCTTCTTAAGTACTTATTTCAGTAACATTGGGTAATCTTTTTAGTTGCTCAATTATTAGTAACTTCTTGAGTCTACTCACTAGGTTGAATTGACTATTTACTCTTCACTGTCTTCGCTTGTGATATCAACTGTTGCTTCCAGGTCAACTCAACGAATGCTACTACAGTTTTGGATCCCATCCAGAAGTAAACTTCTACGGAAAGTAATCCGGCAACGTAAAAACGGCACTCAAACGTTCGGAAGCTATTCTTTCCGTTTTCTTCCACGATATTCTTTTTCAGACCTTTTCTTTATGATATTCTGTGGCATCAGCCCAAATACTTGCATTATGGCGAGCCCGATTCCTATTTTGGTATCAACTTTTCTGATCCGGAATAAACCCGATCTTCATGTCTTTGAAACATGTATGATGAAATTCAATGCGCGAATGCCAAAGATTCGCCTATGCAATGTTCTAAAACGACTGTGGAGTTTCCTCATTTACCATAAGATAAGCTGCTATTATATCCTATATGTAGATAAGCTGATCACAAGGTGAGACGAAATTATTGAAAGTAACCTATATTCACCATGTTAACTTGCTTGACGTTGTCCTCTGACAACAAATATGACATTTACGATTTACGCAAGCGCAGTAGTTCACCAATAACTAACTACCTTATTACTATTATCAATAGAACTGCCTTATCGTGAGCGATCACGAAAAAAATTATAACTCAATCGCAACAATTGGTTGTAGTATTACAAAATACTACGAAATGCAGTACCTAGCGTAATTGAGTAATGGAATTAATTTCGACTCTCAATTTCGAATTGTTTTAGGAACGGAGAATCAAAGGAATTAATTAATTAAGGAAGCAATTGATTTCGACTCTCAATTTCGCATTGTATTAGGAACGTAGTACCGAAAGAAAAATCTTGTTCCATGCCAAAAATTTTCATGTAACTCCAGAAACTTGTCGACCCATTGCAATAGGTACGTTTATTTCAGCAGACATTTACTAATGATTCATAGTTCAGGAGAGCTTCCGGAAAACATATTAGGTACCACCATGTGTGTAGGTATTAGCTATAAATTCTAAGTCTAACCCTTCCGGGTATTGAAGGAAAAAACTTGTTCTATGCTAAAAATTTTCATGTAACTCCAGAAACTTGTCGAACCATTGCTATACGTTTATTTCAGCAGATATTCACTAACAATTCACAGTTGAGGAGAGCTTCCGGAAAACATATTACCACCATGTGTGTAGGTAGCTATAAATTCCAAGTCTAACCCTTCCGGGTATTGAAGGGTAATAAACTTTTCCATGCTGAAAGATTTCATGTAACTTCAGAATCTTGTCGAGTTTATGCATACTAGCCCATTAGTGTAGGTATAGCTTCAACTTCCAAGTCCAACCCTTCCAGCACCCCAGTTCACAATAATGGAGGAAGTCCAGCCTTCTATAGGTAAGAGGAGATGGTACTGAAATATTCCCTTATTATCAATTACTCAGTTTTCAAATCCAACATTGTCTGTAAGTTTTCGACTTTTGTTATCAATCGCTTTTCCATCTTTAATATTCATTCAATCCCCAATGAACAACCCGGAATCGGGAAGATTGAAGTGGTGTTTCGAAATAATACAATTTACCTTGCAATAGAAAATATAATAGAGTCTCTTTCCAAGAGTTTTCTCCCTTCTGGTCAGGTTTTAACGAGACCCATGATATTTTCAGCCATTGCTGATCTGTCCCCACCTCACTACCCCACCAACCAAACTCCGCTACTACTCTCAACGACAGAATAGAGTAGAATGGAAAGTAAAGAGTCAACTGCGTGAAAGTTCTCAGCACTTTGAACAGTTAGTAAATTGGTGCATTTCTTCGTCCCTCGCCCTCAATAGACAAGGGGGATAGGCATAGAGGTTCTACCCATGGGGAAAACAGACAGCTAAAAGGTATAGCCTACTGGGCACGAACTAAATCGCTCGCGACGAAGTTGTGGAAACCCATTTCAAAACGGAAGTTAGTAAAAAAAAAAAAAAATAAAAAAAAAGTTGTCTGTTTAGACGAAAAATAAAGAATTACGATGTTAAATCGATTTCGACGGTTAAGAAATTATCAGTAACAAACAATAACTGAAGACACATTAGAAAGGACACAGCTTTTATAGTCACAGGTGAAGGGAGATTGATCCCACTGGTAAAGTGAAGGGAGATTATAGCTAATCAGATGAAGTGAAAGTGGGAAAATAACTCAAGATGGTTTCAACAGTGTGGAGGGATAATTCCAAGCTTTATAGAAAAGGACTTATCAGTGGTAAAATAATATATTGAAGTATAGCCACATTTAAAAATTTACCAAATCAGTCACTTTTGATAATTTCGAATTTTTCAAGTACATTCAACATATGTATACTTGGACAAAGTCCCTTTGGACAATAATGAAGAAATTCTACAAACTGTCTATCTGTCAAATCAAAATTGTAACTATGATTGGATTCCTTAAGATGTTTCGCAAATGTAGACATACCCTTATCTTCCCTGAAATCCTCCTGATACTGTTCTATTCTTTCCCTGAATTTCCTACCATTTTGACCGCAATATTCGTAGCCACAAGAACATTTTACATAGTTTATAAAACCCACTTTTATCCTGAACATTGATATTGTCCATAACGGATCCTAGTAATGCTTTAAGACTATTTTCAGTTTTAAAACCTACTTTGTAACCTCCCGATGATAGAATTTTGCCGATTTTATCAGCAATTTTTCCATAATAAGGTATACCTATCCATTGCTTTCCTTCTAAATTTACATCTTCCCTAGCGAGATTGGAAACTTTTTCCCTACTCTTTTTCCTAAGAACCTTATCCCATATGGTATCAACGAGATCTCCTCCATATCCGCTACAAGCAGCTATGCTATTGATAATGGATTTTTCTTTTGATAAATTTTGTTCACTCATTGGAATAGATAGTGCTCGGTTGATCATACTGTGGAAGGCTACATGCTCGTGGACTAAAGGGCACGCCCAGGGACTGAAGAGGGACACTGAAGTATAAGTAGGTTGTACGGCTCGAAGGCAGCAGGTTCATTCCGTGCCGATTTTGAACTTTCCGGATCCCGAAGTGTGGAACCAGTGTTTCGTGAGTTGATAAGTGAAGGTCTAAGTGAGCCAGTCCCCGAGATATGCAGTAAGGTGATCTGTCCTGATTCCACCACAAGAGGATGGTTGTTGATTATGAGGGTGAGACCAGCACGTGAGCCGTGACCATGTGCCCCGGTGCAAGACTATCCTAACGGCCCAAAATCATTTACCTCCCGTATCCATGTCACACACAAGTTGCTCTTCCTTAGATATGAATTTATAGTGTTGTATTCAATTTGTTTGATTTTATTTTATATAAATTAACCTATGCGGCAACATCCAATCAACAACACCCTGCAGTGATCATAATTTCTTAATAGATACCTTTCATTCGCACTACTTTCTACGAGGAGGACAGCATACCTGAAACAAGACGAGATGTTTTAATAAAGGAGTCTTTTATACTCATACCAAGTTAACATATTTTATTCAAACATATCAAGTCGAAAATATATATGTTAAGTATGTTGATAATAAGTCAATTAAATAAAATTGATATTACGCTGTCATGATTATTATTCCTACTCATCCCGATCAGTAAGCAGCTTCTGTTGATGCCGCTAACTATTTACCCATTACGTGGTTACTTTTACTTCGATCTGACGTAAAAGATGACTCTTTGATTGTCCTTTTTTGTACGTTTTCTGGTCCCAGTGATCAGATCTCTATGTTTCACATTATACACAGTTACCTCCATTGGTGTTTTACATATTTCTTTTTTTAGCGAATTTTCTTAAAAAATGGAGTTATTGCAATGGCTCGGAAATTTTGAAAATCAAAATTTTCGAAAAACTTCTTCATTGAGATGCGTATAGATTCCGAAAGATTTGTATATTTTGGTGGTCTAGATGCTCGCATCTCAAAAATACACTTAACATCAAGAAGTCAATCCCTTAGTAAAATATAGATGAATGGAGATGAAGTTAGATGAATAGATCAAAATGACATTCTAAAATATGGCTTAAAATATTTAAAATAATGACGTTTAAAAATATGTGTCGGAGATTGAATTCAAATGCAAAAATATAATATCCCGAGTCTGGGATCGATATCAGAGTTTTCGATATTGTATAACGTTACCCACTAGACTTCAGAGGACTACAGCAACTAGTTAACAATCATAGAACTTCGCTACTAATAGCCGGTCAGAATGTGATTTCCTCACTATTCGCAACGAGCGCTAGTGGCGCGCACCCGCAGAGGGCAGGCTTGAGACACTCCTAACAAACGGAAGGGAAAAGACAGTAGGATGGGAGGAGCTCGCGTTGGGCAGTTGGGCATAATCTTATCGTCGAATACGAATACGATTGTAATCGCGATAACCATTCGTTGATTCTGAGTCAACTGCGATTATATTCGTATTCGTCTGTCGGCGATTACGCGAATACAACCCATAAAAATGCGGCACGGTCATCAATTTCAATAATCCTATAATATGCGAAGCCTTGCTAATATTACCTAGCTTCAAAGGGACGTCCTTAAAGCGAATTCAACGATTGGAGCCCAGCCTATTTGTCTCAAAATAATCTGCTTCAATAGGACGTCCCTCTGAAGCTAGGTAATATTAGCAAGGCTTCGCATATTATAGGAGGGACGCCCTATTGAAATTGAAGACCGTGACGCATTTTTATGGGTTGTATTCGTGTAGTCGCCGACAGGCGAATACGATTACACGAATACGAATATAAGCGCAGTTGACTCAGAATCAACGAATAATTATCGCGATTACAATCGTATTCGTATTCGACGATAAGATTATGCCCAACACTGGTCGGGGGTGCCCGTTTCGGGTCTGGAACATCTCGTTAGACACTACTGGTTCAGAACAGTTTTCCCTCTTCGTGCTTGGTGGTGCCGCCTCACCCGCCTTAATTGATTGATGGAGCAAAACCTTCACGAATCACCCCTTTTACGAAGAAGCCTGAACTGCCTCGAGTGTGCCGAACGCCGTAAAAAATGGAAGCGAGGATAAAACGAGTTGCAGCGATAAGAATAGAAAGTGCAATAAACGTTGAAAGGCGGTAGGAGGGCGGTGGTACGAGGACGAGGTGATGGGATCGATTTTAGCTGACTGACGACTGCAGTTTTCATCCTTTGTTACAAACGCATTTAGTACAGGAGCCCGTGGAGAAAAAAGGTGACCATTAGTTTAAAACGCTAACTCATTTGAAGAGTTCTGGGGAAGAACGGGCTATCATGGCTTTTCCTAGTTTCGAGAAAACCGAATTTGAATGCAAAAAACACAATAAAATGTACATCCTGCGATCAAAAAATCTGAAAGTTTGAAATTATAATGTACCGTATTATAATTATAATTTACCGTACAGGTAAAAGTAATAAAAATGCCAAATTAACTCACGAAATTAATTTTATTGAAATATAACGGGAAAAAAAGTCGAACATCACAGAAAACAGCGAAAGAACGAGCGATAACAGCGCCAACTCCCTTGACAGCGATTGATTTCCACATTTGTGGGTTAATTTCTCGAAATTATTCCTGGCTTTCTCAGTACAAAATATTTTTAAATAAATCAAATCCCTGGATTTCGGGGAAGAGATCGAAATTTTTCTCGTGTAGGAACTTGATGGGAAGTAAAATTCTGATGGATGAAGTGGCTTCTGAGCCAGATCTTTTCTTTTTTTGGCGGATTCGGAGTTACAAATTCGGTAGTAAATTCTGCATTATAGCTCTAACGATAGTAAATAAGCCAATGGCAATCACTATGAAATTTGTCTTCTATCAGCCGCCTTGTCTTCATTGGAGCTTTAGGAATATACTTTGTGTCAAGAAAACCCGGCCAATCAAAATATCTGATTTTGATCATGCCAAAAAATTAATGTATAACACAGAACTAAATGATGAATATTGAATAGAGACAGCAACAGATCGGAAAAGTGGAAGAATTTGAAATGTGAAACACAGCTAACCTGCTGTGATTCAAGGGCTGGGATATATCTAGGATGGGGGAAGTGGCAGCCCTAAGTTAGCCCTTTCTTTCTCTGGACCGCTCCCATAAGCTCGTTCTTTCCCTGTATAAGAAATACTCACCCGGTGTTTTGAAGTATTTAGACTCGTTTATTCCCTGTTTTGAACACACCACCGTGTTCTGCTACCCCGAATACATAAGATACCATTCTCAACTCATTTTGACAAACAAGCGAGTTACCCCCGTTCTTCCCCTGTACCTACTCATCATTTGTTTCGAAAACATCTCCATGGTTAGTTGACAAAGTTCCAGTCATGCAGCATGATCGTATGATTGAATTTTCGTAAATTATCGTAGGCGTTGTATTATGTTAGATTGTTCTGACATTTGAGCTTTTTGAGTGCAAGGAACTTGTTAACTATTAATTTTATGTCAAAAAACGTATTCTACATAATAATCTGCAATTCAAAAAGACTTTTTTTTTAGATTTTGTCAATTTATAGCAAATTTTAATAAAATTTGGGTAGGTACATTTTTCAGCATTATTAAGTACATGCATTTTTTAATGTTCTATTTTACAGTTAATAAACTTTATTTCAGCAATATTCAGTGAAAAATATAATCATAATAATTTTTAGCTGTTTTTAGCCATTTTTCAGCACATTTTTTTAAAATTTGACCAGAGTAATGATGTGCTCAAAAAGTGCTGGCTAACAAACTCATCCTTTCGTTAGGAAAGCTTGATTTTTTGGAGCAAGAACGGACATTTTTATCTCAATCCTAAGGAGAGTCTAAGTCTGGCGTGGCACATAATATATTATATATTTATATATGACACATACATATATAATATATATTAATATATATAATATATATTATATATATATACATATATATATATATATATATATATATATATATATAGGGTGATTCCCTCGCAGATGCAAGAAAAATTTGGGTGAAACTACATCAAAAATGGAGTAAAATGCCGCCAACTGTATATTTTTATCTCAATCCGTTCTCGAGATATGATTTTTTAAAGGTTTTTTCAGGAAAACCGTGTTTTTTTTTCTTTTAAACTCAAATTTCTCCACTTTACTTCATTTAAATTTAACCTTTGACCACATTTTCGGAATCAGCATTAAATTTCCTATAAGAATAGTGTACTTGGGTTCTTAAAAAGTACCATCCGAAGACCCTCACATCAGCTCAAACATTGACAATTTTGAAAAAATATTATTTCTGAAAATCTTTAAAACTTTACTACTCTTTTAAAAAGAATCCTGGAAACTGGAAAATCTCATGAAAACTGCTTCATCTAATATGCTTTCCAACGGTATTATCAATTTTACTTTTATTTTGTTATTTAGGGAAGAAAATAATGTTTTAATGTTAAAAAATGTGGGTTTTTCAATGAAATTGTTGGTTTTCTCGAAAGATGACCCTCCATGAAACAACGAGTATGGGGTCGGTTTCTATGTATTTTTTCTCGCTGGACCGAATGGAAACTCTTGCAGATCTCTCAATTACGTTATAATCGAGCTTTACACTTTAATTAACTAGTTTTACCCCATAACACACATACATTTAATCGTAACAAACAAACTAAACATTTGCGATTTTAAGTGTAAAACTCGGTTATAACGGAGTTGGAGAGATCTACAAAAATGTTACCATTCGATACAGCGTAAAAAAATGCATAGAAACCGACCCCATACTCGTAGGTTCATGGAGGGTCATCTTTCGAGAAAACCAACAATTTCATTGAAAAACCCACATTTTTTAACATTAAAACATTATTTTCTTCCCTAAATAACAAAATAAAAGTAAAATTGATAATACCGTTGGAAAGCATATTAGATGAAGCAGTTTTCATGAGATTTGCCAGTTTCCAGGATTCTTTTTAAAAGAGTAGTAAAGTTTTAAAGATTTTCAGAAATAATATTTTTTCAAAATTGTCAATGTTTGAGCTGATGTGAGGGTCTTCGGATGGTACTTTTTAAGAACCCAAGTACACTATTCTTATAGGAAATTTAGTGCTGATGCCGAAAATGAGTTTGAAAGTTAAAATTAAGTGAGGAAAAGTGGAGAAATCCGAGTTTAAAATGAAAAAACACGGTATTCCTGAAAAAACCTTTAAAAATCATATCTCGAGTACGGATTGAGATTAAAATATGCGATTGGCGGCATTTTACTCCATTTTCGATGTAGTTTCACCCGAATTTTTTTTTTTTTTTTTTCATCTGCGAGGGAATCACCCTGTAGGGTAAACCAGGGATAGACGGACCACTTTTTTTCAAAATTCCGTAATCCTACAATAATACTCGTAGACATACAAAATGTGTTTGGGTGATCCCTATACTGGATTTCCATCCCTCTTTACAGAACAATTACGAAATCTTTGTTTCGCAATAAGTTATACATGAAAATTGAATATTATTGAAATTTGAAAATCGGACCATCTGTCCCACGTACGTGGGTGAGATGGACCACTTAGCAAACAGTACACGGGATAGATGGACCATGGCTATTAATGATTAAAACATAATGTGTGATGCAATAAAATAAGTTTTTAATTAATTTTCGTTGTATGAATGAACTGTATAAAAAATTAACAATAAAAAATCAGAACCATATCAAAAATTTGTTAATAAAAATAGGTACTATCAAGAAAAACAGTATTTTGAAAAAATGGTGTAGTTTTTCAAATTGAAACAAAGTTGTGTTAATCATTTCCACTTATTCTTTTTCCTATCTATCTCACTACACAAATCATACTTTGCCACAAATATTGTGCAGTTTTCATGGAGCCAGCGGCTACATACAATGCATTGAATCCAGTCTGTTATCGTTTTCACCATAACAGGCACATTCGTTTTCGTCCCATTCACTAATATAGTCAATGTCATCTTCAACGAGTATCACGGAGTCTTTTTTTTTCTTTTTGTAACTTTTTGTAACTTGTTCGGTGGTATTTTGTAAGTGCTGGCCTGACGACCTCTGGCAGTTTTCTTCTTCCTTGTCACTTGAATAGGAGAAACCACGTTCAAAATCTTGATGGGTGACCTTTCGTAGGTTGGAGAAGACACGAATCCACAGTTAACCGTACGCCAACAGCTGAGGTACTAGGAATGGGCTGAGTGATTTCTGAGTTCGTAGATATTTAGATGTTACCTTCACAAAATGCTGGAGGTGCAGGATTGCTTACTGCTGGTGAAATCTCATCTGTGTGATTCACAGAAATGCGTATGCGTAATCGGAATCGCTGTTCTGTTGTGAAAATGGCTTTGAAGCTGGTTGCTGCTGGCAGCTACTCAAAGGGAGGAGTGAGGAGTATTTGGTAGGTACTTGGAAAACATTTTCTATATTATTTGCCGAGTAACATCTCATTTTAAAGATTTTTTAGCATCGAACAATGGTGGTACCGGAATTGCGATATCCTATTGCGTTCTTAGAGTGAAACAATGACCATGAAGAAGCGGGATTTTTTCTAAAATTGTCTATCTTCGAATGGAATAAGAAATTGTAATTCCAGCTTTACCATTTGTTCAGTGTTAAGAAATGTTTAAACTAAGATGCTAGAAATAGAGAGGAGAAAAAAATCCTTGTACCTACCCAATACTTTTGAGAGGAGAAAAAAATCCATGTACCTACCGAATACTTTGGGTAGGCCAAACGTTTTTGGATCCCTTTCTGATTTTCATCTGCTTGAACATTAGTATTAGGCAACCCAAAAACGCCCTCCAAGCTTTTCTGAAATGCATGCATATCTTGAAAATATAAGGGGGAGGTTAATTTTGATTACGACTTCCAGTTCTTAAATACAACCAGGATTGGATGACATACATGCCATATTGGGATGGTCCATCTATCCCGTTAGTCAACTGGTCCGTCTATCCCAAATGATTGGGATAGTTGGACTACCGCGCCATTATGCACCTAGGTTACTTTTGAACTAGGTGAAAGCTTCATTCTACTCCTAACGATAGCACCGATGATGCTCGTTGCCGAAAATGAGTGGAAATCATGGTTATCAAAAGTTATATTATACATAACTCAACCTGATAAAAAGTTTTGCTTAACTGTTGCATGGAATTCAACAATATACGTAGAAACCGGCAATAATAAGGGGACCGAAATTCACAGTAGCACTACATCGTTCGCCATGAAGGAAACTGAGTAGCCGTGGCGCTGTCCAGTGACTTTTCGTCGAAACAGCACCCCTGGTCCATCTCTCCCATAGGTCCATCTATCCCTGGTTTACCCTATATATATGAAAAAGTGTTAAACTAGGATTCGTTTCAGAATGCTTCAATTCTGATTTAAATAAAATTTTCCAAGCTATTGCAATATCTTCATTTTCTACGAAAATTCGCTATTAGCCTGTCCTAGGCTATTGATTAAAACCATGGTAGCCTACCACATAAATAACAGAATTGATAAAAATTTTATCTTTGAGTTGATTGCTTAGAACCAGACCAGATATTCAGGTTGCTGTATAGAAAAGCGAAATCCATAAGTCTGAGCTGATTTCGTGATTCATACATTTAATTACTATGCTATTTATCCTACGAAGCCGAAATTAGTAACGGATCCTCTGTGAGCCAAGTAGGATACGATTTTTACTTGCCGAACCACCCGAATCAAATGAGTGAATCCATAACGCTAATTTCTATGCAATTTATCCTACGATGCTGAAATTTGTAACGGAGCCTCTGTGAGCCAAGTAGTATAGGATTTTAGCTTGCCGAACCACCCCAATCAGATGAGTGAAACCATAACGATAATTTCTATGCTATTTATCCTAAGACGCTGCAATTTGAAACGGAACAATTATGAGACATGTAGGAGAGTATATTAACTTGCCGGACCACCCCAATCAGCTGAGTGAACTCTATTCGGCAATTTCTATGCAATTTATCCTACGTCGGAGACAGGCAGAACAGGATTTTAACTTACCAAACCACTCCAATCAGTTGAGTGAGCTCTTAACGCTATTTTGTATGCGAGTTATCTTACGATGCTGGAATTTGGAACGGAGTTTCTGTGAGTTAGGTAGACTACGATTTTCACTAGCTGAACCACCCCAATCAGCTGATTTAGGTCTTAAAGCTAATTTCTATGCAATTTATCCTACTGAACTGAAATTTGGAACGGAACCTCTGTGAGACCGTTTAGAACAGGATTTTAACTTGCCTAACCGCTCCAATCAGCTGAGTTGGACGTCTCTCCGAAATTCCTATTTCATCATTCCTTGTGAAACACTAAGCCACTTGAAAGAAAATGTGCTTACATGCGGCTCACTGCGTGAGTACTGATCTATATTTTTGGATCAAAAGTGTCCTAAATGTCCAGTAAAATATGCTCAGCAGGTTGATCTTAAAAAAAAAAAAAAAAAAAAAATTCTGTTCTAGAACCTTTGATTCGAGCAAAAAGTTCTTGTAACATTCAAGTTATTTGTACATAATATACCTAACTTCATATTTCTTCATAAGACTGCCGTTAAATCTTATAGTTATGTTGTGTTTTTTCTATTGCTCGTTGGATTCTCAATAATACAACGGTATGAATCCAATGTAGAATTGTATCTACCTACTCTTCATCTCGACATTGTGGTTGAACTCCCAGTTCCACGCTGGGGACTCCCGTTGTTTATCTTTAATGTAAAACGTGACGAGGGGGAGCCAAAGCCAAACCCGGATGGTCCTCTCGGGACCGGAATTTCAGGAGGGAAGCTATAGGGAGTTTTGCATAATAATTTATGAATGGATCCTTCATTGCAGACAATTGAAAGTATCCACCAACCCAAATCACCCCCGATTACCCGTGAATCAGCCTCAAAATACGATTTCAGTGAATTTGTGTTTAAATGAATGGGCTAAAAAGCCCAAATGAATATCAGGCTATGAAGTCTACCACTGCGCTCTTTTGGCGGTTACATCTACTATGCGAAAACAGATGAACTATGTTGCAGGATCCTATCGTTTGAAAGTTTGGAAAGAATAAAATTGAGAAATTAATTTACCCAAAATTGTTTTCATGGAAATCTGATTTGATACGTTCTGAAATGATTCCTTAATTTTAAAGCTTTATAATATAATATGCCATTCAGGACTGTCCTTAGGATAAAGATTAAAACCTCCGTTCCTTTGCCGAAAACATCAAACATTTCAGATGAAAGGACGTGTGTTTTTTGTTTAAACTGAATATTACTCAGAAAAACTTGATAACTGAGAACCAGAGCGTTCAGAAATTTTTTGCACACAATTGTGCTAAAGAATGTACTTAAATTTCATTAAAATGCGTAAAAGCAATCGATTAGTAGTAGTTTGTGCGCATGAGCAAACATTAATTTCTTAATTAATTTCGACTCGTACTTTTTTCTTCAATTAATTCTATGCGTCCATGTTACAATATGTGAGGAAGCTCTACTGCCCACCCAACTTGGCAGGCGTTTTTTGTATCTTCTTAACGTAGATCCGATTTATGTTTTGAAAATCGAAGCCGAACGGACTGAGATTTGATATTTTGAATTTAATTTTCGTCTCCCTGAAGAAGCCCAGTTCCTGGGGAGAAATGTTGGGGATTGATAAAAAAAACCAATTGAAAGGCTGAAAGGCCATTTTTGTATAGTTTTGCTCATACGTTCATGCTGCATGTCTTCGAACTTTCAAAATTTATAAGTATTGAAAAACTACTCCTTGTCCGGTCATCGCGGTGTCGCACTGACATTGATGAACGAATTGGCCGATACCTTGGAAATTATTACCAAAGTATCCTGAACCCTGTTAATGATCGAAAGTGTATTTTACTCATTATATTTCACACTCTATTCGGAAAGACGTGCGAAACGTTATTCTTAATTCATGTTTTTTTTTTAGTGTTGCATTTACTACGAAAATCATCTCGTTAACTCCTATATATTGACTATTGTTTCCCGAATTTCTCACGGGCTTTAACATACGGTAATAGATGGGGATCATTTGAATTTTTCCCGGTGTTCCCAAAGAACAGTTTTTCGGCCTCACACATAACAACCTAACGGGTACGGGTTCACCTTCCCGCATGCACCTTGAGCACGATTGTCTCAATTATGGAATATAATACAACATTCAATACTCCTAAAAATAGCATAAAAAATATGAAGCTAAAAAAAAGTACTATAGGCGAAACCTACCCAACTTTTTTCCACATTTAAAACGAACAGATAACTGATCCGATTCATAATTTTAGTTTAAATTGAGTTATTATGTCACAGTTAAAGATGCGTATAGGCATGGTCGTACAGAATACAGGCTTTTCGTTACCTACTCTCCTCACTATATTTACTTTGAACATATTGAAATTTGAAAACTTTGTGTACATTTACCGACCAAAGTTATGGCAAAAAATAAATAAATTAATAAATAAAATAAATACCTATATACAAAATATACGGCTAAACTAACTAATTTTAGGATTTTAACCAATTTTTTTCAAGCTCTTAATAATTTTTCTCCACTAGATTTTAAACCATATTTAACGGTTCTTACTGTTTTTCTGTTAGAAAACAGCAAGGCAGGTTCTTTTTTTTTTCAAGTCCCAATGAAATTATAGCGAATTTAAACCCAATTTTGTGAATAAATTTCAAAACATTTTTTAATGTTAAATTTAGTTATGTTACATTTCAAAACGTTTTTTATGATGTGATATTCTAGTATAAAATGAAACGCTTTTGCACAACGAATATCACATGAGCTGAGATACGCATGCACTTAAACTGGTGGTCGTTTTAAAGGGGCACTTCCTTTCATCCCGTTCTTCCTCCTCATCCTTCTGCAACTTCCCTCATGCTCTAGAGCCGGCGTGGGGTAAACCTGGGCGTCCTCCCCACTTCTTTCATTTATTTATTTATTTTCTCAAATTAATGGTGTGCCCCCTCCGCCTTTGAGGGGAGTTTTCTATGTGGTGTGTCCGCAAATCCTTGTGACAAGGTTATTTTCCACAGTATCAGATTTGGATGAAATTTTCAGGCGATGTGCGGGCTAGGAGGTTGACGGTCCCCTATCAGTTTCATCGTTCTTGACTCAATACCTCACACTGCGCATGCGTAAACGTAAATTCTACCAAGCATAATTTTCTTACACCCTAGTCGTCCGAGCTTGCTCAAATTTGGATAATAGTTGGGGAATGACAATTTGATCATCTTATATCAATTTCAACATGATTGAATCATCAAT
Organism: Adelphocoris suturalis; assembly: GCA_030762985.1. NCBI lineage: Eukaryota > Metazoa > Arthropoda > Insecta > Hemiptera > Miridae > Adelphocoris > Adelphocoris suturalis. The sequence goes on along the minus strand of CM061043.1, from coordinate 48,357,277 downwards.
AACCACTGCGCATGCGCCATATGACATCCTTGTGACAAGCTTATTTTCCACAGTTTTCATCCGATCTGGATGAAATTTTTAGAGAATGTGCAAGCTAGGTTGTAGACGGTCCCCTATCAGTTTCATTGCTGCGAAATCAATACTCCATTCTACGCATGCGCAAACGTAAATTCCATTATGCTCCATTTTTTCATTCCCTAGTCGTCCGATCTCGCTCAAATTTGGATGATAGTTGGAGGATGACGATTTGATCATCCCGTATCAATTTCAACATGGTTGTATCATCAATAGCTATGCGCATGCGCCAAGATAAAATCCTTGTAACGACCATAGGTGTGTGTGTGTGTGTCTGTGTGTGTGCCAATCAGTCTTGCTAGTGTTCCCAGTTCCTCATTCTTCGGTTTTCTCTCTGGCTTTCGTTTCGTTCGGAGACTCTCGCGGAATTAAAAAGTCGTTTGACTATCACCCGCTATTGTCCGGAGGTCGAGAAACTACTCGTCTGGTACACGCGATTGTCCCACCGACGTAGGTCGCCAGATATAAAAATGCCGTTTTCTGTCCGAGGACGTAGATAACCTCCCAGAAGTAATGGTTTGCTAGCGTGCACACACCTTCTGTATTGTGTTCAGCTCTTTTGTCTCTATTCAGTAAGCGAAATTTCTATAGTCTGAGGAATTCAACATTATTGCGCTACTATTTCTTTTACTATAGATTTCTTGAAAAGAGAATTCCATTGAACTTGTATCAGCTGATCTGATCGTCCAAGTTTATAAAGCGATTTTTACTATGTTCACACAAGTTCTCATCTACGTTCATGCTGACTTGTCTGTTTCCTGACCTTAGGAAGAGCGAACGGAAGAACGTATAGCGATTCGAGTTGAGGAAACCCACTTTTCCAGGAAGACCTTCCCAAAAAGCAGGTATTTTGGTTTTTTACTCTTCTAAGCTTGAGATAAAATTATGCGCAGAAGATACAGGCACCGATGAAGATCGAACCTTTTACAGATCAGAAGACCTCAAACTGAGTTATTATTCGTGACCCTCCTACATTCTACGAATTATTTACCACCCTCCCGACATTTTCTGCCGAGCCCGGAAATTCATTTTTAAAAAGGCCTCATCCCTGGTCTGGGAGTCCTTTACCAATAAACGTCACTGTGGGGGAGCTCAACCCCCCCCCCCCCCCCCCCACCATCACCGAAGGACACTGCGTTAGAAAGAAAGAACAGGCAAAGAACAGGCGAGAATGCTTAATGTCACCGATTTCGAATTGACAATCTATGTTTGGAAAGGATAAACTAAACATTAGTAGATTGAAGATGGATGCTGGATGGCAGATGGATGCTACTGACTGATGATTGGTCCATTGGGGCTTTGAACAAGAGAAGCTCGAGGTAGAGCGCAGCACGTAAACAAGGACCTTACCGATTCGCTCTTCTTTTATAGCTATATATATATATATATATATATATATATATATATATATAGTATATATGAATTCAAACTGGTGAGTGGAGGGTGACCCTCCATTAGGTGAGTGAGAGTGAACACACACACTCAGGCTTTGTCTATGAATTCCGCCCTTAATTTCTGTTTTCCTAACAGTCACTCACACCGCCAGGATCATAAATCTTCGAGGCGCCGGGACATAAATCCGCCGCAACAACACAAGAACCACTCACATGTCGTCCCGCTTCCATTTGAATTGCCGAATAATAACATTATTTCAGACTTTTGAGTATGAAAAAGGGAAGCTTTGTATACTTTCTAATCAATATCGTAGGTACCGTATTGAGGCATACTATTCATCATTCTATGGTAACCATCATTATCATTACCTATTATTACCTACACATAATTTCCCTTTTATCTCTGTACTTGGCTACTAAACGGTCTCAGTGTGTGTGTATGATGAGGCTGTTTCTACTTCAATCTAGAGCTCGCTGTATTGATCTATTATAGAACTACTATGTTAAGTGATGAAATGCCAAGGATCGAAATTATGAGGAGCGGGTATGTTGAATAGTTGCCATCTTTCTGGAGAGATGCCTATCAACGAATATTGCTTCAAAAATATTAGGTAAGCACCTACCCAATTAGTTGTTGCACTGATTTTCAAACGATTATGATTTAATCTAAATGCCAACTCGAGCGAATTCATTGTTATAAGTAGAAATAACCGCTCACAAAAGCTCCACAGCCGTATTGATATCACAGCTAATGGAGATCAGCAAGTGTAACTTGCTATATTTTTGGAGTTTAAACACAAGCCACCACAGGAGGAGTTTAAGCTTTGGAGAAAGACGATGAGCTGTAATCTCCGTCAGTTTCCAACCTTTTCGAGCCAAAACTCGTTTGTGTTCTAGGTGGAAGTGGGCCTTGGAGCACTGCTTCTATCGATACGTAAGCACAAGAGACCTGTTCACTTGTTGCCCATGATGTAATAGAGATAGCCGGACTTTATGGTCCTGAAAAAAAGCAAGAAGCCGTAGAAAAGATTTCAAACAACGTACTTCAAGGCTATCGTTCGGCAAGTTGAGGCCCCTAACAAGATCAGCTACAAGATCGAGGGTGCAAAAGAAAAGGAAGCTCGGAAAATGAAACTCGACACTGTGTGCAGGGAGGCCGTAGATGTGAGAGCGAGAGATCATGCAAATGAGACAGACGCTGATTGCACATTTGGCGCAGGACGCGGTGGGCGTGGTCTGCTATGATCCGGCGCCTTTTGTGTTCGGATGATTTATTCAAAAAACCCCTTCGAGGCGTAAGCGAGGCGCCAAATCGGTGAGTCCTTGACTTCGCGACATGGGTATCACTCACTACCGTCTGAGGGGGGAATTCGGAAAAGAATAGTTATTAACTCAGTAATTTGGAATAATCATCAACCAAAACCTATTCCAAAGTTAATTGCCAACAATTAAACCTTCCCACGGTGAAATCGCAAGTAATAATATACACTACGGTTGCTTTTGACGTATGCCTTTGTAAAATTACGGTTCCTAAATTCCAAATGCGGGGAAGATGTGGGGACGGTCCCATTGTCTACATTTCTGTTTTTGGAATGTGTTTGAATCCCAAAACTCTTTCCTAAGCTGTTGTCACCTTTAGGCACTTTTTGGTGTATTATTTTCAATAAAAACCTTTATAATCGACAAAAAATAAAAAATAGCCCTTTCTCAAAATTACTTGCTTCAAATTTCAAGTCATTGTGAAAAAAGTCCCAGTCATGCAGCATGATCGTAAGGCGAATAATTTACTTAATATATCATATTTCATTATATTACATTGTTTTGAAATTTGATCACTTAAAAAAAAAAAATTTCATTTTTTGCATTACAACATATTGTATACAGCCATACAGTAATTATGATATCTTACATTATTTAACGAATTTACCTTTATATTGTTATATTACATGTTGATATAAACTTAAAAATTTTTCACTATAAATTAAAGTGTTTGTAGATGACAATATCACTTAACATTTTAAAATAATGTTTGTATTTCTTTCCAATTCACTAAAGAAGACACCTCTTTGGTTTTGAAATTCTGGGCATTCCATGATTGCGTGTTTGAGGGTTCCATTTGGATGTCCACCTTTTTGGCATGGCGGGTCTTCATGTACGTTCATGCGGTGCAGGTATGCATCACACAAAATTTGATAACTTGGAGTGCAAAGAAATTGTTGCTTACCAATTTTAAGCCAAAACAACTTGTTCTAAATAATATACTCCAATTCAAAAAATTACCAAGGGATTTTTAGCTTTTTTCTCCTATGTATTATAGATAATTCAGCAAATACTAATGAATGACATTCAAGTAAAGATTTCAGCATAATATTATGTCGTTTTCAGCCATTTGTATGCATTACAAATACAATTTGAATATTTTATTAATTTTAAAACGAAAATTAAACCCCCCCTACCTTCAACAACATGATAAAAGGTACATCACATATAAACCATGACAAGAGGATGGGTCCCCCAAACAATAGAGCTCTGACGAGGCCAATAGGCGAAAGCGCTTATCTTGAATAAAAGTACATAATACGAGAAGCTGACTCATTCTCACCCTCAACAACCCTAGGTAGTTTTGTTTCCTAAAAGAATTCGAATGAAAAATAAGATAAAACAAACAAATAAATAAATAATGGGAAAATAATTAAAACATAATATTTAAATTTTTTTAAAGTTCATTTGCCGTCAGTCCAAAACTACTGGAATAAAGTTTGTGGAACTTGAGTCAAATCACATTGTTAGATCTGAATCCTCGACGTTATTTTCAATCAACCCGAAAAGGTAAAAATGAAGGGTAGAAATATTAAAAAATCCGAATAAACTCAACGAACAATGAATCGAACGAGACCACCCGGAGCATCCTACGACTAACCGTTCGCGCTAGAGTATGTATGTTTTGAATACATACCTAAGGTAACTAAATCCACAATGAATTCAGGTAAAATCTCGTAAAACAAAAGCTCAGAAATGAGGAAGAAATTGTAATCTTTTTTCAAAACTAATGCCAAACACCCAAAAGGTCTTATCGAAACACTGGGTTCCGCATGACTAAAAGGAACTTTTTATAAATTTGGTTGATATCTGTGTGGGTTATTCCAGACTATAACATACATGGTCATAGCACTGAAGGTTATTCCAAATTTTCGTCCGACAGAAAAACATAGCTAGTTCAATACCCCGCGGATTTTTTTCACATATTATGGTTTTCGACTAGGTTATATTGCGACCAGGGTAGCCAAAGCCATATCCATGTCACAATGTATCAGCTTGTAGCGTTGATACTGTTTGAACCGTTTCAACTTTTGATAATTATTTGTCGTGCGTTTACCTACCTATGAAATAATACGTTTGATTAGTTGGTGAAGCTGGAGACAGATAATACCTAAAACCGCTGCTGATTATTGCACTGTTTTTATTTTTAAAAATTCCCTGACATTTGGGGTTTTTTTTTCGAATTCCATGACGCACAGAATTACCCCACATTTTCAGGTTTTCCCTGACTTTTCCAGTTGGGGGCCACCCTGAATGAGTAATACTTGCAATCGAGCTAAATCACCTTCAATCAAAGATCTTTTTTGGATCACTCAATTCACCTTTCAACATCACTCCCTCGTGATTCAATACCCTCTTTGTCATCGAGTTGATGAATTGAAGTGAATTTTAGTTTTTTTTTTTAGCTCTGCACTTGACTCTCGACAAGACCTCTGTCTTCACGGTCGTTAAGGTTCCTTGAAGTCTTCCTCACGAAACTCTTCAAAAGATGCACCTTCCCTTTCCATCCGACAAGCTTCACGTCGGACAAAGCACTCACCTACTGTACCTCCCGACAAAAACGGGGGAGTTCTACTCTTTTTTCGTCGTCATCGTCAACAAAGTCGTCGCAAAAAAAAAAAAAAAAAAAAAAAAAAAAAAAAAAAAAAAAAAAAATGGTTTCTCGTCACTTTTACTCTATTGAAGGTGTAAAAAGGCGACGTTTTTCCGTTCATTCATCCTTGAACGTGTAGTTGCTGACAATCCGGAGCTATGAAAAAATCTCTTTTTCATAGGGGTTGACACATCAAGAAGATTAATCTCCACTATTCCTTGGATCGCATTGAATACACGAGAAAACGGGATATAGAGGGTTGTGTTACTAATTATCAGGCGGGAGAAATTATTCTAGATTTAAAAAAAATCTCAGAAGTCCAAAATTTTACGAGCTGCACCAGTAGCTCATACTTTCACCAAAGCAATGGTTTAGCAGAAGCAGCTGTGAAGTTTGCAAAGTCCATTTTGAAGAAAAATTCTTCTGACTCACCATTTTTTTTTAAATGTGTCAACTACTGTTCATTGGACTTTGGACTCCGTCCAATTCAAGCGAAAATTAATTTGAATGATACAACTGCGTTTTGTTTCTGCATTGACTATCACCCCCCAACCCCCACCACCACCATTCCCATTGCCACCACAGGTGAAATAGGCTATAACTATTCAACTCTTACCACTTTCTTATCAATTAAGCATTTACCACAGCTTTGTCTATTGCGAGTACCCCCCCCCCCCCCCCCTCCACCCGCGCTTTTTGTAAGCCCCCGGAGTGTTATGGATATGGGTAGGTTCTTGCAATTTATCGTCTCTTGAGGCTGATGCCCCTAAGGTTACACCGGGAGCTTCTCAGTTTTCAGGATATCATCTGTGTGTAGCAAGCTAATCGCCTCAACACTTTGAAGGGGTAAATACTCCATCACATCACCTCCATGTCATAAATTAGAGGTAGATTATGTAAGAAATCAACATTAGAGCCCCCAAACCCTTTTTTCAGGACGTAAGGTACCTTGTCGGTGTGAACTTACCGGCCCCGGCTGCAAACGTAAAAGGCTCCTACGTATGTATTTTAGCATCATAGGTTGAACAACTAATTGAAACATTTGCCTCAGAGCCCCCTTAGTTAACCACCAGGTGGCGACGGATTTTTATCGACATACTCATAACTCAGCAGTGAGGTTGGTTTCACCTTCACAGGTTGAACGAGAAAACCAGAAACGTGACATTTTTGAGGCACATGGGACAGATAATTTTTTAAAATATGTCAACCAGTGTTCATTGGACTTTGGACTCTGTCCAGTTCAAGCGAGAATTAATTTGAACCCCACATTCCCAGTCTGCATTGACGATCAGAAACTAAATTGTAGCGTTGCCTTTGCAACGAACAGCTGTAACTTTTTAATTTCTCCCTTGATGGGAAAAACAATAGATCATGGATATGTCTATTACCTAATGCTTACAAGTACCTACTACTCAATAGTATACTTATAATGTACCTAGTGCCTTTTTTCACATTATAAGTTCATTATGGTTACTTAGCAATATTAGTTTATAATTTAGCGTAATAAATCAGCTTTCCTTGAAATTACAATGACTTAGGGATCAAGGATGTGATAAAATGGGAGTATTCCAAAAACTGGCGAACGATTTTCCTGCTATGAAAACGGAGGAAGTTAAACTTCGCTAGTAACGCATTGGTTGTACGTGAAAATTACCTAATCTAAAATAAAGCTTCCTTAACAATTTTTCGGGCTAAAAACACTTTTTTTTTTTTTTTTTTTTTTCAATTTTTTTACACAATTTCTCTAACTAGGTACCCCAGCTATAAGACACATCCATGTCAAATTATTTTCTGATTGTATTGTACGGAGGTAAATTCACACTGTGGCAGGCCGGATTTGAATCGCGATCGCTGCGCACTATTCTGAATTTTCACTAAGGGATTGAATACCTACTTGATGTTATGTAATTTTGAGATGCGAGCTTGCGAGCATCCAGACCACCAAACTATACACATCAACTAATCTATATTGGACCGAACCTACCTACATACCGCCAGGTTCACTGCGATAGCGATTCGAATCCGGCCTGTCCCGATTTCCTTGTTTCATAAAACTCATAACAGCAAAGATCCCAAGGAACGTTTGATGAGATCCAGCCAAAAGAACGCCCACAAAATCTATACAAATTTAGTAAAGATCCGATTCGAAGGTTGAAATAAACGGACTCCGTATATGTGTAGCTGTTTACAGCAACAATTATTTTATTGTCAATGGAAACTTGCCATGGAAACCAGATTTTTAAATGACTTTTTATCAAATATTCATCTACTTTATTGTCACTGGAAACTATAGTTATTGAAAACTGGATTTTTCTGTGAAAGTATAACGACTTATAAAAATACTTATCTAATTAACAACTTCTACCAGGTGCAAGAGAAGTCAATTTCGGAGAGTTTTCGTTTGGTGGAAGACAATATTCTCAAATGTCTGAAAAGGTGGGGTTCTCAGTGGCTGATTTGCTTGTGATCTCCATTCTTTGGTGCTTTGACTTAACAAACGAATGGCTGACTAGTATGAGCCACTACACCTCACAAGTCCTGTTCCCCGATGAAAAATTCCGTTCGACCTACTTCGAAACTCACGAAATCTGGATCTTCTTCACGAAATGTTTCGCGACCATCGTATTCGCTCTTTTCATAGACGCGTACAATCACAAGTTCACCATGATCCTAGCCGTTCTGTGCTCGTGCTTATTGATCCCGATCATCGCTGTGGTTATCTGCATAACCAAGAACGCACAAGCAGCAGTACTCTTGTTTTGGTCACGTTCTGCAATATATGTCATTAGTCCTGCAGTATACTGTCTCATCTTCAATCAAAACCTCCTTCCTATAAGGAAGACTGTTCGCCGATTAGTTGGATCATTCCAAATTGTTGAGACATTGATTGGCAAATATTTGATTTTCTTGTGTATACCAAAAACAGCAATCGGCACAGATTATGAACAGTTCGTTTTGATAGTTGATTGGGTTATCATTACACCACTTCTAATCACGCTGATAACTTTAGTTGAAAGCATTAAGAAATTAGTGGCTGGCGACTTTATGAAGGAAAAAGGTTTTAGAAGAATAATGCAAGGTATCAATAATGACATAAGAGTTCAACCCCCAAAAAGAAATGGAAAAAGTGCATTGCACGTCATGTTCTTCGTATTACTACTTGTTCCCGCCTTTACACTCACTGCTTTAGAAGCCTCACTCGGCAGTCCCAACCCTGGTGATGAAGCACCAGATTTAAACCCTACACTGAAGCACATCATGTATGCAGCACAAATAATGGTGATACCACTTGTTGAACTTATCATATCACTTCTTCCTATGATCAAAGAATCGGTATCCGAGATATTGTGTCTAGGAACTGCTCACGTTGCAAATATTGCGGTACTTATATTGTTAATATCGAGAATGGACCGTGAACCGGAGGTTAGAGGTATATTAAGTTCAAACTTTCTAGCAGAACGGCAAGCTCCAGCACGAAAAGGATTGATTTGCGACGACAAAGGTTGTGAAATATTTCCAGTGTTTCCAGGAAAGTTTTCATTCTTGATCATCAATCCCAGCACTTTCACAATAACAATGAAGAATGATCCACCAATAATTATAAAAGAAGGGACTGGTAAGACTTCTTTCTATCGGATTGGAAGAGTTTCATTACCAGCCAAACAAACAAACGTAACTGTCAAGTTCTCTCTCACAGTAGAAGGAACAACGACTACGCCGAAACCCACTTTGGAAAAGGAGATTGTAATCTTTGAGAAAAAACATTATTTCATTATTATTACAGCGAATTCAACTCATATTAAATGGATGGATATCGAATTCCCAGAAAAATATCCACCTGAAGTGCGTTTTTATCCTCAGCTCACTTTCTTGAATACGTTTACGGATGAGGTGATAGATGGGATCCCAGTTCAATCTTACTTCGAATACCGAATCAATTCAAGTGAAAACGAGTTTGAAGAGCAATACCCATTCCCAGCAGTTGGTCGCTATGACATTGTGAAGTTGCCAATAGGGACGGTACAGATCTCTTTTACTTACATGGGACCGAGCGAGCATCTGGCTAAGTTATTTGGAACAGATACCATCATAACAACTACTGAACCATACGGCTTGTATTTGGTTATCGTGGGACGAAAAAAGAACATGTTCTTGTATTTCCTTAAAATAATTGCCACTCAGAAAGTAACGACAACAACCATGAAGATCATCCCTGACAAAGAGCCCGACGCTGTAGAGAAGTCCTCTTACGCCGTTTTGGGAGCTACTTTGGGCGTCACAAATGTAGGATATACACATTTCTTATGGGTAGAGAGTCCTGTACGACTGAGGACGTTCGTTATCGCAGGGTTTAAGGTATTGAACAGTCTGGCAGGCTGGGTAACTGAATGGTGTGTGGGGGACACATTAACCCGACCGAAGGCCATCACACTCCTGATACTTCAGATGACAACAGCAATTTGGCATATAGTACTTAGTTGGATATTTGAAACAAGAATTAAACAAGAAACTTCATCAGTTGCTCGAAATTAGTTATGCCGTGTGCTTCGATTGGTATCCCTAAGCATTTAAAAATAAAATTTTTTAACGTCGTTTAAATTGTATAAAATCTGACATATTTCTATTCTATCTATTTATGCCCGCTTGTTCTGTAGTTATGCAACGATGAAAACATACTGTTGTTCTTATGCTAGCATAATAACTTTTTTCAACCCGTAAGATAATTAGTGCAGTCGATCTAATCCGAAATGCAGCGAAGCATCACCAAAAATTTGCTACTGATATTTTAAGTGTCACGAAAGTAGCGTGAAAACAGTCACTGCCTACCTAAACTCTAAAAAAGAGATAATTTGCTAGGAAGCCTCTTTTGGACATGAAGACCTTATCATCTCTATCTGGTCTTTCCTGATCAGCTGAAGAGAGCTAAATTCTCTCCTTTTCGCCCGTCGATACTGAAATTTGGTATTTTAAAGGTATTTTATTCTTATTGGCATAGTAATACCTTACATCCATCGATGAATTGCATTATTATAATGACAAACAATCATATTTTGCAATCAAATCAATAAAAATTTAAAATTGTACCTTCACGTCCGAAAAAATTGAATGATAGGCTAAATACCAATTTTTTAAGCATTATTTATTATTTTTGTTATCTTATTATCAATTTTTTTCTTGAAAAACTATTGTTGCAGTATTTTACAAGCAAGCGGAGTAGGGCGCGCGACACCTAGGCTAAAGTAAGCGGATTAAGCTTTTCTTAAGCGAATTTTCGTTAAAAATGGAGCTATAGCAATGGCTCGAAAAATTTTAAAATCGACATTTTTGAAAAATTTATTCATTGAAATCCTTTTTGAGGCATTCTGAAACGATTCTTGAATATTGCGCTTGTATAATTGTATATAAGTTTATCATCCCAGAAGATAACTCTTCTTAGGGTTTATATAAAAACCCCGTTCACTTCCATTGTAAATTAAAGGACGAGTTTGTTGGCCAGCACTTTTTGAGCCAAATCAAGTCGTCAAATCAAAACAAAAAAGACGAATCGACAAATTTCAATAAACTGGAAAATGTGCTCAACAAAGACTAAAAATGGCCAAAAACGGCCAAAAATCATTAAATTTATATAATTTTCAGCAGAATTTTAGTCAAAATCAAATTATCAACAATTAACTAGGACATTAAAAATTTATTGAAAAAAAGAAGAAAAAAAAGCTGAAAAACGTAGTTGAATTTTATTTAAAAAATAAATCTTTCTTGAATTGTCGAGTTTTATTTACTATGAGTTGTTTCCATAAAATTTGTTACTAACGATTTCTTTGCGCTCGAACTGCTCAAATTTCTAAACCATTAACCATATTTTATACGATAGGTAGTCCTAGAAAATTTGCTTATACGATCTTGCTGCTTGACTGGAACATTATCTTATATAATTATTATTTATTTTATTTTCCTATTTTATTTATTTATTTTCATTCGTTTATTCGGTTGTACTTTTACCAGCCTCATCACAATCTTCGAAAGGGGAGCCTACTGACTCAAGAGCTAATCTTTAAGACTTGAGTCTTGAGTGTTTTTTTATTGTTATTTTTTTTATATTTTTTATATAATTAATTTTTTATTGAATTTAGAAATCGGTTTTGTAAATTATTTGTATAAGTTAGTGGTGATTCGGTAAACCAGTTGCGCCTGATTATACAGGGTGATTCCCTCGCAGATGCAAAAAAAAAAAAATTTGGGTGAAACTGCATCAAAAATGGAGTAAAATGCCGCCAACCGCATATTTTTATCTCAATCCGTACTCGAGATATGATTTTTTAAAGGTTTTTTCAGGAATACCGTGTTTTTTCATTGTAAACTCGGATTTCTCCACTTTGCCTTATTTAATTTTAACTTTCAACCTCATTTTCGGTATCAGCATTAAATTTCCTATAAGAATAGTGTAGTTGGGTTCTTAAAAAGTACCATCCGAAGACCCTCACATCAGCTCAAACATTGGCGATTTTGAAAAAAATAATATTTCTGAAAATCTTTAAAACTTTACTTCTCTTTTAAAAAGAATCCTGGAAACTGGCAAATCTCATGAAAACTGCTTCATCTAATATGGTTTCCAACGGTATTTTAAATTTTACTTTTATTTTGTTATTTAGGGGAGAAAATAATGTTTTAATGTTAAAAAATGTGGGTTTTTCAATGAAATTGTTCGTTTTCTCGAATGAAGACCTTCCATGAACCAACGAGTATGGGGTCGGTTTCTATGTATTTTTTCTCGCGGGATCGAATGGAAACTCTTGCAGATCTCTCAACTACGTTATAATCGAGTTTTACAATTTAATTAACTAGTTTTACCCCATAACACACATACATTTAATCGTAACAAACAAACTAAACATTTGCGATTTTAAGTGTAAAACTCGGTTATAACGGAGTTGGAGAGATCTATAAATGTTACCATTCGATACAGCGTGGAAAAATACATAGAAACCGACCCCATACTCGTAGGTTCATGGAGGGTCATCACATTATTCAACATTAAAACATAATTTTCTCCACTAAATAACAAAATAAAAGTAAACTTGATTATACCGTTGAAAAGAGTATTAGACGAAGCAGTTTTCATGAGATTTGCCAGTTTCCAGGATTCGTTTTGGAAGAGTAGTAAAGTTTTAAAGATTTTCAGAAATATTCTTTTTTCAAAATCGTCAATGTTTGAGCTGATGTGAAGGCCTTTGGATGGTACTTTTTAAGAACCCAAGTACACAATTCTTATAGTAAATTTAATGCTGATTCCGAAAATGTGGTCAAAAGTTAAAATTGAATGAAGTAAAGTGGAGAAATTTGAGTTTAAAAGGAAAAAACACACGGTTTTCCTGAAAAAACCTTTAAAAAATCATATCTCGAGAACGGATTGAGATAAAAATATGCAGTTGGCGACATTTTACTCCATTTTTGATGTAGATTTACCCAAATTTTTTTTTTTTTTTTTTTTGCATCTGCCAGGGAATCACCCTGTATAGTATGTTCTTCATGTTTCTGACAATTTTAGATTTGTTGCAGTTATGAGCTGCATGCTCCTACACGCTTGCCCCAGCTGGCCCAACCCCACCCACCATGACGGCTCCCAGAGCTACCCGCCTATTGCTGTCTGGTGGGTCTTTGAATGTAGTAGGGATGCCTCCACTCACTTACGAGTAGTTATCATTATTAGCCAACCTGTTTGGACAGTTTCGTTTTCGTAAATTCTAGATCCTTCTTTCCTTTGCCTCCTGAATTATTTTTCAGATTGCAGATTGGAAACGTATGAAACGTCGATACGAATAATAATAGCGATATGAACATAACTCTCCACCCTGGTTACGGAATGCGTACAAGTAAACCATAAATTGAACTTGATGTAGGCTCTGCTTTGTTAACTAAAGACAATTAAAACGTCATTAATATCGAATTTCCCACAAGAACCAGTTTATCACATTTATATTTATAATTACTTATCTGGTGTCATGATATCTGGTGACAAGCAACTATGCTTGAGATTTTTTTTTTTTTTTTTCTTTTAAAGCTTTTATTGCACCGAGTAATCTCATTAACAATATAAATCTGACTTATATTACTACAAAAACTATTCAGGACCTAAGATGCATAACTTTGTCCCTTGTCTTTCGAACATATCACATTCACTTCCTACACAAGCTCATGCGGTTTCAAACGCTTAAGGCCTCGAGTTAGATCTTGCACATCCAGGAGCTTTACAGCTTCCTCATTCACATGATCTTTTAGTCTGGCAAGATGAGCCGTTGCTGGCTTTTTGATCACCTCATCCACACTGTCAACGTGATGTTCATGGTGGAGTGCCTCATTCCGGAAGTACCATGGCGCATCAGTGATACATCGTAGTACAGAGTTCTGGAAACGTTGAATGATCTGTCTATTGGTTGAAGCTGTGCAGCCCCACAACTGCGCTCCCTACATCTAAACTGGCTTCAGTACTTGATTGTAAAGAAGCAGCTTGTTACCAATGGTCATGGTGGATCGTCGGCCGATTAGCCAACACATCCTTCTAAGTTTCAATGCGAGCTCAGTCCTCTTCTTTTTGACATGTTCCTTTTACCTGAGCTGGGCGTCTAGCATCATGCCCAGGTATTTGGCTTCATTCGAGTAGGGAATCGCCACGTTGTTGAGGAAAGCAGGGATGTAGTTAATCTTCCGGTTGGTAAAATCAACGTGCACCGACTTGGCCTCATTCAATTTGATCCTCCATTTTGTTGTCCAAAGACTGATTTTGGAGATGGACTTATTGAGTTTTGATATTGATTCATTATTGCTGTCACCAACTGCCAGGACAGCAGTGTCGTCTGCAAATGTTGCTGTGGTGTTATGTTCAACTTCTGGTAAGTCACTGGTGTACAGAAGGTACAGGAGTATGCTTGAGATGAAATATCGGTGTGGAAAATTAAAAAATTCAGCGAAACATCCGGTCGATCATTATTGAATCAGGACGTAGCTAAACAACACATTTTGTAATGAAGAAACCAAGTAAACTTGTAGCTAACAAAAACATTGATTAGAGTAATATTTACACCATTAAAGCCCACAAATATGGGGGTCATAACAATAATCTCTAATGCCTGAAAGCACTGAGTTCAGGGTGTCTGATTTCGTTGTGATTTCATTTCTTTGGATAATTGAGTTAGTCAACTATTGGCTTATAAGTTTAAGTCAATACACCTCTCAAGTCGTATACCCCAACGAAAACTTCCGCTCAGCCTATTTTAGTGTACATGAAACCTGGATCTTCTTCATGCAATGTTTTGCCATCGTCGGACTTGCGGTCTACGTAGACGCGTATGATCATAAGTATATTACGGTCTTCTCGGTTTTGTGCTCGTGCCTAGCCATTCCGTTCATCGCTGTGGCTGTCTGTATAACGACGTTCGCACCAGCAACAGTACTCTTGTTTTTTTCAGTTTCCGGAATATACGTAGTTAGTCCGGCAACGTATTGCCTAATCTTCAACCAAAACCTTGATCCTTCTAGGAAAGCTGCCCGTAGATTAGTTATGGTTTTTGAAATTTCTGAGATACTAATTGGCAAATATCTGGTTTTCTTGTGCATTCCAGAATCGGCAAGCGGTGCTGAAAATGAAAATCTTGTTTTAATAGTTAATTGGGTGATCTTAACGCCTCTTCTAATTACGCTAATAACATTAATTGATCGAGCGAAGAAATTTGTTACTGGTGATTTCGTTAGAGAAAGAGGCATTAAAAGAATACTGCAGGGTATTCAAGATGATATGGTAGACCAACCCTCAACCAGAAGAGGAAGGAGTCCTTTACACGTGACGTTTTTCGTCTTACTGCTACTTCCTGCGCTTACACTTACTATTGTGGACGTGGCACTCAGCAATGCAAACTCTGACGACGAAGCACGCGCTCAAAGCCCTACCCTCAAACACATTGTGTACGGAGCTCAAATAATGACGATACCCGTTTCAGAAATTATCGTCACATTCCTTCCGGTCGTCAAGGAAACAACATCGGAAATGTTGTGTCTAGGAATGGCTCATGTTGGCAACATTGTCGTACTTACGTTGTTGATATTTCAAATGGATTACGTACCGGATAACATTCCAACATTGAATTCGAACTTCAGAACTAAACGGGAGACTCTAAGACAAGGAGGACAATATTGTGCAGTGAATTGTGAGATTCCTCCTCCAACACCAGGCTGGGCAGCATTCGTGTTCTTCAACGCTGCTCCTCAACCTGTGACAATAGAAAACGACCCGCCGGTATTTTTCAAAATAAAAACTGCTGGGTTATTCACCTTTATACGAGGAAAAATTGAATTACCACCCAATCAAACCAGTATAAATGTTAAACTCTCAGCCACATTTCAAACAGGATCTACACCTCATCCCACCACTACTAATTACATTACAATACACGAGAAAAAATATTATATATACTTTGTCTCTGGAAACTCGACCGATGTTAAATGCATCGAAGTTAATGGAACGGATGATGTTCCACAAAAGGCGGCTCCACAATTGATTTTTGTGAACTCGTTTGCTGAAGATGTGGTAGATGATATACCAGTTCTTAATTATAACGAATACCAAATCAATTCTATTGAGAATAAATTTGACGAGTATTATACATTTCCAGCAGTTGGTAAGTATGATGTCATAGATCTGCCGGTAGGTGATGTACAGATCACATATGCCTACTTAGGATCGAATGAGCATCTCAATGAGGTCCTGGGAACAGATAGCCTCGTTATACCGACTGAACCATTCGGCATATATATTTCTTTATTGGGCCGTAAAGAAAAAATCCACTTGTACATGTACAAAGCAAATATCCTTCCAAATACGACTACTACAACCACCACCACTATGAAGCCGGTTGAAATTAAAGAGCCAGACACCTTACAGAAGTCATCCTACGCCGTTTTGGGAGCAACTCTAGGTATTGCAACCGTTGGATACACCCATTTCTTATGGGTAGAGAGTCCTGTAAGAATGAGAGCGCTCATTATCGCAGGGTTTAGGGTATCAACGAGTCTCGTGGGCTGGATAACGGAAAAGGTAGTGGGAGACACCTTCACTCGACCAAAAGCGATCATACTCCTGTTACTTCAGGTAGTGACGACAATTTGGCACTTAGTATTGAGCTGGATTTTTGAAGCAAGAATAAAACAAGACAATTGATTTGGAGCTGATGATAGGTCTTTACGAGAGAATGGTACTACAGAAATGGATTTCAGTGAGAGAGTGAAATCTATGGACAAAAAGTCAAATCCCTTCCGTGCAGCCTGCATTTCATGAATATACTTAGTCTTTGCTTTCTATCGCATTGGTATTGAGCTAATCCCTATATATCCCAATATAAATATACAGAGAAAACTGCTCGTAGATGGAAAAGTTTTTTTTTTTTTTTTTTTTTTTTTGCCGTAAACTATATCGAAAATGGAGTAAAATTCCGCCAAACTCATATTTTCATCTCAATCCGTTCTCGAGATATGATTTTTTCGACAGTTTTTCAAATAAACCCGTTTTTCCTCTTAAACTTAAATTTCTCCACACGCACACGCACGCACGCACGCACGCGCGCGCACGCGCGCACACACACACACACACACACACACACACACACTCACTCATGCACACGCACACTCACTCACTCACTCACGCACACGCGCGCGCACGCACACACATACACACCCACACAGGCAACTCATTCTACCTACAAACACCTGACTGGCTTGTTGAAATACCCACTCCTTAGGAGCTTTTCAGAAACAGGTGGACAAGGTTCCTCAATCCACTTCTAGGGTGGGCTGGAGTTGTCTCCATCTTGTTCCCTTTAATTACAACTTTCGACTACATTTTCGGAATCAGCGTTAAATTTTCTATAAGCGTGGTGCATTTTGATTCAAGAACATTCTCATCTACAGACCACAACAGCAGCTCTAACAGAAAAAATTTGAAAGAATAAAATTTCTGAAAATCTTCAAACTGTTACAACGCTTCCCATAAAATTCCAGGAAACTGACAAATCTCATGAAAATTAATTTTACAACTACCATACGATAAAATAATTACAGTTTTATTATATTTTAACAACAATTTACAGTACCAATTTCTTGAAACAAATAAATCTGTATTATTTTCCCTTATATTGGTTTGTTTTCATGTTCTACTTAGTCCCAATGTCCACTAACATGGACATAGAAAAAATGCTTTTAGTTCACCTCGATCCTGAAGTCCATGTTGGTGGACACATTGTATTTATTCAACAGGTGCAGCAGCAATCTGCATAAAATTCACCAGGTGAGGTCTTCGAACCATTAGCAGTCTACCTCCAAAAGAAAAAAAAGTGTCGTGAGAAAGGGGGAAAAAAAATCCAGAACTGAAAGGGTTAATTTCAACTTTCGACCACACTTTCGGAATCATTGTTGAATTTTCCATAAGCTTGGTTCAAGAAAATCCGTAACTACAAACCACAACAGCAGCTCAAACATAGAAAAATTTGAAGAAAAAAAAATATATATATACCTATATACCTATATATATATATATATATATATATATATATATATATATATATATTTGGCTGGGATTCGAACCCACAACCTTCGTCTCACGAGAAAAAAAAAAATTCAAGCCTGGCTGGGATTCGAACCCACGACCTTCGTCTCACGAGGAAAAAAAAAAAAAAAAAAAAAAAAAAAAAAAAAAAAAAAAAAATTTTTTTTTTCAATCCTGGCTGGGATTCGAACCCACGACCTCGCGGGTTCGCGTAGCGGGACAAAAAAAAAAAAAAAAAAATTATTGGGGGTCGGCCTAAGAATTGCATAGCAATTAATATATATATACTAGCCGCTCCGGCTCGCTCCGCTCGCCTCCACGTCCAGCCGGGGGGCAAGCCCCCCGGACCCCCCATTAAATTGCTCGCTTCGCTCGCAAAGTGTGGCATATAGGGAATGTTGCTCGCTTCGCTCGCAAAGTGTGGTATGTAGGGAATGTTGCTCGCTTCGCTCGCAAAGTGTGGCTGTATACATGGAATGTATTACAATTGAAACATGTAGGGGATGTTGCTCGCTTCGCTCGCAAACGGTAGATCTCTAAGGGTAGGTTTAACTTCTGTAGGGGATGCTGCTCGCTTCGCTCGCTTGAGGAAGTTATACTGCCCACCCAACTTGGCAGACGTTAATTAAAATAGAAATTAAAAATTTTGTCTAAAAAATAAAAAAAAATTTAGGGGTGGACTACCCCTAACATTTAGGGGGATGAAAAATAGATGTTGGCCGATTCTCATAAATACCGGATAAGCACAAAAAATTTCATCAAAATCGGTCAAGCCGTTTCGGAGGAGTATGGCAACGAAAACTGTGACACGAGAATTTTATATATTATATTGATTTCTGCAAATCTTCAAAACGTTACAGCTCTTCAGACAAATTCCAGGAAACTGGCAAATCTCATGAAAACTGCTTCATTTGAAACTCTTTTCAACTATATGGACAATTTTACTTTTACTTTAGTATTTAGGGGAGAAAATCTTAGTTTCATGTTAGATAATGTGATTTTTTCTATGAAAAATAGGGTTACCTGGAAAAATGACCCTCTATATCAGTGGTTCCCAACTCACTCCGGGCCGCGGACCACTTTACTCGACATTAATAGTAGCACGGACCACCATTGATATATATATATAGTTTCAAAGGCAATAAAAAAAAAACATTAATCATTAGCAAATTGTTTATTTTTAGAACATTTTAGCAACAGTTACATTTTCATTAGAATACTAGTTGAAATAGAAATTAAATGTTCTCATTGCACATGAAATATTTTTTAGGAATTATTTTAGTGAGACTTCTGAGCTCGAATCTGTTTTACTAGTTCAGGAATTCTCGGTGAATGGTTCTTGCTCAGTGCTAGTCCCAGGTCGCTGCCTAAGCTCTGCCGGTTTCTTTGTTTATTTTTTATTAACAGCAAAGTTGAAAAACCTTGCTCGCACAGGTAGGTGGTTGAAAATAGCACAAGCTACCTAAGTGCTATTTTCCGGACGTATGGGTATGAAATGGCCTTTCGACACCACAGCTCTTCCAAATCTGTGCCATTTTCAAATGTGTCCTTCAAATCATTGTCATTTTGCAGTTCGATTTCGAATCATTTTTTTAATTATCTGTGTGTCTTTGTCGTACTCAGGAAAGTATCGTGAAAATTCTGCTTTAAGCGTTCCTAAATGTGTGAGGATGTTTGGTAGAATTTTATCCACATGAGAAGAATAGCTCTTGTTGTCCGCCAGATGTTTCAAAGTCGGGAAGGATTGAAAGTTTTGCTCTTCAATCTTTTTCATCCACAGATCAAGTTTGCACAAAAACGCATGGAGTTTGTCCTCAAAAACAAAAATGTTACCAACACCCTTCAACTTGTCATTTCCTGATCCTTGAAGCTGCAAGTTCAGTTGGTTCAAATGTCCAAAAACATCTACTAGGTACGCAAGTTGTACCTCAAAAGTTGGATCACTCAAATACTCCGAGAATCGCTGCATTTTTGTTTCAATAAAAAACACTTTTAACTCTTCTCTCAACTCAAATAAGCGCTCCAGCATATTTCCCTTTGAAAGCCAACGCACCTCAGTATGAAAGAAAAGTGTTTCGTGTTCAGAGTCTAATATTGCACACAACTTCTTGAAAACACGACTGTTGAGTGAGCTTCTTTTGACTGCATTGACCATATTTATGGCCATCTCCATTGCACTTTTTAGGCTTTCTGGCAGTGTCTTTGATGCCAACGCTTGACGATGGATCATACAGTGCATAGTTACTGTAGCAAGGGTACTTCTCCTTTACCAAGGCTGCCAATCCTGGACGTGATCCCAGCAAAGCAGGGGCTCCGTCTGTACAAAATCCCGCTAGCTTATTCCAGTCAAGGCCATACTTTTCTAAATTATCACAAATTATTTTCATTACCCCTTTGCCCTTAGATGTGGTCTCCAAATCTTGAGTAATTAAAAGGTCTTCCTTGAACGTACTGTTGTCGCCCAAATAACGAACAAAAACTAGTAATTGACAGCTCTGCGTAACATCAGTAGTTTCGTCACATTGCAAACTGAAAAATGGAGATGGTCTACCGGTCTACCTTATTCCGTCTACCTCCGCCGTATCGAACTTGTTAACTTAATTTAGTTTTTTTTTTAAATTACATTTTACTCAATAATTATTTATTTCTTTTAAGTCCCTCGCGGACCACTTTCAAGGCTCTCGCGGAGGACCACCTGTTGGGAACCAATGCTCTATATGAACCCACGAGTTTGGTGTAGTATTGTACGTATTATTTCACGCTGAAACGAATGGTAACAATTGCAGATCTCTCCATCTCCGATATAAACGAGTTTAATAAAAATTTTATATGTTTTTAAGGGGAAAAGTAGTTGAATAAAGTGAAAAACTCGATTATGAAAGTGTGGTAGGTACCCTTTGTAAATAGTATTTCTCTGGCAGTACTGACACAACTGACTACAAATTTATAAGATGGTACACTGCAATCAACATTCATATCTTGGACTTTCGAGCGAAGCGAATGGACACAGCTAGTCGGTCTATAATTATATCAACTCCGTACATAATCCACCATATCATCTAAACTTGGCGGTTCACGAATTTCATGTGGTCATACGCCTCTAAATCACCAGAAACCAAGGGCAGTTTTATGTTTTGTAGTGGGTAAATGTCGGAAAACTTAGAAAAAAAGTTGAACAAAAAACGGTAGGTCAAAATGAAAGAAATTAGCCTAAAGCACCCACAGCTGATTAGAATCCTCTCCACACTGTAATTGTATTCTGGATGTTCCAAAGATCTCCATTTCAAATTTCAGCTTCATAGGTTGATTAAGAAACCAATTAGGCTCAGAGGTCCCTCAGTTAATCAGTGCGCCTATATATGCACTGACATTGCATTCTGGGAATCCCAAAAGAGCTCCATTTCTAATTTCAGCTTCATAGGTTGATTAAAAAACCAATTAGACTCAGAGGTCCCTCAGTTAATCAGTGCGCCTATATATGTGCTGACATTGCATTCTAGGTACCCCAAAAGAGCTCCATTCCAAATTTCAGCTTCATAGGTGGTTTAAGAAACCAATCAGGCTCAGAGGTCCCTCAGCTAATCAGTACGCCTATACATGCGCTGACATTGCATTCTAGGTATCCCAAAAGAGCTCCATTCCAAATTTCTGCTTCATAGGTTGATTAAGAAACATGGTTAGGCTCACAGGTCCCCCAGCTAACCAGTGCGCCTATAAATGCGCTGACATTGCATTCTAGGTATCCCAAAAGAGCTCCATTTCAAATTTCAGCTTCATAGGTTGATTAAGAAACCAATTAGACTCAGAGGTCCCTCAGATAATCAGTTTATTATAACCGTTCAGAAACTCAGGCGAGTTTTACTATGTTCCGATATTACAACGACTTGCATTTTATAGAGGTAATTAATGGAATATAGCGATTCACTCAGTAAGTTAAACAAGTCGCTATTGAACTTGCCCTTAGAGAGATTAAACGGATTAACGTACAGAGCATTCCGGTTGGTTTTGTTCGATTTTTCGGGAAAATATCTGTCAACGAAACCAAAAAAACATTCCTGATATCTTTAAAAGTTTTAAGATCTCGACTTTTTAATGTTTCTTCCCTTAAATTCTACCCTTTAGGGTTCGTTTAAACTGATGCAGAGGTTAAATGCACATTCTGGGCCGATGTATGATTTTAGAGCCAAGAGTCATCATAAAGTTCGGTCTAGTAGTTTTGGAGGAAAGCTTTGGACAGCGGATGGACGGATTTTTTAATTAAAATTTGTTTCTGCTTGGTAGAAAATACGAAATAAACCAAAAACACATTAACGAACACGAGGCAACAGTTTCAGGCAAAGTTCAGTCTCCACGTAGTCTAAGAAAACTTACATCCAAGAAACACGTAGTTAGGAGTACATGTAAATATACGTAATCCCATCAGATTTTTTACTATAAAAAATATTGTTAAGTTCCGTTTTTCAAGCATTTCATTAGGAAAGAAAAGTATCTATCTTATAGTGAGTTATGATTAGGCCCACACCGATAAAATCCTACAATATTATGTGGGTCACAGCGATAAATTCAAATGCCTCAAGAGAATAAGTTCACGGTGTCTGACTACCTTGTGATAACTATCCTTTGGTGCAATGAATTAATCGGCCATTGGCTTACAAGTCTGAGCCACCACACCTCTCAAATCCTCTTCCCCGACGAAACGTTCCGCAAGGCGTATTTCAGTCCACATGAAATCTGGATATTCCTCACTAAATGTTTAGCAGTCGTCGCAATTGCGGTATATGTAGATGCTTACAATAATAAATTCGTCGCGATCTTCACCGTTTTGTGCTTCTGCCTATGCATCCCGATCATTGCTGTGGTTATCTGCATATCGAAGAGCGCACCTGCAGCAGTATTCATGTTATGGACAGTCTCCGCAATATACGTGGTTAATCCGGTAAGGTACTGCCTGATATTCAACCAAAACCTTTTTCCAGTAAGAAAGACTGCTCGCAGATTGGTCGTGTTGTTTGAATTCATTGAAGTATTGATTGGCAAATATTTGATTTTCATATTTCTACCACAGTCGGCAAGCGGCGATGATAAAGAAAAATACGTCTCGATAGTCCATTGGGTGATCTTTACACCTATTCTAATTACGCTAATAACATTAGTCGATCGAGTGAAGAAATTTGTGACTGGTGATTTTATTAAAGAAAAAGGTATTAAAAGCATAATGCAGGGAATTCTTAAAGATATGAAGGAGAAACCTCCAATAAGGAATGGAAGAAGCCCTATGCACGTTACTGTCTTCGGATTATTGTTGGTTCCCGCACTTACACTTGCTATTTTGGATGTGGCACTCACCAAAGCCAACTCTGATGAGGAAACCCATGTTCTAAGTCCTACATTGAAGAACATCATGTATCTAGCAATATTAGTGACGTTACCATTTGTTGAATTTATCTTAACACTCCTCCCCATGATCAAGGAAACAATATCTGAGATGGTGAGCCTTGGAACTGCTCATGTTGCCAACATCGTGGTGCTCACTTTGTTAATATATCGATTAGACCATATGCCGGAGAGCAGTGCAAGATCGAATTTCAAAACAAAACGGGATGTAGGGGAGAGAGAAGGACACTATTGTGATGTTGGTTGTGAGATTCCTCCACCAGTAGTAGGCTGGGCGTCGTACTTGATGATCGACTCAGTCCCTATAGCAGCAACGTTAAACAACGACCCGAATATATTTTTTAAAGTAGAAACTGCTCGGTTATTCACTGTTTTAAGAGGAAGAATTCCATTACCACCTAATCAAACCAACATAACTGTCAAGCTTACAGTCACCCTTCAAACAGTGTCGAAACCTCAACCCGCTATAGAACAGACAGTTACATTAGTGGAGAAGAAACATCATATATACATTATCTCAGGGAACTCTACCTATATTAAATTCATAGAAGTTAATGGAACAGAAGATGTTCAACAAAAGGCGACTCCACAACTCATTTTCTTGAACACTTTTGCAGAAGAGATAATAAATGGAATACCAGTTCTTCTAGATAACGAATACCGAATTAATTCAACTGAAAACGATATTGACGAGTATATTCCATTTCCTGAAATTGGTCAGTACGAAGTTGTGGACCTGCCAGTAGGAGATGTTCAGATCAGTTACGTTTATGCGGGATCGGACCAGCGTCTTAGGGAGTTACTGGGAACAGATACGGTCGTAATACCGACCGTACCATTCGGCATATACATGGCTATAGTAGAACGTAAGAATAAAATGAATATGGATGTGTTTAAAATAAACTTCCCGCCAGAAGTGAAGACAACCACCACTATGAAGCCGGTTGAAATTAAAGAGCCAGACGCCGTCCAAAAATCTTCATTCGCCATTATGGGAGCATCATTGGGTATCGCGACTGTAGGATACACCCACTTCATATGGGCAGAGAGTCCTGTGAGACTGAGAGCGCTCATTATCGCAGGGTTTAGGGTATCAACCAGTCTTGCAGGCTGGATAACGGAAAAGGTAGTGGGAGACACCTTCACTCGAACAAAAGCGATCGCACTCCTGTTGCTTCAGGTTGTTACGACAGTTTGGCACTTGGTCCTTAGCTGGATTTTCGAAACAAGGATTAAACACACGTTTGATCAGCTGCCTGACGATAGCCACACCATGCCCTAGAGAATGGCACCAACATGGCTAAAAACACGTTTGATTAGCTGCCTGACGATAGCTACACCATGCACTAGAGAATGGCTCCATCATGGCACCTTTGGACAACAAGTCCAATTCTTCCTATTTGATGCTTCCCATGAAATTACACCGCCAGTAATGCGAACATCATGATAAAATGTATAGATCACTCTAAACAATCCTACATTTCATCTGGAAGTTGTTGTATGTCATACATTAAAGGGATTTCAACTCAACAATGATTTATTGTGTTGAATTATTGACACTGGTATAAAGCATAATTGAGTAGGCACTAAAACTAAACGTTCAACATAAATACGTACATACACACACACACACACACACACACGCACGCACGCAACGCACGCGCACACGCACACACACACACGTATATAAATATAGTTTATTCATATATATATATATATATATATATATATATATATATGAAAGTGCTAAACTATAGGATTTGTTTCAGAATGTCTCAAAACGGATTTCAATGGAGAATATTTTCGAAAATGTTGATTTTAAAAATTTTGGAGCCATTGCAATAGCTTCATTTTTTACGAAAATTCGTTAATTGTTCGTACTATGCAGTGTTATAATAGAAAATACCCTGTTTTCCTCTGTTCTAAAACTGGTTCCGAATGATAAATTCCTTTTACTTTAGTTTTGTTAAAACTGAAAATGCTTATAGGTACTGAGCATAATAACACTTGCAAGCAGCCCACACTGTATCGCATAACCTTCAAAAACTCTCCGTTATTTCAACAGGTGTTCGGACCCCCACGTTCCCGGTACCGTTCAAACCATTCATCCGATGACCTAGGACTGACTCCCGATCACGGAGTTTTCAGAGAAAATTGTTAACATGATTGTAACTTATTCCACCTGAGACGGTCCAGGAAGATTACGGGTTGCGGTCGGGGATATTACCCCATTCTATCCGTTCGAGAAAAGATCAGGAAAAAGTACGCCTCGACTGAATTCTGTATCTCGGGCGTTTAGTTTCGAAACTGGTGGACCACGCCTCAACTCTTATTCTCTATTTCAATACGATCATCATTATAGTTGCCATTTCAAAAAAAATGATAGGTATGAGAAAACGGTCCTATCTCGTAAACACAAAGATATTTTTTGACACCTGACTGGCATTGTACTATATTCAAACCAGACCCATAATTTACAATAAGGTTGCACGCTATTCCACAAAAGAACCCGTTGATTTCCTCATTTGAGATGTTCGACCTTTATTTTTCTTCTTCTTTGTTTGATATCGGAATTCACCATACAGCCGTATAATTCAATAGAACTCCAATTCTATCAATGCAATAGAATCGTACAATTAAATAGAATAAAATTTAGTAGATACATTTCCATTAAACTACTTTAAATTATCATGCAAATTTAAAGTAAAGAACAATGGAACACACTTCTTCATAAGTTTCTGTTACTGCTGCTTACAAAATTATAAATGTCTTTATAATTTTGATGTCATAATATAATATAATCTTTATATAATAATTGCTGTCATCACTCGCTATTGAAAATTTGTCGTTAAATTTCTCATTAACATTTTCAGGTATTTTTATAAACTCTTCTTTCATCTATAAACATGAGGGCAACAGAGAATAACATGCTCGACCGTTTCATCCTCATTCGAGCAGAAATCGCAAGCCAATGATTCATTACTATACATTCTATTTAAGTATGATTTCGTGAGGCAATATCCAAAGCGTAGGTGGGAGATTGTTTTGTATATAAGTCTTGGCATGTTGGCGTCTTGATCATGGTCACGGGTTTATTTTGGGGAACATTTCTCAATATTTCGTTCCAGCATCATAGTTCTCAAACTTGTGTTGCTAATTTTCATATAATTCTTTCTTGAATTTACTGTACAAATCAGTAGATGTTTGACTTGAATTGTACGTTTTTGCACAATTCACTTTTTCGGTATTTGTGCACTAATGGGTGACCAACTCCGATTTCCTAAATTGGATATGTTGCCCTCCTAGCTGTCCTATAAAAGTATCTAAAAGAAAAACGTCTGCCAAGTTGGGTGTGGCAAATAGCTTCTTCGTTTTCCTCTCATATTTTTCCTACTATCATCCAAATTTAAGCGAACTCGAACGACTAGAGAGTGAAAAGATGGAACATGATGGAATTTACGTTCGCGCATGCGCAGAATGAAGGATTGATTTGGCAACAATGAAACCGATAGTGGACCATTTACAACCTAACGTTGAAATTGGTATGGGATGATCAAATTGTCATCCCCCAACTATCATCCAAATTTGAGCAAGATCGGACGATTAGGGCGTGAAAAATGGGGCATAATGGAATTTACGTTTGTGCATGCGCTTAGTGGAGTATTGATTTCGCAACAATGAAACTAATAGGGGGATCGCCTACATCCTAGCCCGCACATTCCCTAAAAATTGCATCCAGATCGGATAAAAACAGTGGAAAATGAGCTTGTTACAAGGATTTCATATTGGCGCATGCGCAGTAGTTATTAATGATACAATAATGTTGAAATTGATATAAGATGATTAAATTGTCATCCCCCAACTATCATCCAAATTTAAGCGAGATCGAACAACTGGGGCGTGAGAAAATAATGCTAGGTAGAATTTACGTTTACGCATGCGCACGGTGAGGTACTTTTTCAAGAACGATGTAACTGAGAGGGGACAGTCTACCCCCTAGCCCGCACCTTCCTGAAAAATGTCATCCAAATCGGATGAAAACTTTGGAAATTAAGCTGCTGAACCCTGTTTATAAGGAAATACGCCATTTTTGAAGCAATCAGCCAGGTTTTTGATGGACTCAGTGTGCCTTACACCAATGTAAATCATGACGATGGGGACACCGATAACAGCGATCCAAGCGACTACTAATGTAATTATTCCAATTAATATTGACTATTACTATTGATTTTTCTTTTAGATATGTGTATGGGATAGCTGAGAGGGCAACATATCCGAGTTTAAAAAAAATCAGAGTAGGTCACCTAATAGTGCACAATTACCACTTTTTTAAATTGAACCAAAGCCAGATCTATCGACGACATGGAACGGCACGAGATATTTCGAGTCGGCAGTTTCAGATGACATGCATCATGGTGGAAGACGAGGCTGTGACAGGTGGTTGAAGCTCTTGCTCAGCCTACCGCAACATTTCCTGTACTCACTTCCTGCTAGCTGTGAACGTGGTGTCCTGCCGACGTAGCCACTAGTCAATCAAAAAGACTTGTGTTTATATGTATCGCACTATAAAGTTATTAAAACAGCCGTGAGTAAATATTGATTATTAACTCATTTTCATAGTACACATTCAATAGAAAATTGTCGATGATATACGTTTTTTATATAATAGCAATTCACCGTTTGCTCATTCCCAGAGATTCGAAATAAAATATAACGAGTAGGGCCCCTTCTCAGATATGGTCATAAGGCTGTGAGGTTTGGGGATCAGCCTCCACTTCCCAAGTGAACAGAGTGCAAACTCTTTAAAACCGTAGTTCTCCGTCGATATTATCGAAAGTGCACGAATACGAGAGGAACACAGCCATCCACCGAGATCTGGAAATTGAGCAGTTAGCAGAGGTTGTTAAAAACAAATACCAAAAGCTTCACAATTAAGTTGCACCTCGAAAATGAACTTTTAGTCCAATTCTTGAGTAATCCACCTGGATTGGAGATTGGCTGCAAAAAGATAACTTGATTTTTATCCATTTATGCCCCCCCCCCCATCTATTGTACAAATCAATAATTTCACCAAATATATTACATAACTGTGTTATGAATTTTCTAAATATTGATATGAATTTTACATTGAGGGCTAAACTCTCAAACTGTTTCTTGTATATTAGCTCAACTATGATGTATATTTGTTTTTTGTTTTTTTTACACACAAAAACTCAATACATCCCCAAAATGTAATCGTATTTTTCAATCAAGATCACGTTGGCGTTTTTATTTCATCCATTATTCTGTGACTTGGATTATTTCGAAGTAAAGAATTTGAGCAATTAAGGAATAGGAACACGCACCCAATCTCCTCAGGGCACAAATCCCATTCATTATTCCGTTCTTTTCGGACTCTGGGGAACAATGGCACCTTAAATTAATCAGCTCAAGGAAAAAGGGAGAGTAAGAAAGCTCGGTCTCTAAACCTCATTTACACAGCTGCGTTAGAAATAGCTGAAGGGGGGCTGCCCTTGAAGATGGTTATCTTAATACCGGCCGATTAGTTAACCTAAAAAAGGCGCGGGCCTCCGGTTACGGTACTCACAAAAGATGAAGAATTGTTTCGGTTATTTCTGGGAGGGAGTTGAAAAATTCCCTCCCCGTAAGAAGTTCAGAGAGGTAATACTTGGCGTTCCTCTTTCAGGTAGCGAAGAGTCGTCAACTAAAATCAATGAAAGCAGTACGCTTTACAAGGTGGGAACAGCAAAACAGAGAACCAATGCAATGATGAATTGGGACATTAATTCTAGTAGAAACTAATTAAACACTACTTAATGCAATGATGAATTGCGACATTTTAGTACATCAGTCCTAATTAAACTATACTTGACCAATCATCCAATCATAGTTCCAATTTTGATTTGATAGATAGACAGAAGGATTTCTTCATTTTTGTAAAGAAGGTATGTTGAATGTATTTGGAAAATTCGAAATTATCAAAAGTGATAGGTAGGTCAAGTAAATGTCTAAATGAGATTATCCCACAATATATTTCGCCATTGATAGGTCAATTTTCAAAACGCTACCCCCTTCACCATGTTGAAATATAATTTGAGTTAACCTTCCCTCTCACTTTCAGTTCTTAAGATTCGCTTCAATCCCCCCTTTCGCTTTGGTTGCACTTGATTGGTTGTATCTCCCAGCCCCTTCCTTTCTCTCGACTAGGTCAAGCTCCCTTTCACCCGTGACTATATAAACTGTGTACTTTCCAATTTATGTTAGGCACTGATGATGACCTAACCGTCAAAATCGATTATAATTGTAACGCTTTATTTATTTATTTATTATTATTTTTTCGTGGAAATAGACAACGTTCTTCACTAACTTCAGTTTTTTAAAAAACTCTGGTAAAGTTGGTTTGATAAAACATGGCGTCGAGAACTGAACGATGATTATAGAATATAGATCATTCCAAGTTTTACTATTAGATAAACTTACGACAGGTTTATATATAGGGAGGAAACAGATTCTACGGCCATACACTCACTCCTCAGAAAGGCTGTTCGAGTAAGGCTGTCAGTCATGCAGATGTAGGTACGTAACCATTACAATACACTTGACCATCGTTGCTTATGTGTCAAGCCCAACTTGGCAGACATTTTTTTGCTGTTAGTTCAAAATCAATATTGTATTTTTCTTTACTGTTGCTCCTTCTACATAGTGTTAAACAACTGGATTTGTGTATTATATTTTGTAATTGGGCTTGTCCCGTAATGATATTAAATAAATAAAAATAAATAAATAAATCAAACGACTAGGTTGCTAGATCGACAATTTGTGAATTCAACGTTTGCCCATGCAAAGGGGCTCCCTCCAAGTAGGGCATCGATTTTCAGAATATACGAGTATTTACAACAAAATTAACTTTCCATTATTATGATACATATATCTACTAATACATCAATATATCATATCATAATATATAAGAGCCCGATAATATTGAAAATAGCTAAGAAAAGCAGACTATACTTTCTTTTGGCAGGTACAATAACATTTGTTTCACAGTTGCAGATACCGTTTCGCAATATATCCAGTGACAACAGGGTTGTAGAGTGACGGAAATAATTTCTTCATTTCAACTCGAGGCATCACTGTCTATCTCAGGTAAATTCCTCCCCTTAAGGAATTTCATTACTCCTGCCAGGGGGGTGTCGCATCAGAGAAGCGAAGACACTCGCGGAGGGGTGGGCCCCCGGAATTCGGCAAGGAATTCATCCAGCACCTGGGATTCGTGAAGGGGAACAATATTTCAAATAATTCATACTTGTAATTTAAGGTATAAGAGTTCACCCGTTTACCTACAATTCAGCTTTACAACCAATAAGTAGTGCAATGGGTACACAGAGTTCATATTTGGAAAATTCGGTAGTTCTGTAGAACTTAGTGCAATTAGCACCTGTATAGGGCATTCAGTGTAATTACATAAACAATAACACTGACAAAAGAAGAAAAAAAAGTCGTGCCTCTCGAATTTGGTACTGGCCCTGGGGGTTTTTGAGCGTGCTGAATCCGAATCCCGTTTTTTACGTAGACGTGAAACCTAATTTTTGAGATACGGCACCTGCATTTTTGAAAAAATCTGAAATTCCAGGATAATTCATGTTCAAAAGGTAATATTCTTGTTGCAAATCCAACGCCTATGCCACATACGATGGGTCTAAAATGCCTCCCATACATCCCATACCACGTCTTTTGCCTAAAAACTGCAAAAAAATGGGTTTTCACCGATTTATTAAACTATTTTTTGATATTTTTTGTACAATTTACACCACTTAGCGACCTGAAAAAAAATGGTGCTATTAATTGGACTATTTCTGCGTCAAATGAGACCACCACCAGTTTTGGAGGTGTGATAATTAATTTTCAGAGATTTTCCAACTACCGAAAACGTTTTATTTTTTTCTCGGTATATTCCTGAAAAAACACGTTTTCCGGTAGTTGGGCAAAAAATCAATTATCACATCTCCAAAGGTGCTGGTGGTCTCATTAGACGCAGAAATATCCCAAGTACCTAATAGCACAATTTTTTTCAGGTCACCAAGTGGTGTAATTTGTACAAAAACTATAAAAAAACTGTAGGATAATCGGCGAAAAACCACATTTTTTTGCAGTTATTAAGCAAATGACACGTTAAGGAGGACTTTCAGACCCAAGATATGTGGTATAAGCGTGTTCAGCGTGAAATTTCCGACAAGAATATTACCTTTTAATTAAACATAAATTATCCTGGAATTTCAGAGATTTTTTCAAAAATGCAGGTGCCGTATCTTAAAAATTAGAAGTCTACGTGAAAAGCGAGCTTCGAATAATTCAGCACCCTCAGGACCACTACCAGTTTCGTGAGGGCACGATTTTTTTTGGCAGTGTTATCATTGTATGAACACATCACGTCTGAAACTACGTAGGTCTATCGAATAGTAACAAACCTGACATAAACAAATTGAACCGAGCAACGATTGTATGCACTTAACTGATTAGTAACTACCGATTTCCTATTCTATCGTCCATGGTTGGGTTTCTAAACAACAAAGGCAGTATAAAAGAGCGGCTGATGCGTGTCGGATGTCGATGTTCAGTGGGGCGGCTGCGATCGCCAGTCCCCAAACATGCTTGGAAGGCTGGGACTCGGCAGGCTTGATGGCCTGGCAGCAGGGGACTTGTGTGCAAATTAGCCGCTCAAAGCCTCATGAGCTTCAGCTCCAAGACGTTTTCCCAGTGACTGCACTACCATCAAGGTCTTGGCGGGGTCAACTCAACCAACAACTTTCCCTCAGTGCATTCTGCAAGAACGCAATGTCATCGCTGGTTTTAACAGTAACCCGACGTTGTCGGTAGGAATTGTGAATAGAAAACGAATTGACCTTTCTATCGCTCCTCGGTCACCATATACTTCACCTATTAGCTACTGAAAATACATCAAGTTTCATGGTTTTAAACATAATACATTTGGTGACCTCTACACATGTTATGTATACACTATGTGGAACAATGGTGGGCACCCCGTAGCAAGCAAGTCCCAAAACATGCGCACGGGACTCTTTAATTTGAAATTGACACGTGGACTTGCGGATCAGCCTCTTTGTCCCACTTGCAACCACTGCAATGTCTATAAAAAGCTGCAAAATCATTACAAAGGGATTATTTAGGACGGTAATATTATAGTTTGGGAGTTTTGATAGCTTTGTGCAGATCACGGTCTACAGATAAAATTATGAAAAGTAAGCTACGGTACCTTATTATTTAAGTATATCTAGAAAGACGTAGGAAGCTAACTTGGGGGGGGGGGGGGGGGGGGGGGGCGCGCGCGAAATAAAGCCATACACAAATTACATAACAACGTGCATAACCCGATACAAATATTAAAAAAGTGAAAATTTAGGTTTTAATTCAGATCTTCCAAAACTGATTGCCATAATAAAATTAATCAAAAATTCAATTTTTTTTAATTTAAAGCAATTGCGGAGGCTCAACTTCGGTCGAAAATTCCCTAAAACGTGAAAATCAAATTTATAAGGTTATGGCTCAAGAAGTCATCGTGTTCCGACCTGTGATTGGTTCCTAATTTAAAAGTCTCATAAATAAATTAATCAGATACGAAACGAGATTCGGTGTCCTACGCGGATAGACGCCATGAATAGCTGAGAGAAAGTTTTACGCTCGGGTGTCGAACACAAACGAAACCTGTGGCATCATCAGCTCACGTTATCCAAGGTTTAACTGCGGCTCAAATTCGAAACTTTTCCAACAAATGGTCACATTTATGGCTCCCTCTGCCGATAAATGAGTCAGGGAACGAGAAAGGAAAGACAATACCGAAGCGAATAATTTACGTCACGTTAGCAGTGTCTTTCGATGACAAGAAATTCGCAACTCGCCGCAAGGCCAAATCGGTTTAAGTGTTACATCATGCAGGAGATTCTATGATTGACAGTTTACGGGCAGTTTCATGAAAGATAAGTTAGCCATTAGAAGATCTCTCAACTCTGGAGTACCACAGATAATTTGGCACCATAAATTAATATAGGCAACTTCGTAATTTCGACCTTGTTAAGGAGGAAGGAATGGAGTGAATAAGACTTTATTGTTTGATCTACAAAACCTAATTCCACTTGATGAATGGAATGAAATCTGTAAACTTATTTTTTCTCCAAGTTTTTGATAAATGAAGTTTTCTGAAAAAGAGTTGCTATAAAAATCCATTACAGATCCTTCTAACTCTAACCGTTCATTTTGGGAAGCGGTTTTATGCATTCAAAATGTTAATGGCATTCAAATGATTGGTTTGCCAAGTATTTTATTAGTAAACTTTGTAATCAACCAAGAACGATAATTCCTTAATAATTGTGTTGGTTTACATTTCTAGAAGATATGCAGTTTTCAAAAAATCGAATGGTGCAGCGGGAGGGGGGGGTTGTTAAATTTGATAGCCAATTGTTTTTTAAAAATTTCTGAGAAACTTTTAGTTTCTCATTGCAAGCTCTAAAGATGATTTTAAGCGCAATTGTGTCTTGCTTCGATATAGTGGTAGTTGTAAATATCTTGGTGTTTGGATTGATGACCACTTAAACTACAAGATTCACTTTGAGGCCCCAATTATTAGGTTGCGGAAACTGTTTTATGTTTTCAAAGAAGCCCGACATTTTCTCTCAAAAAACCAGCTTAAAACTGTATACCTATTATGGGCTTGCTTTTTCAATAATAAAATATGGAATAAATTATTCTTCGGGTGGAGTCTCTGAAACATATGTTAATAAAGTCCAAATAATGCAGAATAAATTACTAAGAATAATCTATTCTATAAATGAGTAATTTCTGCACCTTCACGCTCAAACTCTTGGACGGATTTGAATGGGGTTTTTTTGCAAAATGATCGGGATGGCACGGGTTAATAATTTCCATTGATTAGCTTTTATTTTTTCTTTCCTTGCACAATCGATTAATTTTATTCTAAAAAATGTAATCATTTTGTATAAAATCCAAAGTTTGTCTCTATTTATTCATATAATTATGTTTCTAGGTATGTATCTACGTTCCCAATAGACGGCTAAACGGCTGGACCGATTCTGACGAGAGCGGTCGCAAAATGATCAGCGAGTTTCGGCGCACAACATAGGCTACGTCTGAACCTCCAAAACATCCTTCGACTTCATAAACGGCGCTACTCTTCGCAACCGAACATTTGTTATTATGATTGCTAACAGGCAGTTCGTTAGCGGTGGGAATTCGTGACAAGCTGAGAAGCCTTGTCGGATTGTAATACGGGTGTTCCGAGTGAAACATGGGTTACATTTCTGATAGGAGATGGGTAGGAGTTTGATATTTCGTGCGAAGCATGGGTCGGAAAACCAATTTGTTTGGTTTCCGAAATTTTATTATGGCTGCCAACACGCAGTTCGGGGCCTTTCTTCGCGCGTGTTTGGTTTTGACGATTTCGATCAGCTGAGTGACCTGAATTGTCTCCTGTTCACCCTTGGAAGTTGGAATTTGACAGGGAGACTCCCTGGGTCAATAAGAGACGATTGCAACGAAGGTCTCTTTCCTGATTAGCTGAGTGAGATAAATTCTCTCCTTTTCACCCAAAGAAGTTGAAATTTGATAGGGTGACTCTTTGGGACAATGAGAGATGGACTCTCTCCTGATCAATGCGGGCCTGATTTTGCTACTTTTGTGCTGTAATTTGGCATGCAGCCTCCGCAGGTACGAACACAGTCTGAATATGGTGATTTCAGCAGTCTATACACCGACTAACCCGAACACGTGGGTCCGAGCAACGCGGGCTTGTATCCAGATATACCTAAGTTGATTTCGCTGAATTCCACCGAAGAACACAAGTTTTCTTGAACTTATACTTCGGTGGGCAATTTTACATAAAATAGTGTTATATCATGTTTCCACCTTCATGTATTATTTATTTGTTGTATTGGATTATTTGTTTTTGTAAATACTTCATTGCCAATGAAGACTTCGAAATTGATGATGACGTTGGGCTTTTACAACCAGGCAGTCGTCTCAGACCGGATTCACTGCGGAAGGCCTAAACAAAGGAAAAGAACGCCTAGCGATGCCACCTGGAGAGCTAATGCCCTTTGGATTGGCAATTCATCCGACACACAAAAAAAAGGAGTATTTTTTTCTCCCTCGTAAAATGCGGAGAGGGCGCGTGACTTGAGAGCCAACCCGAACAGTCGATAAGGAACACAAATGAAACTTCTGAGCTCAATGGACGAAAGAGTCGAAAACGCTGCAGGGTGCCTCTGGACACCTACGAGTCACAAGGGATTTCTACTCGTGACGGAATCCCCCCTTGACGTAACAGAAAAATCGTGTTTTCCCCTGAAGCACGTACGTACGTTTTGTCAAAGATTCGGACGAGACAAACTGCAGCGATGGGGCGGGGAGTTGTGACAAAAAACAGGTGTCTGTGACGTTCTTTTCCCTTTGAAGACCGGTTCCTTTCCTCGATGTATTGTCGGACCCCGAGGAATAGGAAGTTTTGAAACGACTGCTAGGAATAGAAGAATCATTTAAGGGAGAAAGGCAGTCTGGTGCGAGGCTTCACAATACTTTCCAACTTTCAATGGAAGTACTCACTTTTTACATACCTGTAATATTGGCGTTTTTGTGGTGAACCATGATACTAACTTTAAAGCTTCCAGAACCCTTCAAGGAATTGTGATTGATTCAGGACCTTAAAATCCCGTAGGATAGGTCAGAACTTTTTAAATTTCTATGATCCATTTGTTACATTCTTTTCATAATATGACGAGTAGATCAGATTTCTCCGTTGCTATAGCGGTATAGACAGCAGTACATGAGCAGTCCAACGAGTGGTGAACGATTTTTGTGGGATCAAAACCGATTTTCTTTCAAAGGTTGATTTTCTTGAGTAACTTATTAGGCCTACATTTTTTTCCCCCAACAAATTCATTTATAACAATAACAACAATTATAACACGGTTGATGATAAACCGTGTTCCGTTTCGGGAGCATCAGAGTAGTGGCTCGTCGGTCGATGTCCTCCCGTCTATACCTGCGAAGGAGTGGCAGAACGGCTCCGTCCTCCACTCCGAGGCGTCCGAGGAAGTGTATTTGGCATCGGGCTCCTCTCAGCCGCAGAGAGACTGCTCGGATGAGCGTCAGTTGAAGCTTCACCCGCACCCACCCCATTACGAACGAGAAAGGCTTCTGCCACTTTGCGCTCAGGGTGAAAGCCAGATTCCTCTGGAAGGCTCTATACTCTTTATGTGGAACCCCATCCACTGTGCAAATCAACGGTGTGAAGGAGCTGCGGAGGTCTTCAGCTACAGTGTCATAATTTTGATGTTTTTCTCTTGCAGCTGTGTCGAGGACAGACATCCAGGACCGTGACCGGTAGGAGCAGGCGTCAGCATTCACAATGTTATTATCGAAATACGCTGCTCTTTCCCGTTCCCAGAAGCCCAGGACTCTAATATCTGCGACTAGCCTGGCCAATCCTGAGGTTTCTTCCCGCAATACGGGCTCAATACCCACTGCTGAGGGTGTCGTAGCTAGCCCTGCCAGCCTGGCGCACTCGTCTCGAACAAGATCATGACCTAACTTCACGTGCCCCCCTTTCATGCAGTTCAAGGCATGGTCATGGTCATGGGCTTGCCTGGGCAGCCATCGCAGTACGTTGGTAGTCCTTCTATGCTTTTTCCTTAACGAATGGCCAGTGCATCACGGAACTGGGTTGCAGACAAGTCTAGTCCATCAGCTGCAAGCGGAAGGACTGTCAGCCACTGTGATGCTTCTCCTTCTACGATCCTCCTGATGCTGCGTTGAGTCTCTAAGGGAAGTGCTGCAATCGCCTCTTTTGATTGTACTTCGTGTCTCTGTTTCCTCTCTTTTCGCTCGGTCGTCAGTAATGCGGCAACCCGGTCCTCGTGTGCCGCCTGATCAAACAGTCCGCCGTTCACTATTCTCTCAGACAGGACGGTCGTAGCCCGTCTTGATACGTCAAAGGCTGTGTCAGCTGTTACCACTGGGTCCTCGAGAGCAAGCCCACCTACTTTTGCCGGCAACGAGAACAACCCGTGCTCCTCAGGTAGTACCGCTCTCCCCAGTATAGTAGGTGTCAATGAGGCTTGGATGGCTGTACGAAGTGGTCCATACATTATCCCCTCCCAATCCACTACCCTCTGCTGTACGAAAGCCCATTCCCTCTGTAGGGACTTTGTGTATGCTGCGTGAGCTGCCTGCGGACTTTTCTCTGCAAAACTGGCCAAATTTTGAAATAGTCATTTAGTGAGAAATGTTCCGAACCTAACGAATTCTCAATGTATCATAGAACTGATTAAAAGCTGGTTGGAAATTATAATATGTAATATATGTAGGTAGTTACGAGTTAAGTACTTAGATCCCTAAGCCAGGAATGTCTTTTACATGGTATGGAGACATTAGATTTTCATCCTCCTTTATTTGCGAAGCTATGCGTTTCAACTGTAAAAAAGAACCTCCGCTCTTCATCAGGCCACATATAAATGTCAGTATAACGTACACATATGAAATCCAGGGGACTTGTGGAACACATAAAAATGTGTGTTGGGCACATAGAAGTCAATGTAATATCCTCCCTTCCCTCAATGGTTTTGAGATATGTAATGGTAATCACATACATTAGGAGCACTTGGGAAACACATAAATATGTGTTTTAGGCACATACAAATGCTATGTAACATTGTCTCTCTCCGCAGTGGTTTTGGGATTCGTAATGGTTATCATATTCATTAGTGGCACAAATGTTAAATTCTTCATTAAAAGGTGTACATATTTCTCTCCAAGTGGGGGTACGTGTCTGGCGGGCTTATGGCTTTCAGAGGCCGCAACAAGTCGGGAATTTTTGACTTTTAACTGAATATAGTAATGGACTGAACAAGTGTCAATATTAAGAAATGGCAGTATTCAAATGTGAATAAAATTGTTTCTTTAAAAAGTGTTATTTCCTCTCCACCAACTAGGGGTATATATCTGGCGGTGTTATGGCCTTCAGAGGCCACAACAAGTTGGGATTTTGACTTCTAACTGAATATAGTTGTGTACTGAACTAGTATCAACATCGAAAATTGCGACTATTCAGTAAAAAAATCGGAAAAGCTGTAAAAAATTCTCTTAAGTAGATTAAAAAATTTAATAAATCTTGCAGTCCTGGAGTTCTACATTTTGCAACAAGGGAACACAAGCCAAAAACAAAAGCCAAGGAAACATGAAAGTGTCAAATTGGCAATATGCCGTACGAAAACCATTATTTCTCCCTAACTCCTCCGAAGAAACGAAATCGACTAAGGGAAAATTAAGATTGAATATGACGAAACAGTCTTATAGAATCTCTAGCTAAGAATGAGAGCAATGCAGTGTTGTTGAAGAGATAAGCGACGACCCAGGAATGATTGAGGCATGACGGCGTAATATAAGAAACGGCCTGGGAAAAGTGAACGTAATTTCGTCGGCCGGGATGCGCGTTTTCTTCCGAAAACGAAAGAACGAGAAAAAAAATGAGCGATGAGAGAAGGTTATTTTTGTAATTATCGAGATGGAAAAATTGAGTTTACGGCGTGGATGGGGCGAACTGGGCGGAAGAGGATGCAGGAAATGACCGTGTAGTTAGAGAGGAATGTCGGGGTGCCTCCCCTGTTCAAACAGTACAGAGTTCATTCCGTCACGCTAATGTCAATAGCTTCTGAAATAGGACCATCGAGCTGGATTCCTAACAAATACTTGATTTGTACGGGTGCTGCGAGTTAGTCAACGCCAACCAGCCAACCTAAGGACCAGTTTAACCGTTTGAGTTAATCAAGAATTGGCGTTAACGCGGCATTATGTTTGAGCTTAATCAGACGTTAAAGCGATTTTTCTTTCACCAACAACCGTCGTTGGTTAACTCGTCCGTTAAAACTTGACGATCTGATTACCAACGCTGATTAACTAATTAACCGACTCTCGAGGAATTAAGAGGTTTATGGATGATTAACATCAAGTTTTCAGTGTTCGGACCCTTCAATTTCCACTTTTTAATTACCAAAAATATAATAATATTTAATGATTTTAAACATTCAAGTTCAACATTGTTCAAAAAACGGCCACAAGTCACTAGAGAAAAATAATGGTCACTCACATGACCTCCGCCACCATATAGGCATTGTTAAAAGGAGCCCAAACGTACCAGAGATCTGCATGGTGATCAAGTTATTAATCACACTCAGGGAAAATTCTCACCTGCAACAGAAAACAAACCCAATTTCAGCAACTATCAGTAACAATAAAATGTGTCAAAGAGAAGTTTGATTAGATTATTCAAGTACAGTGTGTGATGAAAATTGAGTCAGAAATGTCAAGCATCCAATTTTCCCGACCAATAAAAAATATGGAAGCATGTTAGGGGTTTCTGAGGCAACGGGTCACTTTTATCTGATAGAATTATTCATGTTTGTTCTATGAATCGGACTCGAGGCACTTAAAAAACCCCAGACAGCAAGTTTTCGAGTGATTTTATTAATTACGGGCTAGCCCATACTACCATACCATACACTGGGCAGAATCCCTTAGGTTCCAAAAATATCGGAACAGGATGGAGGCAATCCAAAGGAGAGGAGCTCTCAGGATATGCAGAGCATACAGGACAGTTTCTGGCCCCGTTGCTCAGGTTATTGCTGGAGTGGTCCCAATTGATCTCCTTGCTGAAGAGCGAAGGAGGATCTATCTGCGGAAGGGAGAGAACCCAGTGCGGAACATCAAGAAAGAGGAAAGAGGAGAAACACTGAGGAAATGACAGGCTAGATGGGAGGATGAGACCCGAGGCCGCTGGACATACCGGTTGATTCCCAGTCTGGACGTCTGGGTGAATAGGAAGCATGGTGCGGTGAATTATTACCTAAAAGCCAATGAGCAGGATAGATCCTGGGAATAAGACATAGAAAGATGAGAAGCCGAAATGGCCCAAAAAAAGGGAAACTACCCCGAAGTAATACTAACTAATAAGCCCTAAAAGCCCAAAAAGGGAGACTCCAGCAATGTTGAGGAGTACAAAAACCAACAGAAACAAAATAAATCACCGTTATATAGGTGGATAGCTTCTCAGTATCGTTTTGAATCGCGTAACGTGGCTGGCTACCTAGTAAAGTTTCCAGCGGTGCCCTCGTTTACATCAGTACAGAGACATGGGCGTCCGTTACGTACAAAATAGACACCTCAAAATAATTAAGTTCCTTGTGGACGTCAGACCCCAGATCAATCGGACAAAGTTCACATTGTATCTCATGATTAAGTACCTAATGGAGATGGGATGTACCCTGTTCTTTTTGTTTTATCTCAAACACTAAGAAAGACCAGCGACATTAAACTCCGATTTGAGCCAAAACAGAATGAAATCTGAGCATTTCTCTCAAAAGAAATTCTCAGGGAGGGACCCCTTCCCTCCTAATTTTTTCCCCACATTTTTCGAGAAATCGAAGTGGAACTTGGAGAGCGTTTATGGGGTGCCTGACACTAAGTTTCAAGCAAATAAAAACCAGGGAAAAAAATCCAATAATTTTTCGGACAACCCACAGGGGAGGGGGTTATTGGATACTTGGAGAACAATTTTTTCCATTTTTTACCTATTGACGCCTCATTCCAAAGATTTATTAGTGCTGAACACGATGGAGAAGCCAGAATTAGAGCGTTCTCGAATAAGAGCTGTTGGTTTAAGTGGTTTAAGCCGCACCTCAACCATTAGGGTCACTAGCGGCATCGAACAAGGTGTCCAAAGAGACACTGCAAGTGGCACGATTCCAAGGGGGGGGGGGGGGGGGGGCGCAATGCTACCCTCCACCACCAAACGGAGTGCCATCACGGACTCCACTGGCAAATCGGAGGAGGACAAAATAAGGGGTACAATACTGTTCAGCCCCTAGAACGGATAAAAAATAAAAATAAAACCTCAAAAATAAAATAGTACAACTAAGACTAGCTCTAGAATAGGCTAATAACTAAATATATGTTACTATATGTAATCGCCAAATAGAAATAAAACTATGACTAGGTTGTACAAAAATATATCACAGATCAGATATCACAGTTCATAGTAGAGCTCAGCGGCTCTCAGGTACGACAACCTTGTCTGGTCCCGTTAAAACGTCAATCCACTGAGGGGGCTGATGCTGGACTAGGAGGTCTATAAAGTATGGGCAGCCCTCCAGGAAGTGGCGGATGGACAGATCACCCCCACAACTTCCGCACACAACATCTCGAGCTACTGCGCTAAGCAAGTGTCTATGAGTAAGACGGGTATGGCCAGTGGCAACCCGGTTGTCCACTATTCGGTATCTCCTTGGAAGTAGAGTTACGAGTAGGCCCACCGGGCACAAGTGATAAGAGCTAATAACCACGAAGAAGCGCTATTCATTCTGTTTGGCTCAAGTCGAACCTAGATATAGCTAGCCGTTCTCATGTTTAAGATAAAACAAAAAACACGGTGAATCCCATACCCATTAGGTACCTAATCATGAGATACAATGTGAACTTTGTCCGATTGATCTGGGGTCTTTGGCGACTACAAGGAAAAGTGAGCCCTTAATTCTTTTGAGGTGAGTATATACACACAAAGCTTTCAAAACGTTCTGCTGTCATAAGAAGAGATAAACAAATACTAATGCAGATAATATACAGTACATCCAAGGATAAGAAAAGTAAAATGCCATCGTTTACATTAGAGCAGAGAGATGGGCGCTCGTACCAACTATATATCCACACAAACTTTGGAAAATTCTGTTGTCATGAGAACAGATTCATAAATACTCAAGCAGATAATACACAAGAAGCTATCAGCCCTGCAAGTAGGTGTTAGCTGTGAGCTGCCATGGTGGGTGAGCCCGGTGGGCCCAAACCTCCAAACCAAAACTTTCAGAAAAATGAATAAAAATACATGAAGTTTACGACTTAATTTACCCATTTTGCGTTGCCAATACCTACGTAAATGTCAATTTAGACTATTACGTTCAAGATGGATCAGAAGTACGATAATTTCAAGTCGAAGCCAAAATGTATTAATCTCAAATTCCAATTAATTAATCACAAAATTAGCCAAAATGTGTTAATCTCAAATTATTCAGTGGCCGTAAGAATGATTCCAATACACGAATTAAACAAAGTTTATTATTTTAAACACCTTAAATTAACCAAATAGAAGAAGTCTATTGTGGATCAATTTTCAAATTCTGTCTTTTGAACTTGAGTCGACTAATATTAAACTTGTAGATAGAAATAGAGGTGGAGTTGACCCCAAGTTTATTTCTCAGGTTTAATATTTCATTGACAACCTTATTTCGGTTTATTATTCTTGAATGATGCCCTGTTACGGCTTAATATTTAATATTTAACTAATATTAAATAGCTTAATATTTAACTAATATTGTTGCAATCAGTGAAACCCTTCATAAAACGTAGAAGTCATTATGAACATAAATCATAAGGAACACGTCTATTCATAATCCAAAGATGTAAGTTTTTGCAGGATGTAAGTTTGACAGGTTAATGAAAACATTATAAATAAAGAAACTTATTGAATGGTTTCGAAAGTAACAGTTGGTATAGTTTAGAGATGGTTCTCCGTCAGTGTTGTTTGAACTTTTCTCCAAAATTACTTCGAAAACATTGATTTATACATCATAAGATGTTTCTTCAGTGCTGCCAACTCGGGGGATTTATTTCCCCCCCCCCCCCCCCCTAGGGGATTTTTAAGGGCACTCAGAGCCCTGGGAGGATGATGTCTGGGGGTGGGAGGGTTTCTAGGGGATTTTTGAACCTCACTGCCAATCTTTAATTTCTATTATTTTTCGATTGCCTTACATATTAACACAGAATGTGTTTTAGCCATGGACTAACTAGCCGAAAATGGAACGCGGGATGGTAACGAAATGTGTGACGGATGATTTTCACGTACAACTGAGTCGTTGCTAGGGATATGGTACTTCGTCGTTTTTCATCCCACAAAATTCGTTGACCATTCGTTCGAAAGCTCTCGATTTATCCAACAATATTATGTTAACTACTGCGAAGTGCGTG
The DNA here is from genome assembly GCA_030762985.1 of Adelphocoris suturalis. Lineage (NCBI taxonomy): Eukaryota > Metazoa > Arthropoda > Insecta > Hemiptera > Miridae > Adelphocoris > Adelphocoris suturalis. Next base: position 48,313,812 of record CM061043.1, on the reverse strand, counting down.
TCCAACAAACTGAGTTATGAGCATGGTTATATAAATAATTGTTTACACACAGGTGATCATTCTCAATAATTGATATTGTGAACATGATTGCAACCGCTTGTTAATTTCTGATGATTTCATTGAGCTTGTGTTTCGATGATTTGATTCATAGCAGGTGATCTGAGTATTAGGAAAACGGTTTGATTTGTGAAGCGGAGGTTAAATAATTTGAATAGGTAATTTCTATACTTTACACTCTAGGAAGCTGTAATTTCGTTTGTAGCCTCTTTAGGACATTTACTTGACGATGCTCAGGGTCCGGATCAGATGTGTGGCTCTTAAAGCTAATTTCTATGCTTTACACTCTAGGAAGCTGTAATTTCGTATGTAGCCTCTTTAGGACATTTACTTGACGATGCTCAGGGTCCGGATCAGATGTGTGGCTCTTAAAGCTAATTTCTATGCTTTACATTCTAGGAAGCTGTAATTTCGTATGTAGCCTCTTTAGGACATTTACTTGACGATGTCCAGGGTCCGGATCAGATGAGTGGCTTTTAAAGCTAATTTCTATACTTTACACTCTAGGAAGCTGTAATTTCGTATGTAGCCTCTTTGGGACATTTACTTGATAAATCGCTCTTGATTTATCACGAATTTATTTCGTATTTTTTTCGTAGTTTCATACTATAACTATATAAATTGATGTTATAAATGAATAGTAAACAATGACGCTTGTTTGGTTGTCACTTGGTTGCGCGACAGCGCAAACACATTCTGTGTTTCAATAATTTCGTCCGAAGTATGTAAATAGAGGTAACCGGGGGTCCAGGGGGCTTGCCCCCTGGCGAGGCGCGGAGCGCCGAGTTTTTTCAAAGGTGTATTTCACCATAATTACGTTTGAAAAAAGTCCAGCCATGCAGCATGACCCCATGAGCGAATTTTTGAAGAATATTACCGATTTTTACAACCAGCGAACGGCATTATTTCGATTTTTGACTGATTTTTCAAATTTGAAATTTTTGAAAACTTGATACATATTCTTATAGGAAATTTTACGCTGATTCCGAATATACCGCATGTTAAAGTATGCTGAAAAAATTATTTCGCACGACAAATCGCAAAAAACAGGCTATTTTGAAATTTTTGACTACATTTTTGAAAATTTCAACCCGAAGATGTAATCCGATCAAGCTGGCCAACGAACTTGAACTTTCGTTTTGTGCCCTTAACATTTTAAAATTTGTTTGAAGTTTCTAGCACAATTCTACGGACAGTTATCGTCTGGAATGACACATACATACATACACATACATACATATATACATACATACATAAAAAAGCGTTAAACTTCAGAATATGATTCAGAATAGCCTAAAACGGATTTCTGCATAATTTTTTTTTCTCAAAAATTCACATTCTACAAATTTTGAGGCGAGAGCAATAGCTTGATTTTCTTCAAAAATTCGCTAAAAAACAATCCCTCCACTAGATTGTATTCTCAGAGCAAGAGCAGATGTAAGGAAAGGGAAGGAGTTTGAACCCCCAAGAAAAATGATTTCTCCAACATTTTGGAGAAAAAATGAATGGAGCTCTCTAATTGTGTACTGCAGGTGTACTAGTATTTTTTCCCTTTACTTAATAGTCATACTTGTACGTTTACATTATTACGGTGATCTATATATTTTATGTTGATGTTAACCAATTCAAATTTATCACTCGCGTGAAAGTTCCCCATCAAGTTTTTCTATTATTGATAATTTAAATTGATTTAAAGTAGCTACCTGCTGTTAGTAATGGAGTTTCTCCGTTCTCTTGTGGTAATTAACCGCTCTTTAATTTATTTCACACATCTTCCTTGTTAGTTGACCTTTTATTTGGTAATTAATAATTCAGTTTCGTGATCAATATTGTGTCCAAAATTGCTTTTATCGGCACCTTGAATTTGGGGGGATTTTCAGGTTCATCCTGGGGGATTTTGGGGATTTTTTGCTGAAACGGGTTGGCAGCACTGTGTTTCTTACATAATAGATACCTCAAATCCCGAAACCATTCAAAGAAGCAACAGAAGCCTCCCACATAGTCTACAAGTAACTCAATTTATGGTTTTCATTGACGAACTGTTTTGCTTAATCGATTCATGTTTAGTTTCAGTCTATCAAACAATGTAATACGAGGGGAATGCATATAAAATGCATCTGCGATTTGAATGTTTGCATAAATGCATTTTCAAACAGAAAGTATTATATCCTCCCAATATTTTTAAGGTAGCAGCAGCCTCACGGGAGGGACTCGGAGTGCAGATAGGTAGCTCAACTGAAAGGGAATTATCTTCGATCGAATGGGCTTGAATACGCTCAGCGCTGCACTTCAAACAACGGGGTTGTAAACCAGTAAAACGTTAATGGCCTTAGGAGGGAGTTGGATCGAGAGCTGGAGCCTAACCGCCTAATCTAAAGTCTGGGTATCATTGATTCGTTACTGTTCCACTGGATTTGGCCTCGCTTTAACTATATTCTCTTTGTTTAGTGAACTCGAAGTGAAGTTCGGAGGATTGCACATTTTAGGAATGAAAAATGCTAAAAACCACAAAAACTGCCGAAAATTATCAACACTAGTTGATTGCGGATTTTTAGTCGGAAGAAAATCTGTTTACTTTTTCCAAGTTTTTATACATACATTGCTGATATTTTATTATTGAAAGGACATTATACTATTGGAACCGTTGCAAAATAGTCATTATTAATCCTTATTATCCAGAACTCACCTTGATTAATCGGTTTTGGAAATTAATTATGTAAATTGCGGAGAAATATAGAATAAACGGGCTTAGCGGTTAGTATACAAGAGGATGGGTGCCGTGGATACTATAAAGCGGCCAGCGAGTTGGCATCACTCGATTTCTGTGTTCTGTGATGCACAGCCAAACGGCTAAGTGGGGGGGATCTTCTTAGATTTCTCTGAAAGGGGGCTCCTCGCCCAATATGTGATTTTTTAAGGAATTTTCGTAATTTTACGAGAAGGGAGGGAGTTATTTCTTGATTGACTGTAAAGGATAATGAGCGATACCCATGGGTGTAAAACAGGTACTTAAACTATTTTTGAATGGAAGAAGATTCCATCCTAAGAATTTTGGCATCAACCTCACTCTCCTGATATGAGTAGTTTTCTTTCCATGATTTTTCAATTTCGCACACTGGTGACGTCAAAGCCCCTCCCGCGTGAGCGGAATCCCCCAGCCCAGTGTGACGTCACCGATGCAGCAAACTTAATAAAATTATAGAAAGAAAACTACTCATCGAAGGAGAGTAAATGTGAAAAGAACACGTGAGTAACACTCATTGCATAACATGATAAACCTAAATGAGTACCAGAACTGTAGAAAACCCAACCCGTAAACATAGTATAAACAATAATTCCACACCTATCGGTCTTTAAATACCATATAGTAGATACGATCGCTTCGTTCGGATTCTCTCGTGAGAAAACCGCATAATTTGTATCGGATTCTTGGCAACATCTCGAAATCTTAGCTTAGGATCGGTTCATCTTCCGTTAGTGATTTCTTCGTCCTTCCTGACAAACCTTACGCTACCTCTGATATAATTTCCCTTCTCTCAATGGAAGTCCCACGATTTCTTCCTGGCAAAGCTTCAAAAAACCTGCGTTTTTTGCTTTCAATCTAATTCGGGAAACTTTTCTCGGGGGTCAAGGGAGCCGAGTAGTTAGTAGCGACGGCTGCAGCGAACGTATGAATCACGGACTGTTTGGATAAGCTGAAACGTCCTATTTACCGCGGAAATGATATTTTATTCGTTCTTGAAAATAGAACGAGAAACCTGTGGGTTTTTAATTTTTTTATAATAATGACTTCCAGTGTGTGACGGCTACGGCTTTTAGGATGCCTGGTTTCAAATGTGGTAAGCGATAAATTATGCCGGAGAATAGGAGCAGATTTCCGTACAATTCAACAATTTAAAAGTTCCAGTCACGCAGCATGATAGTATAAGCAAATTTTCGTATATGATCGCAATATAGTCATGTAGTTGTTTCGAAATTTAAGCCATTTGAGTGCAAATAAACTTTCAACTACCTACCAATATTATGACCCAAAAAAACTGCAATTAAAGACGAATATTTTGGATTTTTAGCGATTTTTTGTAAAAAATGAAGCTGTTGCAATGGCTCGAATAATTTTAAAATCAAAATTTTTGAAAAATTTCTGAAACGAATCCTAGAGTTTAACGTTTAATGTATTTATTTATTGATATATTTATATGTCATTCCAGAAAATTCTCCTTAGTTTTGAGATAAAAATCCCGTTCTTGCGACGAAAAATCCAGCTTTATAATGAAAGGATGAGTTTGTTGGCCAGAACATTTTGAACACATTGAAAAAAAATGTACTAAAAAAATCACTAAAAATGGCTAAAAACGGCTAAAAATTGTTTGGTAGAATATTGCTCAAATAAAGTTTATTAACTGTAAAACAGAACAATTAGAATTTTATGGACAAAATTATGCTGAAAAATGCACTTGAAATTCATTACTTGCAAAAAATACTACAGTACTCGCAAAAAATTGATAAAAAATGCAAAAAACCTAAGAATTCAGAATCTATATTTGACTAGGAGATTATTATTCATGGTTTTTTGCCATAAAATTGATAGTTAACAATTTCTTTGCACTTAAAAAGCTCAACTTTCAAAACAATTTTACAGTATACAATACGATAATTCACGAAAATTCGCTCAAACGATCACGCTGCATGACTAGAACTTTTTTAAAGCTTTTTTGGCAGTTTCTATAGATTTTTGAAAAGCAAATAGATATCAATGATGAAATGTGTGGAGGACGCTCAGGTTTACCCGACGCCGGCTCTACGGATGAGCGAAGTTGTACTAGGAGGAAGAGTGGGATGAAAGTAAGTGTTTCTATAAAATGACCACCAGTTGAGGAAATAGTCCCTCAGGACGCGGTTGGTGGTACCACGGAGCACTACCGCCGAGATACCCGTAGCACTTTTTTCGCAGTGGCCCAATATACCTACAATAAGAAAGAATAATACATAAGGAATACAGAGTAAGAATGAAATGTTCATAAATATATACAACTAAGAAAGCTAAAATAATCTATTAATACAATTTGAATAACAGGAAATAATGTGATTTTTATAAACAGAAAAACTATTAAAAAATAATCTGGGGCTGAATTCTCTGCTGCTACTAAATTAAAATATCTTGCCATGCGATAAAGGGGGTTTATTAATAATTTAACGGGAAAAAGGGGATGGAAATAAATCATCACTTCTTGTGAGATGAATCGGTGTACGAAAATCAAAATATGATAATAAACTGGGGGCAGAAGAATCCAATATCTCCTTCCAAAAAATGGAAGTCGTGTTTAGAAGTCTTTGAGCAATCATGCCTTTTAGTCTTCTCCCTGACAAGCTGGGAAGATCCTACTGAGAGGAGACTGTACACACAGTCAACGTCCTTGACAAATGCCAAGTACCCGTTTTAACCTATGGGATGGCAGCATGGCTCCCCTTAGAATGGTGCCACTGCCAGTCACCCTTTGGAAACATTGTTCAATGCCTCTAATGACCCTTCTGGTTGAGGTGCGGCTTAAACCTTAATAATAAAAATAAAAAATAATAATAATAATCTACGGGTCGAGGCATGCGTTCTAGCTCGCATTACCAACTAAGCAGGTTGGTGCCCGAGTTTATGGAAATCCACATAACTCTAAATGCCGAGATCCACGAAGGAGACCCACCCCCGCGAGTCAACTCCCACGGACCTCAACAACACAACTGCAGAATGGACTGCATGTTAGGTGAGGTGAAACCATTGCCCCCGCGAATCCAAAATAATTGGGGGCAATCGAAGCAATCGAAGCTATAATTATTTAATTTTTACAAAAATGACAGATCATTTGTAACACGTCTAAGATCGAGTGGAAAAAAAAAAAAAAAAACTGGTCATGAGAGTCACATGCAATATCATCCTGCCGAACACGCTTTTTAACTCTTCCAAGCAACTTGTATACGATCGAACATAGAACTAAACACAAGCACGGAGAAAATCTTGGGTTAGAGAGGTAAAAAACATCTTGTTCCCTTCGTGTCACCTCTCAGCTTCAATCTTACGAAAAGGCGGAGGAATTCACCAATTTTATTATTAGATGGGGACGTCCCTTCCGATGACTCCTCCTTCACGTTTAGGCCTCGTTCCAATATTCTCGAAGGAACGAGAACGACAAGAAAAAAAGGAGAAAAAAAATGCAGTCAACTAGGGAGAAGAAGAAGTTTCTGTAAAGGGAACCGGCTCTAGGAATAACAGCTCAGACGGCCGTAAGAAGTCTGGAAATGGGCCTTGGCCATCCCGAGCGTAAACATCGTTTTCTGGATGAATTATGGGAGAAGGGCGCCTTCTCAATCCGTTTCGCTTCAGTCAGATCCCGGAGAGTTTGGGAGGGAACCGAAAATGTTCCTTGGCTCGACGATAAAACCAGGAGCAGGATGATGCCATAAATACGTATAAGACCATCGGGAAAAGGGAGAATCGTATTCTGATGATCTCCTAATACAATGTTTCCATACTGCTGCACCACTACACAACTTTGAGCACAATCATAACTTCGTGGGTGCTAAGAAATGGGGCATCTATAAAAATGACTCTGCTGATGCTTTTGCCAGTAGAGCCATTAGTGAAACACGTAGATCTCGTATAGGTACATGGAACGTAGAACCAATTCCATTTGGCGTGGGCAATGGCAGGGCGAGGTCATTGATCTCCATGGCGTCCTTCAGGACCTGTTGGCCCTCTTGTGACTCTGCTTCCAAGGAGGAACCGAGTGGTTTATCTGCTAGCCATTTAATTAACTTATCCGTTGGGCCATACCTGTTTTACTAACAGACACCTGCTTAGTGCAGCAGCTCGTGATGTATTTGGGAGAAATGAGGGTGATCACTTTCTGGAGGATTGCCCAGCCTTTATAGACCTCTGGATTGGGCTGGGGAAGAGGGGGAACTTGGACCCCCACAGTGGCTTAACGTTTTATCTGGGACAGACTGAGCCCGATCACTGCTGTTGAATCTGAGAGTCACTGAGATCTACTACTGGGATCTAGTGTTATCCCTGGACGGCTGGATAACAATTATGACTGGAAGTTAATTCTCATTAACTCATGAGATCTCATTAACTTCCAGTTATAATTGTTATCCAGCCTTCCAGGGACCAGATAAATTAAAACGCCAAATAGGGTTTAACTAGGGATGGATTAACACCCCCTATTGTGTTATCTAGAGGATAACGCTATCCTTCAGATAAACCCCTCTTATTCATTGGATAAATGTGATTGATAAACCGGCCTTTAGAAGATTACTATGTATAAAACAAAATGGTTTTTATAAATTGTCTCAAGATAAAGAGTTGTATAACTCAAGCACTGGGTATTTCACTTTATCTTTTATTGTTGACGTGTCGCTCCACATGTAGTTTGAAGTGTACGACGCATATTTCCTTTTCGTTCGAAACATTTTGCTTTTATCGTTGTATTCCTCAAACCAACATTTAACAAGAAAAAAAAGAACCAGCACCTGTCTGGAAGTGGGTACAGAAGGTAGGTGCGAGTATAATGGGTGGCGCGTGCCCCGGACTTTCACCCGCTTTCCTTTTTGCGCATTTCATAATAAAAATAAGAACTTCCCTAGCGCTGTCCTTTTTGAAACTGTCCAAGACTCCTTTCACCAAGTAACCTGTTCGAACATGAAAAGACGTGTGGCTATAGGGAATTAGTGTATATTCGCGTTCACCTGTCACTGTGCAACACTGACGGCTCTTCATTAAACCTTTATATATTTAAAAAAAACGCTGCAAACTATTATTAAAAGGTATGTTATATATATATATACATATATATATATATACATATAATACTAGAAGGCCACCCTCTGCCAACCCCCGCAATTGCGGCCTGACGGGCCTCCCGTTTAGGTATGACTGAGTGCCCTTTGCAGCCGGATGGACCGCCCATTTCGTCCTGACAGGCTGACCCCTGCGCTCTGACACCAATCAGTATCCAATAATACTGTTTAATAATAATCAAATTTATACTACCCACCCCATTGACAATATTTATACTGCCCACCTCCTTGGCGAGATTTATACGTCCCAGCCCCTTGTCGAGAATTTATACTGCCCACCTCCATGGCAGATTTATACTACCCATCACCTTGGCAGATTTGTAATTCCCGCCTCCTTGGCAGATTCATACTGCCACCTCCTTGGCAGATTTGTACTGCCCACCTCCTTGGCAGATTTATACTGCCCACCTCCTTGGCAGATTTGTATTTCCCCGCCTCCTTGGAAGATTAGGTCATCTTCCATTAGAGTATTCGAATGTAAAGTTGGTCCCCGATGAAACCCTCTTTTAATTCAATTGTATATACTCCAGACTAAATAATATCATAGTCCACGTGTAGGTTCCTAACAAAAGAGTCACGCAGGAAGTGGGCGGTGTTTAAGAAAATAATGTCTTTAAATACATCCCCTTTTGAACGAGTAGGTAACTGAGATCACTGTTACTAACCCATAGACGAGTCTTTGCCTATAAATAGGGTTCTTTCTCGTAAGGTAAAAAGAGGGCTTGACGTTTGACGTAATATATCTGACGGCCTGAATCCGGTCCGTGGAAATACAAATACTCGTACCTATCAATATACATTTCCAATATCCTTTTTAAGAACGTTCTACTTGGTTCTTTCGAGCTAAGGGCGTTTATTTTTGAAGATCATCTTTTCCCTACCGCCCTAATTCGAAGCTGTTGAGAACTGAGGTATCGACTACAAGGGCCCAGACACCTTCAACCCTTTAGTGCTGAAAAATTGAAAATTCTACGAAATTCCAACTTCATCTGTATCAATATTTATAAACTTAATATAAATGAGGAATTAAATGCTTCATCAACTTAGATTTGCCAAGAGTAATATCGGCGATGAGGCCAACATCACATTTTTCAACAGCGTATAATAATGAAAAATTCTTGCAATTCGCGCTTTTTCCTCTTCTTTGTAGTCCATTGGGTCTTCAGGATGAGATGATCCATCTGCTTAAATCTTGAATCATCCAAAAATCGACTGTTTGATGATGACTTATCTTGTATATAAGTATTAACTGTATTGTGAGATAAATTAATCATTTATACGTACATAGGTAAGTATAGAGAATATTCTATTCCACAAGATGTTTTTGTAATATTGGTACCTACGTGTCGATTCCAATATTCTACTGGATTGAATTACCGACAGTTGAATCATCGAAAGACTTTACTGTACTTCACTCCGCAATAAAAATGAGGAGCTCCTCCAGCCACGTGGGGCATGAATAAGACACCACGAGGCGGCCGGCTATTGATCCCCTGGTGCAGTGACTCCGAGGCCCGCCCGAAACTACGGCAGCTCACACCCGCAGCCTGTGGCTGTGGTAGGTAGATGAACACTTCCCAAACTGACAGTGGCAAGTACTACAAACTATTGGGGTTGAAAACGGAATATAATGATATAGATACTTACTGAGATATACCTGTACGAGTATCTATTATACTCGTAGATAAGTGAACGACCACGAGAGATTCTGCTATACGCACAGTTTGTCTGCGGTACGTAGATCAACCTCCACGAACTGAGGGTTACCTACAGCCTATCTCTAGACGTTGGTACTGCAATATACTTTAGGAATTACTAGTGATACTTGAAGGGATATATTTCAGCATGCAGAGTAGCTGTTTTAGGAATATCAAACCTCACAAACTGAGAATATAGGCAGGTAGTACTTGTATAAAAATATGTATATGTAATGTTCAATTTCAAATTTCACCATTTCAAATTTTAATCTCCATTTCGAAATTTCAGCTTCATAGATTTAATAGAGGAAACAAATAACTCCAGATATCACTAACCTGATCAAGGGGGTTTCAAACATTACAATACGTTTCTTTATTTTTCAAGGGGCTTCCATTTCAAATTTCAACTTCATAGATTGAACAGCAAAGAAATTAGCTCCAGATCTCACTCAGCTGATCAGAGAGGATTTAGACTTCATGATTCAACTCTACTCGTAGATGCCTCAAGCGGCCTCTATTTCAAATTTCAGGTTCACAGGTTGAATAGCAAAGAATTAGGCGCACAATCACTATTAAGGAACGGTACACTAGCCTTCTTGCGTAAGTATGTGGTTGTTAGATAACGATTTTAGGTAGGTTTCAGCAAAAACGTACATATTCTACGTTTAAACGAAATTTATAACAAAATGGTTTAATATTTCTGTATTAGATAGCCCTTCTGCGAAGATCACTGGTCCATAGAAATTACCTATCAAACTGAGTATATGGTGCACTACCAAAATAATACAAGGAAAATACCTCAATGAATACACTAAAAATAGCATGAGTACAAAATGAATAATACCAATGAAAAATAATTAAATCCCACACGAATAAGTAAAGAATTGTTTGATGGCACGAGGGTTTGAACCCAGCCGCCCGTGCAACATTACGAAGTAAATCTTTGGTAAATTACGAGAGTTCATACTCTTAGAGAAGTTAGGTTTTAGTCTATAGAAAGAAATAATAGCAATAGGAATGCGACGCAAATGGGTGCACAATATCTTTATCTCTAAAATCCTCGTAAAAAATCGTTCAAATGAAATGTTTGTCATGCTAGTCCGTTAATTATAGCATTCTGATAAAATATAAATACTGTGTAATCAGTTTTCGGAAGCCCACCTTATCGAGATGCTGAACGAACTGAAACATTGGCCAAGATTGGCGGGATACTGTTCAGATGCCTGGAGATACAGGAGATTCCTTGTAGCCGAGTTCAACAACAACTAAATGGTGTTGCCAATCTAGATCGAAGTTTTGATTTTGTAATTTGGTCTTGTAGCTGTTATACTCGTAAATAGAATTTAAGCAATAAACTGTACTTGTATGTTGAAAGAAAAAAAGTTATTTTATCTAATTTATAGAATATATATATATATATATATATATATATATATATATATATATATATATGTATATGTAAATGCCTGATGAATTAATATGGATATATGATTTATTGATTAAAAACTAACTTAAAAAAAAAAAAAAAAAAAGAACTATGTTGCGTTATGTTTATAGATTTCAAATTCAATGAGTTTTGTTATTAAATGTATTGTTATATAATCACTATTATCTACCCAAAATGTTCTTCTATTGTTTATTATTTATCAAAAACGAGAGTAATTGCTGTGATAGATTGATTATTGCATAAAATTTAATATTAATTATCTAGTAAATTTAAATTAAAATTAAATTATTATTAATGTCATTATATTATTCCGTTTTGTACTACATATTTTATACTTAATATAATAACGTACTTTAATAAGGGGGAGGGTGGCATAGGGTGATTTGCACTCCAACCAGTGAGATAAAATCACAGACGATACTCCAATTTATAATATGGACATTGTATCATAAGATTTCTTTAAGGTCAAATAGGCTGACGGCCCTTCCGGCCATGGCTTGTGTTGCCTTTTGTTTAGATAAATTCTAAAATATAAATTGATCAACAAATGTATCCAAACAACATACAAGAGTGTGTATTTTTCATGAATAAAGGCGTAATTCATTCATTCATTATTCGGCCAGCTCCATTGATTCCACTGGGGGCTGTTGGGCAAGAATACCATGTACCTACAGAGTCATATATTACTACTTTGCGGTGCATAGGCTATGACTCGATATATCCTCTTACTACGGGTAACGAACTGACGATCGTACAGCAACCCGAATGGTCTCATTCTATTCATTTCAAAAGTTTTCGAGATGTCGAGTTTTTAATACTTCAGGCCGTAAATACGACCCTTATAAGGAATTTAGGTGCCCCCCCCCCCCCCCAGAGGTGCAATGGGGGCCTAAATCCTCATAAAACGGTAGAGGAGAGTAAACAGCATCCCATCAGAGAGATACCCACTCCTACTAATAGCTGTTAATGAGCCATGTTCGGAGTAGATTGGTTTTACAGTCACCTGGAATCCCATCCAACGCCAAACCCAGCTGCTAAAATGATCGAGGACGGCCGAGGCGCCTGTTGTTTCATCAACAGAACGCCGACAACACTATCTCTGGTGCCCTGACGGGACCTCGATGGACCTCACAGGAGGTAACTCTGTTACACTCCTCCCCTTAAAGTCATCCTTGATTGAAGATCAAGGATGTTAACTGGGTGGAATAGTTAATAGCTGAGAACTGATGCTCATTCATTCATAAATAGCTGCATTGGCGATTGTGGATGGGGAAATAGAAATTAAAACAGGATTGTCAATGAATCTTCATAAGAAGTATTCATTGAACAATCGGGACAAAACGGAGGCTCAACTATGGAGACTTATACCTTAGGAAAATAAAATGTATATATAAATTAATATGCCCAACATTGGGGACTTTAAATTAATACGCCCAACTATGGGGACTTTAAATTAATATGAGCAACTATGGGGACTTAAATGCTTGGTCTAAAATGGTAATTGACATATAGCAATACTCAGGTGGCATAAAATTGAAAAAATATAAAATATAAATGGGGAATAAAAGAGAAATTATAAGTCAAAGACCAATGAAATTATTTATATACCAAAGGGTGATAATGGGAATTCCTTCTGGAACCCCGGGCCATGTTTCTTCTGAAACATTAACGCCCCAAAAATAGTGGATTAGACTACTAGGCGTCAGCCGTGCATAATCCAAACCACGCTCTGCTACCATATAAGGAATTTAGGTCCCCCCCCCCCCCCACCCGAGGTGCAATCGGGGCCTAAATCCTCATAAAAAGATAGAGGAGAGTGAACAGCATCCCGTCAGAGAAATACCCACTCCTACTAATAGCTGTTAATGAGCCATGTTCGGAGTAGATTGGTTTTCCAGTCACCTGGAATCCCATCCAACGTCAAACCCTGCTGCTAAAATGATCGAGAACGGCCGAGGCGCCCGTTGTTTCATCAACGGAACGCCGACAGCGCTATCTCTGGTGCCCTGACGGGACCTCGATGGACCTCACAGGAGGTAACTCTGTTACACCCTTTAGGTTGTTACTGGCACATCCTCGGCCGATGTGTGATTATTGAGCCAAATTTCATAAAGTTCGGTCCAGTAGTTTCGGAGAAAAGCTTCGAACGGTGGACGGACGGATTTTTGTTTGAGTTTTGGAATTTTCGTAGGGGTAATACCGCCAATTCGGGAAACACTGCCACCCCATATAATTATTTAACCACCTGAGTGACAGATCTTGTAGACAAATATCGTCATCCTTAGATCAGCAATAATGTTTGGAAAGTTGGTTTGGGGTCATTAATTTGTTTTTATCAAAGATAAGCGAGTTCACAGTTTTTGAAGCTTGGCGTTCTATTTTACTGTTGTCGAATTTGCGTGGTAAGTAATAGTGTTGTTCAAACGTTTATGTAAATTATTGTTGAGCATGACGACGTAGAAAAAACATTGAGCTTTAATTTCCACCCATTACTTCATAATTTTGTACAAAAACTGTAGTTTTTAATGATCCCGGGAAGTTTACTGGGGAAATATCGCCATACCGGATTCAGGGTAATTCCGCCATGGCGGTATTGCCCAATGCTCCAATCATCAGTCTTGTTGGATTTTTTCAAAGTTTTTTGTGGTAATAATCACCTATTTCTATTGATTCTGAGTTATTAAAATATAAATTAATATTTAAAAAACGAATCATATTGTTATAGCTTATCTCCATAAATAAGCCCTCTACATTTACCTAATCGTGATTTATTAGATATTTACCTACCTACTCGTATCTACTGAATAATTTACCTACAGTAGGTATCTACCTAACTGCCTTCCTAAATTAACACAATCGTTGTAAGATTCCACTCTTCTTGCTCCCGTTTTGATTTTGACAATGGACGTTAGTTAGTCTTGTGAATTTTGCTGCGACCTGAAGAAGCTTTAAAAGCTGGGAAGATGAAATGCTATATAATGTTTTTTTTTTTTTTAACACAGAATGTGTTTTTGCGATGACCTACCGAAAAAAAATCGTCACAAAAAACCGACAGAAAAAACCGTTATGCGCCTTTTATAATGATTTTCACGTACAACCAAGCCGTTGGTAAGGAAATAGAACTCCCGCAGTGTTCATTGCACAGAAATTGTTCACCATTCGTTGGAAAGCTCTCAATTTATATAGTATTTTTCTTGTAGTTACATATTTATTTATATAATATTTATAGGGTTTTAGACCAAATTAAATGTCTAACAATTATTTATTTTATTATTGCCAAATATTGTTATTATTCACGTGCAACCAAGCCGTTGGTAAGGAAATAGGAACACATTCTGTGTTCCTATGATTTCATACAGAGTATGGAAAAAGAAATAAACCGGGGGGTGCAGGGGGGCGGAGCCCCCCGCCGAGGCGCAAAGCGCCGAGTTTTTTTTTTTTTTTTTTTTAAATCGAGAACCAACATTATTTAACCAGTATTTGTTTTGTTCCAATTTTACTGCTCTGATGTGGAAATTGTTTGTCAACAATCTTGTTTTTCATCTATGCTCCCAATATGGTGAGAAGCTACCCAGGAAGAGTTTTTGAAATTCAATAAATCGTTATTCCGATGTTCTGATGAGACTGTATATTTCCTTCTTGTTTTAATATGGCGGTATTACCCTAACCCCATGGCGGTATTACCCCAGCTAGTAATACCGCCTTTTACAAGGATCTCGTAAACTGTTGTTTATTCTTATGCAGTTGCTACTACACAACCATCAAAAACGTTGTAATTCACTAATGGAGATGTTAATTTATAATAACTACTTCGAAATCTGAAGTTCCTGAGTGCAAACCTGGGCTGTGATAGACAAATATGCTTATGCGGTATTACCCCATTTTTCCCTATCTTGAAACCTAAACTAACCAATTTTAAGGAGGAGGGAGGGGGGGGGGTCTTTATTTTCTTTATTTTTTTGTCTTTGTCGAATTCCTCGGGTGGTAGGGTTCCTGAATCAGAAATAACCCGCCTGAACCGAATAAATCCGAACGGAGAAAAGTTTCACGAAAACTGCTCGTGCGGTCAGATATCGGTGTTTCAACGTGGGAACTCCAACTGCGAGGCCGTCGTAGGCGAGCGGTAAAATATATTACAGATCTGCCGCCGCATAAAAATATTTACTCAGCCTGACGAGCCGCTAATGAAAAGTTGCCCGCAGCGTCGAGAGGAATTACGAGTCTGAGGTCCAGCGACTCGGGTAATTTACGATTCAACGGGTAAAAAAGGGAAACCCAATGAATGGCTTCACTTGGGCCTCTGCACAAATCTGCCCACGGCCCGCAGTGGTTTTACAACTCATAGAAAAAAAGTTTTTGCTACACGAAAGAGCATAAAAAGCAAATCTCCGTGATTATTCATATTATATTTCTGTCAAAATTATGTGCAATTAGGGCACATCGTTTCAGAGTGCCTCAAGACGGTTTTCAGCCTTAGAACACACCAATAGTTTTTACAAGTGATTCTACACTACTGGGGGTGCTCGACACCCCAACACTTGGATATTGTTAAATAAAAAATTGTCAAATCTTGGCATGGAACATGCTTTAGCCCTGAGCTAACTGCCCGAAAACGTTACGCGGAAGTGTCAAGAAATTTTCTTATGATTTTCACGTAAAACCTAGCCGTTGCTGGGGAAATGAAACTTCTGTAGTTTTCACCGGACAAAAATCGTTCTCCATTCGTTGGAAAACTCTCGATTTATCAAGCATTTCTTTCGTATTTGTTCTTCTATTCATGTCGTAGTTTTATATTAATTTATTTTATATATGGATATAGTAAACAATGTCACTTGTTTTGTTGTCACTTGGATGGGAAGTTAATCTTGGTTATAGTAATTGTAGACGCGCACCGTAACTAACAATTACCTACCTGGGTACTTCCTTCTAACTTCGATTAGTAAAACTTTTATGTCGAAGTTTTAAATTTATTTACATTTACGAATTAGCGGGAAGAAAGCATGTTCCATGTTTTAGCATTTCAGCCTCTTTTAGCCAAGGGCTTCTTTTTTTTCCACAAAACCGCTCGAAAATCAATAGAAGGGTTCCAAGTAATGAGGAAAATTGTAAAATAAACCTTCAAAACAAAACTATAATTGAATGCCATTTTTTAACCTTTGCATCCCTGAAAAAATATAATTTTTTATATAATTTTGTTATAATTCATACCGTGAATGATAAACAGGGTGAAACTATCTTCAAAGCTTCCAAAATCGTGGATTGTTTCATTACAATCTGAGAAAACTGTTTACAATTGCGCCCACACCGGGCGAGCACGATTGGCGAGCACCCTTTGAAATACCGACTCCAAGCGGGAACGGCCGCGAACCGAGCCGAATGTTCGCGAATGCTCGTGAATGCGTCCACACCGGGGAAGCATTCTTGGGTTCGGGCGTTCGACTCGGCACGGCTCGCCCGGTGTGGACGCGCCTTTAAGTATTCGTTTTCCTTCTGATTGTCGTCTAATAATGTTTCCCATCCACAATTACCCACCTAGTCGAAAAAAGTAAGAACCTGTGATAAATATAATCGTATTATTAAACCAAATTCCGTTGATTACGTGAACGAAGTACCTACTCCGTCCGACAGCCAGATATCCTGTTCACCTACTTGGGAGTAAATGCAGTCGTTGATACTTTTCCGATTTTAAAGTAGATACCTATTCTTCGTAAGCATTCGCAATTCATTTCGTACTATAAAGTTGTATCTATCAACATAAAGATTTAGACAACAAGCAGGTTTGTGTTTAAATAATAAGTTTGTATACAAAAGCTGTTGTCAGTTCAATAACAAATTGAGTAGGTTGGTGGTAGAATTTATGCTAGGTTCCATCTCAGATCCTGGAAATTACAATTTGAAAAAGCAAGGAAGGCACTCAAAACGAACTATTCCAGGAGGCCTGATTTCGTAAACTTGATGTAGCTAGATGAAAATTTGAATAATTAGACAAAAAATAAAAAAGATACCCTAGTCGCGGCACTCCCGGACGGTCACCCATCCAAGCACTAACCAAGCCCGATGTCGCTTAACTTCGGTGATGTGACGAGAACCGATGTTTTCAACGAAATATGCGTTGGCGAATACGATTTTTTCTAGGGTCGAACCTAGTTATTCGATGATTGTGAAGATAACTGATAAAGCAAAGTGTAAAATGATTTCAAACTTCTTCAACTCGATCTCAAATTCAAGAGAATCGATGAATTTTAAATACTAAAGACACTTTACCGTGACGGTAGGGTTTGGTTTGTTGTGTACATACGTATAAAAAGACGTGTAGAAATGCGCGGAGCTAGCATCTGCAGTTGCTTCCTCTAGACGCTGTTCTACGCGTTGACGTGGGAAAATCATACGGGAACATCAAAAACTCTCTGTTTATTTGACTTTTATCCACCTAAAACACGTTAGTCGAAACACTGTGTGTAGCAGATATATTTTTATTCGCACCTGCCTATCCCGTTGAGAATAAATACGCCGACAAGAGCGCTCTATTCAGTACGTACTCATTAGGAATAAGTTCATTTATAATCATTATATTTAGAAAGTCACAATTCCAGGCCCTTTTACCTCTACTGTAGCTGGGTGAACCGCTGGCAACTGCGGACTTCTTTCTCGAGGCCTGCGTGCAGTTTTAATTGCTTCGCTGGATCGTTTTAATTTACGCGGCTTGCGTGGCCGCGGTGAGTTGCATCTTCGGGGCCTCAACTGCTTCGCACAACTCGCAATTTAACTGACTAGGGCATAAAAGCCGATGCTAATCCCGCCACATGCTAACGGACGTGTGTATTATGTACGATACGAGGTTCTAAACTAAACAGCTAATTGCGATCGTCACGCTAAGCGAACTTGCCCGCAGTCTGTAATACATTCGATGTACAATGTATAACATCGGTGTATATAATGTATACGGCTGTCCTAAACGTAGTTGTGAGGTGATAGCTGGTTATCGCTAATAACACATGAATGTTAATCTGTCCGAAACCGATAACGGTAAACTATAAGGTATTCCCAAAACTTCGTCGTTGCTACCACTGAAGCTGATATAAAATGTATGAAAATCTTACAGAAAAACTCCGTAGCATTTTTCACCACACCACACCTCTTCTTACAGGAAGCCTACCACCTACCTACATTGTGAAGCGCTATTTCGGCGCCTCACCTTCAAATGCTCATCAAATTTCTAAAAATCCGGAAACCATAGTGGAGTATCAACTATGCACGCTGATACAATGTGACATGGATATGTATGTCTCATGACAACGTGAAATACATACTTTCTAGGGTGAATCTGTTAAGAGTTTTTCTACCTGCTTCATCTTGCCGTCGAATATCTACTCAGAGGAAAGAGAAATGTGCCTCTTAGTGTAACTCTGTTTTCATCGCAAGAAAGTCGTTCCCTTCTAGTTGGAAAGCGCTCCATTTATCTCAAAATATTACGCCGTCAAATTTCCCCTCCTCTTACTCCGTAACCCATAAAACACGTAATCAATTCTGCAAGTATCTACTAAAGTTTTAAATTATGGCGGGAAGACGTCAACGGGATAATCAATTTTCTTGCGATGAAAACTAACGGAGTTACACTTGCGACGGAGCGGTTGAAGAAGTTTGCTAACGTGTGTTTGGCGTCACATGAATAGCATGACAGAAAATTTGGCTGATCCCAACGTTACGACATTACCATGTGAAAAATAACTTCATTTCATATGGGGACATTCAGTATTGGATAGATACCTTGATAAGTGACTAGAACCTGAATGGAATATAACGCGACACTAGCGCTTCCATGCGGGATGACCACGAAACTATATAAAACATTCCGAGTCCACTAATCTGAATTTTTACTAAGGGATTGACTACTTGATGTTGTGTATTTTTGAGATGCAAGCTTGCGATACCACCAAATCATTCACACAAATCATTCTGATCTATTTTACCTACTAATCTATATTTTAGCAGCGGACATTGTTTGCAGATTGCGGATTGGTTGCACCAGTTTCCGTCAGGAGCGCTTGGTCCGCGTTACATTACATTCAGGTTCTAGAAACTCCTGATACCTTGTAGTCTTTCGATCGGAGTAGAAATTCTTCATTGACATGAGACTTGAAGGAGCTTGCAGTTGGCATTCCTCCGAGTAGAAAATCAAAAGATCTCATTTTTCTTGATGTAATAGGCCTACTAGAACACACTAAGGATATCGGGTTGTACATGGAGAAGAGATATGTGCCGCTACAGCATGTATTGCAGGATCTGTGAGAATTATGTCATAGGAGTAGGTTGTAACAAGACGTTTGTGCTTTGCAGGCTGAGTTCCTGATTACTCATCCTTACATCCATATGGGATGCAATCTAAAGGCATACATTTCTCAATCTCTTGTGGTGGACAACAGAGATATTTAGCTGGTACGAAGAAGTTAATAAGTTCTTGGGATTTTTTAAATTTTAAAGACAAGTACTCACTATTATGTGCGATGGCCAGGTGAGTTTTTGATCTAGGGTCAGAGCGAGGCCGTGTATTACGAGTTCGATGTTACACAGTTCGATGTACTACATGCACATCTCTACGAATTTCACAGGTTTCGCTTTTTGAGAGTTCATCTTCACTCGATATCTATCTATTTATTAATCTAAAAGTTTTTCTTTTCGATAAAATGGTACGATTCACGTACTTCCCTAGATAATAGAATGCTTAGCCACAAAAACAAATATTTTATTTCCAGGGAAAAGACATTTATGCCGAAACTCACATTGAGCGCTGGGGGTAAATCAAGCCTGGATAATCGAGAGTTTGGGAGATAAAAGCATACTCGAACGATCCAAACTCGGGCGTGAATCTGACCTAACTTTTTCGACGGGTCTGGATTAAGAGTTGGGACGAAATCAACAATGGGAATGGGGGAAGGGAAAATGGTTGAAAGAGGAGAAAAAGATGGGGGGGGGGGGGGGGGGTGGGATGGAGGGGAGAGAGAGAGAGAGGGAGGGAGAGAGAGGGAGTGAAGGA
This sequence comes from Adelphocoris suturalis, assembly GCA_030762985.1. Taxonomy (NCBI): domain Eukaryota; kingdom Metazoa; phylum Arthropoda; class Insecta; order Hemiptera; family Miridae; genus Adelphocoris; species Adelphocoris suturalis. The sequence continues at coordinate 48,293,729 of CM061043.1, read as the reverse complement.
GTGAGAAGGGAGAAAGAGGGAGTGAGAAAGAGAGGGCGGGGGAGGGTGTGAAGGAGAGATAGGAAGAGAGGAAGAGAAAGTGAGAGACTGAGTGAGAGAGAGAGATTGTGAGAGTGAGAGAGAGAGATTGTGAGAGAGAGAGAGAGAGAGAGAGAGAGAGAGAGAGAGAGAGAGAGAGAGAGAGAGAGAGAGAGAGATGGTGAGAAGGAGAGTGGGAGAGAGAGAGTGAGTGAGCGAGGGTGTGATTTGGTGGAAAGGGGGAGGAGAGCCACGTGCCGGTGATCGGATGGGATCCCTATCCCTATAGCCCATTTATTTGACACCGGGCCCTTCCTACAGCCTCCTGAAGGGCTTACTGCCCTAATACCAACTGCTCTGCGAACAGCTGAAGTGTTAGAGGGCTCGCCTTTGCTGAGGTGAACTGGTTTCTATATGACCAGAAAACCCATTGAATAAAGTCGCTAGTATCTTGTCTTTATTTGCCATTAGGACTTTTTTTTAACCAAGATAACTTTATTGCACAAACGCATTACGTTTGGAATATTATATTTTTATACAATAAAAACGTACGGTAGACCTACGGTTCTACAGTCAGATCATTAAATAATGATTAATTTTACAAATTATTAGTTCATTATGGTTACTTAGCAATATTAGTTTATAACTGAGCGTAATAAATCACTTTTCCTTGACACTACAGAGGCTTAGGGATTATGAGATGCTGTGATAAAATGAGAGCATTCCAAAAAGTGGCTAACGATTTTCCTGCTATGAAAACTAAGGGAGTTACACTTCCCTAGTAACGCATTGGTTGTACGTGAAAATCAATAGAAAACCCCACCGTGATGTGACGCTCGTAACGTGACGAAAACAAATGGAAACGTCCTGTTAATCAAATGATAATATATATGTTAATTAAGTGATAATAACACGGTGCACAGTGTTTCATAATGCCAATCTAGCTGTTCAAAATAGGAAAAAAAGTTATTCTGTATATTATTGGAAATGGTTGTACAAGCCAGGTTATGAGTCAACTTAAACAGATTGACAGGAGTAAGCGGTTGATTAGTTGACAGAAAGCCCCGACGCAAGATAGAACATAAGCTGATAGGGGACCGTCTACCCCCTAGCCTGCATATCCCCTGAAAATGTCATCCAAACCGGATGAAAATGTGGAAAATAAGCTTGTTACAAGAATTTGCGGACACACGACAGACACACACGGAACCAAAGTTGTTCAAAATGGTCAAAAACGTAAAATGCGAGTGGAAATGTTGATTTCGGAGGCCACAAATTTTATTCTCACGAAAGTGAAAACAATGCTTCCGCTACCTTTGGGTAGACACGGAAGCAAAATTTAGCTCTATTGTACGAAACTGAATTTTTTATAATAATATATGCTATGCACAGTACGGTGCATTATACAATGGAATTCCAGTAGGTTTGAGCATTTAGTTAAGAATAAAATTTAATTTTGGAGAAAAATTATTAACTGCGATTGTAGAGCTGCAATAGTGGATGCAATACCCGTCGATAGTCGTCCTATTTTTTCAATTCATTTTTGGGAGGAGCTCCTTAGAAGCGCCCGTATTAGGTAGTTAGCCTGACCGAACACACATGCATCAAATGTAACTTTCTAAATTATGAAACATTTTCTTCCATTGAAGGATTAAGAAATGAAGTGAAGCCTTAATAAATTCAAAGGCTAAGATGCTACAAACCGCAGCAATTGAGTGCAACGCATTCAATAAGCTGTGGACTATATGAGTCTGGAACAAAGATTCTGGTAAGTAGTGGGAGGAGCCATTCTACAACATCCATATGTGCAGTATTTGGTTGACACCTTTATATGACACCGGATTACTAACGTGGTAATGCTGACTGCCCCCAATACAACTGCTCCAAGTATGAACAGCTGGTTTTAAGGGAGGGGTCTTTTCCTGTCAGGTGGGCTGGCTCACGTGGCATATGGCTCCTAAGCAACACGAGACCATTCTATTCAATTGAGGTTTATGACGAGCTCCACTGACATACCACGAGTGTGAATCGAACCTACGCGTGTGTGAACGGGTACATCGTTCCCACTACCAAGCTCAATCAATTAATGCGTAGGTAAGGTTGTAATTAATGAGAAGGTCAGCTAGGCTCTAATTTACCTTGTTATTGTGACCCAGTGATCCTAGAAATGGTACATTTTAAATTCTCGCTCTGTGGATAACAGTTAAATTAAGATGGCATTAGTGCAACGTAATAGGGAAAACTGTAGTTTTGAGAGGATCCAAAACACTTGCTCAGCCGGTCAGGGAGGATTCGTATCTTGTGATTATTAACCAGCATCCCGAAAACCTTTATTTCAAACATGAGCAGCCTATAGGCTGAAAATGAAAGTAATCAGGCTTACACAGCATATCAGGATGGAGCTGTACCATGTTACTAGCACCCACCGTCTCTAATATCGTGCTGATGGGATTCAACATACGTACCTACCTACTCAGCAGATCAGAGAGGCTCCGTATCTAGTCATTAATAAAAAGCTTTCTAAAGAACCTCTATTTCAAACATAAGCAGATTAGGCTATATAGGAAAGAAATCAGGCTCACAGCTTACTCAGCACACCAGGATGAAGCTCTACTATATTTCTATTACCCACCATCCCCAGTATCGTACTGAAAGGATCCAACATCCGTACCTACTCAGAAGATCAGAGAGGTTTTACTTATCTTGACATTATTAACCAGCTTTCATTTCAAACATAAGCAGATTAGTATGCACAGGAAAGAAATCAAGCTCAGGACTTACTGAGAATCAAGATACTAATTATCATCTCCAAACGGTCCTGAATTTGCATTTTACCATCTCATTATATAAATCTAAGGAAATTAACTCAGATGATCGGGGTACGTACCATGATTGTTTAATCCAGCATTTCCACATACGTTCCATTCCGAATATCAGCTCCGAAGGATGAATAGAACCAAAATTAACTTCGTAATCATTTAGTTCAACGGGTAACCAGAATGGCCCAAAGAGGCTCCGTATCAAATTACCGATGAGGCTCCGCATCATTCGATGTGCAAATCAACTAGGACTCTTACCTGCAACAAAAAAACAAAAACGTTTTTTAATTTCATCAGCACAATTAGAATTAAAAAAAGAAAACATAAGCAGGTGTTGGTGAAATACATCAACATGGAAGTGGTTCTGGAATAACCCAACGATTTGATTTCACTGGATTACTTCTCGATAGCTCAATCGACTTTTTTGGTGGGCCGGCCGTTCCAGAAATAGACAGAGCTCGCACAATAGGCAAAACAGTTAAATTTTCAAGACAAAAAGTAAAACCCCAACCAGGGAAATAAAATTTTAGTCGTGTATGGAATTCATGACAGGCCCCTTCCAGCAGAACGATGCAGGAATTAAACATTGCCGTTCGACCACAAATATTTACTAAATCTGAACCGCACTGTCATCTCCAACCTAAGAAAATATATTTCACACATTATTTTTAATTCATTGTAATAAATTCAGTATTTTTCATTACCTTTAGTCAATTAGTTACCTACCTGTTTCCGCAACAACAACGGATATTACACATGGTAACACCACACGGTTCATATTTACCCGAATTTCATAGATTATGCTTTTATTCTGACTGAAAGTAAAGGCTCAAAGTTTAATTTTTCCCCGCAATAAAACCTTTTTGACTGACCCAGACGATTCTAGGGTTATATTGCTAGACATCCAACCTTGCTCGTCTTTGAAAGATATGGAATTTTGATTACGAATTTTCGGTGTTTTTAGATCACCACGAGCTCCTTCTAGAATTGTGAATATTACCCGTCGAACAGTTCGGAGAATTCTCATTAGACGTAAACAGCATTGTTATAATATGGGGTATATTCAGAAGAAGCTAAAAATGTTCTGTGAAATCCGCCCATGAATAAAAAACAAATTGCAATTTGCAGCTCTAAAACCGGTAAAAGTCACTAAAACGGTTTATCGAATATTTTCATAGCATCCATCTCGAATATCAAATAAATACTGTGTGCCGGGGTCGCCAGAAGGAACCCAAACTGGCCAGATAGGGTTTGCAAATTTCCTTCCTATTTAATCTTATCAATACTTTGTCCCCGAAGTAATTTGAGTTCAGGGCCGTGAGAGTTATTACATAAATTTAGGTGTTGCTATACTATTTTCCAATCGCGAAGGCAGCTATTCGACAAGGACCATAAATTCTCCGCTAGTTAAACTATTTGAGTACCTACCTAGTTAGTGGCTTAGCGAATAAGGCAAGGACGATAAATCCAGCTGTGAACGTAATCCGATTCGATTCAGCGTTCCACAAATAACTAAAACGATCTCGAATTTATTACGGTTTTGAGATGTAACGTCTACGACTTTGATGATATCATCACTGTATGCGCCGGTTACATTTTAGATCATCTAAAAGGTTTCAATCGATTTTATGTGACAGAAACTACCTATTGAAAATGATAACAACTCGATTTTTGATGATTTGACAATGAATAACGTCAATGACGACGATGACGTCTTATTATCGTCAAGAACGATTTTTAAAGCTTTTATAGTCATTTCAGTCGTTTTTGAGATACTAAAACTATTGAAAACCACACCTAATTCAATTTTTGGTTGATTTGACGTCGGCGAAGACAAGTTCCTGTCGTCGGATCGTCACCAAAAACTATACAGCCATTTCCGGAAGGACAAAGAGTCTTGAATTTCGAGATGATAGTTCCAAAATTAGGACCTAATTACACGCACGCATTTACGCTGACAAATGGTAGCCTATACTCACTTTGTTCGAAAATATTAATCTCCCCTCGCACATTAACATACTTGCTCTTCAATGAAGTATGCCAATAAAGGAATGACTGGGGAATGTGACAGTTCGCCTTTGGTAGTCAACGGCTACCGTAGCAAGTGATCTTCGATAGTTCAAGTAGAGATTGGTAAGATGGACACTGGAAGATGTTTCATGCCAACCGAGTAAGTTAGTACGCCAGGAGCTGATAGAAAACGAGCACATCGAAACTTTCATGCAGAAAGACGTAAGTCTCATTGCGTACAAGATCCATCGAGCACAATCTGCAATCCACCCGAATTGTCACGTAGCAAACAGGAAATGCATAATATTAAGGTCCTCACTATAAAGACAAGTCGTCACAAAGAGTTTCTGAAGACGAACGACGGCATGAACAATGTCATTATACTTTCAAAGCCTACAAATTTGAAGTACTGAAGTATCGCAAATATATTATATGGATGGTACGTTCAAAAGTTGTCCTCTGTACGCCACACTGTTCACCATCCATGGCCTGAAGGGTAATGTCTATGTGCCACTTGTATTTATCCTCCTGGCTGACAAACATACGTGTTCTTAAAGAACAGCTTTACAGCATGTTGTTCTAAATTCTGTCTGGGCAGAATTTGGGGAGGAATGCCCTCACTCAGGCAGAAGTAGAGCGGTTAGAGGGCAAATACAAATTCTCTGCCCTCGGGCCTGCTACCCTGTGCTACGCGTGTACAAGATCTGGTCAAGGTTTCCTCATTGTGCATTTTTTCCCCTCTCTCGTACGTATATGGATGAGTACTTTAAAGCAGAATGCTTGGTGAAACAAAAAAGTCTACTTCTTTTAGTTGTTCTGGGTGATCTTCAAGTATGTATATAGTTGATATGGTGATTAAAAAAACATGTATGATGATCACTTGACCAGCTGAAATTTGTAGAATTTTTCCGAGAAAAAGGTGAATAGCAGGTTTGCTTGACTTGATTTAGTTTTACGTATTAAAGGTTTGTTTACGACCCTTACGTCCCTATATATTCGTGATCAGCATAACATTCCCCAAAAGAATCCACCACAAACCTATGTTTGAACAGCTGACCCTTATAACCAAAGTACCTACCTACTGTGGGACGGTTCGAAATGAGATATACTATTTCTTACTTTTAAAATTATCCCCACCATCCAGGTAATGACTGAGGACCCTCCCTACCATCATGACGTCTGAGGGCTCAATGACAAGATGGTGCAGATAATTTTCAAATTAAGAAATGGTACATAGGTATATATCTCATTTTGAACCGACCTCTCGGACCATGTTTGAAGATTTTGGAAAAATTGTTCAGCATGACCTCAGCTTTTCAATGCCCTACACAACTTTTGTAAACCCTTGTAAGAGACTAATATTGGGCGACCATTTGTTTGAAGACGCGAAAATAGATTTTTCATATAACATTTTTTCTTTGATTACTTCAGACTGGACCATTTTATTGAGCTGACATTTGTCGTTAACTCATTTTCTGGATGTCTATTTACTGAAACGTGAGAATTTAGCATGGCGGACAAATATTTTACGATCTGGCCACCACGAATCCGAAGCTGAGTTTTTCGACAGTGATCCCTTAATTTTTCACAGCAGTGTATTTACCTCCACTACGAGCATATTTCCCATGCAAACACGACTAAAATCCCGAATACACGCTGAGTAACAATTCTATTATGTTCTATTGTGTTTCTCCTCGTACTCAGATGAATCCCTCAGCGGTAACCCTTCCCATAGAGTCTTGACGTGTTTACCCTTGACTCAAGCGTTCCTGGAAACCTGTGCGCGCTGGACTAAGAATAACGCGGTGAGACAAGAGTCGAAATTATACTTCTATTTTTATAATGGACGTGCAAAGTTGCCGTGAGAAGTTTCCGACTTTCTTCCGTGAGCTAAGTTTTTATTCCTTTCCCTCACAATCTCGGAGTACGACCATCTATCATGTCCTTCATCTCGACTTCTTCATAATGGGTTTTAATTCATTAAAGCGCCCCCTGAGATCCCCATCATTATTCAACCGCTTGGGTCATTAATTAGAACAATAACTGAATCAAGCTCGTGTCTCGTTATGTCGGCATTCGAATTACATCACATCTTTCTTCTTTAAATGTTTAAACTCCCAAATCAAACGTGTGAACGCCATATATACGTTTTTTGCAATGTCTAGAAAAATTTTAAAATCAAAATTTTTGAAAAATTTCTTCATTGAAATCCGTTTTGAGGCATTCTGAAACGAATCCTAAAGTTTAACGCTTTTTCATTTACATATAATTCTTAATTTTTGGCGGAAGAACGAGGTTTTTATCTCAATCCTATCGAGACTTATCGTCTGGAATGACACATATGTACATTTATATACAAATTTTTTTTTTCACTTTTTTTTTTTTGGGTGACAACACTTCCGAGCCTAATATAAATTGGGGAAAAAATATTCATTCAGTGCTCAAAGTAAATATTTTAATTACAGTTACACGTGACACATATATATATATATATATATATATTTTTTTTTTTTTTCATTTACACATATATATACATTGCCCTTCCAGACGATAAATCTCCTTAGAATTAAGATTAAAATTCCGTTCTTGCGCCAAAAAATCAAGCTTTCCAAACGAAAGGTCGGGTTCGTAGGCCAGTATTTTTTGAGCACATTAAATTGGTTAAATCGCAAAAAAAGTGCTCAAAAAATCACTAAAAATAGCAAAAAACGGCAAATTGATAATATAATAAAACGGTTAAAATTGCATTTTTTAGCAGCATATTGCTCAAATTAGGTTTATAAACTATAAAATAGAAAATTAAAAAAAATTATGTACGAAATTTTAGTTTGTAAGGGTCTGGCCACGTACTATCTAGAAATAATATGTCATCGCATGAATCAATCCCATAAAACTTGTAGATTAAATTATTAAATTAAAATGATCTGATTAAAACTCTACGAGACTTGATCGTGGTTTCGACTTCAACACTCGGATCTCACATCATTAATCTCGATAGCGATCGACAGTGACAAAATACGCGAAGAACGTACGTCCTTCTTCCCCGTTGAAGTAGTTAATCTTCGGTAAATGTTAATGAATGCTGAGCTTTGCTTGAAAGGAAAAGAACAGAAAAAAAAACTCTTACGGGTTCTGCGGGCATTGAAATGAACCTGGATTATGGTAATTGACAGGACCAGTCAGACGCAGTTCGAGCCACGTCATCTCGCAAAGCCTTCCAAACATTACCTGAGATTCGAACAACGGCCTTAATTCATATTAAAGGAGAATGGAGTACATCTATTTCAATGTATTTTAAAAAATTTCGAAGGTAACAATCCATAGGGAGCTAGGGTAAAATAATAGAATTAGTCATAGGATCTAAGATAAAGTATTAGGTATATAATACATATCATCACGTATTTGTACGTCAATATTGATAAGTACGAGTACTCATATATTTTTCCAATGAATCAGTCAATATTTTTCTCATGATTCCTAACCTTAGAAACATGATATCTATTAGATAAATATACGTAGAATCGCCAGTTTCATAACATGGTGATTATTATAGTGAGATTCAATGGGGCTCCGAACTAATAAGTTTCTTTGTTAAAAGCTTAATTACACTTTCACACCATGCAAAGTTCCCAAGATCAAAATGTCTGTCTGCAATTATTCTAGTTATTTTAAACTACATTCAGAAGCTAAATGTCTGCACGTTATGTAGGTATGTAACTACTACCCACAGCTAGCACATAGCACAGCTCGCTCTGGCACATTGTGATGGGGGAGGCTGGAGCGCGAAAATTTCGGACCTACTAGTGCTCCAAACGTGCGATGCTTCATTTCTCAACCACACATAGTGATACTGTGATTATTCCACCCTTAATAAGGTACACCATGGTCTAGTGGATAGCATTGATGGTTAATTAATGGAGGGTACGTGTTCCAATACAGAACTAAAGTTTTTGCTTCGTATTTCAACCTTCGAAACATACTCGTATTTATAACGTCGTTTTGATCTATTTGCTCAATAAATTAATCTGCATATTAATTACCAAAAGGATTGTTTAGGGATTTCTATTTATTTTTTAGATGCAAGCTTGCAAGCATCCAGATGACCGAACTATACAAATCATTCTGATCTATTTGTACAACTAATGCATTCTAATAAAAGGATTGATGTAGGATATTTTTTATTTTTGAGATGCGAGCTTGCGAGCATTCAGACCATCAAACTATGCACAGCATCCTGATCTATTTGTCCAACTAATCTATACTTTACTTTAAGAATTTTTGGTGACGGAAGGTGCTTTTGAACGACTAGTTCCTGGGATTGATAACATTGAATAAAACATCTACACTTTACAAGTCCATCTGTATTTAACTAGAGCTGACCCACGAACTGAAAATTAATTACCTAGATGAAAGTTATTATAGCATTTCCAGACCAAATTCAACATTTTCCAGACCAAACTAAACTTTATCCAAACCAAATTAAACCTTTTTTTTTCCTCCAATCGATAAAAACTCTCCAAAAGACTAGCATGGTTATAAACAGACTCGAAATGTGTTGTGTATGGTGACTCAAGATGTTGTGTTATGGACTTATGTAGACTTGAAAAAAAAAAAAAAATAAATAAAATAAAGAAAAAACCTTCGAATTACAAGCTTGCATATATATCAAGGGTGCCTTTTTTGTAACAGTGAATTAAGGGTACCCGGAAAGTGTACCGTTTTCTGGATAGTTTAACGTTGATTTCCCGATCTCGAACCGAGATAATTCGACAAACTTTCCAGGACTGTCAGAAAAAAGTTACCTTATTATGCAAGCTTGTCACTATGGTCTGGAAAAAGTTTAATGTGGTTTGGATTAATGTTTAATTTGGTCTGGAAATGCTATATAAACTCGATTTCGTTAACTGAGAATTCCAGTGGTTTTATAACAGCTGATTCGATCAGGGTTGAAGATCTTATGGTTGAGGTTTGAAGGAGTGTCCGTTTGGAGCGCTAGTAAGGGCCTTAAGAAGGTCGCGTTCCAGCCTCTGCTCATTGAGATTGCATCGCTTGTCGAATTATTTACAGAGCTCATTCAGTTGATTACAGTGGTTCACCGTTTGTAATTTATTATACTACAGGAATTCGAGAGTTGAATTGGAACAAAACTAGCTACTGAGCTCCCACCGCTGTTAATAGTGGATCACCGTGTGTAGTGGTTTATAGTACGAAAACTAGACGAGATGGTAAGGGCCATAGAAGGCGGAGCTCTGGAAAAACCCAAGCCTCGTGACGTCACAGGTACCTTTCCCTTGTTTGTAACGCTGGAAGCCTTTAGTAGCTTTAGGAGGATCTAGCCGCTGACCGGTATGTCCCATGATACCAACACTTCCCAGCGCCTTCTTCTTCTCGGATATCACTCCTTCTGTCTCTACTATTTACTTTTATCCCCATCGTGTCATCTTGTACTGCCAGTCAATCCCTTAGTAAAAATGAAGATTAGTTGGGCATGTAGATCAGAATGATGTGTATAGTTTGGTGGTCTGGATGCTCGCAAGCTCGCATCTCAAAAAGACATAACATCAAGTAGTCAATCCCTTAGTAAAAATGCAGATTAGTGGACATGTAGGTCAGAATAAAGTGTATAGTTTGGTGGTCTGGATGCTCGCAAGCTCGCATCTCAAAAAGACATAACATCAAGTAGTCAATCCCTTAGCGAAAATTCAAATTAGTTGGACATGCAGGTCAGAATGACGTTTTAGAAGTATATTTCGGGAGTTGTACGAGCAAAAAAAATATGACCAGTAGTCAACACTCACAACCTTCGTCTTATGAGACCTTTGTCCTAACCTATGAGCTACGACTCGACTATCGTTTCAGGAGACAATCACAGTACTTCACCATTCAGTAGGAAATGCGGAGCGGGAGGTAGAAGTTTCTCAATATAACCGCTAGGAAGCGCTGGTATCATGGGACATACCGGTCAGGGGCTAGATCCTCCTGTAGCTTTCACTTCTTTTGCGTTGGTTAGTCTGTAAATGTTTCAGCTGCAGTGACAACGGTTTGTTGAGCTATTGCGGAATGTTCTAATCATAATACGAATCATAGAAGTTTGAATCTACATTTTCATCGGTTTCCAAAGGACAACGTGACAAAGTTAAAGTGGATCACAACCTGCAAACGGGCTGATACATTTTCCGCCAACAAGCTCGAGTTTGCTCAGCGCATTTCGAAGAAGCTGATTACCGGCGTGATTTATTTAAGAGGTGAGTTGTTGAACCTACGTTGTTGAAAGCTATGAATTTCGTGAGAGAAAATTTGAACCACCCACTTCCCAGCGAATCAATCAACCATCAAGCGTCGGCTTCGAAAATTTTCCGTAAAACCAGGCTTTATTGAACTGAGCGCAAACGTTTTGAGCTGGAGTATATTGCTAGCTTACATTGCTTACGGGATGATGAAAAAGTTCCCAGAAAAAGGTTTGTTCGGAAATTTCACCAAAGACCTACCATTGTCAGAAAAGAACGGAGTGTCTAAAGGGAATTTGATGAAACCATCGGCGGAATTTTTTGAAAATATCAAGAAAATGGAGAAAGAATTTCAACGATTTCCCGGTAATTATATTAACCGGACTCCACTTGTCTTAACTAAATTAATTGACGACATAAAAAACAAACACGGAGACATTCATGACTTTGCTGTATCTTGTTTTGTTCGAACTCGGACGTTCATGAGAATGAAATACGTGGACACCAGGATATCCAAGGAAAAGCGCCTGCGGATGAAAAGTTCTGCTAGTCAACAGAGGAAAATCAAGAAAACAATGACTAAATTAGTCAAATTAATCTTGAGGAAAAAACCCAGACCCATCATCCAATTATCTTCAACTCAGCACCTACCTACTACGCACCCATGTAACTCAAACGAGTCGCTATTGTAATAATATTTCAGTGATCTTTCAAACATCGGGTTTTCTATGAATTATTCTGACTTTTTTTTTCAGTATTTTTGATGATATACTGTATCACTTACATTGGTAATGTTGAAAAATATAAATCCAACAAGTATCTAGAATTGAGTTTTCCTGAACCTGTATGACCGATAGCACATGTGTAGAAGGGTTGGGGGTGAGGCTGAAGGTACCTGTGACGTCATCGAGCTCTGTCTTCGATGACCCTTACCGTCTCTTCCACTTAAAGTGGGGAGTTTTTGCAGTTTAACATATGAGTCGTTGTACGAAAAACAGTTTTTCTAGCGCAAGCAAACCAGAAGCTAACCATTAAGCTTCATAATTAAGCCCGAGTCATAGATTACCTAATGTGTAATGAATTCTTTCATAATGGAAGAAGTATCGAATTAGCAACAACTTTAACTGTGGTTTAATTGGAAGGGTAGGTACTGTCCTCTGATGAAAAGAATGAACGCCAGGCCCTACTGTGAGTTGGGTATCCACAACGTAGAACCACACCCTTTTCCATAAACATAAATGACCTTATCCAATATGCCTGAACCTGCCTAAGTGCGTCATAGTTTCTTCCTTTCCCCTTGTTACTTACCCCCTTCTTATATTGCAGTTTAGGTCTTGTCTCGAATTCGTACTGTCACTTCTGTCCAATGATATCTGGACAAGAAAAATACATTACGAATTCGAGATCAGGAAAGAATAGTGACCTGCCGTAATTACGTAACAAAATAACTCATCTCAAAAGCGAGTTTGTCAGGAGAGACTATCGCCGTTTTTTTGCCTATCTTATATCCTTCCAAATGATGATAAAAACTTCATTCTTTTGGGTATTAAGTAATCGATTCTCAATTAATCATACGGAAGAAGAAATGTCGAATAGGCACAATTACATGAAATATCGATGTATTTCATGAAAGGTGTTTTGAATAATTTCCTATCGACATTTAATGTTTTATTTGTATTTATTATTTTATGTATGTATTTATTTATTTATTTTATTATTATTTGGGGGGGGGGGGGGGGCTTGCAAAATCCCTTATCCTAATTTTTCAGGTAGAAACTTCAAGGTGTTTCCCATACGTACATAAGCAACTGGTGGGGAATACGCAAAAATCCCATTTTCTTGAAATTCTGATATGAGTGGTTTTACTAAATTACGGTAGTATACGATGAATAATAAAAAGTTGTGTAAACAATTGGTAGTTTCAACGGTCAAGTGCCAATTTGAACACTTTTTGACTTCCTACATATATTGGACTGCTCCAGTACCTATTGGCATAAAAACTTGCTTTACTTAATATTCACAAAAATTAGATTTCAGTATTCCAGTAGTTGTTAAGGCAACATCGAAATTCGCCTTAGGTAAGGAGAATTTCATTCGGGAACTTCAACATGTTCAACGATCAAGATGTACATACCTATATTATAAACATGTACCTACCTGTATCCATAACATACAAATACATTAAATATGTACGATATTTTACACTGTTTTCCCTTGGCCAATTTCGTTTCATAATTGAAGATGTGGATACCTGCTAATACACGATAAAGGGCAAAAACAGCCGTTTCTGTCTGTGTTTATTTTCTCTGTAATGTGGCACAATCGCTACCCATTTCATCAAAATCGATCTATCAGTATCAGAGCTTCGTCTATAACAACATATTTCAGGTTTTCACAGGTGCAATGGTTACCTATTTCAACAAAATAAGTAAGATGACATCCTGAGACTTGTACCTGAATACCCTCGAACGAAATCGGACCGATGGAACATCGTGAAGCCTTAGAATCCTATCAGGATCAATAAGGTAGGTATCAGCATAATTTAAGTTAGGATGAATCCTACAAACCAATAACCTTTTTTGAAAATCACGAATATTACATACTCATGCCACCTTGAAATATGAAGTAAAAAAAATGATTTTAGCATTATACGTAATCGTCATGGAAGGGGTTAGATGCGTATTCGGAGTTGTATTCGGTTCCCCTTGAGCTCCGAATACGATTTTTCTATTCGTACAACGAATGAACCACTAACCGTTAGCATTTGTCCCGCATGCGCAATGCTCTATTTCTATTCGTAGTTCCTTCCACTCGACTACGAATCAGCGTTGCAAAAACTCCCTAGTGATTTATAGTGGTAACAGGTGAATTGTCCCGTTACCCGTGGTTTGGCCCCTTACCGGTAATTTGTTCAGTTAGTCAGGAACTATAAATCTAAATACAGTGGTGGTAGCTGCTGTTGTTGGTTCCACGTCAACACGGACGCGAAGTTTGTCCCATTACTCGAGATTATTTGTCCCATTCCCAACATTCGTCCCGTTATCCAGTTGTTACCCGTGTTTGTCAGGTCATTCAGACACCTGCTGTTATGTTTATGCTAACGAGCCAACAAAGTTGCATGTATTTAGGTTTCAATTTCAATTAATCTTCGAAAGTTGCTCAACTCAATCATTTCAATCAGGTGTTTAAAAAAAATCGGAACCATCTCAACAAGATTGCAAAATTGTAGAGGGAAGAAACTGTATTTTTCTGTACGAGGGAGTGGGTGAAAAATGAACGAAAGTAGCCTAAAACCACCTACAGTAATTTTCATGCTTCTGTACGGTGAACCCCTCTCCACTCAAGACGCAAGGCAATGAGTAGCTTTAAGCGAAATCATCACAACGAATTCTGATCCTCCACTTGGAGGACAGCTGATGATGTCCGCGACGCCCGTGAGTCGGACAAAAAGCCCCAACCTGCAATTGTTGTTTGCTTACTAACTTACGTACCACTTACAGAACTTGCTGATAAGTTGCCGAAAACCCATTTTGAAATCGGTCCACCCGTTCTCGATTTATGAAAAATGATAAAGAACACATGAACCACCTCAAACAAATTTTTGACAAGCTAGGGGAACACGGACTTCGAGTAGGTTTTGATAAATGCATTTTTTCAAAACCTACCGTCGATTTCCTAGGTTTCACTATCTCGAAAGAAGGGATAATTCCTAAACGAGATAAAATAGAAGCCATAGAACAATTTCCTAGGCCAATAGACGTACGAAGTCTACGCAGATTCCTAGGTATGTGTGGTTTCTACCGAGCTTGCTCAAGTAAATTCGCTCACACGGCACAACCTCTGTATGACTCCATTCAGTCAAACAAAAAAAATGACAAAACACCTATCGAATGGACATCAGAGAGAGAAAAAGCTTTCAACAGCTTAAAACAAGCAATGATTAAAGCTACATTGCATAATATCGCTCATCCACACCCTACAGCAGAGTGGAGAATAGTCTGCGACGCATCCGACACACACATCGGAGCGGCACTGGAGCAGGAAATTACAGACAAACACGGCTCGAAATCTTACCAACCATTGGGATTTTTCAGTAAAGAAATTCCGGAACAATGGAAGAATAAAGCATCATTCGACAAAGAGATGCGACCAAGGGAAACTGGGATCCACAGTATAGAGAACAGTTTTCCCAGGTTTGCGAAAACACAGAATGGCTGCTATTCGCCAAGAAAAACAATTTATTGACAAAACTAGGAAAATAATGTGTTGGAAACACTACGTCCTTAGGTATTTCCGTAAACAAATGTAATGTATAGATGATTTAATCTCCGTCTACAAATTTATATCTTCATGATGTTTCTATGGGGCTAGTTTTCCACTGATATATTTGCTTTTCCGTCCAAAAAAGGTGACGTGGGTTGGGTATTTATCTATGCTAAGTTTTCCTGCATCATCGTGATGAAACCTCCTTGAGTTCAATTTGTGATACATTCTGATCTTTGGTATAGGATTTGTTGGGGTTGATTTTTAGATATGGAAGTTTAATATAAACGTATCGATTAGGTATATAAAAACATAACTATGTCAATATTAGTATGTATCGAAAAAAAATAAATAAGTGCAAAATATGATAGTGGTTTTCTTTGAAAACAACCATTGAACACTAGGTTTAGGGGTAAGGATGGAATAAGTATCGGTAGGTACCTACTTGTGAAACATGAACCATTTTTCACATCCAGAAGGATATCACACGTCAAGTTCTATTAAAGAAAAATTAATAATAATCATCAATATTAACACCACAACTGGTCGAAGATGAAAATGAAATGGTGAAGACTTGATAACAGTGGATTCATTTATTCTTTATTCGCTTATTCAATTTTATCTCTGGGCTTCAACCCCTTTTAAAAATACCTAGGTGTAGGTACCGATTACGCGATCTCACCAGCAACCCACCTTCCTGATGATCCTATTCCATTTGTGTTTTGAGACATTTTTTTATAATAGATTAGCAATTTCCTGCTTGTCGAATGAGTAGGTATTTGAAAAGAGATATCACTTTTGAAAAACGAAGAGGAAGTAAACAAATACGCCAACTTGTCCTTACGAAATGGACAAATTAGGTACGTTAAATATTTAAGTACGTCTTATGGTCCATCAATACATTTAAATGATTTGAAATGCGCCAACCTACACATTTTTTTGGGTAGAAGGGTGAAGGATATCACACGTCAAGTTCTATTTAAAAAAAAATTAATAATAATAATCATCAATATTAACACCACAACTTGTCGAAAATGAAATGGTGAAGACTTGATAACAGTTGATTCAATTATTCTTTATTCACTTATTCAATTTTAACTCTGGGCTTTGTATGTAGCTGTCTTTATTTTATCGGCCACGTCAAATTTTCATAGGTTGTACTGTGTGAATGATTATATTGAATACTTATACCGATAAGGATGCGAGATGTAAAACGCTACCGCTGCATTGCATCAACCGCCTGGCGCAATGTGACTCAAGTGGTTTTCCCTGTCGCCATCCTTTATAAATCTTGGAAATTGCTCTGCGTAGTCGTTCTGTCCTGCCAGATGAGAATTTTGTTAGGGTAACGTTCGCGTATTCCTTAGCCTCCGCTATTTATCCCTACTCACAACCCCCCCTACCCCCTCAAAATTTATTTGTTTATGTAAGATCAACATAGGTTAGGTATGCGTCGGGAATTCACAGCAAAATGGTCCAATGGGGCTCCGAACTAACAACTTCGCCACTAGGAGCGGCAGGGGGCCAAGGACCTAAGGAATATGGTGGTTAACATGACTTTCCCTTGTTGATACCTAGCGTCACCCATTTTCGCTCTACGATTCGTTCCCCTCACTATCAATTTCATGAATTCTGGTAAAAAAAATGGGAATTATAGTATTAATAAATAAATTATAATAAAAAAGAAAAAAATTCCGACAAAACAACAAAAGCAACTTGTGTCCGTCACGACTGCCCTTATCGGCAACAAAAGAGTAGCAAATCGGTAAGGTCATTGTTCACGTGCTGCGCTCTTATGTTCGGAGCCACATTCGGGTTAACCCAAACATTCAGCCGTCCCAGTTCTGAAGGCCGGATCCGTCCTCTAAGCCAACGCATCGGAAGTCTCAGTGCGAAAAACATTGTTTTAGATGCAGTCCTTACAAAAGTGCTTATCTCAAAGCAATTAAAATGGATTTAGTATACTAAAATAGACCAACCTGCTCTTAGGTTAGAATTAACGGTTGTACATGCAAATGTTCATTACAGAGGATTCCAATCAGTATTTTTACGATAAAAACCATAAGACATAGTAGCTCATGACAGGGGTTTAGCATTTTTACATGACTGCGCTCTTGATGGCGATCCAGACAACTTGGTGGTCTGGCGAATGCAACTTGAGAAAATCATCTCAGTTCGCGCACGAGCTGTCATCTAGCTCCCAGCTATACAGAGATCTGGATCACAATATCCAATGTGAGAATATGGTGATGAACGTACCCCTAATCTAATCGAGTCGTACTGTACGAATAGGGAATTCAAAAGTCACACTAACGTGACCACACTACTCTAAATCTACATTATTAAGCCGAAGTCATAGATTACCTAATGGAAGATGTATTAAATCAGCAACAACTTTATCTATTTACCAGTGGTTTAATTTTTTCACTAGAAATAGATGTGGTAGAAGAAGGAAGGGAACTTGGAAGGGTTGTTGCAACATCGAAATTCGCCTTGGGTTTAGAGACTCTCATTCGGGAAATTCAACATGATTAACCTATCAAGATGTACCTATATTAAAAATATGTACCTACCTACCTGTACCTGTTACCTAATACGATATTTTACTTTTTTTCCCCAATGGCCAATTACGTTTCATTATTAAAAATAATGAACCATTATTGAAGATGTTGATACCTGCTAATACGCGGGAAAGGGAGAAGACAGCAGTCTGTGTCTATCTTCCCCGTAAAGCTGCACAATCCCAACCCATTTCATCAAAATCCATCAACCAGTATCGGAGCACCGACTATAACAACCAATTCAAATTTGGCATGTGCAATGGTTACCTATTTCAACAAAATTAGTAGGATGCCATCCTGAGACTTGTACCCGAATACCCTCGAACGAAATCGGACCGATGGAACATCGTGAAGCCTTAGAATCCTATCAGGATCAATAAGGTAGGTATCAGCATAATTTAAGTTAGGATGAATCCTACAAACCAATAACCTTTTTTGAAAATCACGAATATTACATACTCATGCCACCTTGAAATATGAAGTAAAAAAAATGATTTTAGCATTATACGTAATCGTCATGGAAGGGGTTAGATACGTATTAAGTGGGGATGAATCCTACAAACGAACCACCTTTTTTGAAAATCACGAATATTACAATGTGCATGTCATATCACCTTGCAATAGGAACCAAAAAAAAAAAAAAAAATTGATTATACCATTATAGGTTATCGTCATTGAAGGATAGATGCGTATTCGGAGCTGTATTCGGTTTCCCTTGAGCTTCGAATAGGATTTTTCTATTCGTACAACGAATGGACGGGTAACCGATAGCATTTTGAAAGCACGCGCAATGCTCCATTTCTATTCGTTGTTCCTCTCACTCGACTACGACTCAGCGTTGCAAAAACTGCCTAGTGTCTAGCGACTCGGGTAGGAATAAAATGTAGATAGCGATGCTGCAAGGTTCGAGACCGCCTTGGGGGACTGAGGAGTTAATCGTCGAGTAAAGGTGGAAGGAAAGAATATTTTTCCGCTGTGGGATTCGGTCGCGGGTCTGAATGTTCCATGCGGGAGGTGCGATGAACCGGGCGGGTACCTCCTCCTGCGGTGAAAGGCACATCATACTTATCTCCCCCAGTGCGATTCCCCCTTGAGCTGCGTTCCATCAAGTTCAACCACCTTGACCCCCTATACGTATCCCTGAGCCTCGTCCGCATTAGTTTTACCGTATTTTTTAAGTAGAAGTAACTCAGTGGATAGGCCTAATGACTTTGCCACTGCCAGAGCCATCACAAGTATTGCACTCCGACACCTACTACTCTCCCATAAAGGACTGTCTTGCCGCCTATCTACTCGTCTGTAACTACCAGAAAAGATTAAACGGGTCAACACTGTTGAAGAAGAAGAATAAGAACGATTTATTAATCCAAATAATGCATTACGTGAAACTATATTAGGTATCTGCACATGATTATCTTAGCTTATGATTGGCACACCCAAAATCTTATAACGTAACCATATAGCATAAGGAATTGTGCGGTTTTGTTCCTAGACTTTCCCCGATAAATTTAATTGCCGTTGGATGAATAGTTATTTGTGCGCATGCGCAATCTTTATTTTCTTATAACGACGACTTATCAGTCATTTCGACTCATACTTTGTTCTACAACTAATTCTATACGTCCATGTTACAAAATGTGAGGGAGCTTTACTGCCCACCCAACTTTGCAGACTTTTTTACTTGAAGACGATGAAGGAGCTTCACTTCAAGCTGTTATTCAATTCTCGCATTCTACGTGCCCCCTATTTGTGACCTTTCTCGCCCACCCCGTCCACAAACCGTTACCAAAACAAACAAAATGCTCAAATACCTGCATATTTGAACGGGCTAACATCCTCGTCACGTCGCCGAATGCGGTGGGTGTAGGGCAAAGATCCTACACCGGTCGCATTAAATCCTATACAACTCGCACCACTAACTATTAGCGCCTCGCGAGGCCATTGTATTGCCAACGCGGTGATTAATATTATCTTCACGCTCGTTGTGAATGCGGACGGGTTTCTCGTTTTGCATTTTAGTGACGATGAGCGATTATCAGCTCTCATAATCGGTATTGACCTGGATGCCAGGAATTCGGTGTGTGGAACTCAGAAACATGGTGAAATCAGTAAAATCCAACGACAACGACCATATAGCACTAAGGCTTTGAGTAAATAATCATATCTTGTACAATGTTTATAATACAAACTATTGAATATATTTAATACTGTCTCTCCACTATTGATTGGGATTGCAAGACATAAGACATCAACGAATTTATATATGAAAGGCACGTCAAAAGGAAGCAATGTCGATAGCTTGGTCGATAAGTTTGTTCATAACGATTTCCGCTAGGATGGGGGCTATAGGACTACCCATAGCCACATTCATAATCTCGTAACATCTATCTTTATATTGTAAGTATCCCTTTTCCATACATAGTTTCGATAGTTTCTGACAATCGTCCTTAGACACCTTTGTATGAGATTTGAGAGAATCCCAGCGTTCATTAATAATGGAATTTATGATATCGATTGGTAAGCAGGTGAAGAGAGACTTTGCATCCAGGCTAGCCAGTACATAACCTGGGGGTATGCGTTTATTTCTTATAGATTGATAAAAACAAAACGAGTCCTTGATATTAGTTATTAGATGGAATAGTTTCAATAATTGTAGCAAGGTATTTGGCTAACTCACAGGTGGGGCTGTTATTGAAACTGACAACTGGTCTTAGAGGATTTCCGTCTTTGTGAGTTTTGACTGGACCATACATTCTGGGGTGGATGCTATTTGTAATACTGAGCCTAACTTTGGTACACCTGTCTATTTTATTTTCATTATAAAGTCTCCTCAGACATGAGTTGACTTGTTCTTGTAAGGCAGAAGTTGGATTTCTACGTCTGTCTGTAACAAGTTTGTAAGTTGTGGCATCAGACAGTATTTCTTCCATTTTCGTATCATTTTCCTCTTTGTAAATTAAAACACTACTGTTAGTGTTGGAATATGTCGTATCATATTCCTCTTTGTAAATTAAGACACTACTGTTAGCTTTGTCTGATTTCAACACTAGTAGGTTTGGGTGGTTTATAAGGAATACTTTTTTCTTGAGAAGTTTGTAGAAATGATCTGGTCTATTGTTGTTTCTATGTTTGTGAGCAAAATTTGTCATTATGTTGGTAACTCTACCACGTAACATATCTCGATCTTCAGGTTCTGCACAACTTTCAATTATGTTTTCCATATCACATATCATCTGTATTATAGGTAACTTATCGTTATATTGGAAGGCCAAATTGGGACCCCACATATGAGTTAGCCAAATACCTTGCTACAATTATTGAAACTATTTCGTCTGATAACTATAATATCAAGGACTCGTTTTGTTCTTATCAATCCATAAGAAATGAACGCATACCCCCAGGTTATGTACTGGCAAACCTGGATGCAAAGTCTCTCTTCACCAGCATACCAATCGATCTCACAAATTCCATTATTAATGAACGCTGGGATTCTCTCAAATCTCATACAAAGATGTCTAAGGACGAGACGAATTTCATAATATAATTAGGTGAATAGAAGGAACACATAAAATAACACATTAGGTGAATAGAAGGAAGCCAGAATGAAACCTGTAGAATGTACAAGGAATTTATTATTATCGTTTCAGACGATATCTGACCTTGGAAACAATGTGAACAATTTAGCTGGTAGATAACAATAACGTACGGTAGATAACCAAAACGATGCGTTTTACCTTCTAATCAACAATATTATACGTAATTTACACTATCTTAAAGATTGGAGAGTTCATGCTTGGCTGAATAACACAATATTGTCCGAAACAGTGTTTCCAATGACACCAGATATTGTAAATATTGATCTTCCAGTTTGTGTTGCGTAGTACGATAGCAGCCCACTTCATTTCTATGGTTCCCTCTATCAGTGTATTAATCATCACGAAAAGCTTTGTGGAACGAATAGGGAAAAGTTTTTCGGAATACATTACTTTTCTATCTTAATCTTGACTCAGAGATGAAAAATAAAACATGATGAATCGAATGTCAAGAAAACGTTTCGTGCGAACGACCAACCTTTTAAACGAATTCAGCGAAAAGGTGGTCCAATTGTTAGGAACGGGTGCATGTACGTTAAATGACCGACCACCTTGTATACTTCTAGCGAATATCCTATGGTACACAATTCCAGAAAATTGCATCGAAAATTCCGTTTATGGAATTATTCCGTTTTGATGCTTTCTGAACCTATTCATGGATTTCAACACTCTTCTGTATGTATAATACATGTGTATGTGTCTTTACAGACTATTTTCGTCGTAAAAAGAGGAGAAAAAATCTGTTCTATTAGTAGTGATGAGCGTACAATACTTTTGTACTGTATTCCGACCTCAGAATTCAGTAATATCGCAGAAATTCTTGGGGCTTCAGACTGCATGATTCGTTTCTACATGCTCCAAGAGATTTCAATTTCAAATTTCAGTTTTTTTTTTTTTTTTTTTTTTTTTTTTTTTTTAAGTAGGTCTCTGAGTTAAAAAGATGTACACTTTTTTTTAAGTAATTGAATTTGTAAAATAATGTATCAATTATTTTAAAAATCGCAGTTAGATATTGACTTTCAAGAAAAGAATGGTTTTGAGTACATACTGAAGGGCCCGTTGTAGCTAGCGCCCGAAAACGTCGGAACTACCCCAGCGCTGCCACATTTACGGATGTGCGGAAATGTGAGAAACCCGAAAACCGATGTGTGCTCACATTCTATCTCGGCGGAGGTGACCCATCCTAAGCTACCTCAGCTTCCGTAATGAGGGTCACAATAGCACAATGGTCCTACAGCTCTGACGACAGGACGAGTGAACTTCCGTAGTAGGTTTTAGCTGGGAGTCGCTCGCAACTTATAGCCAAACGTAGTGAAGCTGTATTTAGAATTGATTGAAATAAGAGTAGGTATGCAAGAAAAACTTCAGTCTCAACTTTTAAAAATGACTCATGAATAAGACCACCTCGACTATTTTTAGATCAGATTGAAAATAAAGGCTCTAATTGACCAAAACGCAACAGCCCAGGTGCGCAACAGCCCTTAGGTAACCGAAAAAATTAGTAAAAAGCAAAACGAAGGAAAAATAAAAATAAAAAATATGGCAAAATGGTTAAAAAAATTTTGTTTATATTTTTTTAGCGTAATATTATTCAAATAATTTTTATTAAGTATAAATTAGAACATTCAAAAATGTATGCACAAAATCGTACTGATAAATGTCCTTGATTTCATTAATATGTGGAAAAATATCAGTAATAACTGCAGAAAAAGCTAGAAATCCGAAATCTTTTTTGAATAGTAGACCATTATTTAGAATAATTTTTTTTTAAACCATAAAATGTATATTCATTCGTAATCCGATAATTGACTAAAACTCGCCCGTTCGATATGGTCTCCCAATATGTAATCTGAAGCGATTTGTTGAAGTTGAAATTTCAATTTCGATCACTTTTTTTTTAACCATGGGGTTTTTTTAGAGTTGGGCGTGATTCCAATTCTCGTCCGACACCAAAAAGTCACACTTTTTACCAAAAGTTTTGTAGAAAAGGGTGTATTAGTATTACAGCCTTCGGCACGGCGGCACTTGGGGATGGGGATGCATTTTTTGCGTTTCAGAGGGTGTAGAACACGATTACAATAATCATTCATTTTCAGATTTATATATATATATATATATATGTATATACATACATATATATGTATGTACATATATAAGTAGTAAGTGGGTACGTTGAGGACACTTTCACTTGAAGCTCTGATGTTTTTACTTTCGACTTCAATCTCTGTTAAAAATGATTCCGACTTCAATCTCTGTTAAAACTGATTTTGTGATAAACCCTGTTAAAACTAATTTTGTGTTAAATCCTGTTGAAAATGCTTTTCTGTTAGACCCCTGATAAAATTTTTCAACACAAAACATCAGAACGTATTTTTCAACACAAAACATCAGAACACATTTTTTAACACAAAACATCAGAACCAGTGACTTTTTCTTTTGGGGCGGTAAGTTAAAAGAATAACATTTATAATAAAAATGAGTACAAGCGCATTACAAAAACTTAATTTTGATAGTGGAAATTTCTGTCAAAATTGTGAAAACGACGAGAAATTTATAAAAGAAAACGACATTTTAATTTGCAAAGTATGTTTTTCAGAAGTTATACAAATGACTTATTTTAATAATAGATCTTATAACGTCGTAGTACCAAAATACAAATATGATCGTGTTAGTCACTTTAAAAAATGTATTCAAAAGTATCAAGGAAAGCAAAATACTTTTATAAACCCCACTATTTATTCAGACCTCGAGCGCTTATTGATATTTCATGGAATAATTAAAGACGAGCGAGAATCTAGGTCTAAAAAATTTGCAAACGTAAAAAAATCTCATATTATACATTTCTTAAAAGAACTCGGATATACTAAACATTATGACGATTATGTACTTATACACGCAAATTTAACTGGTCAAAAATTAAACGACATAAGTCATCTGGAAAACATTCTAGTCAAAGATTTTGAAAAATTTTCTGAAAAATATTCGTCTATATTTACAAACTCTGAAAGAAAAATTTTTATAAATACAAAGTTTATTTTATACAGACTGTTATTGAGACACAACCATAAATTAGACGAAGGAGATTTTCTTACAGTAAAATCTCTTGATCGTAAAAATGAAACAGACAGAATTTGTAAAACTATATTCGACTCTTTAGGGTGGGAATACAAAACTAAGTAATTTTTTAATGAACACTGCTCATTAAAAAATAAAATCTCCTTCCCCCAGCATTCTGAGCTTTAGCAAGCGTAAAAATTATCCTCAAACTGCTTCTTCAGTATAGCTTTATACACAATGTAAGCCACTAATCTAAGTTGATGTTCAGTGACATTTTTAACCTTAATATTTTTTTTATTAAGGAATGCCTTTACTTCCTCCTTTGTACGTATTGGTGGTTTACCATCGACACCAAATAAACCTTCTGTAAGCATCAATTTACTAAATCTATACTCCTTCAATTCATGTAAAATATTCTCTAGTGCGTAAACGTTTTTTTCATAAAATTGAAATTTAGGTGTCTTTACAAACTTCCAGAAACCTCCATGTTCTTTACATAAATTTAATGCTTCGTCGTCTAAACTCATGTCTCTTTATTTATTATAGAAAATATTTTTTCGGACCCACCTTTAAGAATTCATTGACAATGAGGGGTAAGTTAAAAGAAAGAAAAATAAACAATAATAAACATTTTATTTTACATCATAAAAGAATAACTAGAAACGCAGAGTCTTTTCAAGGTTTACACTCGAATCTTGAGACAGCTGGTTCATCCTCTTCAGAGTGTTTCTGTAGATAAGGCGTTCTTCGAGGAGCGCTTTTGGAGGGGGAAATCACGTCACAGCGAGTAGTTTCATAAAAGAATAATACTAGATCCAGGCGTTCTTCGAGGAGCGCTTTTGGAGGGGGAAATCACGTCACACCGTCCCGCGGTCCTCAAAGATAAGGCGCTCTTCGAAGAGCGCTTGGGGTGGGAGAACACAACCTTCTGATTCAAACTGGAGTTCTGGAGGCCGAGGAGCGCTCATGTAGATAAGGCGTTCTTCGAGGAGCGCTTTAGGTGGGGGAACTCATATTTTTAATCAGGCACATTTTATCTGTGATTCAAACTGGAGTCCGAGGCGCTCTTATCACGTCAGAGAATTACGTCACACCGTCCCGCGGTCCTCAAAGATAAGGCGCTCTTCGAAGAGCGCTTGGGGTGGGAGAACACAACCTTCTGGTTCAGATGCATTTCATTCCATCTCCCAAAATGTTTTATACTCAGGAATCTTTAACATGGTTTCCACTCGTAAAATAATTTTATAAAATGATGAGAAGTAAATGGAGAGTTTCTTCAGCTTTGGGTTTTTATAAACCATTTTGCCAACTGCCCTGAGTTTTCTTGCATATCCTTCAGAAATATTAAATTTTGCTTGCAAGTGTTCTTTCCAGGTGGTTGCAGAAGTATTTTTCTTGAAGTTCTCGAAATATTCATTGAGAAAGTAGCCGTATGCTGAATACAAATAAAAGAGCTTCGTCTTTTGCTTTTTTATGACAACATGAAGTTTAAGTAAATAATCTTCAACTTCACCAATGTTCGTCTTATCAGGAGGTCGTAAGTCTTCAGTATTTCGATCTGGTACGAGATGATTAAGTAAAAAACTATGCGTTTTTTCAGGAGGAATAGTCTTAAATGTTCTTGGAAGTTTTAATAATTCTTTATAATTAATACGCTTTACCACTGGCACTTGAATGTTTCCAACTGTTATCAATGTTCTTGCTGCTTCCAAACTTTCACAATTTTCCACTTTCTTGATAAAGTCTATACACTCACTGTGATACTTTTTATGACTCTGAAGTTCAAAAAAAAAATCCTCTTCATCACCAAATGCAAACCTCATGTAATCTTTAGGTTGAGACATTGTACACACAGCGTCACTTCTGAATGAGAACTGCGTATCGCCTCTTCCTTGACTCATATCGGTTATGTAACCAGTTCATGATAATGTAGATTCACCGAACAGTCGATAGATTGTGCTTGCAGTTCTAATTCTTTAGTGTCTCGTTATTCGGAGTAGTTTTTATTGAGAATTCTCAATAAAAACATATTCACCCTACCCTAAACAAGTTTAAAATTCCTCTCGAATTATATTTTTAAGTGGCATGTAGTTCAGAGTAACTTCTGAAACCAAAATTACGTAAGCAAAAGTGTTTTCTGGTGCATCATTTTCAAAATCCGCTCGTAAAACTATATTATTTTTTTGTCCAGTTATGGACTGTGGTTGTCTAGTCATATTCACACTGAATACTGGATAGCTCTCTTTGAAGAACTGAGGCTCATAATATGGATGGGATGAGTCATCTTGACATATTATTCTCTTGAAATCTGTAAACATGTCGTAAGCTAAGTTATACTTCTCTGAACTCCAATCTAAATTCAAAGGTTCTCGAGGAAAAATTTTCCCTGCTATTTCAAAACTAATATTTTTTACACTCAAATTATCAAATTTGGAATTATCTTTCTTTTGATTATTTTTTCTGTCAGTTTGGAAGACAACAAACCCCCAGATCGGATTCTGTAAATTTCTATAAATATCGGTAATATTATAAGTGATATAATTTTTAATGACACGTTTTTCAATACATTGCAATTTTTTAAAGTGAAACAAATAAGGAGCGGTACTAAGTTCAGCAATTAATTTATTTTTGGATTCACCCGTATATTCGATTATCGGGACTCGCAGGTAGAAAGTTTTAATTTCCACTTTTCCCTCCACAGCTTCAGGAGAAGTATTATCTTTCTTGTAACGGAAGAGCACATTATCATCAGAATTTCTAATGAATGTGATTTCAAATCCTCCCCTGTAAATTGGAACTGTTGAATCACTGAAGAACCCAAGGCCTAAATCACCCAATTTACCGCTTGCACTGAAATTTCCACCTCCTATAGCTTTCGTATTAAAACCTGAATTTATTACTTTACCATTATAGTTTGCTGGGCCTGGGAAAGAAGCTATGCCCATCACTGTACTAGCAATACCTGGATGATCAATTTCATCAATAAGCGTATTGTGTTTTCTTATTTCAATTTTGGAAAAAAGATGTGCTACAAAATTGTTTATCATCATTACACTATCATTTGTTCCATATGCTTTTGTGGTATCTTTAGGAATGTATTTTCCATCAATGTAATATTTAATATTGCTACTAATAAACTCATCGTTTAGAAGCAACTTGAAAACGATTCTTTTGTTCTCAGAGTTAAATTCCAAATTAGTTTCAGGATTATAGTTTTGATACTCAATACTTGTGATTTCAGAATCGTATTTCGAGTAAATTGCTTTAATTTCATTCATACTTATTTATTATAGGAAAAAAGTTTTTATAGAATCGAAATTCTATAAAAATATCGAGATAGCGGAATAATTAAAGGGGAGGGGGAATCCCTATAAAAACTGACTTAAAATCTAATTAGTAAAGGTGGTGTCTACGAGACACTACCTTTAAAGTTAAAATCCAGTTCTGAAAACTTCCCCATGTTTCAAAAGTGATAGTTTGAAAGGGTCCGCACTTTTAATTTCTTTCTTATTTTTATTATATTGATTTAGAATATTATTTTTCATATTTATATAATTTTTTATTTCTTGTTCAATATCATTGAACTCTTCATCAGATATTTTACCGTCTTTAATTGCTTTTATGAACTTTTCTTCAATCGAATTTAATTTAGCTTTTGCCAAAAGCGCAATTTCAGAGTGTTTAGTAATTTTTTTATTGAAAAATCCGCTTGAAGTCCTTAATATTACTGATAAGGTTGTCAAGCCTACAGAAATTGGAACACTGAATGGAATTATTATTGGTAATGTTATAGAAGCACCAGTCAGTCCGAGTTCTGAGAGGGCAAATAAAAATTCAGTACCGTAAAGAGTACTGGATAGTTTTCCATATTTTTTACTCAAACCATTTCTCATTTTCTCTTCATCTTCTAAAAATTTAAATTGATTGATAATTCGATTGATTCTATAATTGTTCTCTTTAAACTCGGGAAAAATTATTTTTGGATATAATCTAGGATGAGTTATTGGATTAAATTCTTCAGGGGCTGAAGGTGTTTCATTATTTGTGTACATCATTTTATTATAGGAAAAAAGTTTTTTATAGAATCGAAATTCTATAAAAATATCAAGACTATAAAATTTAATAAAAGAAATTAAGATTTTTCTTCAATGTTCTCACGCTATTTTCAAAATCGTGTCCTGATAGCTTTTTCAAAATTAATAAACATAAATGTCCACAGATAGGAGGATCATATTGGTTTTGGATTTGTTCCTCATTATAAAATAAATTTTCTGAACCTAAATATTGAACAAGTTCTCTTGGTGGTGGTGCATTACCATACGAATCAAAATAATATTTTAAATTGTTATTTTTATAAAATGCAGTCCAGTGGCTTCCAGCCTCATCAGAATTTTCTAGATTTATAATTCCACATTCCGTGTGGTTCACTTTCTCTGGTAAATCATCCTTCATGAAAACTCCTTTGAAATTTTTAATTTTCATTTCTTTCGATAATCTTTCAATATCAAAATTGGTAAGAGGTTGGAAGCTATTTAGTTTTTTGATTTGGTAGGTTTCTTTTTAGGTTTTGAAATAGCTTTTTTCTTTTTCATTCCAGAACCGATACTTAAACTTTTTGCGTTTTGTGCTAATCTCTCCATTTCCAAGTTATGGCGTTTGATTTCTGCTTCTTCAGCAGATTTATGCTTAGAATCAATAACGCTAGAAGCTACTGCAGCTCCACCACCCAATAATGCCCCAAGAGCGCCAATTCCTGCAAAAAGTAAGGGTAAAAATCCCCCTGAATGATTTATTTGCAACTGATCATAATTCATTTCCAATTCCAACCCTTTTTTGTTTTTGATACATTTATCTATCTTTTTTTTCTGAGTTTCATTTAACAGGATTCTATGATTTCCTTTTCCACTAATATCTGCAAAAGTCAGTCGTACTTTTACTGGAACACGTTTTTTATAAGCAGATCTTATTTTTTTCATTTGTATTTCTGACAAATTTATTTGATGTGTAATCATTTTATTATAGGAAAAAAGTTTTTTATGAGATATTTCTCATAAAAACAATCATAATAACTAATTAGTATACACCCATCCCAAAGACCCGTTTAATTTTCATACCACCTGTTACAGTAGCAGCAGCCAATTTTTCACCGATATTTGTTGAACTTTTCATAATTTTATAAGCTTCTGTTTCTAGTTGTTTATCAGCAAGATGCCTATCACTTGTTTTTTCATGATCCCTATAAAAAATGTCGTGTTGTTTACAAGCTTTATCAAGACTATTTATACCTTCATCACCTCTATTTAATCTCTTATCCAATTTAGTAAATGGTCCACAATATTGATAACCACCTGGGAGATGCATTTCAGGTACGAAACCGTCTAGTTTGTTCAACAAAGTATTGAAAATACCAGAACCGTTTTTTATCATATTTTTGGGTAAATTATTAATAATTTTAATCAAGTATTCAGTTCCCTTGGGATTATCAATATATTTCTCCAGTTGATCTTTAATGAAATTTATAATTCCCAATTTTTCATTGTGAAAATTATTATTTCCTGCCTGCTCTTGCGCATACAAATAGTATAGTCTTTGTTGAAGTTGATTCAAATTATCTATATATTTAAATTCTACAGGATTTTCAGTATATTTAATCAACCCAGTACCAATCTTTTTCTTTTTACTATACTCCCAGATTGGTTTTATGATTTCTTTCCATTTTTTACTAACACTTGATTTTGGTTGTTTAGATTCGGGATTATTATTTTGAAACATGCTATTTGTTTGAATGAGGATTCTTGCATAAGCTTTAAAGTCTTCATTAGTGTATTCATCTTTGGATGGAATATCAGAAGCTATGGGTTTTGTTAAGAGCTTCCATAAGCCTTCAGTACCGGAATATTTCATTTTTTCTATTTCAATATCATTGCCATTTACCCGTATCTGTTTATTTCCAATAAATATATGATTTTTTAAAGGATATATTCCAAATTGCCTATCAGGATGAAGAATATATAATTCTGCAATTGGTCCAATACCTAAAGGGCCTACAGAAGAGTTTGGTAATTTAAAACTTTTTTGTAATATTAATTCCATTTCATCATCCCTATCTGCATTGTCACTTGAAAAGCTTTGATTTAATGTATCTTCAGTATCATTATCAATACCTTGAACCTCGCCATCAACATCTTGAAAAGAAACTTTTTTAGGTGAACTGATAGCCAAGGGGTTAAATGTTTTTATTGCAGGAAGGAGTTCTAATTTTTTACCAAGATCTTCATCAGTTTGTTTCACTGCTTTTTCTACCTTATCTAATCGTGAAGTTATAGGTTCATAAGCCTTTTCTTTTGTCTCCTTATCAGATGCTTGGTTAATCCTTTCTTGTTTTGCTAATTTTTGTAAATATTTTCTAAGTTTAATCGATTTATCAGCTTCAGCTACGCTCATGGGTTTACGGTTTGGTTTTGTGAAAAATATTTGTTCATCTTTTTCGGGAGGTTTATCAATCTTTTTTATTTCTCTAAGTTTGGCTTCTTTTTCCTTCATAATTTCAAGTTGCGCTTCTTTGTATTTCTGTCTAAGCGCTTGTTCTAAAGTAATTTTTGTTGTCATGTTTTTATTATAGGAAAAAAGTTGTTTTAAAAATCGGTCAAACGTTAAAACGCTTAAACGCTTAAACGCTTTAGGAACGCTATTTTTGCGTTTTTAAGCGTTTCCCAATGCGTTTTTTGAAGCGTTTTCCAATGCGTTTTTGAAGCGTTTCCCAATGCGTTTTTATAGGGATTCTCTATAAAAACAAAACTTAAAATCTAAAATATTTCACCAAATTTCTTTCGGTAACGTCCGTCATTGCGTTTCTTTGTTATGTCAATCGTTAGAAAACCAAAGTCCTCATCCCAACAAGAATAGCATAATTCTTTGAATTGATCATAAGTTAAATCAGTTCCCACATATTCATCATAAATATCTCGCATGTATCTTGGTCCTTGTCTAAATACACATAAAAAATTAATATTGTTTCTAATGAGTTGTTTATCAACTTTTGACCATGATTGTGTCAAGTAAACGCACGAAATTTTCTTATGACGTCCTCTCACAAAATAATCTTTGATTTCTCTCTGATGTTGAATGTTTACACAATCATCAAAAATAATAAGACTTTTTTCTTCACATGCGTCCAGGGTTATAAGTTCGTCACAATTACTGAAAAACTGTGCTATTTCCACACCATCTTTTGCAGAAATTTTTTCATAATTGCTTCTCAAAATCTCATATGCATTCTGATCCAGAGATTTTGAAAAAATATATAGATGATTAAAGGGGATTCCCCATGGCTTTGTGATGAGATTATAGAGAAGTGTTGTTTTCCCACAACCAGAAGTTCCTACTATTAATGATCTTAAAGGTAATGGTAAAATTCCTTTTCTAGCCTCTTTTTTATCATGCGAAATTGGATCAATCTCGTATTTGTATTTACTCATATTTATTATACGAAAAACTTTTTACCTATAATAAAAGCATGACTCTAATAAGGGTCGTTTTCCCAGAAAGGGCCAATCTTCACTACCTTGATTCAGAAAACTGAAAGTTGGAATTATGATCTGCCAAAAATCAGGGATCATAGTTACACTGAACTGATTGAATTTTAATGGAAATCCACACAGTGGGGCGCTTAATTAAATAATTATTAATTAAAGCAGAAACTTATCAGCAGATGAAAGACACCCATGGCAGATGAGAGACATATTATGTGGCCAGACCAAAGAATACAATCCTAGATTTTAAGATCGAATATATATATATATATATATATATATATGAGGTGTATTTCCGGACGATAACTCCCTTCAAAAACGGCGCAAAAAATTCGTTGCAACGCAGAAAAATCCGTCTTAGCAGAAGACAGGTCAAGTTCGTTCGGCAGCCCGATCACTCCTGAATTTCTGGCTCAAGTTTACAATTTAATGGCTCAAAAAATGTTTAAAAAATAGGTTTCTTGACAAAATGGCATGTGGGATGTCACAGTCGAAGTATTTTTTAATAATAAGTGGATTGCAACCACTCCCAGATCTCTAAATTTAATAATAAATGAGAAAAATCTATTTTTAGGTGAAAAATGCCCATTATTGACCAAATTTTCGAGTTCGTCTGCGTTTTCTAAAATTTTCTTTGCGATCTCATCACACCCCCTTAGTTTAATTCAGAACATGGTTGGCCTCAATAATCAGAATTTAAGTGTCTAATTTAATGTTACCCACAACTTTTCTCAGAAAATTCGCTCTATTAGTCATGCTGCATGACAGTACTTTTTTCTTTATCAAATGACGTAATGTAACACTCACACTGTATTGTTGAGATCTTGCATTCCATCTATATATTTACTTTCATTACAATATTCCTTTCTCTCAAGACTACCTACCAGCGTCTTGAGAATTTTGTATTAGGTACGTTAGTTGAGATCGTGTTTTTCGTACCAATATTAATATCTACAGATAATTATTGACCAGTGATATTTTGGGAACAGTCATTTCGAGGTCCCACCTGCGTTTTCCAAATTTTCACCATGACCCAGAATGTGGAAAAAGAAGGACTAACCAGAAACCTCTCAAATAAACGAAATTCACCAACGAACCTCATAATTTGCAGCTATCACAAAATATGCATAACCAATTCAATCTGGAGTATATATATATGTATATATATATATATATATATATATTCAGTTATATGTGCAATGAACTTGTATTTTACAAATTGAGAATACAAATCATAACGATGAACTGACAAGTTAAAAACGTCAACTCTAGGGTTCGCTTCAGAATGTCTCAAAATGGATTTCAGTGAATACAATTTTCGAAAATTTTGATTTTACAATTTTTGGAGCCATTGCAATACTTTGATTTTCTTCGAAAATTCGCTAAAACAGGCCAACTAACTCCTACCACCGTAGGTATTATTGCACCTACTCAACCAAATGAAAAATACATCCAGATTTAAATTGTGCTTAATTTTTCAATAATTTAGCTTCCTAAAGCTAAATTACGTAGTTGCAAGCTTTGCTGCAATGAAAAATTCAAATTTATACTGTTTAATAATTCAAAACATAAAAGTAGTGTTTTGATCTGCCCACGCTGTCTTTTACCTGCCACCATTGTGGGCAGATTAAAGACACAAGCTCCTGGGTGGCACATAGGTTTTTCAACTTTTCACAGATTCTGGTGTTGTTCTTTAGAAATGTGACTATATCACTGGAATCAGCTCAATAAAATCTACTCGTTGATATCAAGGAAAGAAAAAAAAATTGATTTCTTAGCGTTTTACAGTAGACAGATGAGGGACCGGTGTTGATTGTGACACCACGTTTCAGCAACTGAACTTCCCTCCACACGATCCCCAATGAGATAACGACAGTTCCCATCGTTTTTTTTCAGAACCTGAATAATTTTCGCATCGTTTAGTAATAGTAAAACCGCGGGAGACAAGAATAGGCCTTCAAAATACGAAAACACAAAAAAAGGCAGATTAAAGACAGAAACCTCTGGACAAACACGTTTCATCCTCCTGCTCACATTGTATGCTTCTGAAAAAATCTGCAAACCCAGTTTTTTCATCTCCAGTTGTATGCACTAAAGAATCCCTACAATTATGGATCGCTCGTTTGATCAGTGATCAACACTGTTCAAGCGAAGATGGCTACATAGGGGTCCGGACAAGGCAGATTAGTAGACATTTCACTGTTTAAAACTAAATTTCCACATTTTATAACAAATATATGCATGTTTTAGCGATTGCCATTTGTAGAGCGAAATTGATAGATTATGGAGAAATTAGTTTTGAAGCCCAAATCTTAAATGGGAATTCGGAATCCTCTCCGGACAACGATTGGCCCTTTCTGGGAAAATGACCCATAAAGATTTCTGATAAACACAAAGATCTAAAAATAACTTTTGATCCAGAAATTGTTCTAAATCCCAATAAAAATTATAAACTCGGATTAGTAAAGTTATTATTTACTTCACCTTCTCTTTCATTTCAAGTAAAAAATGTATTGATATCATTAAAAATGTTTATTATAGATGGATGGTATCATACCGAGCATGTGTTAGATGGCACATTTACTGTTGAGACGTTTAAAAGAGAATTATATTTAAAAATAAAAAATTATATAACTGAACTCATGAAGAAATTTGAGGAGAATAAAACACTTTATAAATCACAAATTGACACATTAAAAAAAACAAAACCTGAAAGTTTGGTTTTTAAAGTAGACTACGGTCCAAATTGTAATAGATTTTATCTTAAATCTCCTGTTGTTATCGGGTTTATAAAGTATGGAAATTTCTGCGAACTGTTCGATTTTAAACAGTGTAAAACACCTGGGGATTATTTTGATGCTAATAAGGAATATTATTCAGAAGACAATCCAAAATTAATCAAACCTATTTCATTAATTGAATGGCATTGCAATATTACCGATTATAGCTTCGCTAATCATGATGAACATTCACATCGCCATAGTGTACATGAATTACTCCATGTATCTTTGATAGAGAAAACGATTCTCCCAAATACTACTTATATGGAAACGAATAAGAAAATTCTCTACAGTTCTCTACGAAAAGGAATTAGAGAAATTAAAGAAATTGAACTATCATGTAGAAATGAAAATGGAGATGAGCTGCAATTTGAAAATGTTACAGTTTATTTGCATTTGATTGAAGAGTGAGGAGTTTCTTTTTTATGAGAAATATCTCATAAAAAACTTTTTTTCCTATAATAAAATAAATAATGTACAACGAAATTTATTGCTGTAAGTGTAAGAAAAGAACGAAAAATATAAACGTGAAAATTGTACAAACTGTGAACGGAAGGTGGAGAATTTCAGCTAAATGTGTTAAATGCAGAACTCATAAGAGCAAATTCATTCAAGATCCTAACGGAGAAAAAGCACCAATTCGTGCCATTTTTGATTGGGCTATAGAAGGCAAGGTACCGGACACATTAAAAAAACCTGTTTTCCTATAATAAAAATGGATAATGATTTAACTGATCCTATTTACTGTCACAAGTGTAAGAAGAGAACCAATAATATTGATGCAGAAAAAATACAAACGGTAAACGGGAGATGGAGAGTGGCTGCAAAATGTACAAAATGTAAAACTAATAAGAGTAAGTTTATCACTTCCCCCGAGAGAGAAAATTCTGAAGAACCAACTGTAGTAGAAGATCTGAATGTTGATGAAAAATTATCTCTCGCTAAAGAATTACACAAGCCGATAAGAAATAAATTTCAAAAAAGGACAATATTTACTAAAGGTATTGATGATTTGTGGGCTGCTGATTTGATAATCATGAAAAATTATGAAAAAGAGAATGATGGATACGGTTATATGCTTAATGTTATCGATACATTTTCAAAATTTGCATGGGCCTTACCCTTGAAGAAAAAGGATGGAAAAAGCGTAACAAAAGCTTTTGAGAAAATCATAGAAAAGGCCAAATCACAAAATCATAAAGCTCCTAATTTACTGCACACTGACAAAGGTTTAGAGTTTGAAAATAAAATGTTTAAAGAATTTCTGAAAAGTCACCAAATAAAAATGTATCATACACAGAATGAAGAAAAATCGGCAATCATAGAAAGATTTAATAGAACTTTAAACGAAAAAATGAAAATCCATTTTGAAGTACGAAATAATAAGAAATGGATCGATATTCTAGAGGATTTGATTCATGAATACAATTTTAAAGATTTCCATAGATCGATTGGTATGATACCTGTACAAGTTAATAAAAATAACGAAGATGAAGTGTTAGTTAGATTGTTTAGGAACCAAAAAGCCTCACAAAAAGTAAAGTTTTCTCTTGGAGATCGAGTTCGAATAACAAGATTTAAGAAAACATTTGGGAATAAATATGATGCTAAATGGTCTAGAGAAATTTTTGTGGTTTCTGGAATTCTACCAACAAATCCAATTACTTACAAAATAAAAGATTTAAACGACGAAGAGATTGAAGGATCTTTCTATGCTCAAGAACTACAAAAAACAGAATTCTAGAAAAAACTTATTGGTTCAGGCTCGAAAGAACCAAACAATTGTTAACCGAGATCAAAATTTGCGGCTCACATGTGAGCCGCAAAATTTCGTATGAAATGAAAAAGCCGCAGTCGGGTTTCCGGCCGCGGCTTTTTCGTATGAAATGAAAAAGCCGCGGCTCACATGTGAGCGTCGACTTTTTTAGTCAATTGACTTGTATTCGACTTTAAAGTTAAAGAGGGTGGGTCCAAATCGGACCCCCCCACTTTAAGGAATTGTGTTTTAAAAGAATATATTCTTTAAATGTTCTCGACTTGTATTCGACTTTAACGTTAAAGGTGGCTGCGATTCGCCCCCACCTTTAAGAGTTTTGAAAACTCTTCTTAAAATGTTCTCGACTTGTATTCGACTTTAACGTTAAAGAGGGGGGGGGGGGGGGGCAATTTGGCCCCCCCTTTAAGAGTTTTCAAAACTCTTCTTTAAATGTTCTCGACTTGTATTCGACTTTAACGTTAAAGAGGGTGGGTCCAAATCGGACCCCCCCACTTTAAGGAATTGTGTTTTAAAAGAATATATTCTATAATAAATAGAAATGAATAGGGAGCAGCTATTGAAAAAAATTAATTTTGAAAACAACACAAACAAGCTTTCTGAACTAGAAATCGGAAAACCTTACAAAATTATAAACTTTGAATTTGTGTCAACGAAATACTCGTGGGAGGCTGTTATAGCCAATCTAGGAGAATTTAGAGTGTTCATACCAGAAAGATGTATTCAAAAATTTGATAAAAATGAACTCCAAGCTCTAGTTGAGTACGGTGTTTGCTTAGTGTACCATGGAATCACCAAATCAATAAATGGGAGAGACATGTATAACATCAAGTTTGTTTAAAACCCAATCTATTAAAGGTGGGGGCGAATCGCCCTCACCTTTAAATATTAATAAAAACGTTTTAATGGAAAATTTCCATTAAAACAACAATATATAGTATCCATACAAGAAAAAGCGGGTGGATAATATAAAAATTGAGGGATTAGTTAAAAGAATCTCTTTTCTAATAAAAATGAACGATACGAAAAAAAATGAAGGGTTAGTTAAAAGAACCCCTACTATAATAAAAATGCAAGATACTATTAAAAAACGATATGCAGATAAAATCTGTGAAAAATGTGATCGAAAAATCACATATAAAAACTGGGCTCGTCATTTAAAAGCACCATTCCATCTAAAAAATGACCCTAACCAAACTCTTAAACCTCAACAAAGAGTCGTTGAGAAAGGATTCAGAGTTAAAGATTTGAGAAATGAAGCGAAAGATTACAATTTAAAAGGTGGTTATAAAATGAAGAAAAATAATCTTATTACAGCTTTAAATGATATTAAAAATGTATACTTTAAGAAAAGTGATCTAGAAAAACTAACTGTTAAAGAACTACGCGAAATAGCTAAAGAAAAACATATTAAAATTAAAAAACCGAATAAAAAAATCAATATCATCGAACATCTAATGCACCCACAAGGGCATGCATTTAAAGTAAAAACAGGAAAAAATGTTCAATTTCGACGATGACTTGGTTAATGAAAACAAAGAAAAACGAAAATCTCCTTTTACTATTATAGAAACTAAATCTCGATACATTAAAAAATTTAAAACTACAGAAATCGATTATTGTATAAAATTATCTAATATCATACAAGTCGAAAAAGCTGTATTTGCTATGTTAAATTTGGCTAAAGAAAAATCTAATTTCCAAACCGGGGATAAAATTATGATCGTTGCCCAAAACCCTCATTTTCACCATGATATATCGAAAGATTTAAGTAGTAAATCAAACGTTTTTTCTAGTATACAAGCTAAAGAATTTACCCAACACGTAAGCAACATTATTAGTTCAAACGAACACGTTGACATAACAAATACTACGTTTCACATTAAAATCATCAATTTACCGAGAGGAGCAAAAGGTGTCAAAATATTAAATTTGGCTGAGAGTAAACACACAAAACAATGTATCACTAAAATTAAAAATGTCGATAACTTATGCTGTCCAAGAGCCATAATTACCGCGTTAACTTATCATACTAATAAAATCATGGGTAGACAGTTTACTGGAAACGAACCAGTTTATATTCGGAAGGGAAGAGCACTCCAAACGACACTTGCAAAAAAGCTGTGTGAAAACTCGGCGCTTTGCGCCTCGGCGGGGGGCTCCGCCCCCCTGCACCCCCCGGTTTATTTCTTTTTCCATACTCTGTATGAAATCATAGGAACACAGAATGTGTTTTTGCGATGATTCTATTTTCTTACCAACGGAATTAACAAGCGGTTGCAATCATGTTCACAATATCAATTATTGAGAATGATCACCTGTGTGTAAACAATTATTCATATAACCATGCTCATAACTCAGCTTGTTGGCCACGCACTTCGCAGTAGTTAACATAATATGGTTGGATAAATCGAGAGCTTTCGAACGAATGGTCAACGAATTTTGTGGGATGAAAAACGACGAAGTACCATTTCCCTAGCAACGACTCGGTTGTACGTGAAAATCATTATAAAAAGGCGCGTAACGGTTTTTTCTGTCGGTTTTTTTTCGGTAGGTCATCGCAAAAACACATTCTGTGTTAAAATGGGTTCATACACCGAGGAAGGTTTCACATTGCAAGATATCAAAGTTGTTGAAGAATTATTAGACATTCAAGTTAAAGTTATCTGCGCCGAAAATTTCAATACCGTTATTTACGAAGGAGAAAAGAAAGATACTATAATTTATCTTTATAAAGACGGAAATCATTTTGACGTGATTAATAGTGTAGCAGCCTTTTACGCCTCCGTATATTACTGTAAAAATTGTGATACTCCCTATAATAATAAAGAGAAACATGAATGTAAAAGGACTAGAAATAAAAATGTCTGTCCTCTCTGTAAACAAATACAACACGATGAAAAAGATAAAAATAAAATATTCTGTAACGATTGTAATCGTTATTGTTATAATGATAATTGTTTTAAAAATCATAAAGAAGTTTGTAAAATAATCTATAAATGTTTAAACTGCGGGAAAATTTGCAAAAGAACCGACGAACATAGATGTGGTTCTGGAAAATGTCGAAACTGTCAAGAAATATTCGACGATATAGGTGGTCATGAATGTTTTATGTTAGCAAGACGATCAAACGGTGGGTATTGTACAGTACCTTGTACTTGTAATAATCGATCTGATATCACAGCAGATAAATGTACTTACACCGAAAAATACATAACATTTGATTACGAAGCAATGCAGGAAACAGGAACCCATGAAGCAAATCTTGTTATAGCTCACTACCACGATGGTACTAATCGTATTCAAAACTAATGAGGAATTTTGCGAGTGGTTGATTTCAAGTAAACACAAAGGGTACACTGCCATAGCACATTATGCAAAAGGATATGATTCTCAATTCATTCTGAAATACTGCGTCGAAAATACTCTGAAACCTTACACTATTTATAATGGAACTAAACTAATGTTATTAGAAATTAAAGGAATAATAAGAATAATCGATAGTTCTAACTTCGTTGCATCTCCGTTATCTGCTTTTCCAAAAACGTTCGGATTAACAGAACTAAAAAAAGGATATTTCCCCCATTATTTCAATACTCGAAATAATCAAAATTACGTTGGTCCAATTCCTGATACTAAATTTTATGGGGCTGATTCAATGAAACCCGAAGTAAGAAAAGCATTTTTGAAATGGCACGCTGAAAAAGTAAAGGAAAATTATATATTCGACTTTCAGAAAGAAATATTAGAATATTGTGAATCAGATGTCGATATTTTGCGAAGGGGTTGTATTGAATTTAGGAAGCAATTTTTAGACATAGCTAATATCGATCCTTTCCAATATTTAACTATAGCGAGTGTTTGCATGGCCATTTTTCGGTCCTTATATTTACAGGAAAATACGATAGCAAGTATCAAAGAGGACAGAAAGGAAATGTTTAGCAAAGGATCTATCACTTGGCTGAATACTTTTAAAAATGTACAGCACGCATTGAATGGAGGGGAAGTAACTGTTTGTGGTGCCAAAGTTGATGGTTTTGATCAAATTACTAACACGGTTTATCAGTATCACGGGTGTTTTTGGCACGGCTGTCCTACATGTTTTCATGAAAATACTCCCAATAATGTAAATCATCTATCTATGGGAGACTTGTGTGAAAAAACGAAGGAAAGGAGTAAACAAATCATTGATGCTGGATACCAATTAGTAGAAATGTGGGAATGTAACTGGATTAAATCGAAAGAGGGTAAAGCAGCAGTAAAAAGTAGTGGAAACGTAATAGTGGAACCATTAAATCCTAGAGACGCATTTTTTGGTGGCAGAACCAATGCTAGTAAATTGAAAGTCGTAAATAAAAAATTAAGATATATCGATGTTTGTAGTTTGTATCCAACAGTTCAATATTTCGATTATTATCCCTTAGGTCATCCAACAAAAATTCATAAACCTGAGAAATATGATGAAAATTGGTACGGATTAATCAAATGTAAAATATTACCTCCTAAAAAATTATATCACCCAGTTCTACCGATCAAAAGAGATAAACTTCTATTTATTTTATGCGAAAAATGTTTTGTAGATAAATGTAATACTTGTTCACACGATGAAAATGAAAGAGCTCTGGTTGATACTTGGACTACAGATGAAGTAAATAAAGCTATTGAAAAAGGTTATAAGATTCAAGAAATTTACGAAGTATGGCATTTCAAAGAAAAAAGTAATGAATTGTTCAAAGAATATGTAAAAACATTTATGAAAATAAAACTAGAGACTAGCCCGTGGGAAAGCGACTTTGAAACTATTGAAGAATATATAAAAAGCGTTAAAGAAAGTCTCGATATAGATTTAGAAAAAGAAAGTATTAAACCAAATCCTGGACGAAGAGCAGTAGCAAAGATTTGTTTGAATTCTTTGTGGGGAAAGTTTGGGCAAAGATTGAACATGTCACAATCTGAATATGTTGTTGATATAACAAGATGGTACGATATACTTTTAGATGACAGACTAGAAATTGGATCATGTATTTTTCTAAATGATAACATCGTACAAATATCTTATAAATTTTTGAATCAATACATCGAAGATAGTTTTTCAACTAACGTTTTTGTAGCTGCATTTACCACTTCCAATGCAAGATTAAGATTATATGATATGCTTGATAAAATAGGAAAGAATGTTGTTTATTATGATACAGATAGTATTGTTTATATTGATGATGGGAAAAATTCTGTAAAAACTGGCTGTATGTTGGGTGAGTGGACTGATGAATTGGGAAAAAATAATCACATTGTAGAATGGATTAGTACGGGCCCCAAGAGTTACGCTTATATAACCAATCAAGGAAAAGAAACTATGAAAGTTAAAGGATTTACTTTGAATTATCAAAACGGTAAATCATTAAATAGAGAAGCTATGAATAAAGTTTTAACGAAAGAAATAAACAACGTTAAGCTTAAATATAACATGATTACGCGAAATGTAAAAGATAAAACATTAGTAAACAAAGAAGTGGAAAAAGAGTTTAAATTTCTGTATGATAAACGAAATATAATTAAAAACAAAGAAACCGATATTATTGATACTTTACCTTGGGGATATTAAACGTAAACATTTAAGAAACTCTTTATATAAAAATCAGTAGTAAGTGGGTACGTTGAGGACATTAACAGGGATTCAAGTCGTTAAATGAAAAAGTCACTTGGTCTGATGTTTTTGTGGCAACTTTTAAAATTGAAACGATGAGTTAAAGGAATGGGGTTTTATAATAAAAGATGGCCGATAAATTTTTGGAAAGAATCAATGGTAGGAGCGAATTTAGTACGTTTAATGATTTAAAACGTAACAAACCTTATGTGATCCTTAAAGCGGAAAAGGTGAAAGCTAAATTTGGCGAAACTATAGCGGTAGACTTGGAGGGTGGCTTTACCAACATATTGCTACCAATTCATTTTTTAAAAAATAGGTTTAACCAAGAGGGGGATTTAGAAACACTCGTGAAAGACAAATATAAATTGATCTATAAAGGTAAAGTGACACTTAAAAATGGTAATAAAATGCATTGTATAGAGTTTACAGAATGAGCTGATGGTATAATTAATATATACAATTTTTAGTGATACA
The DNA here is from genome assembly GCA_030762985.1 of Adelphocoris suturalis. Classification (NCBI taxonomy): domain Eukaryota; kingdom Metazoa; phylum Arthropoda; class Insecta; order Hemiptera; family Miridae; genus Adelphocoris; species Adelphocoris suturalis. Next base: position 48,250,974 of record CM061043.1, on the reverse strand, counting down.
TGTCATTAAAAATTAAAACCTACTGTAATTTTTTAGAGTTTCACTAATAGGAAAAATATTCTTTTAACTTACCGCCCCAAAAGAAAAAGTCACTGGTTCTGATGTTTTGTGTTAAAAAATATGTTCTGATGTTTTGTGTTGAAAAATACGTTCTGATGTTTTGTGTTGAAAAATTTTATCAGGGGTCTAACAGAAAAGCATTTTCAACAGGATTTAACACAAAATTAGTTTTAACAGGGTTTATCACAAAATCAGTTTTAACAGAGATTGAAGTCGGAATCATTTTTAACAGAGATTGAAGTCGAAAGTAAAAACATCAGAGCTTCAAGTGAAAGTGTCCTCAACGTACCCACTTACTACTACTTATATATATATATATATATATATATATATATATATATATATATATATATATATATATATATATAGACAAAATTTTGTGCTCACTACCCTCCGAAACCGCTGGGCCGATTTGGACCAAATTTTAATATGATGTATTGCCATGTCGGATCTTGTGCCTCGCTGACTTAGGTGAGAATCAGCTGAGGACGAGCCGTAATATCAATCATAATGATGACAAAATCGTGCTCAAATCTCTCCTATTCACCGCAGGACGTCGAAATTTGATAGGGAGCCTCTCTGGGACAACAAGCGACGGGCAAAGTGAGTAGCTACATCCTGATCAGCTGAGTGAGCTAAAATCTCTCCTGTTAACCGTGGGACGTTGAAAACTGATAGGGAGCCTCTCTGGGACATAAAGGGACGAATGAAATGACGGGCTCCACCCAGAGCTCCAGCTGATCGATTAGAAAAGTTGGTACTGCTTATGCAAACTGCATGAGTTTTTTTTTCATCTACAACCAATCGTTGCTAGAAAGAATATAACTTCCAGATTTCCCATCCCCCAAAAATCTTGGTTGGAAAGCTGTGAATTTACAACCAATTTAGAATCGATAAATATCCCCTTCCACACTTCTCCTGAGAAGCCTAGCTTATGTATAAGAAGTAGTTGTTGGGACAGGATTAATCCACTACTCTGCTGGGTTTGCTCCCTAATTCAATACTCTATTGATTTTTCACATATAATCGTAAATGGTTTACTCTAGGTGATGCAGTAACCAGGGGAGCCAAAAACATATCCAATATATATGGTATACAAAGATATATATACAATGTACATCTACGTATACCGTTGTTACCACAGTTTAACGACCATTCTTGATAGTTATTTTGTTATTCGTATTAACCCACTTTTGAAATAATACGTAGTATGATTGTACGCAGTTGAAGTTTGATTGTTTAGGAGTTAGAATATACCTAAGAATGCTGCGAATTATTACAAAATGTCTTCATTTGAAAATTCCCTGAAATTTGGTGGTTTGTGCAAAATTGTCTGAGATTTCCCTGACTTTTCCCGACGCAAAGAATTCCCTGGAAATTCCAGGTTTCCCCTGACTTTTCCAGTTGGGGGCCACCCTGATGAATAGGTATATCAACGATGAACTAGAACGTTAAAAAATCATGAAAACTGAGCTGAGAGCTATTTTCTGGGAATTTGATCAAGATGATATCTGAGAAGAGAACATAGGAGTTCGTGATATTGATCCTACTGGTTGATTATTCTCCGGTAGACAGACGAACCTGAATAAAAAACTCTGTTTCATAAAAATGAAGATTGGATTTCGACCCATGCTATGGAGAAATTTCCAGAAAAATTCGATAAGGAATACATCGATTCTTCCTCAGCGGTTCGTAGTGTTGGAAACGTTAAAAATTTCAAGACTTCACATGGACACAAACGTTGTTAGTAACTATCATGCAATCCTTGCCAGAGTGTGGTCGACTCATTCGCATATTCACTTTAATGTTGTTACCGAAGATTTATAAAATATTTTATTCTTCCAACGTTGACGTCCATCTACCCGGGAGAGAATAGCCGGTGTCGGATAGGGCCGTTTTTCATCGTTAAGCGCCGTATTATTAAAAACGGACCTCAGGGCAGAATTCTTCTCGAAGGAACAATGGGTTATTCGTTGTCTCTGGATGTAATCTACATCTTTCATTGTGATTCAGTGGATGGAGGGTATGTTGTGGATGCACTTATTATGTTAGGGAGTTCCGCGTATAGAGCGCATATTTTTCTACTCGGTCAAACCAAAAGACATAAGGTATAGAATATAATATAATTTATTTACATAATATATGAACAGTACAGATACAAAAATTGAGGTGAGCACAATACAGATAATTTCAACATGAAACATGTTTTTGCATTCATAACTCGGCCAAAATGAGACAAAATTACCGTTACATATTATCGTTACGAAATTGCAGCTGCTATCACATATGGCTCAACGCAGAAAGCTGAAATCTGAGACGGAGGCTCAAGGGAAATGCTGGAGACGACCAACTGGGTACCAATTAGCTCAGTGAGCTCCAAAGCCATTTTCTCTCATACTCAACGCAGGAAGCTGAATTTTGAGAGGGTGACTCAAGGGATAGAGGACATTGCAAATATCTTAGAATTTAATTTAATGGCGTATACACCCAAAGGGTCGAAAAAAGAGGCTACCATAAAATACCAATAATTTTAGCTGGTGATATCAACGTAGATCTAAAGAAAAACGAAAATCAGCAAATGATTACTTTTATAGAACAAACATTCACACTGCAATTCTACAACTCATGGAGGATCTTGTATCGACTTAATTTTCACTCTCAAAATTGAACAGTTTGACTCAAAACATTATTATAACTTACATTTATGTACCATAAGCCAGTATTGTCAATAGTGGAATGAAATAAAAACCTATTAAATATCTGCAGTTAACAGTTTTAATGGATGCAAAACATGTTCCAAGTTCTGTCAAGATTCAGTGCTTAGAACTACATTTGTTTTTTTCTGTTGATATATCAATGTCTAATTTTTTTAAACAATAATTGCGGGTCTATCAGTGCCGTCTAACGGTTGGTTTGGCAACGTGTTATGCTTTACATTATCCAATTTCGTGGGGCGATTTTGTGAAACATGCCTAATATTTAATGATGCCTACTGATACCTAATGCCTAGTGATGCCTTGTGATAATACTGCTCAAGAATGTATATTTTTGATAAGGTACACTAAACTTTACACATAGGTGCTGCTCAATAGCGAATCACATTCAGGAAATCCTTATTTTATTCATTTAGCGAATTTTCAAAGGAAAAATGAGCTATTTATATTTATAGGTTGTATTTCTAGGCGATAACTCCCTTAAAATACGGCGTGAAAAATCCCTTCCAACGCAGGAAAATCCGTCTTGCAAAAGAAAGGTTAAGTTCGTTATCCAGCCTGATCGCTCCAGAATTACTGATTCAAATTTACAATTTAGTGGCCCAACAGTGTCACTGTCGAAGTATTTTTCAGCGATAAGTCGATTGTGACTACTCCCAGATCTCTATAAGATTCATAATAAGCGAGAAAAAGCCACGTTTAGGTGAAAAATGCGTCTATGATGAACAAAAATTTTGGCTATGGTTGCGTGCAACATGAAACGAATCTGACTCTAGATTATGGGGTTGGAAAAATTGTGGAATATCTGAACTAATCAAGCCCCATCTCGACGATAACCCTACTAGGATGGTCCTGAAGTACCGTTGCCTAATTAAACTGTAACACCGTGGCAAGTATGATCACACTGAACCTTACGTAATGTTGATTTAGTATAATGCAAAATAATAATGCAAAATGCGAAAACCGGATGATGTGTGTGGTAGAAAGGATGGGGGGGGGGGGGGGGTGATTTAAAGCAACCCCACCACACCCCGGCTACAGACGAATCCTGGATTCGCCCCTCGGGATTATCTATGGACTAGGTTTTTTTTAAGGTTTAAGCCGCGCCTCATCCTGAAGGGTCATTAGCGGCATTGAACAAGGTGTCCAAAGGGACACTGGAAGTGGCACGATTCTAAGGGGAGCCATGTTGCCATCCTTGACTAAAAAGGAGCGCCATCATGGACTCCACTGGCAACTCGGAGGGGGAAAAATGAGGGGTACAGTGATGAACACTGTTTAGCCCCCAAAGTGGATTTAAAAAAAAAAAAAAAAAATAAAATAATACAACTAAGACTAGATGTAAAATAGGCTAATAACTATATACATGCTACTATATACAATCAGCAAAGTGAAATAAAACTACGACTAGATGTATATAAATATATCACAGATCAGATATCACAGTTCGTAGTAGAGCTGAGCGGCTCTCAGGTACAACACAAGGATCGGACCTTGTCTGATCCGGATAAAACGTCAACCCACTGAGGGGGCTGATGCTGGACTCGGAGGGGCTGAGCAGTCCTCCAGAAAGAGGCAGATCGACAGATCACCCCCACACCGAACATCTCGAGCTTTGCACTAAGCAAGTGTCTATGAGTAAGACAGGTATGGCCAGTAGCAACCCGGTTGACTTCTATTCGATCACTCCTTGGAAGTAGGGTTACGAAAGGACCCACCGGGCTCAAGTCCTGAAGGACACCACGCAGACAGTGACCTCATCCTGCCATTGCTCTAGCCAGATGGAATTTTCTTTATGTTGCATGTAGGAGATTTGATCCTCTATGCGTATAGGAACATATCAATAGAGTTATCAACAATGACTCTCCTTGCATGGGCATCTGCTCACTCATTGCCATGAATACCCACATGGCTCGGTACCCACATAAAAGTTATGGTTGAGTCCATTGGGGTTTGGTGAATCTATAGACTAGTATCTTTATATATAATTCCGAACGGTCTTTGAAATTGTGATGAAATTCGCGGTCCGATTTCAGTGTTAGACGGCTCATTCAAATCAGCACGACCCCAAGTTTGTTGCAAAAGTGTCGCCGTTCGTCTCTATACCCGCCTTGATCGTGTTCTAGGCGGTCCTTATCAACGAGAGTTGTTTATTAGGCTGTGGCAGTAACAACAGTTGCCATCAATTCACGGTAAGTAAGAAACGTAGTGTAGTGACTAACATCTATGTAGGAGAGTTATTTCCGAACGAAGAAATTGAAGCTGAAGAACTTAGCGGACTTTATATATAATTCCGAACGGTCTTTGAAATTGTGATGAAATTCGCGGTCCGATTTCAGTGTTAGACGGCTCATTCAAATCAGCACGACCCCAAGTTTGTTGCAAAAGTGTCGCCGTTCGTCTCTATACCCGCCTTGATCGTGTTCTAGGCGGTCCTTATCAACGAGAGTTGTTTATTAGGCTGTGGCGGTAACAGCAGTTGCCATCAATTCTCGGTAAGTAAGAAACGTAGTGTAGTGACTAACATCTATGTAGGAGAGTTATTTCCGAACGAAGAAATTGAAGCTGAAGAACTTAGCGGACTTTATATATAATTCCGAACGGTCTTTATATATAATTCCGAATCAGCAGGGCCTCAGGTGTCGGTAAGTAAGAAACGTAGTGACGGGGTCTTTTCTGATCAGCTGAGTGAGCTAAATTCTTTCCTGTTCACTGTAGGAAGTTGAAATTTGATAACTCTCTAGAACAGTGAAGTGATGGGGTCTTTTCTGATCAGCTGAGCGAGCTAAATCCTTTCCTGTTCACTGTAGGAAGTTGAAATTTGATAGGTAGACTCTCTGGGACATTAAGAGACGAGTGAAGTGATGGGGTCTTTTCTGATCAGCCGAGTGAGCTAAATCCTTTCCTGTTCACTGTAGGAAGTTGAAATTTGATAGGGAGACTCTCTGTTTATTAGGCTGTGGCAGTAACAACAGTTGCCACGGTAAGTAAGATACGTAGCGTAGTTATCTAGGAGAGTTATTTCTGAACGGTCTTTGAAATTGTGAAGAACTTCGCGGACCGATTTCAGTGTTAGACGGCCTCAAGTGTCGCCGTACGTCACTGCTTATCTTGATCGTGTTCTAGATTAGGGCTTTCCAAGCCCTAGCAGGCCTCTAGTTTACATAAAAAGGCTATTTCACACAGAAATAATAATCCGTTGTGTGATGACTTGCAAAGTATTAAAACATTAACTTCCTTCTATAGTATTAGGGTTTCTGGAAAAGTGAAAATCATCACTCGATTCTTCTGTTGCTGTCGTAAGTACAAACGAAACGGGGTAGAACGTCAGACTAATCAAAAGAGGACTGAAGAAGGAAATCAAACTAAGGGGACTTGAGAAGGAGGAGAAAATATCTTAATGGAAACTGGGATCGATGAGGTAATTCCGACTGCTCGAGCGAAAAGGCAAACTTAATGGAGGGTTGGAATCAAAGCGTGAAATCTCTTTGTGTTGGAGTATTATTTGGTCCTAATAATCTCAAGTTACTAGAAGAGATTATTTCCAAAGTCGATGAAACATCGCAGAATCACAGTTAATTATGAGGATATGAGGGCGTACTATTTGATTTTCCGTACAATTAGTTTTGCGGTAATTGAAAATATTACCAATTTATTAGATTAAAATGCATGTGCGGGTAGATGTATGATTATAGTCGTCTGCACAGAACGGCGAATACGGAAATAATAATAATTTAACAAACCGTTTTGCAATAATTTGCGGCGTTTTAGGCTGTTTTCGTTAAAAAAAATTAAGCTATTGCAATTACTATAATTTTTAAGCACAACGAATAAATAAAAAAAAAAAATTAAATTTATATTTTTTAGCAGGATATTGACTCGAAAAAGTCTACCAACTAAAAACTAGAACATTCAAGAACTTATGCTCTAACTTATGCAGAAAATATACTTAATAAGTGTCATTGATATGTGCCAAAAAATCGATAAAACTGAAAACAATGGAAATCCAAAATCCTTGAATTTTAGAAAAAATTTCAATCAAATTCATTGCCTTAAAACTGATAGTAGTTAAAGTCTATTTATATATTTTGTATACGGGGGGGGGGGGGGGTCCCCATGCAAAAGTTACACCCCCCCTTCATGTTCCCTAAATGCAGCGTGAGAAATTGGGACCACCGCCATTCTTCATATTTTTTTACGTAGATCTCAGGAAAAATACTTTCGCGCGCGCTACTTGCGCCAGAAGTGGCGCAAATGACAAGCTTTGTTTCAACAACCGGGAACCCCCATTGCAGATTCGAATTTTACGTGAAATTTCATGAAGAAATGACCCTTCACTCGATTTTTGCACTCTAAAAGTGCAAAAATTGTCAAATACTAAGTTCTTGAAGATATTTAATTGCCCCGTGCAATACATGATTTGGGGTATTTTATCTTGCTGAACCTCTTAGGCCCACTTTCACCAAAAAGTAATTGAACGGAGATTGGCCAAACTCCAATAAAAATAATCTCGAGGATCAAACCTTGGCGTCTGTCACCAACCCAAAACTCTTTTATATCGAGTTTGGAAAACTGGAGATTCCCAATGGAGTTTAGGGATATTGTACAATAAAATTCGCTAAGAAGTTGGACAACTTTAACAACAGGATAATAAATCAGCTGATGTCATGACCTACTCTACAAAGGATTGCTATTCATCTTCCTAATAAATCGTGCTTCTCCATCTATTATGCGTTACTTTCCTATCATCCTATTCCACTTTCGTATTAAAATTCATCAATTTGATTGTAAAAACCATGTCAAACTTTCCTGTCTGACTGCAGAGCTCCAGGTGAGAGACGTGAGTTCGAGGAATTTCAGAACTGTCGGATTCGCTAGTCGAAATTTATATCGAAACTCGATGTTAACGAATTCCTCGAGGTGCGGAATCCGCCGTTGGATCTTCCTCGGGTATTTTCGAGAGACATTCAAGGAATCAAATATAAATCCAAGTGCCAAATCGCGTGAAGTCATTATAAATCAAAACTGTGAATCGACTTTAGAAGTGAATCAAACAAACATCTGTTCATACGCAGCCATATTGTTTGATATCATTGGTATCACGGCCAACGGAGATTATCAAGTGTAATTGGCCGGACTTTGAGAGATTAACCTCGAGCCGCCTCAGTAGGGGTTTAAACTCGTAAAGCGCTCTGATGAAAGACGTTGTGCTATAATCTTCGTTAATTCCCATTATTTTCGAAATTAAACTGGTTTAAGTTGTTGGTAAAAGAGGGCCTTAATGATGTTCATTTGTTGATATTTGCAACACCAGCTTGGGAAAACATCGAAAAATCGACCAGAATTGCACTTATCTTCCTCATTTTCTCACAGCACAAAGCGTACTAAAATTATGTTTTTTCCGGTGTTTTCCCAAGTTGCTGTTGCAAATATCTGTAAATGAACATCATTACGAAGTTCAGCACGAAAAATATCCCAAAATCATGTATCATGTGTCAAATGAATATCTTCAAAAACTCAGTATTTCACAATTGTTGCACTTTTAGAGCGGGATTGCGCACGGTTTACGCGAAGTTAAAAACGCTGCAAATTATTTCACAAAGGTTTATTATTTTTTCAATTGAGTGTGATCGCAGTTTTAGTTGGCTTGCGTACGTCATAAGGCCCGTCCAGATTACTCGGCGATACAAATCGATGTAAGATTCGATTAAATCAACTTTTTTCTAAAAAATCAAAGACTAGATTTTTTTTAGAAAACTGGCAATAATTTTTTTTATATATATATTTTTTTTTAGCAAAGTTTAAAGTACAATTTATAGCATTGGTACCTAATAGCTAACACTCAGAAAACAGTATTAGGAACTATGAACTCATGAAGGATTAGTTTCAGTTTTTTCACAACTTCAAATAGAGTTAGGTACCAGCATAAACGAAATTGTGGCCGTTCCGCTTTGCCCATAACGCCGTACCCACCTCATGGTGCCGCGGTGTATTATATGGGTGTTACTTGTAAAAGTAATATATATCCGTTATCCTACGCCCCTGGTGACGTACCGCTATGCCCCTACAAGGCGCCGCGCCTCCTCCCCCTCCCCCTCATGACCCTCTGCCAATGTTTTCATCATTCCACTAAGCGTGCCAGGCGCGCGCGTACGTCAGTCTAACAGTCAAAGCCTCGAAAAAGACATTTTTTCACCTATTTTTGGCTCATAGCACCCATGGGTGTGGAGCGATCGAGCTGGCGAGAATTTAGGACCAACTAGACCCCAAGTGGAGTCTATAAGCGAAAAACGGATTTTTAAAGTCAATTCTAAGGCCTTTTATGGCCCGGACGGCGAACGACGAACGGTCATTGCAAATTTGGATTCTACGCACTTTGAAACGTAAAATGACAATGCTTGAGGGGGGGTTATAAAATGTTTTTGCTATACGATCACATAGGCTTATTATTGAAAATAATAAACCAAAAATCGAGTGATCGGTTTTTCTTCGTGAAATTTCCGTAGAATTCGAATCTGTAATGAAAAATGGGGGTTACCTTTTGAAAAAACGAAGTTTATGTCATTTGCGCCACTATGGCGAAGTGGCGCGCGCGAAAGTATTTTTCCTTGGATATGCTAAAAAAATTATGAAAAATGGCGTTGGTCCTCACTTTTCACGCTGAATTCAGGGGAAATGAAGGGTTTTATAACCTTTCCGTAGGGCACCCTTGTACATGTACCACATAATTTTGATAATAATAAGCCAGTATTATTTCATTGCGCTTAAAGTGCTGAAATTTCAAAACAATTCAATAATGATAATTTAAGAATATTGCTGCGATTTTTAAAATGAAAGAATATCAGTGTATGGCCACCTGCGCGACCTGACAAATGAAACCATGTCGAAACAAAATGCCCTAACTATAAACGTCTGCAAAACTCAGCGTTGCTTTTTATTTTTGGGTATTTGCAATTCAAATACCAACATTACCTCCTCCCTCACTCGCATCTCTCGAGGAAAATCGAGTTAAAAAAAGGGTGTTCCCTTCCACCTGGGACACCATTCCTCAGCGCTTTATAACTCCGTTAGAATAATTTAGCGCAGGAAATAAGGCCCTGTGAATATTTCAATTTTAACTCCACTTAAATTTACTTCACAATACACTCAACTTCATTGCAGATTAATAACGACGTTAAAACTTCGTAGGTGTTCGACGAATCTATTCGAGACCCCCTCTAATTTCCACTACTTCTATTTTCCTTAGAATGCGAGATGGATTTATTGAAAAAATTACCTGTCACAAGACTTTTTTAGCAGGCAAAACCAAGTAAAATACGCTCAAAATGAACAGGAAACTAAAAAAATCCTAGATTGTTGGATCAACCAATTTCAACATTGGTTGAAGGAGGTACACAGTTTTCTGAGTATTTTCTTCACAATGAATAATGTGGTGTGCATATTGCTTCAATTCACGTTCATCCCACCAAGTTAAGGAGCCAAAATATTACAGAAATAACAAAATTCACCTTGTGCTATTCAACCTATGCAGCTGAAATTTGAAATGGAGAACAATTGATTCATAAAAACCTAAAAACCATTACTAAAACCGATTCATAAAGCATAGAGACCCCTAGATGAGCTAAGTGGTATCCGGAGCTAATTTCTTTGCAATGCTCCTAGGGTGAACAAGAGAGAATTTAGCTCACCCAGTAGATCGAAATCGTCAAAACCAAACAAGCGCGAAGAAAGGCCCCGAACTGCGTGTTGGCAACCTTGGGAGCAATTAAGGGAACCAAACAAATCGGTTTTTCGTCCCGTGCTTCGCATGAAGTATCAAATTCCCGTCCATCGCCCATCAATATTACAACCCATGCTTTACTCGGAGCACCCGTATAGCAACCCGTCAAGGCTTCCTATACTTGACACGAATTCCCGCCGCTAACAAACTGCCTGTTAGCAACAACAAATGTTCGGGAACCAAACAAATCGGTTACGAAGGGTAACGCCGTTATTGAAGAAGAAAGATGTTTTGGAGGTTCAGACCTAGCCTATGTTGTGCGCCGGAACTCGCTGATCATTTTCCGACCGCTCCGGTCAGAATCGGTCGAGCCGTTTAGCCGTCTATTGGGAACATACATAGAAACACACATACATAGATAGAAACAAACTTATATATAAGGTTTACATATAAGGATTATCATTCATTAACACTAATATACGTAAAGGTAAAGGTTTCCCAATGCAAACAGTTATTAGAGAGTTCCTAGTAGATCCGTAAAACACAATACTTACCTACGTCGTGCGGTATTGACAATCCGGCGCCGTAACTCTGACGCAAACGGTGAGGCATCCTTCCGTACAGATACGTTAACGGATCGCCGGAAAAAACGTCATCGTCTAAAATAACCTCCTTCCATGGACTCAAATAACCTCCAAGGGATAATTTCCTCCTTCCATGGATTGAGCGTTACAACAAGATCCGTTAGGGACTTGACGTGAGTTTAAGGTGCGGTAAAGTTTCTCGTTACCACACGCCGTATTGAGACCGACGGATCTCTAGGGACTCTCAATTATTCATGTCATTTTATTCCTAGTGTAGGTATAATTTCTTACTACCATGGCATCAAAACGTATAAAAGATTGTTTAACAAATGTTGATTACATTAAATCCATTCAGCCGTTTTGGGAGATCCCCATTTATTGGAAGAGTTTAAAAAATCTTAACCAGCGCTTTTACAGTACAGCTTATTTTAATGTAGCAACATCCCGACAAATTATGAGCCTTTGAATTTATTCCGTTTGGGCACTTAAGCTCTCCCTCTTTACGGCAAGAACCTCTCCGGAATTTTTATTTAAAACCCGCTTACTGCAGCAGCTATTTTGTATTCTTCTGCCGAGAATGAAGGGAAGATTTACCAGCCTGCACTTTTCACTAATTAGTCCCGGGAATAACCCAGGAAAGACTGTTTGACTTTAAAGGTGAAAGCGACCGCTAGTTCAGTGGCGTGAAAACTCAAAACTTGAGTTTACCCGTGAACGCGGCCTTTTTCAAGATGACGGCGCGGAAGCCGGACATAAAATCGCGATTTTTATCGGGCATCAGGATATCCTGGCTGGATAACCATCGAAAATGTCACGCACTCGAAGTACCGCATTATTCGCTGATGTTACTAATGGTAACGGTGAAGAATGAATTATTGAGTATAAACGATTTGGGTTGATTCAGATGGTCAATCCAGTCCGTAGTGGGGCAAAATATGGAGAACTCGACATATCATACTACTTTAAGGTTAGACTTTTTCGTTGGAATAACAAAACTGACAAAAATGGAACATCATTTACTAGTTATCAGGTGGTGATGACATCTTCAAAATGGCTTCAATCTAAATCTATAAAATTGAAATCTATCTATATCTATAAAATTGAAATTATGTTTGTTTGGCTTTTATATGCGCGGGCGTACCGTTCGTACGATCGTGATGAAACTTTTCCTACTAATTTCTTGATTATGTTAGTTTTCTCGACCACTTCTTAAATTATTGATTGATCAATAATTTAAAAACTCTTCTACGCCGACGTTTCGCTATATTTGCATATCATCTAAAGGGCTACAGCACAACAGAGGATAACAAGTGGTACAGTCAGGCATATAGACTATAAATACAGCAAAACTGATACAACATAGGTACATAATGTTAACCTAATTACTAAAATTTGTATGCAAAATCTGATACATGAATTAATGTGAATCATTGTGGCTACTTATAATGGAACGTTTGACTAATTATGACACTGAAACTAGAAAATGTTTCAAGTAAAATAATGAATAACACTACAATACCTACTTTGAATACCTACCCTACCTAGTAACCCCCCCCCCCCCCCCCTACCTGAATAACACTACCTACTTTGTTATTCATTATTTTACTTGAAAATTTTCTAGTTTCAGTGTCATTTGTTCATGGTACCTCACCCATTTCCAAACCTAACTCTTCCAATGTGTCGTCCGTGTCCTCTTCCAAGACAAAATTAGGTGAACTTCAACAATAAGATGATTACGTAAGTACATCTGTTTTGGACATTATTGATTTATCGAAGTTTGCTAATGTTCTATCAAGAATTGCTAGGTGCATGAGTTGTCAGGGTGAACTTGGAATACCCACCCATGCTTGGGTGAATGAAGAGCATACTTTTTTTAAATTAGATCGCAAAAATATTTATCATTGTATAGAATTCGTAAGATTTACCTAGATACATTTCAGATAGCGTGATGTCCACGGATTTCGAAGGGGAGTTTCCACAACGTCATGGCGCAAGATTCAGTGCTTGTCACCTACAGCACTCCTCAAATCACAACCTCACTTTAGGGGGCTGGTCGAATAATAGTAAGACGTCCCTTTTGTGCTGGATGAGAATGATTCCTTCTCAAATTATATTTGGAAGGCGAGAGTGCTGACTTTGACACGTTAGGGCATATGCACTGTGGAAAGTTATTGATTGACGGGAACTTGCGAACCAACGGGACCCCTAAGGCCTGGAGGGCGTTTGATTAATTGAAAGGGGTTCGAATTGAAAGTAGCCAAAAACATGTGATGAAAAGAGGGCAGCGAAGGAGGGAAATTGGGAAGTTCCATTAAAACAAAACCCACACGTGTTTTGTTTCCCATCAGTCAACCCTTCTGATGTGGAAGCTTTTGATCACTTTAAAGACCATGAACACTGTTCTTTCAAAATCAAAAACTTCCCTAGTATTGAGTTTTAGAACTTCCCAAAATGCTTGGTATCTTTTAGTTTGTCTATACGACCGGAAACAAGTACATAAGTGCTCACGAAGTGAGTCACATGATAGCGCATTTTCTTGCAAGGAGATCCGCGTTAAATAGACGCTTCCTCCGTTGAATAGTAGACAAAATGGCTTTGGAGCTCACTCAGCTGATCGACGACCTCTCGTGCGTCAGCAGTCCCTGATACATCTTTATCCTCGCCATATTACAGATTACAACCGTATCAAGTTTCATCAAAATCATCAACGGACAAAGTGAAAAACAGTGGCTTAATTTTCCTTTTTTAAAGAAAAAGAGCTAAAAATGTCACGCATCTCTTAAAACAATCTCAAAAACTTTGCGAGTCGTAATTTTCAAGTTTTGGACATGATCCGATTCTGGAACTTTAAAAACATTGGAGAAATTGGCCTGTTTTCATCAAATTGGAACACTGCTCCGAATAATGCCTTTTAATTAATTGAAACACTACTAGTCATGGACTACCCAGATGATGTCTACTTCATTTTAAATTATGGACTGTGCTCTCGTCGAAATACTTACACAGATGATCGTGGTGGAAGGTCATTGTCATCCATCTGCTCGGTCAAAGAGAGGCTATATATTACAATTATTTCTAACGTAACTCAAATAGTAGGTACTAAATTAGCCTAACAGTGTATATAATATAATCAATGTTGAGTAGTCAAATCTCAATGTGAAAAAGATGATTTTTTAGAGTCAAGATACTAGTCAGAGTAATTGTCACATTCGGGTGTTAAAGTTCTGTATTCTAAAACTGCTGACGCAAGAACAACGGATAGAGAGGAATGATCCCATAGATCGATGGCACAAAAGGATCCCAAGTTGGTTTGTGTTGTGATTTGTGAGTGTGAGAAAGGTTCAAGAAGTAAAATTTGTTATTGAGCCAAGTGATTCTGGCGAGAAGAAACTCGTGCTAAGTGGATCTAACGAGTTGAGAAATGGAAATTGGAAAACTGATCGTGTTGGAACCTGAACGGTAGAGCAGACCGACTGGCGCCTTTCCAACCAAAAGAGCAAGAAAGGTGAGTGACTCGAATGTAGTGGTACCTAGCGGTACAATCTGTCCGATCCAGAAAACGGCTCAAAGCTCCCTCCAAATTCAAAATACGATCAAACGGTTTATTAAACTTTTCTCAGTCAATAATTGGCCGATTTCAATTATTCTTGCAGCGTTCGGTCCACTATTGACCGAGAAAAGTTTAAAAAACCCTATATTTACCATTCGGCGCCCCCTTAAGACCACCGTTGCAATGATATCCTGATCTAGGAAGGAATAAGCCTCCCAGCTCGTCAGGTCACTGTCGTATTTGCATGAGAAGGACGATCCTCCAGAGCCAGAGTACAGGCACCGTCATATGTGTTAGTTAGGTTAGAAGCAGGGAAGCCTGACGGACCCCGACGGCTAGAAAAGGTAATAGAGAACAAGGCGTTGGAAATGAACAGTGCCCCCCCCCCCCCCCCCCAGCCAGGCAACAAGCAGTTTTCTAGAGTAAGGTTGCATGCTGGTCAGTTTCCCACTGTAAGGGTCTGCCCGAAAGACAGATGTAATCACCAACGATTTTATTTTCCAAATGTTAAACATTGATAACCCTCACATTGCGCATTAGCAGAGGGCGTTATAGAACCAACCGTAGAATTTTAGAGTCAAGGAAGCCAAAGGAAAACTAGCTAAAGAAAAGAAAAACAAGAACACGATGAAACGGTGAGAGGTCCAAATGAACTTTGGATGGCCGATATAGGGTTAAGTGATAGAATCACCCATCCAGCGAAACATTATGAGCGAGGAAAAATATAAAGAAAGAGGAAATGCAGTGTCGTGTAGCTTCATAAGTAGGTTACTATATAACATTGCTACGACTTGAATGCTCGTACCTAATTTGTCTAATTGAAAAGAACACTGAACTTAGTTTTGAGTTTTCATGAAAGCAGGAATGTTTTATCAGAAGCTATACTTCGAAGTAATATCTTCTTCAAGTAATTTCTGGCGAATCAACAGATAATTTAAAAGTTTGAACATCCTACCCGTATAAAAATAAAATCGTATACCCGCAAAATCTACATCCGAATAACTTCATTTTAAACAAAAAAGAAATGATACACGAAAATAATGATGATCAATTCGGTATTTATCAACTTACAGTAAGTAAGATAAGAATAGCTACAGAATAGACAACTTTCCATTAGCCTGTAATTTTCTAAAGCAGTTTCATACTTGATTATTAAACTTTATTCATTTCTGCCATTATTGTAAGAGTTTTAAAGCCCGCAATGATCAGAGAGTAGTGATTAAGTGTTTTCCCAAGTAGATCGTAGCGTGATACGAGTATAATCAGTGGGGTGTAATTGGATCGAGACGGGAGCCAATAGGCAATTAATGCAAGACGTCGACCCCTGAGTGATGTATGGTCTTACCTTGAACGGGCCCCGTAAAGGAGGGTTGTTATAGGCTAGTACGCACCTGCAACAAAAACAACTCAATTACTGATGTGATTTATAAGACAATGCTTAGGTATATTATTTATGGGTTTTTACTAGAGGGAAGTGAATGTTACTGAAGGAGGATGGTTGCCTAGCGGATGATCATCCTACGGTGTTGGGAGTTAAGGAACAAAGTCAGTCAAAGTGGGCAGTATGCCTTCGCACTCACAGTAACAACTCAATTACTGATGAGTGATTTATAAAGCAACGCATAGGTACCTACATTATTAATGGTTTTAACTGAGGATTACAATAATCAAATAAATGTGGCTGAACTAGGTTAGTTTCCCAGCTAATGGACATCCGACATTGTTGGGATTGTGAACGATTATGTCCAAGTCGTCCAAGTGGACTACCTCACTCTTTGCGACAAGGCCGGTTATAATGTGGTGTGCATGCGCAGTAGCTATTAATGATACAATCATGTTTAAATTGATATGGGATGATCAAATCGTCATCCTCCAACTATCATCCAAATTTGAGCAAGATCGGACGAATGGGGCGTAAAACAAATAGAGCATAATGGAATTTAAGTTTGCGCATGCGCAGAGTGAAGTATTGTTTGGCACAATGAAGCTGAAAGGAGATCGTCTACCCCTAGCCAGCACATTCCCTGAAAATTTCATTCAGATCAGATAAAAACTGTGAAAAAAATACTTGTTACAAGGATTTCATATTGGCGCATGCGCAGTAGCTATTGATAATACAATCATGTTGAAATTCATATAAGATGATCAAATTGTCACCCCCCAGCTTTACTCCGAATTTGAGCGAGATCGGACGACTAGGATGCTTGGTAAAATTTACATTTGCGCATGCACAGCGTGAGGTATTGTGTCAAGAACGATGAAACTGATAGGGGACCGTTTACCCCCTAGCCCCATATCCCCTGAAAATGTCATCCAAATCGGATGAAAACTGTGGAAAATAGGCTTGTTACAAGGATTTGCAGACACACGACAGACACACACACACACACACACACACACACAGACATGGAACCAAAGTTGTTCAGAATTGTCTAATACGTAAAATGTGAATGAAAATTTTGATTTTGGAGACCAAAAATTGTTTTTCTCCCGAAAGTGAAAACAATGATTCCGCTACCTTTAGGAAGAATCGGAAGCAATAACATGAATTTCTTCATCAAGCAGAAGCAGAGGATAGTTAGTAGGTTCACGAGTCTTCTGAGTTGGAATCCGAGTACACGGCACATTGATCTTAGCCGGCGAAAAAGGAAACCAATAAAAAGAAGGGGGAAGAACTTTTACTGCCTACTCAATTCAACTTCGTTCTCTTTCTACTGCTTCCTCTCTCACTTTCTTCTGGTCTCTTCTATTCTTTTATTTCCACCCTCAGTTCGATGCATGCAGGTTAGGACGTTTTTACGCCCGCGACCAATCAGAAACTAATGGCATCCTCACGAAGTGATCGTCTTCGACTTTAGTTCTTTAGATAATATGTTCCCACAATGTCCAAAAAATATTTTTCCGTAATTGAAGAGACGATTTATGTTCACTAACTCATTAGAATCACGCATGTAACAGGTGAATTTTGATTTATTTGTTTTTACTTTAATTAAACTATTTTGGTTAATTTTTCTATATTTTGTCAAATGCAGTTGTATTTGACAGCACATATGGGCATATCACTGATCTAAATAGATATAAAGCAATTTACCATCATGTTCAACTTTTAGCTAACGTATAGTGAGGCAAGCCAGAATGGTATATAACTACTTCGTGGTAAATAACTACTTCTGGAGTCAAATTTGCTTTGCCATTGACAGTCGTATTGATGATCTTTTTTGAGTACTTGAAAGGCCCTCGTGGTGCGCGAATGATTGGTTGTCCAGAGCTCCGGGTCGTCCCATTAGATTCATTCCCATAGAAATGTCAAACATACACTATTACCCCATTTTTGCTATATTACCATAATGTGAAATAGATCAATACCAATAACATATTGTTTCGTTCGATTCCGAAGTTCACCAAGTCGAATGTTTTCAACTTTCCATATCTTTTGACTCGACGTTTTTTCTATAATGAAAAGAGCCATTTCGTATGCGTTCACTTTGCTTGTCGGATGTCAGTCTCCGGATACGAAGAGTTTTTGGTTCCTCCTAGTTGAGATTCTACTGCGGTCTGAACTGAACAGCCGAATCGTGCAGCTCGACGCAACCCCTCGAGCGCCCTATGAATACTCATGAATCACTATCCACTCTCACCTCTAAATGAAAATTTTAGCTTCACATTTCCCCCAACGAAGTGAAGACTGCAGTTTATTTCAAGTCATGAATTGGTTTCATTCCCCCGTCCCATCAGTAAATCGAAGGAAAACGATTTTTTTTTGCGCCGGTGTCGTTTTTATTAGGGTCCTTTTACGTGGGTCGGGGTTGACCTGATGATTTGTCACGGGCTTTACAAACACGTTCGTTGACATCTTGTAAGGAACTGGCGACAATTGAAAGGGCAGCAAAGTGAACCTCCGATTCTCATCGAGTTTATTTTATTCAATAAACCTAGAAGGGGGAAGTTTGGGTAAAAGATGTGCAAAACGCAATGCGTTATGGTAAGATTCTCAAAGCGTTTGGGTACAAACCTCAAAACGGAAGTTAGTGAAACACGTTGTCTATTTCCACAATGTTAAATCGATTACGACGGTTAGGCCATCATCAGTAACAAACAATAACTATAACTATAACAATAACTAGTTATTGATTGATTGAGCAAACAATAACTATAACTATAACAATAACTAGTTATTGTTTGTTACTGATGATGGCCTAACCGCCGAAATCGATTTAACATTGTAACTCTTTATTTTTCGTGGAAATAGACAACGTTTTTCACTAACTTCCGTTTTGAAATGGGTTTCCACAATTTCTTCGCGAGTGATTTAGTTCGCACAAACCTCAGACGAAAGGTAATGCGTTTGGGTGAAGTAATCAAGACTTGTAATGCTCGCTATTAATGACCGTTTAATATGAGCCAAGAAATACTGGAAATTGAATCATCAGTTCCATCGTTGTTATAAATAATTTAAAAACCACAACCCAATGTTGTCTTCTTGCAAATCGTGGCTATATAGCGGTTACTAACGGCTCCGCAGTATTGCAGTAGGTTTATTATGATTATATCCTCTGTGCTGTTCCCAGTGATGTTGAGGGCTTCCAGTATGTCCGAGGATGTCAATTTGTAGGACTTGTGGCTGCTAATAACAAATTTAATCTGAATTCCGAGTTCCAGTTATTTAGGGCTAGCGAACTGAGATAACTCGCCCTACCGTTCTAAATGTTTTTGAGTACTTTCACTTTCAATCAATTTTACCTAAATGCAGTGTGCACCCTGTACCCAAGTACATTGCCTTACGGAAGACCTTTCCCATTTGATTTACCTAAACGCATTTTCCTCGGCTAGAAGGAATAGACGCGCTAAGTTTACAAACAAATCATGTACTGATTAATTTCCACGTATTACGCCTACACAAACCGTCTGATTGACTAGGAAATGAAAAATGAAATAAAATTGAGTTTATTGGAAAACAAAGTTGGAATAAGTGTACATTTCTTCACCTACGAGTATATAAAAAATAATCGCCAACTACTCCACTGCACTAAGCTAAAGCTAGTGTCGCTAACTAACTAGTCTTCCTAGGCAACGGGATAGGATTGTAACACAGTGTGTAGTTGATACAATTTTGACAAAACCATCATCGTATCCCCAGCCACGGTTTGGAACCCTCCGATTTCACTTTCCAACTTCGGATTACGTTTCTTGAAAGCGGTCCAGGCCAAATGTCAGCTGGAGTAACGGGTTTCGTTTATTGGCCTCAGTCGACTGAAATAAAAACCTGATATTTTCCTGTATATCCTATATATATGGGAGCACCTTGCACCAGGTGCACTACAACAGAAAATAAATTAGGAAAATAGTGAGAATCCTTTTAATTCAGAACAGCAGTGTGAGAGCTAGCAATGGATTTCTTGAAGAAATTGGCTCGCCGATCAGTTCGGAAGGAATGTGTATGGCATCTGTAACTTTTTAAAAATATTTATTAATATTTAATGGTTTAAGCTGCACCTCAACCAGAGGGGTCATTAGCGGCACTTAACAAGGTATCCTAAGGGACACTGCAAGTGGCACGATTCTAAGGGGAGTCATGCTCCCCTCCGTCACCAAACGGAGTGCCATCACGGACTCCACTGGCAAATCGGAGGGGGAAAAAATGAGGGGAACTGTTTAACCCCTAAAGCGGATAAAAAACCTCAAAAATAAAATAATACAACTAAGACTAGATCAAGAATAGGATAATGTCACTATATATAATTAGCAAAGTGAATAAAACTATGACTAGTTCGTAGTAGAGTTCAGCGGCTCTCAGTTACGACAACAGGGACTGGACCTTGTCTGGTCCAGATAAAACGTCAACTCACTGAGGGGACCGATTATCGACTCGACTAGAAGGTCCATAAGGTCTGTGCATTCCTTCAGGAAGTGGCGGATAGACACATGACCCCCATGCCTCCCACACACAACATCTTGAGCTTCTGCACTAAGTAGGTGTCTATGAGTAAGACGGGTATGGCCAGTGGCTACCCGGTTGACCAACATTCGGTCCCTCTTCGGAAGTTGGATAACGAATAGGCCCACCGGGCACAAGTCCTGAAGAACACCACGCAGACCAGTGACCTCACCCTGCCTTTGCTCATGCCAGATGGAATTGGCTTTATGTTGCATGTAGGAGATTTAATCCTCAATGCGTATGGGCAACATATCGATCGATTCATCACCGAAGACTCTCCTTGCAAGGGCATCAGCATACTCGTTGCCATAAATACTCACATGGCTTTGGCACCCACATAAAAGTGATGGTTGAGCCCGATGTTATGGCTCGGTGCAGTGATACACTTAGGCTTTGTATTAGAGGATCATCAGAATAGGTGTCCCTAATCGTCTCGATGGTGCTTAGTGAGTCGCTACACATCACATAATTCACAACTTCCAACAACTGGCAATGTCGAACAGCCACTGCCACAGCCCACAATGCTGCTGTGAACACAGACGCAACAACAAGTCATGCAGGGGTTGCCCAGGAACTTAGCGCAAGCGCTCTGCTTAGTGAAGTGCTAGCAAATTTCGACGAATCCTGAGTGTTTGGCTATGCCCAAACACCTGAAGGGAGGATGAAGGGGTAGTGCGGAAGGCCCCAGTAGCCAGTCGAAGACCCTTGGTCAATATAGGTTGCACTTCATGCAGCAAGGACTTTTTTGCTTACCCATAAACTGCAGACCCATAAATCTATGTGTGATCGCACCACTGCATGGGAAATCCATAGTAGCGGCATTTGGGGATGTGCGTGTGTGTGTGTGGGGGAGGGGGGGTATTTCCCTTGACTCCGACCCTCATGCGAATCAGCACGCATCCCAGACGAGGTCTAAGGTGGGGCAGCGGGCACTTCATATCGGACCGGAGGGTATCTCTCAATGCTATCCCATCTGGTGAGCACCTGAACACGAATATCCAAGGGACGAGTTCATGTTTGGAGCCTAGAGTAAGTGTCATTCGGGGGGGGGGGGGGGGGGGGGGGATTGTAGCATGACCGTGTCATGCAGGGGTTGCCCAGGAACATGGCGCAACCGCTCTGCATAGCGAAGTGCTAGCATATTTCGACGAATCCTTAGTGACTGGCTATGCCCAAACACCTGAAGGGAGGATGGAGAGGTAGTGCGCAAGGCCCCAGTAGCCAGTCGGAGACCCTTGTTCAATATAGGTTTCACTTTACGCAACAAGGACTTTCTTGCTTACCCATACACTGCAGACCCATAATCTATGTGTGATCCCACCACTGCATGGAAAATCATTAAAAGGACATCCTGCTGCTTTTGTAATGTTATAGATATTGTTAAACCCCGCCATTTTTTCCTTTGTTAAATTGTCAGGCTTCACTTTTAAATTAAATCCACTCTTGTTAATCTGACCACGTAAGGAGGTGTAGTGACAAATTAACAAGGTGGGGTTTGTAGCTCTTTGATTATTCTTATTTATTTTTATATATAATTATAATAATTATAAATGTATATATACACCCCTTCTTCATATGTAGCAAAAAATAATACAATTGACTTTCACTCAATTCAACATTTCAAATCTGGCTCTCTAGCGGCAATGCCTCAAACTAAATAGTCCTGGTTAATTTATCAACCTTATCAAACTGACACGTACCTGGCCTGCTCTGATCTGTCAATGGGTGAAAACTTATTGAAAGTTAAGGAACATCCCTCTCTCGAGTTACATTTTTGTTATTTAATTCTCTTGGTCAATAACGCTGTGGTGGTTTTTAGCGAACAAAGCCGAAAGAGTGGCACTCGCGATCGTGATGGTTGGATGATTTTTACGAGGATTCCTCAGATAAAAAGGAGCGTTGTCGTGCGGACCTTGAACATTTTTCAAAGAGTCCGCAGGGTGGGGTTATCTCGCTCAACTTGCCCTCCATATCCCTAAAAGGGAATCCCAAAGAACTCGGCCGCCTGCCTTCTATGCTTGTTACCTCGACGCTTTCTGATATCATCATCTCACCACCAGTTTTCAGTTGAGCCAAAAGTCTAGAAAAAACACAAAATATCAAGATGGCGAAATTTACCACAACTGTACCTGATGGGTTAGGTACTTGATTTCATAATGGGGAACTTTTATGTGTTGGAATTTCACACTTTTTACTCCGAATTCGGATTCAGCGCATTTGAAAACCCCCATATACCAATTTGCAACTCAAAAGACCTTTTAGTTTGCCCAATAAATGGGTAGGAAGATAACGCGTACGTAGCAAAGGAGCAGAGAGTTTCACCCAGGCGGGCGGGGACCGTGACGTCATCGTGAAAATGAATTTCAAGAGCCATATTACGGGTCAGATATCCAACATATAGCTTTTTCTTTATATCTTTTTATTGAGTAAATTAAAAAATAACCACGAAAATAGCCCATCATCAGGCAGCAGCAAAATAAAACAAATCTGTGTACACTTGAGTGATTTACAATCAAAGTCCAACCAGGAACCCACAAACATGAGAAATCAAACAAAGATGAATTGTTCTCATTAGGTAACTACTTTTTTGTTTTTTCCTATGAAGTTTCAGTGAAGTAATATTGTTTTCTGTCAGATGATTAAAAAATATACCAAGTTTCGTTATTATCGAAGTTTTCTTACAAAGGGGCATGTGAGGTGTCTCAGTTAAAGCATTTTTCAGTGCTGAGTCGATTTCGATAACCCCCAGATCTCTGAGATTCATAATAAGTGAGAAAAATAGATTTTTAGATGACAAATGCCCATAATTGCCAAATTTTCGAGTTTGGTTGCGTGTTCTACAATTTTTAGTTCAATCTCGTCACGGCTGTCCCTCAGTTTTATTCAGGACATTAATGATCAGAATTTAAGTGATTTAATTTAATGTTATCCACAACTTATCTTTGATAATTCGCTCTATTAGTCATGCTGCATGACTGAGTAGGTACTTTTAGCAATAAAAATAGCAATTTCCAACGAACAAAACGATTTGAGATACGATATATTACCACTGCAGAGATCTAGAATGTGTAGAGTTATGTAATGACCGGGGGATCCCTTTCGCCTCTGAACCTTGACCTACCGCAACCATAACTAGGTTGGGAGGGCAATCGTGCCAAACTCGTACGTCAAATAGCCCTCTTCTCCTCGCAGACGGTTTGCACAGAGATAGTGAAAGAGCAATTCAAAAGTTCTTCAGAGGTGCCACAGTTGATGCACAGCCATTTACTCGAGCCAAATGGCTCCCTAACCTAACAGAGCTACCGGAATACGTGAAGGGTTTTTTACTATTTCCTAGACAAAGGGCCTGGTCTGGAAGTTGGAAGAGGGGTCTCGAAGGGACTAATAGCCCGGCAAGATGGAGAAAGAAGGGCTGCGGTCGTTGAGCGCGCAAATGGATTGAACTGGAATAAGATGAAGCGATTCTCATGTTTGTGTCGCGGATATTGAAAATCCCCCTTTCCTTGTCGACAGGGCGACTTCCCATCACGACTCCTTGTTTTACATTAGACGGAAATATTCTTGGAATATGACTGGATTGCTTTTATTCCGATTCAACAATATTGTTCAAAAGTTAGGGTGCTTCAACATAGAACGGACTTTGTACGCCCAGAACGGTGCAGCTCTCATCATTATGACAATACTAATGGTATTTACTAGTTAATTGTACTTGTGTCAGAAAAACACGTCAAAAAAATCATTACCTATAATGATCTATTTATTTTTTATATATTTATTTATTGAAATTACGGGCAAGCCCAATTACAGATTATACAGAATATATATAATACAAATCAGAAACAATAATATAACACAGTTATGCAGCTGTACCTCAGATGGTCAACGATTAATTGAGATACTTATTGCCCCCCCCCCCCCCCCCCCCCCCCCCCCCCCAGTCACTACCTACCTTCCATTTATTAAATTATTAAATTTATACACCCCCGGTTACCGTCTTGTTAAAATAAAAAATTTGATATTTGAACATTAAAAAAAAAGAAGAAAAATAACATAACACAGTTGTCTTCCACAGCACAGTACGAATCGCAGGGAGCAAATCGTAGGAAAAAATAACAATTAAATGGAGCTAAATATATGATTTCTGAAAAGTGACTGCGGACTCGTGAAGAAATCCAAGTCGGAATAGTTTTCTAACAATAAGTTGATATTGCGGGGGATTCTAGAAAGCGGCCTATGGTATAGATAGATGATAGAATTGCATGTAGTTTTAAATAGTGTGCCTGAACGGGAATAAAATTGGGGGACTGAAAAGTTGATTTGTGCAAGGAGTGATGGGCAATCAATAGGCCTATTTATTAGCTTATACAGGAGAGAGACGTCCAACCATTTTCTCCGGTCCTCGAGCGATTGCAGATTGCTGGTCTCCAGTAGTGCATCGTAGTTGACCTTATCGGAAGGGATGTGCAATTTACAAGCCACATAACGTAAAAACCGCTTCTGTATCCGTTCCAACTGGGCTATAGGAATTTTATAGTGTGGAGACCACACTACTGTCGCGTACTCGAGGACAGGAAGCACGAGGGATTTGTACGGAAGTACAATTGCTGAAACGTTGGTGAAGTCTCTCGTGTGTCTTTTCAGGAAGCCAAGAGATTTCATTGCCCTGCTTGTGATCATGTCAATATGGTCACAGATGGTTTTTTTTTTTTAAATATATTTTATTATTCAACTTTTTGTACATCATAATACTATATTGTTATGATAATCTTTATATATAATTCCGAACAGTCTTTGACATTGTGAAGAACTTCGCGGTCCGATTTTAGTGTTAGACTGCTCATTCGAATCAGCATGGCCCCAAGTTTGTTGCAAAAGTGTCGCCGTTCATCTCTCTCTATACTCGCCTTGATCGTGTTCTAGGCGGTCCTTATCAACGAGAGTTGTTTATTAGGCTGTGGCGGTAACAACAGTTGCCATCAATTCACGGTAAGTAAGAAACGTAGTGTAGTTACGAACGAAGAAATTGAAACTGAAGAACTTAGAAACGTAGTGTAGTTACTAACGAAGAAATTGAAACTGAAGAACTAATCTTTATATATAATTCCGAACAAGTTTGTTGAGAAAGTGTCGGTAAGTAAGAAACGTAGTGATGGGGTCTTTTCTGATCAGCTGAGTGAGCTAAATTCTTTCCTGTTCACTGTAGGAAGTTGAAATTTGATAGGTAGACTCTCTGGGACATGGGACGAGTGGAGTGATGGGTGACTAATAACACCGCATTAGCTTTGCACCAGGTCACATAACGCCGCAAATAGGTAGGGCTTATATCGCTATTATAATGTGCTGATCCTGTTAGGTACTACTGTTATACGGACTAGATTAGGGCTTTTCAAGCCCTAACAGGCCTCTTCTAGTTAGATATAAATTATGTGTACTCAAGTAGAGTGACACTTGTATGAGGGTAACTATCCAATGACATTCCCTCTTAACTTTCAATAGAGCTATGTGTACAAAAATATAGTTTTAAGTTAATAAATATAATAATATTGATAATAATAATTAGAACAATAATTAAATTAATATATGACAGTATGGTAATTTACAACATTTCTAGCAGGTACGATTAAGCGACTTCGACAAGATCATTGGTTCGTTTTCTTTTGAGACGTCGGGGAAGCTGTGTCCTATTCCACGATGAGAGCAATTTATCAAATGCTGAAGAGTCGTGCGATGTGAAAGTGTTGTGCATATGGGTCATTGTTGATTCCAGGTATCCAGGTACATCTTATAAAAAACCATATAACGAGTCTGAAAAAACCTCTTCTTCACATATACAATCTTAGCCTCACAACAGCAACATTCCCTGAAGCATTTAAAGCTGCAAAGGTCATCCCGATTTTCAAAGGCGGGACGGTGGGTGAACTCGGAAATTATAGACCAATCTCTATGTTAAGCACGCTGTCCAAAATACTGGAGAAATTCGTGAAAAATATGCTGTACTCATATCTTGAAGAAAACAATTCAGTAAACATGAACCAATTTGGTTTCCGCAAAAATAAAGGGGTAAATGATGCGGTATTTGCATTAACCACGGATCTTTACGACATTAGGGACAAGAACAAGAAAGGTGCTCTCATACTACTCGATATCGCTAAAGCATTCGATGCAATCGATAGAGAACAACTTATGTACAAGTTAGTTAAATTAGGAATCATAGGCCCCAGCTTAGAATGGTTTAAGAGCTACTTGAGAAACCGAACCCAACGAGTGGCAATCGGCGAGTGCTCTAGTGAAGAAAGCAATAACGATTTTGGTGTGGTTCAAGGAAGTACATTGGGTCCACTATTGTTTTTGGTGTATATAAACGAAGTGGCCTCTCTAGAACTACCCAATACAAAATGTATTTATTTGCGGATGACACTGCCGTGTTAGTTGAAGGTGACACGTGGGAGGATGTATATAGCAAGGCAAACCTAGCAATCAATGTGATTGGACGATGGTTCTGTGAAAACTATCTTACAATGAACACTAAAAAGTCAAAATTAATTATTTATGGAGGGATGAAATCATATGTTTACGATAAAAATTTAAGCATCATACTACATACATGTAGATCAAATAATAGCTGTTCCTGTGGGAAAATAGAACGTGTAGCTGAGCATAAGTATCTTGGGTTAGTCTTGGACGAAGAGCTAAATTGGAAACCCCATATTGACTATACTCATAATACAATTAATAAATACATGTACATATTCTATAATATTCGACACACACTCCCTAGAAATACGATAAAACTAATTTATTACAGTATGCTACAATCTGTACTTCAATATGGCATAATTGCTTGGGGTGGGACATTCTCAAACCATATAAATAAATTACATGTACGCCAGAAAATCATTATAATAATTATGCTGTCTTTACCGATGAGGACTCCATCTGACAATGTATTTAATATCGCTAAGCTATTTACTATAAGGCAATTATATGTTAAAAATTTACTTCTGCAATTCCATAAGGATCCACAAATAATAGGTTCACAACGTAACCCAATGTATATAACAAGGTACGTAGCCGCAGGAAATGTAATTGCACCTAGACCGAGGCTAACGTTGTCAACTCACAATCCAAAATTCATTATTTACATTATCCACAGAGCGCTAGAGGGCCATATGAAAAATGCTCAAAGATTCACAAGACAAAACTACATATTTTAACCTGGCTTGTAGAAAAGGAGGAAGCGGGATGTGAAACTGTTTTAAGCAGTATTTATGTACAGTGATTATTTTAGAAAATTATCTTCTCTTAAAATTATAAGAACATTATACGCATAACATTATATTTTTAAGTACCGTTTGTATCATAGAGTAGATAGATTCTAAGACATGAGCGAATCACCAAGACCTTCCCCAACAACACGGGCCAAGCCTATCGTTGGGAAAGAAATCGAAAGTGAGTAGCTTAAGTTGTTCAATTTGTACCATATTTATAAAATGCATTTGTATGATTAAAATAAAGAAATAAATTTTATCACATCTTTCAGTTTAGATACTTCTAGGTCGCGGTGGATTGCGTCATTCCTTACGAACCAAGGGGCGTTAGTGATCATGAGGAGTATTCGATTTTGCTGGGTTTGGACCCGTTTTATTTGGGATTTGCTAGCCAAGCCCCATACCGAGCATCCATACTGCCAAATAGGAGGAATAACAGTAAGATAGAGTAGGTGTTTGTTGTCCAATGATAGTGATGATGTCCGGGATAGCAGGGGCTTGAGAAGGCCGGTCCTTGTACGGTTTCTCTTGACAAGCTCACCAATATGGAAGTCGTAGGTGAGGCGCTGTTGCAGGTGAACTCCCAAGTATCGGACGACTTCTGCTTCAGGTACTTGGTTGTCTTTCATGGTGATTGGGGTCGTTTGGTAGTTGGTTTTGATTGTGGAAGTGGTGATACATGACTTGCTGGTGTTCATTGTTATCCTCCATTGTTTGGCACAATGTGCAATGTCGTTGAGGTGGCGTTGCAAGTCATGCTGCTTCGCCCGTTGGGTTGCGGGAAAGTATCGCGTAATCGTCAGCAAACATAGCTGAAGTTGTATCACAGGCTGTTGGGATGTCTGATACGTAAATTAGGTATAATATCGGATCCCACACGCTGCCTTGCGTCACAGAAGGTAAGACCCGGATCAAGCAGAACTCCGAGGTCCCGGACTACACTCACTCGTGGCAAAGATGTACCATTGAGATGGTAATTAAAGTTTGTTGTTTATTGGTTAATCTGCGATTAACCTAGTGAAAGTACGTGTTCGCTTACAACGATGGTAGGAATCACGTGTGCACTCACTAGAGTCCCTGAGTGGACTAACTTATGCTTGTTATTGAATTATTGCTAAGGTAGTTATTGGATATGACTGCAACCCGAATCTGTCGTTAGAATAATAGCATATGTAGTAGTCTACCAACCAATGAGGAATAGATGAACGTGCTATAATAATACTGTACATATAATACATTATGAATCCTATTCTCCAATCACAATCCAACAGATGTAGCAGAAAATGTTCCAGTCATGCAGCATGATCGTGAAAGCGAATTTCCATAAGTTATCGTATTATCTTAAGCTACATTATTTCCAAATTTCTGCACTTTTTTGAGTGCAAGGAAATTGCTACCAACCCATCTTATGACAAACAACTCGTTCTAAATAATAAATATTCTGTGAATAAACGATTTTGAATTTGCAGCTTTTATTTGCAGTTTGTCGATTTTTTAGCAAATATTATTGACATTTAAGTACATTTTTCAGCATAATTTTGTTGTAGATGAACTTCTTTCGAATAAAATTCTGCTTATATATATATATATATATATATATATATATATATATATATATATATATATATATATATATATATATATATATATATATATATATATATATAACGATTTTTAGCCATTTTTATTGATTTTTCGAGCACATTATGTTTAATTTGAACATTTTATTGGGCAAATAAAAAATGTTGGATTTCATTTGGAAAGCTTGATTTTTTGGCGCAAGAACGGAGTTTTTATCTCAATCCTATAGGTATCGTCTGGAATGATATATAATTATGTATGTATGTTGTTATACATATATATATATATATATATATATATATATATATATATATATATATATATATATATATATATATATATATATATTCATTTTATTTTAAAATTCATGGAGCCATTGCAATAGCATCATTTTCTACGAAAATTCTTTAAAAAGACAAAATATCAGACAAACACATGAATGCGTACACATTTACGTGTTTCGTAAAGTTACCTTTATTCAAAGTTCAAAAACGTGTTTTGGAGGAGTACCGGAGAGGAGAGAAAAATAATTAGAACGATTACAAATTGTTCGTTTCCTAACTTGGTGTGTTGGGAGAGTAAAACAGTTTCACAAACACGTATTTTTGTGGGATCACACCCACATAAGCTTAAAATGCGATGACTTGAAACTGAAATCTTCGTATTGGGAAAAAGCTTAATTTTAATCTTCTGGTTCACGGTAGCTGTTGTCAAGTTTCCAGTTCGTTTAACCCTTTGGTCCGGAGTCTATCTCACACGACGCTAATCCCCTCATTGCTATTCAACAGCCCCTCACTAAACCACTTCACGTCCAATCAATTCAAGCTGAGTGAACAGACGAAATCTCGCGTTCCCCAAAAGCTAAACTGATTTGTCCACCCCAGGATTCTGCAATAACCGCAATGATGCATAATGTATAGGACTTAAATATGAATTATGATTACAGTATTGTAATCGAGTTAGGCGTCCTCGTGGCCATGCGGTCAACGTTGAAGCTTGTGGGAGCCAGGCGAGGGTCGGGCGTTCGAATCTTCTCGTGTGAAGGATATTTACAATCTTTAGGCTTTAAAACTCTCTTCTATACCAACTATTATGTTATAAATGATAAATACACTTCATAATAAGCTGGTTTACTTGATTATTTCAACATTTTCCCATACTGATGAGGTGGGAACTGTGCATTGATGAAAAATGCATGAATGTAATAACAGGGAGTTTTTGCAGTTCAGCTGAGTCGTTGTACAAAAAAAGGTTTTCTAGCGCAAGCAAACCAGAAGCTAACCACTGAGTCGTACTGTACAAATAGGGAATCGTTGTATGATTGAATGAAACGATTCAAAAGTCACACTAACGTGACTACACTACTCGATCTTCATAATTCCATGCCTGAGACATAGGTTACCTAACGTGTAATGTATTCTTTATCCATATTATGTGAGAAGTATTAAATTAGCAACAACTTTATCTATGTGGTTTAATTTTTTCATTAGAAATTGATGTGGTTGAAGTAGGAAGGGATCAGAAGGGTAGTTCTTAAGTCAACATCGAAATTCACCTTGGGTTAGGAGAATCTCTTTGGGGAACTTCAACATGATCAAGATGTACCTACATAATAAATATGTACCTACCTGCACCTACTTCCTACATATGTACGATATTTTACACCTTTTTCCCTTGGCCAATAACGTTTCATTATTCAACATGTGGATACCTGCTAATACACGACAAAGGGAAAAGACAGCCTTCCTCAATCGGTGTCTGTTGGTCATAAGAAGCAATGAGTCACCAGGAGAATCGAAAAAAATCATATTCATGCCTTTCTAACCTCAAAAAAGTGCTTCTTTGGGGGTCTTTTTGCAGATATGTTGTATATCACCCTGTATTGGCAGAAAAAAAAAAAAAAAAAAATACCACCCTAAAATCTTGAGCATTAAAAAATAATAATAATAATAACAAATTTAAAAAAATTAATAAATCTTTTAACCTCTAATTATAGACAGTGAATAAAACATTTTCTGACTGGTCCGACTAAACTTAATTTCTGACGCTCCACCCTATATAATATGCTTACAACTGATCAATGTCGTGGTTCTAATTGGGCATTTTCCGAAGCAGCTGCAACAAGATCCTCTCGATGGAGGAAGGTTCACCGACCTCCCCTATCTCTTTCGCCTCTCCGATCCCACTTTCGATATAGTTGGGCAGCCAAGTACAACGGTGACTAACAAAAGGGACCAGGTCGTTTAAATGGCTAATAGCACCCTTGCCCCGAGGACACCTGCTCTCCTGATTAGCTCACTTCCTTTCCTCTTTTCCCACTCGAATTTTTCAGTTTTCACGTCGTATTACCATCTTCACTTTATCTTTTGTCCGCAGTTCGTAACATTTCCCCGTCTTCGTTCATAATACGAATCCGGAGCGTCTCCTTTTTGGTTCAGCTACCATTAGTGTCACGCATCGTGACTTTCATCTGGTTTGTTGTACCACGTCGAGCACGCCATCAACGCTCCATTTCTGCTCCTACATTCCTGCATAAATTCAATAATCCGTATTCTTCCAGGTTTCTGCCCCATTATGGTCCGCTTGCATGAGAATAATTAAAATACGCTATCATGCACGAGTATAACATATGAGATGGTAACAAAAGCCAGAGAGTTGACTCCTTGGCTTTCCACCAATCGCAAATGTCCAAAGCAATGTTCTTAAAAATTTTTAGTTTCCATATTTTATAGTGTAAACCACGCGTTTAAAAAAAATTTTCAAAGAAAATTAAGCTACTTGCAATTGGATGAGAACGAACGGATTCGTATTTTAAGCTTGCAAGATCTGATCTTCCGTATGAGCCGCCCAAGAAACCGGTAAAGTGAGTTCCTCTTCATCACCAGTCACCCCACGCCACGGCAGGTCTCGTCGAAACTAGAGAATTGGAAACCGAATGGTGGGAAACGTAAAATATAAAATAATCCTTATGCGATAGTTCACTCATGCATCAGGGTTTCAAGTTGTGTAGGAAAAAACCGTAGAATTTTCAACAAAGTTGATTGCCAAGCTTTCAAAAAAACCAATAGCTGCTACTGCAAAGTTGAGACGCACCGAAATACTAAGTAACAAAGTAGAACTTCGGCCAAACATCCCCCTCCTGGCCTCACCGTGTCAGCTCAAACTTTTATCCTCGGAGGGGCATGCCCCCTGAGTCACCTGATACCAAATATGTTACGGTAGATGGATTCTATAGAAGCTAAAACGAGGCATCAAAATGCGTGTTTTTGAACGTTTTTATTTTTATTTTATTTTTTTCATCTAACCCGATTTTTACCCACTCAATTCTACCAGTTTTCCTCAGCGAATTTTGAAGACATTCAAAACGTAGGCTATATTTAACCTGAGGCAGTTCCTTTTGGGGTTTTTGTAGCCGTTAACTGCCAAGTGGAAGGGAAGGGCATTAAGGTAGGGGTAAATAATAAGAAATAGCAATCTCATTCAGCCAGCACATTTGAACCAATTCCTCCAAGACTACCAAAAATGTGTGATAACCCTAAAAATTTGGTTGTAAGCGATAATCTTCAGAAAAGCAGAAAAAAACGCTAGAATACGAGTCTGCAAACATTGGGAGATTTTATGTCTTTAGTTCCCACTCCCACACTCATTTCCTACCCTTTCTCGTACCCTCCCCTTTCCCTCTTCTATACGTCTTCTATTCGCGGCTTGAACACGCTAACCAACATCTCGTGGAAGAATGAACATTACTATGTTGGATTCTATTTTGAACAAATTATTTTGACGAATAATGTTCAAAGCAGTAATTTTCATTGCAATTGTAACAGTTTCAATGATTTCAATAAACTCTTGTACTTAATAAAGCAATTATCTCTAACCACGGCTTCATTTTGGCGTTTTCTCGAAGTGATTTCTAGCGTGGAAACTAATAACAACAAAACAAGCGGCATTGTTTACTACATACATTAATAACATTAATAAATACACCTAAAATGGCGAAATAAATACCAAGAACAAGTACGAAAAAATGCGTGATAAATCGAGAGCTTTCCAACGAATGGTGAACGACTTTTGTCCGTTGAAAACTTGAGAAGTTTTTGGTTTCCCCAGAAACGGCTTGGTTGTACGCGAAAATCATCAGAAATCAACTGTAACGCTTTTTGAGTCCATGTACTAGAAAAAAACGCGTACAAAAGATGCCAAGCCAAAATGATGATATCATAATATCATTCAAGCATATTTCTTACCGTGTATAAGTATACCCCACGTGCTCACACGTCTTGTTTCAAGAGTTTTGGTGTATGTTATCGTTATTGATCGCTTTATTTGTTTCGTTCAATTTTATTTGTTATTGATGCAAATATTGTTTGAAGGTTTTCGGTTGGTTTTTGTTGATAAAGGTCCCGGTCAATTCGGCCCTTTTCGATGTCAATTCGGCCCTCCTAACTACCTGCCCCTATGTCGATTCGGCTCCCCTAAAATAATCCGACCCCCCGGGCCAAGTTGTCATACCCTCACTTAATAATGAAGTCTATGCATATAGTAAATTTATTTGGAGCATGCAAATAAACGGCCCAGCCCAGGGTTACTGGTTCAGCAGCAGAAAAAGTCTTGAACTGAATAATAGCTAAGTTATGGATAAGCCGCAACTAGTAGTAGGTATAATTTTCGAAGAAAATACATGCAAAAGGCGAATCTGACTCGAAAAATCTCATAGGAATGCCAGGGCCATTCCCCTTGCCAATTCGTTCACAATTACCGGCCCACTAGCTACCCGTATGCTTCTAACTTCGATATAATCTGGTATAGCAATGGAGTTGGGGGAATTCAAATAAAAAGACGAAAATATTGTCTGATTACGGGTTCTGGGAAGGTGAGCTGGGAGTCTATTTGTTTAGAAACGCACGAATAAACGTGAAACTCCGCCAAATAGAGCAATCTGTATGCGGAGCGCGGACCCCAGTTGCCCGGGAGCCCCGAACGCTTGTCGAATGGGTAAATATGGGTCGAGCCTGAGCGATCGAGCCCCTCAATTCCCATTTTTTCCGAGAGCCAGATTTCGTACGACGACCTTCGGGGTTTAGAGAGATGAACTCCAGAGGGACGCTCAATGGTCCTTTTCCGGCAATAATTCTGAAAATCTCCATTCTTATGGAAAATTTAATGCTGATCACGAATATACCATATTGCTAACTATACCTATCATAGCTCCTTATCACATTTTTCACAAAAACCTAAAAAAAAAACAAGTATTGGTTTACTATTTTCAATGATGAACCTTTGCAATCGTGCATGGAAAAAAGGTAATAGGTGTAAATAAGAAAGTTCCAGTCGTATAGCATGATCGTATGAGCGAATTTTCTTAAATTATTATCTATCTTTTATATTAAAATTCGGCAATACAAAAAAGGATTTTGGATTTTTAGGTTTTTAGCATATATTAATTAAATTTAAGTACATTTTTCTTCGGTTGATTGCCGTTTTTCCTCCAATTCTCCATCAAAACACTGATTTAATTTTGATGGTTAGTAGATGTCGTCCATGACGAGCAGTCCGACTGAATGCGGTGCTTTGCTCAGAGGCGATCCCGTAAAATTCGCGAAAATGGTGAATTTTGCGCAATTTTGAATTTCGTTAACATCAATTTATCGCTATCTAAATCTAA
Source organism: Adelphocoris suturalis (assembly GCA_030762985.1). Taxonomy (NCBI): domain Eukaryota; kingdom Metazoa; phylum Arthropoda; class Insecta; order Hemiptera; family Miridae; genus Adelphocoris; species Adelphocoris suturalis. The sequence continues at coordinate 48,215,900 of CM061043.1, read as the reverse complement.
AATTTGACGTTGGTAGTTGAAGGTTGGACTAGGGGTGATTTCCGTTGAACTTCATAACAGATGGATCAAACACGGCTACTAAGCATGCACACACGAAAGATTTTTTAGGGACAAAACGCTGAACTATTCAGTCAAACCTGATGAAAATTTACCTACGGGATATTTTGGAATAGTTTGTAGAAGGCATAGGATTTTCATTGTGACGTGTACGGATGCATAAACCTAATGCCAGAGTTGATATGTGGCTGGTATTAACTGAATCATTCGCGACAAAGTTGTGGAAACGCATTTAATTGAAGAACATTGAGTGGAAAACGTTGTGTAAAAAACAAAGAGCTAGAATGTTCAATGATGCTTTTGGACCATCAGCGGGACTATATTTATGTGGAATATAAGCTTCGTTTCTTTGTTCTGCCAGCTCCGAACGGTTCTGTGCATGCACAGTGTTTTGCGAACGCAGTTCTAATCGGTTCCGACAGTCCTCATTATTTTTTCGAAACGGTTCGTCTCGAACGCATGAGCCTAGTTCACGCATGCGCGTTCCTCGAGTTCTGATATCATAGCAGTGCTGACACGCTTAGAGACAAGAGTTCCCTAATCAGAACCCCAGGCCTGGAGGGTGATTCCAACTACCTCTGAGAACGTATATCTAGATAACTTTGAACCATTTCATCCCTTTTCATCTCCAATTCATTTTAGTAGGAATAATATGTCCATGTTACCATAAGCAACGATGCTATACTGCCCAGCCAACTTGCCATACGTTTTTCATATCTGAATATAACTTTCTTCGTAATTATGAATTGGCGACAATTTCTATGTTTCGATCGGCCTCAGAAGTCAAAGAAAGTCATTTCTCTGATAAATTGGATTGGAGCGGGCCATAAGAAGTCCGGGCGGACAGGTTGGTCGAGTTCTGGAGCCGTCAGATGCGCACGATACGTATCTGCTTGACCCAGAGCGAGAAACCTGATTTTGAAAAGGAAAAGTCAAAATGCAAAACCGCTCCGAGTCCAATTCATAGTTGCAATGACGGTGGTTAGGGCGGAAATCATTGATTAGAAAGTTTCAGAGAGCAAACTGGGGGTTCACGTAGATTTACGAATAGATCAACGAAGAAGGGCAGATCTCTTTCTTCTTTGTAGCCTATTGTTTTAGTCTATGTTGTCGACAATGCATTAAAAATGTGATGGCAATGAAACTAGCGTTTTCCCCCATGGAAGCATGTTCTTGAGATTGATAACATTATCATCAGTACCTAATACTACTTGGTTTAATAAATTTGATATTAACCTGTTAAATGGCATTACAAACGGCATCTCTCCTTAGAATAACGAAAATCTATAAGACAAATACTTTTAAATCACAAAGCAGTGCTAGAAAATTAGTATAAATGTATAAACTTTTAAAAAACTCCATGAGTGGCCCCATCAAATCACATATTTGTTCATTTTGTACAGGATATGTTTGGATAGTAGGAAGTAGTTGTAAATCGGGTAAGTGGTAAACCTCCATGAGTGGAATTCTGAAGATGAGAGCATCAAATCCCCGATAGCTTCAGTTTCCATTGGCAATATGTTTAAAAGCTTAAAGTGCAGTAATGAATCCCAACAAGGTTCGTTCGAGAGGTTGAGGTAACTCGGATTAACGGGTTGACCTACATAACTGGTAAACCGACATGATTGGGACTGAAAAGCTGGGCCTTTCAAACCTCATATTGGTTCATTGTGTATAGAATACCAATGTTTGGATAGCATGAAGTGGTGGTAACGCGGGTAAGTGGTAGGCCTCCGTGAGTGGGATTCAGAAGTTGATCTCATCAAATAGCTTCAGTTTCTACTGGATATGTTTGAAAACGTAAAGAGCAACTAGCAACTCTTTGAGCCACTGAGCAATGAGCCACTAATTCTGGTAACCTTTACCCCGACAAGCGTCCGTTAGAGAGGCTGAGATAATTCAGATAACTAGTAAACCTACATGAGCGGGACTGGAAAGCTGGCCCCATCAAATCTTCGATTAGTTCAGTTTCCACTGAATGTATTGGATAGCTTGAAGTGGAGTAACGAACCACAAAATCTTGGTAACCTCTCCTCCCCCAAGGGTCCTTTGGAGAGACTGAGGTGACTCGGATAACTGGTAAACCTACATAAGTGGGATTCAAAGCTGAACCCATCAGATCTCATATAGTTTCATTTTGTACAGGATATGTTTGGATAGCGTGAAGTGGTGGTAACTCGGGTAAGTGGTAAACCTCCATGAGTGGGATTCAAAAGCTGATCTCATCAAATAGTTTCAGTTCTACTGGATATGTTTGAAAGCGTAAAGAGGAGTAATGAAATACTAAATCTGGTAACCTTTACCCCGACAAGCTTCCATTGTAGAGGCTCAGATAACTGGTAAACCTAAATGAGTGGTATTCAAAAGCTGGCTCTATCAGATCTCATATAGTTTCATTTCGTATAGGATATGTTTGGATAGCATGAAATGGTGGTAACTCGGGTAAGTGGTAAACCTTCATGAGTGGGATTCAGAAGCTGATCTCATCAAATAGCTTCAGTTCTACTGGATAGGTTGGAAAGCTTAAAGAGGAGTAATGAACCACTAAATCTGGTAACCTTTACCCCGACAAGCGTCCGTTACAGAATCTGAGATAATTCAGATAACTGGTAAACCTACATGAGTGGGATTCAAAAACTGGCCCCATTAGATCTTAAATAATTTCATTTTGTACAGGATATATTTGGATAGCATTAAGTGGTGGTAACTCGGGTCATCGGTAAACCTCCATGTGTGGAATCAAGAAGCTGATCTCATCAATTAACTTCAGTTCTACTGGATATGTTTGAAAGCGTAAAGAGGAGTAATGAACCAGTAGATCCGGTAACCTTTATCCCGAAAAGCTTCCGTTATAGAGGCTAAGATAATTCAGAAAAACTAGTAAACCTAAATGAGTGGGACTCGAAAGCTGGCCCCATCAAATCCTCGGTTGGTTCAGTTTCCACTGAATGTATTGGATAGCTTGAAGTGGAGTAACGAACCACAAAATCTTGGTAACCTCTCCCCCCACAAGTGTCCATTGGAGAGGCTGAAAACTTTTCCTTCCGCCAGTCATCTTCCCCCATCGAAATCGCCCATCCAGAGTTCCGCCTTGACTGCAGGGCCGGGCTTACTTCACCCGATGCCCGGATAATGACTGAGGCGCAACGGACAGAGGGGTCTGCGTCCATTCTTCTCGGAGGCCGTTCATTATCATACCTCTTCTGTTTTGACATCCTATCGGACCGAGGGGACAAACTATTATCTCATCCCGGAGGTCCCGCAAAATGGGGAAAGTTTGCGGCTCAAAGGTGCCGTAAAAATCTTCCACATTCATATTCGACCGTTATGAAGTGACAACAAATTACGAACCACAAATAGTTATAGACAAACGAACCTTGCAAGTAAAATCCTCAACATATAAGTAAATAAAACTGCATCAATACATCAAAAGATGAATGGCATTCATCAATTAAGTTCAGGTTTCCGACAGTAAGTTGTGTACACTCAGCTGAATTAACCAAAAGCTCATCAACACAACAATTTTCAAAGGAACTCTCCGCATCATAATACATGAATTGATTAGGGCTTCCAACGCAAACTTCTGCAGAAGATGAAAAATTCTGTAGGCATGTTTCGTGGCCAACTCATGGAAAATTCGGTAGCCAAGTCGTACGTCATGGAATTCCAATAGTCGTTTGCCGGAACTAAGGTTAAGTACATAAATAATAGTACAAGAAATAAATAATAAGTAACAACTAACAAATAATAAATAACCATTCTTCACTATGCTTAAAAGAGATCAATGTACCTGGGGGGTTGATGCATTAAATTAAAGAGATCTTTCAGAAAATATCAATAACTTAAAAAAGACGAAAACCCAATCCATACTTACAGGGCTATGGTGATGGCAAGATTCTAGCATAGTAGATTTTGGTATTGCCATCCAACATTATAGTTACTAAATTCCAATCAGTTATAAATAATTTTCTACAGTCTTTCCTTGGCCAATCTTGTACTATACTGTGAACATTCGTTGACTATAATTAGGATTAAACTACTCGACTATGATGTGTTTATTCATTCCTCAATCCCGGAAGAAACAACAAAAGCAGGAGCACAACAGAAACAATAGAATTTTGAAGTCGGCCTTAGCGATAGTGATACATGAAATTCCTCGTGTACCTCCAGTAAAATCCGACCATGAATCACTATTTTCATTAAAATATAAAATAGTTGGAAGGATATACATAACAAATGTGTATAGTTTGGTGGTCAACATTTTGATGGTCCAGTCTTCTATTCTAGCTATATAAGCCAGAAAATCTCTGAATGTTTCATGAAAATTGGCAATACAGTGTGGGCGTATTGGATCTAACAATGAATGCTACGTTTGCATATAGTTGATCGGGGCACGATGAAATGCACGAACAAGCTCTTTTGTGCTTGCTTCAACTACCCTCCAATTTCGAAGATGTTTGAGGAATCAGATCGTCAACGATAGGTATGTGTTTAGGTAAAATAATTTTGAGCAAGTTCATATTGATCTGACGGTGATGAAACCAATAAAGGACAGCTGATATTTCTAAAACTTAAAAAAAAAGTAATGATTTGAGAAACTTCTAGGTTTATTACAACTTCAAACATCTATCATGACCAGTTATCGATTTTCTGTCACAACCAATAAATAAAAATCATGTATCTTGTTTGCTCACGTTGTAATGTACGTGGGTCCTCACATTGGCAAACGTACACAGTAGGCCTATTGAGGCTCAATACCAAATTTCAGCCTCCTCCTAGGTCAATTAGAAGAGAAATGAGCTCAAAAGCTCAATCAGCTGACGTGGGTAGTTCCCGACTTTGTCAATCGTACTTACAGCAAGCCTTTAGAGGCTCCATACCGAATTTCAGCTTCCTTCGTCTAATAGGAGAGAAATGAGTTCGCGAGTCAATCCGGACAAATTGAGGCTCAATACCAAATTTCAGCCTCCTACAGGCCTATTAGGAAAGAAATGAGCGCCTGAGCTCACTCAGTTGATTTGGGTGGTTCCTCACTTTATCAACTGTACACAGCAGGCCTACAGAGGCTCCATACCAAATTTCAGCCTCCTAGGTCTATTAGGAGAGAAATGAGCGCCCGAGCTCACTCAGCTGATCTGTGTGATTCCTCACTTTGTCAATTGTGCACAGCCAGCCTACGGAGCCATATCAAATTTCAGCCTACTGTGTCTATTAGGACACCCAGCTGATCTGGGGGGTTCCTCATTAATTCTATTCTACCTGTCTCATAGAGGGAGTGTTTCACATTTCAGCTTCATAGATTAAATGGCATAGAAATCAGCTTTATGAGCCAATAAGCTCATCGTAGGTCTATGCATCGTTTAGTACCTACTACTCAACAGTACCTACCATGTGGTGCCTTCTTTTCGCATTATTAGTTCATAAATATGTTTACGGAGCAATATTATTTTGTTAATAACGTAGCGTAATAAATCAGCTTTCCTTGACACTACAGCGGCTTAGGGATCAAGAGATGTTGTGATAAAGTGAGAATGTGAGTGGCGAATGATTTTCCTGCATTGAAAACTAAGGGAGTTACACTTCCCTAGCAACGCATTGTTGCATGTGGGAATCAATAGAAAACACGTCGGCTCACGCTTAATTTTTTAGCCCAAAACCAAGCGGTTAAAATACTCAGTTGAATAAACTACCGGGTCGTGTTAATTTCTTTTCCGTCTTTCAAATTAATTTTATGAGTACCAGGTTAGGTTTTTACTGGGGTGTCGAATTGCCATAACCGTAAAAGATCACAACTACCTGTTGGTCTGGTTTCTGTTCTTGTTCGTTACACCACTGCTCTGATCTCCAAATGGTGTGGAGTTTTAACTTTCGAAGTATACATTACTCATAAACCACTACCGTAGGCCAGCGGCCTACCTGAAACCGGACACTTTCCATGTTCCAAGCACATGAAATATACTGCATTTCGAATAGATAATGTCCTAATTACCTAATGATTTGGAGACCTCTGCAGCCCAGTGAGCCAAGACGTCTTCAATGTTTGAAATTTATCAAATGGATAATTATAGAAGGAGAGTGTGAAAAAAAAAAAAACAAGGAGAACACAAATTGATTATCTAAAAAAAACGTGATAATTAATTAATTAACCCAAAAATTATCCCAATAGTCTGCTATGAAGAAACACCAGCAGTTCACCACGGAACACACCAAAATGTCATTGTTCCGTGTATGACCCATAATACTCCCACATAATTTTAGCGAATATTTTTTTAGAACATGAATTTATTGGAATGGCTAATAATATTTCATAATAAAATTGTTTTGATTCATTGAAATCTATTTTTAAGCATTCTGAAAATTCCAAAAAAATGTATGCACAAAATTCAAACTGAATAATTGGACGAGTAGTGTCTTGGAAGCCTGCAACCATGTAACCATCCATATATTATGGCTTCGCAACTTCTAATGTAGCCATATTATGGCTTCTATTTTTGACCTTAAAATTATTTTCGAAATATCAAATCATTCTTTTTTCTTTTTATCTGTGAAATTCAAAGTCAAATTAAGTGCATTATATAAATAGTTCAGTAGAACAAGAACAATCAAATGCATAATATATATATATATGCTGAAAAGTCGAACTGCAAAAAAGCTAAAAATTCAAAAATCTTTTATAAATCGCAGAATAGCTATTTAACACAAGTTTTTTCCCCTAAAATTGGTAGTTAAAAATTTCTTAGCACTCAATTGCTGAATTTGTTTGCACTCAAAGTGCTAAAACTGTGCAAAATTATACATATATTACGATAATGTACGAAAATTCACTAATATGATCATGCATGTTGGATCATGCAACATTTTAGCGAGTTTTTGAAGAAAATTAAGCTATTGCTCTCGCCTCAAAATTTGTAGAATGTAATTTTTTGAAAAAATTGTATGCAGAAATCCGTTTCAGGCTATTCTGAATCATATTCTGAATTTCAACGCATTTTTTTATGTATGTATGTATGTATGTATGTGTCATTCCAGAAGATAACTGTCCGCAGAATTGTGCTAGAAACTTCAAACAAATTTTAAAATGTTAAGGACACAAAACGAAAGTTCAAGTTCGTTGGCCAGCATGATCGGATTACATCTTCGAGTTGAAATTTTCAAAAATGTAGTCAAAAATTTCAAAATAGCCTGTTTTTTGCGATTTGTTGTGCGAAATAATTTTTTCAGCATACTAACATGTGGTATATTCGGAATCAGCGTAAAATTTCCTATAAGAATATGTATCAAGTTTTCAAAAATTTCAAAGTTGAAAAATCAGTCAAAAATCGAAATAATCGAAGATTTCTTCAAAAATTTGCTCATGGGGTCATGCTGCATGACTGGACTTTTTCAATTTTTATTCTTACCGAATAAATTATTATCGATGTTATTTTCTTCTTTTTAAATCTACAATAGACTGGTTTTACTTTCTTCATTGAGTTGGTGAGTGTTGGTTGGTTGTTGTTATGTTTGTTCCGTTATCGGTATTAGCATCCCTTGATATGAAGTTGTTGATTTGTGTAACTATTCTATTTTAGTACCTGTTTGCAACCTGTGATAAATTTACTGATCAGTGGGTTGCTGAGTAGTGTGATATTCACGCTTTCGTTCACCTCTGAGTAAGTTATCTGATTTTACCTATAGTATACTTGTTTGTTGCTGGAGTATTTTTGCGTTTATACCTTTATTTATCATCCTTTATGGGTTCGCCGTTTTTCTAAGGGTTGAGCTGTTGTATTGAATATTATAGGCCCTGAAGAAGATAATAAATTTATCGAAAGCTTGGCGAAAGAGGATGAATAATTTGTTTGGCTCCCATTCCTGATAATTCCACGACAGTTTATTGTTACCTACGGCAAATTTTGCTACGCCTAAGGACATTCAAACCGGAGAAAACCATCCAAAAGTGTGTCTGTTCAATAACAACCAAAAAGAGATTGTAAGTACATATTGAAAAACATCCTAGGATTAAGGTAAACAGGCTTTATTAAAAAAAACCTAATCAAGACCTGCATTGTTTAGTTTTTTTTCGACAACGTCCTTTATTCTCTCATCGGCGAAAGTCTATTCATCCGCTCCGAAAACTTACAGCGGCGATGGCTTCTCCTATTCACACAGCCTGTAAAACGATTTCACTCCTCGTTTGATTAATTTCTACCAATTATGTCATACTAAGGAGATTTTCCAAGAAAATATAGTGACTAAATGGTTTTGTTGCAATTGGGAAGCAATATTTTTCGATTATTACTCTTTATGTACTTGAGTTAACTTTAATTAATAAGTTGTTGAAGAATAACCTGTCACTATGTCGCAAATAGCGCTTCACTTACTCCCAAAGAACTCATGAGTACAGATCTTATTCAGAGTAAACTTTTAGTTACCTAAACCAGTCAACGATGTTTAGTCCCAATAGTCCTTTTTATAAATGCGAACAGTCCTTTTAAAATAAAAAAAAGTTCCAGTCATGCAGCATGACCGTATGAGCGAATTTTCGTAAATTACCGTACTATTTTAGGTTAAATTGCTTTGAAAATTGAGGGCTTTGAGTAGAAAGAAGTTGTTAACTACCAATTTTAAGGCAGATCTCGTCCTAAATACTAAAAATCTGCTATTCAAAAAAAGATTTTGGATTTTTAACTTTGTTTGCAGTTTTTATTGATTTTTTTTTTCAGCACGTTTTAATGAAATTATAGTACATTGTTCAGCTTAATTTCGCACATAAATTTTTTAATGCTCAATTTTATAGTAAATAAACTTTATTTGAGCAATATTCTGCTAAAAAAATATAAATTTGACGATTTTTAACTGTTTTTTGCTATTTTGTGATTATTTCTGATTTGACTAATTTAATGTGCTCAAAACATACTGGCCATCTCAATCCTAAGAAGAGTTATCATCTAGAAGGAGACACAGACACCCACCCGCACACACGCACGCACGCGCGCGCACACACACACTTATATATATTTTTTTCTAAAATTTGTATTTTAAAATTTTCCGAGATATTGCAATAGTTCATTTTCTACGAAAATTCGCTAAAACAAGCACAAGTACCCACTCAAATGTACTTGTACTTGTTTGCTCTTCCTTTAAGTTCAAATATATGCACTTGTGCTTGTCGGTTCTTCCTTCAGTACAAGCAGGTACATGTACTTGTATCGGATTTGGCAAGTACTTTCCAAGGGCTTGACTCTCATGAATCGATGTGTTCGCTTCTTCCCCAGTGTTCCTTTCACCTATGTTTATGAAGGGAAACTTTCAAAATTTAGTACTTACTTGAAAAAGTAACACATGTAGTTACAAAACTGTTAACTACATGCACCGATCGTGGAAACGGCCGGGTAGTCGGCTATATCAAGAATATTCAATTTGCCTCTTCTTCTTGCCTGTAAACATGCTCGTGTAAACAGCAAACGGTAAACGGTAGATGCTGGCTGTCTCGGAAAAACCAATCGCCTGAGTAAACTTGGAAGTGGACGTGTTTCAACTCCAGTTGCTAACGTGATGCTTCCACCCCCTGAGGGCAGACAAATGAAACCCATCAGACCCCCAATCACCCGTTAATTGAGCCTGATGAGGGGTCCTGATCCGAGAGGATCGGGAAAAACTTACCCGGCGTCCATTTGACGTCTCTACGCCCCCACAGCTCAAAAACGAGGGGCATTTGACGAGGAAGGCCAATTTCCCCCGGTTTGAAAAGGCTTCCCAAACGAGATAAAACCCCGCTCGAAGGGGCGGTAGTGCGATCGAACCTCCCTTGTACTATTCAAAATGAGGGGTAGAATAGAGAATTGACGACGCTTTGTCACGATCGGGGTTCTATCGAAAGTGGCCAGACGATATAGATAACATCGTCTCGAAAGAAAACGAGGAAAAACATAGCAAACATCTCTCCCGACCACTCCGGCCACCATTTTGAATAACGAACAAGGTGGGGGAACTTACATTTTAGCCAAGTCACCGGATCATTATCTAACCTCCCCCCCATCATTCATCTTGATTGGTCGGATGTGACGACTATGTATGATATACATTTTTCCCCCGACAATCTGAAAGGTATGGTATTAAATTTTAGTACAAAAACTGATATTCGCTTGCGGTCTGTAAGAATCCTGAATTAATGTGCTGAAATTTTGAAATATAGCAGCCTCTGAGAAAAAATATTGTGATTCTCTTCAGTTTGTTGTATATTTAAGCGGGTAAGTTTAACAGTGTCCCCTCGGTATAGTTAAACCTGCATGATACTGTTCGAGGAGCTTAAATTCTACACTATCCGGCGAACGCACGGAATATTTAATGGCTTTCCATAAATCACCCCTTCCCGCCCCCAGAGATGAAGCATTGGTTCAGTTGCAGGTATAAATCCGGAAGGCCGGGCCCACAGCTCATTCTGCGGTTGACAGGTTGGTGGCATTTCGAATGACATGGGTTTCCCTTGTTCACTGGATATTACGAACCAAGCGTCCATTGTCGTCATCACATGCACATCCGAAATATAACTCTGTCACTCAGGTACAGCAAAACAACATAAAATGGTCTACAGTAGAATGGTAGATTCATGGACAAATTCTAGATTCAGATTCTTTCAACAAACCTACCTGTTCTAACCATAGAAGCATACAAATCATTGTCGAGTGTCTTCAATATGAACAAAAGAATGTTATAAATTGGAATTTGGATTTTAAAAGATTTTCACAGGAGGGAATTTGGTAAATATGAATTTTCTTGTTGATTTTTCAAATTAGTATTTTCAATATAATGTTTAAAAGCTACGCCATTCACTTTGTAAAATAAAAGGGCGTATTTGAACTGGAGGAATGGGGTAGCGGGTGAGCTAGTGGAAGACAGCGGACAGCGGTAAGGCCAGAGGGCGCAATCTACTGGTAACTGGGCAACTTAATCAACTGTAACCAGCTCGGACATGTTGGCGATAAGTGCTTACTTAAACATTTAATCGAAAGTACGGGAACCAAAAAAACACTTTTTTGTGGTGCGAAATGATTTAACATGGATATGTCTTTGGGCTGGGGGTCAGTCTAAAATTTGCTTAACGACACCAAAATTTGTGACGACCCGGCATTTCAGATTATTATTAACTCGAAAAGTGAAGGCTAGGTAGAATTTCTATTGATTTTTCACGTACAACCAATGAGTTACTAGGGAAGAGTAACTCCCATAGTTTTCATAGTAGGAAAATCGTTCGCCACTTTTTGGAATGCTCTCATTTTATCATAACATCTCATGACCTCTAAGCCATTGTAGTGTAAAGGAATGCTGGTTTATTACTCTAAGTTATAAACTAATATTGTTTTGTAACTATAATGGAATAATCTTGTGAAAAGAAGGCACTACATGGTTTGGTATACAATTGAGTAGTAGGTACCTACTGGTAAGCAGTAGGTACAAGACATATCCATGATCTTTTGATTTTCCCATCAAGGGAGAAATTAAAATGCTTGAAAATTTTAATTAGTAATGGTTTCGATTCGATGTGAACTTCGATGTTAAGTTTGACTATCATTCCTTCCACCAGGAGCCGTGTACAATACCACCCTCATGGATGACGCTGAAGTTTCCACGCAGATTACAACAGGCAGTTCAACACGCCACACCCTAATCAAAAAATCCCTCCCAAACTCCCAAAATTTTATTATGGCTGCCAACACGCAGTTCGTGGCCTTTCTTCGCACTTGCTTGGTTTTGACGTTTCGATCAGCTGAGTGAGCTAAATTCTCTCCAGTTCACCCTAGGAAGTTGAAATTTGATAAGGTGACTCTTTGGAACAATAAGAGATGATTGAAATTGTGGGCTCTTTCCTGATCAGTCCGGTCCTAATTTTGCTCCTTTTATACTGTAATTTGGTAGGTAACCTCCATAGTTACGAACACGACTCATTTGTCATCTCTTTCCTGTTCAGCTGAGTGAGCTAAATGCTCTCCGTTCACGCAAGGAAGTTAAAATTTGATAGAGCGACTGTTTGGGACAATGAGATACGATTGAAATTATGGGTTCTTTCATGATCAGCTGAGTGAGCTAAATTCTCTCTCGTTCACCATAGGAAGTTGAAATTTATTAGCGTGACTGTTTGGGACAATAAGAGACTATTGCTATTATGGGCTCTTTTCTGATCAGCTGAGTGAGCTAAATTCTGTCCTGTTTACCCTAGGAAGTTGGAATTTGCTAGAGAGACTCTCTGGGTCATTAAGAGACGATTGAAATTATGGGATCTTCCATGAACAGAGCTCTCTCTCTCTCTCTCTCTCTCTCTCTCTCTCTATGCCATTAATTGTATTACTTACTGTGCTGCAGTTTGGTACGTAGCCTCCTTAGTTACGAACTCAGTCTGGATATGGTTATTTCAGCAGTCTATGCACCGACTAACACGTACAGGTCCGTGCAACGCACGGGTAACCGGCTAGTATCTAATACTGCAAGGTATTAGCTGAGGAAAAGGCATACTTAATACCGGTATTTTCGCTTTTTATAGCTGTTGAACCAGAGAATTAATGGGTAGAGCCATACTGGTTTCCAATGCATAGTCAATGAGTTTAGAAATAGATCAATCGACTATCAGAGGCTGGGAAAAAAGAGAGAAAAAAGGCCTCGTGCAAGGTCGCGGGGACCGTTAACGTCACAATCTCCCGACATGTTGGGTCGTAATCAACTGTAATAAACGAATCATGCAAATGTTCCATCGATACCTGCATTATTCAGTAACCTAACGAGATAAATATATTCATAAGGGGGAGTCTGAGATGGGATCGTAGCAACCTATTGCCAGATCGAGAAGCGCATTTCGCGTTTGACAAGATGCGAGCGGGATAGCGAGGAGACTCATTAAAGAAAGAATACTACGCGTTACACAACGAATCATTATTTCAGTATTAGATCATCTTTACGCAAAGATCCTTGTAGAGCCCTCATCAATTGGCATACCTCCTCCTATCCAGCTGAACTAATTGATGACTAATTAATAATACAATTTGGAATAAACCCAGAAAAAATTAGTTCCCCTAAAATATGTTTGTTCACGTTTCATGAATACGTAGGTTCTGAAAATCGAACAAAACAAAAAATGCTGTGATGTTATTGGTTTGTCCCGTATTCTGATATATTCAGTGGGGCGTATTCTTCAATATTTAGGATACAATTATTACTCGACAGTAAGATGGATATTTGTTTAATTGTGTCAACTCAAAATTTGTGTTACCACACACACGCGCGCGCGCGCACACGCACCCACACGCGCACACACACACACACACACACACACACACAGACCTATGGTTTTTTCACGGATTCGGTCTTAGAATGGTCTGAAACGGATTTGTATACGGTTATTTTTTTTCTCATTCTTGGGTTGTCCCCTGGATCAACTCCAATGTGCGACCCTCTTATTAACGAAGCCTTGCCTATAAGACATAGCTTCAAAGGGACGTCCTAAAAACTCTGTTCCTGGTCGATGAACATATAGCTCCAGCTTTGCAGACTGCTAAACGCGGAGTTCCAACGGTTGTAAACAGACATATGATTCCTACTCTTGAGCAACTGAACACAAAGTTCCAACCAAGAAATGTTCCACACACGACTGCTGCGAACTTTCGCTAACCGAGTAAGTGTTAGCTAAATCATAATCCTTTCGGGAGATGATTTTATCACGAGATGCGAGACATCACATCCATTAAATCTTAAATCTCTGTTGGATACCTTCCCCACAAGAACCCATTGTCCTTGAGTTCCCCAACAGCAAACTCACATAATACAGAAGATGATAAGCACTCCTATGAGCATTAGCAATGCTTTCATAGTCTATCAGGTTTAGTTTAAACAGCGTTACTTACGCACCTCTTCAATACGTACACTCTAAGAGCCTTCAACAAGGACGTATTCTGATAACACGGGTCCTATAAAAAAATACCAGCTTGATCGCCATTCTTAGGATGGTACGGACCATAATTTCAGTGCTATTCAAACAAATGAGATGTGCGTTCGAAATGCCATTCAAACCCCAAAGAAAATATCTGTCTAAATAATCAAGAAATTGTTGCTTACGCATCACGCAGATCACTCATAAGGCCACCACGTAGGTAGTACGGGGGGATGATGAATGAAGAAGGGAATAAGTAATTGTATTCCAACTTCTCACCAGGCTATTAATTTGGGTAATGACCGTAGAATGCATGATCCGCTTTCCAATCTAGAACTCAATTAAAGGGGAAGTGTTTAGCATTTAGGGGACTAGGTTCCTGGTTGGAAACACTCTATGATAGGTACACACTATTTTACGTAAGACCGTCATTGTTGTAGATGCTTTGACCCACTTCCTACAGACGATGATTCTGCTTTCAATATACTGAAATAAAATATCACAATATGAACACATTAACATAGAACAAGCGAAAGGTGGTTAATTAGTCGAATAAGGAAGAATTTATGAGGTGGAACGAGTAGCCATAAAAGTTATTGCCTACAGATGATCTGAGAGATTCTGTGAAACCCCGTCTAGTCATTTGATAGTGATGATATAGTTTTTTTCAAATACTAATACAGAATTACGGGTTAAAAATGATTTTGATTGCGTATCCTAGGAAAATGGACAGATCACCAACTTTGATGATAATTATCTTGCCTGTTGTTTACTTAAGGTACTCTGCACTGAGGAGGGCAATAGGAGTCTACAACCAGGACAGCATTGAACATGCTAAGCTCCACAACCACCATTTCTCATGAATAAACCAAGTATCCACAATCATTTATACATAAGTTTTCGCTTAGTTCATTAAAATTTTCTCCGTCTGGTTAAGACACCGGGTTGCCCATTTTTTAAAGATTTATCCAGTCGTAAACTGTGGGGAACCAGCTAGCAAAAACACATAGTCGGTCTTTTCGTTGGTTAATTGGTTCCACCAGACCGAGCAAGAAGAATACCGTAGGCAAGTACCTTCTTTCATTTTGTCTCGTTAACAAGTTTGATGCACTCAGCAAATGTTTATTATGAAACGGATTTTGAAGGCATAAAAAGTTTCGTGTTATGAAATTAATTGGGACCACTCCCTTCTCTACGTGGGGAAGTTTTCTCTCATTTGTTAAATACGAATCTGGGAACCAGGGCAGGTTTGACGAATTGCGGAGCTGAAATTACTTCCGCTTCCTTAGCATTGTGCTCGAGATTCTTCATTAAGAGTTGATCGATAGACAATCAATCACCTATTATGGTTAAGACATTCTATTATCCCTAAGAAAATGAAGTGAGTGGAATAACCCACCAACTTCACGCATCACAAATTACGATCCTGAGAGTTTGGTGGGGAAAATCCAAATCTATCAAAAACGGTTAGCAATGAGTATTGCAATATTGGTTCATCTATCCAACATTAATAAACCTATACTTACTGAATACTTGAATAATTAATATATTCGTAATTAAATAAGCTGAAAATCCCAATAATCAATCGGGTTATACTGCAGTTAAGTTATTCAGAACTCCAAAGTACTTTATTCCAAGTCAAATTTCTGATATAGATTGTGAAAGATGATCTAGTTTGTCTCGGCTTTTGAGATTTATAGATCAATAAAACTTGCGATGAAAAATTATGCAAATAAGTAGCTTCTGGAAGTCGAAATACAACCAACGCAGAAGTTCGCAGAAGAAAAAACGGTTTGAAAATTCAAATTCAGCAATTTTGATACTTACATGCCGTTCTATAAAATTTGAACTCCTGCTTTTAATGGCCTTTTTAAAATATCAAGAATTCAAATCATCATTCAAATCATTTAAATATTTTTGAAATTAATATTAAAAAATTATGACTTGACCATAATCATTTTTCAAACTACAATTGAAAATTTCATGTCCAAGCCAGAATGATTACACGAGGGGGGGGGGGGGGGGGGGATTAAATAATAGCCACATTAAATACCAAAGGACTGATAAAGCAAAATGATCAGGATTCCGCAGAATAGTTTTCTGTTCGTTGCATTGGTCTTTGGACAGTGACCCAACCAGAGATAAAATATATAATAATATTGAGCCTTTACCAAGAGGATTGTTACTACAGTTTGTAATTGGAATTTTAGCATGGAACATGCTTTAGCCATTATCTAACTGGCTGAAAGTGTCACGATTTTATGTCACGAAAAACTGTCACACAAATTTTCTTATGAGTTTCACGTACATCCGAGCCGGTGGTAGGAAAATGGAACTTCTACAGTGTTCATCGCTTAGAAATCGTTCACCATTCGTTGGAAAGCTCTAATTTTACATATTTATTTACAACATATTAATGACAAGATAATCCAATGATGCGATGTTATAAATGATAAGTAAACAATATTATTGTGCAGCTTGTAAGCCTTGTTTCGTTGTCACTCGGTTGAGGTGGTAATCTTGGTTACAGTAGTGCCGCTTGGTGCCAGGCTAATTAGTTTGGCAACATCATAACTATAAGATAACAAACTAAAATACTTTCTTCTAGGATAGTAGTGAGTCATAATAAGGGCTATAAAGAATTAGCGGAAAGAAAGCATGTTCCATGTTTTAGAATTTTAGCCGCAGGCTCAAAGTTCTCTTAAATTTAAATTTCTCCAATTTTTTCTTCTTGAAAAACTAAAACATGGCATTATTAGTCGAAACACTGTGAGCTGAGCACCCTGATATTTTTTATAAAAAATGGGAATTATTGAATTTCTGGCTGAGGTTGAACTAATGAAGAAATCCCAATACCTACGATAAAATCTAAAATATTTAATCGGTTTCAAAAGTTTAGTTTTATATTATAAATTTTTGTTAGTACATTATTGTATGTAAACTCATATAACCAGCACGTTAAAATAAGAATACCTCAAAGATTACACACTATTTTACACTGTTTCAATAGTTATTATTCAATCTTGCTATAACCAGCGACATGTAACTCCAAGATTTCTTAGATATACGTTAAGATCTTGTTCAGAAACAATTATGCAAATTCTGCAGCGCCGGTATAATATGCGAGTCTGATGACAAATCAGATTTACGACCGAGAATACGTTAATTTGATACTTCTCCACTTATACATATTTATTTTAGTTTCATTCAGGCAACGGGGTGCTGATGTTATTCTATTTATTGCCGCCTACGGATATATGAATACATTACGGACAGCGTTGTCGGAGAAAGTGCCTGCTCCTGGAATTACAATGCTCGCCGAATAGCCTGGGGCATTTTAGATCCTTCGATGGGGATTGTCGACGCGAGTGAACGAGGATATCGGGACGAACTAGTTTGGGGTAATTTCGATTTCGGAGGCTACCGATGTAGATCAATGTGGGCCTATATGTGAAAGTTGTTTCGGGATTGTCAATTTCGCTTTTAGATAGAACAATAGATGAAGCTTAGCATCACGGGGTATTTTTGGGGTTAGGAATCATTTACGTGTGATAGCAAAATTTCATTTGAA
This sequence comes from Adelphocoris suturalis, assembly GCA_030762985.1. Lineage (NCBI taxonomy): Eukaryota > Metazoa > Arthropoda > Insecta > Hemiptera > Miridae > Adelphocoris > Adelphocoris suturalis. The sequence continues at coordinate 48,198,372 of CM061043.1, read as the reverse complement.
GCCATTAAAAACGAACACCCGGTTACTTACAGCTCGAAGTCCTGACCAGACACGCTTCAATCAAATCAAATTAAAACACTAAAATGAATATATATATATATACACACATAGCTAAATATAAAAATAATAGTAAACACATAACGAAGGGGATTCTTGCTAAAATACTGCCGTCCTGGACTAGCAAGTATTGTAGATATTGCCATCAGACAACCAGGAAGGAAGCTGTTCGTGGCTTTTATTGACTTCGGTAGAGCGTTTGTCAGCATCTCAGCTGGGTGAACTGGGGATGAGTGCCAGGTTCCTGAGATTAGTTCGCTCTCTTTATGAAAGCGCATCGGTCTCCGTTCATTTGGGTGACCAAGCGACCAAACTGAACAACATTTCCGAGGGAATCCTTCGAGGAGATATTTATTCCCCTCTTCTGAGACTTCCTTTCAGACTTTGACAGCTTCATGAAAAGCTGTGGTGCCAGAGGCGTTTCCAACAACTTGCTAACTGAACTCACTTCTCTTTTTATGAGGACGACCTGGCTCTGCTCGCAGACTCATACGCTGGCATGCGAAGGCTTCTTCGTACTCTAAGCTCTTACTGCGAGCAGAACAGGCCGGTGGTTGACACTTCAAAATCAAAGGTGCTGATTTTCCAGAAGAAGGGTCAACTTAGGAGCTATGAATTCCCATGGGAGGGCTCCTGTTACGCTTAGGTCTATTTACAATCACAAGCCAATTGAAAAATGCATAGCTACATACAAGGCCATATGGCCAATAATCTTCAGATCAGATGCTGTCTCACCGGACACCTGGAAGACAGTCTTCAATGCCAAAATTGCTTCCACCGCCATGTATGCTAGCGAGACGAGGGGCTTTTGCCATCTGGAGCAGATTGAGCGGGTTAAGGTGAGAGCCTATAAAGCATTGCTGGTTTTAAACTGGTCGACACCAGACTATTTGGTTCGGACCGAGTTGGGAATACCCATGTGAAACTCCTCGTGACAAGAAAGGTGTTTGGGTGGTGGAGCAAACTGAGGATGATGGACAAACAATGGCTATCCAGAATCTGCTTTGACCGGCTCGCTTCTGGTTCTCCTGACCATCGATACAACTGAGTACTACAGTTGGATCAAATCTTTGAGAGGGTGGGCTGGGGGTGGTCATGGTCTTTGAGTTTGGGAACCTGGCAAAATCGAAGGAAGACTTCATGGAGCGCACCGAGAGGGCTCTCAGAGAAGTTGACGTGGAACAGGCTTGCTGGCACTTCGTCAAACGCACACAGGCCCAAGTGCGCACAGCTGGCAATGAAGTTGGAATAATATCCTTTGAAAGGCTATCGCATGACTTCTCAAGTGCTCGACCTTGGAAAGCCTGCACCCTTGGCACATCGGAAACGATTCACCACCTCATTATGGAATATGCTGTGTTTTGGGGAGCGAACTATGTATCTCGGTCAGGCAACCCTGTCCATGGAGGAGTCCCAGAGTGTGTGCTCCCTGTCCTCGCCTAATGGACTGCTTGACTTTTAGATCTGTTCTCCGACTCCGAATGTGCGCTATAAGTGAAGTGAGTGTGGCTCAATATTTTGATATTGTGAGGGACCAAAGTTTCCACGTACTTATGATTGTGATGCTATTAATTTCGTCAATGAACAGTTCTACCAGAAGCTTAGATTTTATGTTATTTAATTTTTCAATTTAACCTAAATTACGAGTATATGTCAACCTTTGTAACTGTGTCTGAATAATCACTGGTTGGAAACAAACTCAACTAAAATCATTTTCAGAAAATTTTTGAAGAAATTTCCAGCATTGGTGAAGTGTTGAAGTGAGTATTTCAAGACAAAAATGGTTGCTAGGGCGTTTTCCTTGAGTCCTTTTTTTCGCCATTTTGAGTTCCTTGAGTTTAAAATCTTACACATTTTTCTTTTCCGTTCTGATTATTTCTTAAGATAATTTCATTTGCAGCTACCAATATTTTCCTCAACATAAACATTGTTGTATGTTATTCAGTCCCCCTTGAAATAGATTAGTCATGAAACTCGGGAAGCTGGGTCTTTGGCTTGATGGTAAGGCAACACCTAATACCAAATAACCTCCTGGATATACAAAGTTAATATATTGGAAGCAATCTAGAAGTGATTTATTTTGGGGCAGTGCTATGCAAGTTTTCTAGGGTTAAAACTGAAACATATTAAAATGGGTGGAAACGACCAGCCCTGGTATCCGCAGTTTTGCCAACCAAAAACAATTACTGCCCGGTTCAGACGACGTGCCGCTGCTGTCCACCCACTGTCCTCCGATTCCCACAGCATTCCTTTTTACGAACCACCTTTCGAAAGCCCTCAGACGAAAAAAGAAGCTGATGGGATAATTCCGCAGGTCGAGGCTGTGAAAAATAGAAATAAAATTGTCTGGAGATAACTGTTTTCGCTATCATCCTTGACGGCGTAATAACTGGATATGGGGGAACTAGACCGCGACAAGGAGGGACGAGGCAGAGGAGGCGTGCCTGATCGAGGACGCTCCGTTTCATGTGCAATAGGGTTTTGTTTGAGATATTTTTCTTCTTTTAGCGGACTTTAAAAAACGCGGACGAAAAATCAAGCTGTAAGAACAACAACTAAGCGACAGCTTGACCAATAGTATTTTATTAAATTATTTAATTTTACATAATGAAGGTCATCAACGTATATAATTCATTTGAGACAGTTAATCATCAATATTGACAAAATCCCACCAGTTACGTGAATAGTTACCCAAAGTCAGCCATGATGAATGTGACACAGCATCCTCGATCTATAGTATGATTGTAAATGTACATTATCGACAGGATTTGAAACCGTATACTAATGTTTAAATTGTTATCATACAGAAGTCCACCATCAATTATTCATCAGGGTTTGACAATTTTCATATACAGCTTTTACTAATGATCTGATGAAAAAGAAATTCATACAGAAGCTTCTACGTGCGATTCGAAAAGAATTGACATTTTGAGGATTAAACGTTGGAGCATGCGCAGATCCTCCTATTTGCTCAAGAGCAAAGCAATGGAGATACTATATCAACATTAATCAAGATGCTGCGGATACGTAGATCGACCCAAAACGCAGTAATTCGTCATTGAATAATTATCTGGAATGACGAATTAATCAGGAAGGGTGACAAAAATTGGTTATAGTTGTTATAACTTTTCTCTCCCTGAACTGAACAGTTGATAAGTAGGGGAAAAAAACCGAATCAAGTTGTGGGTCTGAACTTATATTTTCAGTACAACTGATAACTGAATATCATAATTCAATAAACAAGAGTTTTAGCAAATTTTAAATAATACTGAGCTATTGGATTGTCATCAAAACTTCGAAATTTTTTATATCTCTATGGACATCTGTTTTGGAATTTTTGTCATTCTGGTCGGTACCGACTTAGAATCAAGCATTATAAGTAAAGCAGAAGACAGGGAGCAGATTTTTCAGTTCAAAAATCCGCCCAAAAGGCTTCTTAAATCCAAACAATTTATAAACTTGAAATGTCCTCATACTGAAGGATATTTTTAAGATAGAGCTTTTGTTTTCCATAAATCCCATGATTAAAACGTTTTGGACACCAAAAGTTTTGAATTTGCAACATTTAATCATCGAATTAAGTTGTGGGTCTGAACTCATATTTGCAACTTTTCTCTGGTGTACGCCAATGATTTTATCAAACACGAGTTACTTTTTATTGACACGAATATATTTATGTCTTATTGCTGGGGGTTATTCTAAAAATGTTGTTGCCCAAAACGTTACACAACGTTTTCTGGTGATTTTCACTTACAACCAACGCGTTTCTAGGGAAATCTCACTCCTGCCGTTTTCATCTCACAAGAATCGTTCTCTATTCGTTGGAAAGATTTCGATTTACCTAACCGTTTCATGTTAACCACTGCGCAATGCGTGGCCAACAATCTGAAGTTTTTAGCGTGATTGTATGAATAATAAATTGTTCGCATACAGGTGATCCTTCTCAATTAATTTTGTAAACATGATTGCAACTACCATTGGGACTTTCTAGATTTGATCAACATATTCATGATTTAATGCACAAGGGGAAAGTTTACGACTCTTTGCAATAACAGAAAATTACACAAATAGATTGCAAAGAATTTAGGTACAGCTGATAACTGAATATCATCATTCAATACACGGGATGTTTGAAGACTTTTAAAGAAAATGAAGCTATTGGAATGTCATTAGAACTGAGAAGATAACTAATTTCTCCACTTCGTAGAAAAACGTAGAAAAGTGGATATGTTTTCCGGCACTGAATTTACCTCACTACATTTCAATGGCTTTCAATAAACGCAAAAAAATGAGTAGAATTTCTTTCCACGATGACACATTGAGAAACCCAATCGCCAAAACATCAAAATACATATTTATCGACGAGGAGGAAGGAAACCAAAACATATCTAGGTATGTTGAAATTAATTATGGACCTTGCCGATGTGTTGAAAGATGTGGTTATTGTAGTAAAAGTTTTTCATTGTGGCGTTATTTTACTAAGGAAGATAGGTATCTATTTAAGATAACGTATCCCGTAACGTATGAATTGAGATCGCTTGATATCAACAAGGGCATGGGCCCCGATGGAATTCCTCCTATTTTGCTTCGGGATTGTTGTGAGCCTTTGAGCTATCCCTTATCGGTCCTTTACAATATGTCTCTGAAGTCTGGGGGTCCCTTCTTTGTGGAAGATCTCATACATCACGCCTTTTCACAAAGGTGGTGATAAGTCACGTATTGACCACTATCGTCCAGTTTGCTCCCTCTCTGCTATTCCGAAACTGCTTGAGAAAATGTTGGTTAATTCAATCGCACCTGTTCTACGACACTATATCATTGACGAGCAACATGGATTCATACATGGGAGATCAACTTCAACTAACATTCTGCTATTTGAGGATTATATACATGGGGCCTTCGGTAGGGGTAATCAGGTCGACACAGTGTATACAGACCAATCCAAGGCGTTTGATTGGCTCTCTCACAGTCATTTATACAACAAACTTATAGCTTTTGGTTTTCACGGTAGTATTTTGGACTAGCTGATGAGCTATTTAAGCAATCGCTCCCTAATAGTGAAAGTAAGCAGATTTATACAAAACGCAGATTTTTCAGAAAATGTGCTCAAAACCATCTAAAAGCCAACAAATTGTATCTATCTTTGAATGTGCTCTTAAAGGAATGTTTTCGATAGAGAGTTTGTTTTCCATTATATTCCAACGTTAAATTCTTTGGGACACTAAATGTGTTGATGTATCAGAATATTAATCATTTTGAAATAATTACAAAAATTGGATCATGAAGTACGTTTAAGTAACCTACGAGTATAGGTGGCGCAACGGGTTCATTATGTTGATGCTCGTCACTTCCTCAGAAATTCCTTGATGTTTCCTTTCACGGAAAAATAAATGAGGAGGACGCGTTTGTCTGGTTCCACGCCTGGGAAAAAGTGGAAAGCGATGATCTTTCATTTTTTTCCCTTCCGAGACGAACGGAGCCCTTGTGAAATCCAGACACGGGGCTTTCGTAAGGTCATTGTCCTTATCGCTCATGTAACATTTTGTGTATCTATCTACACTTAATATTAAAAAATAGGATCTGAGATTCTGTGTCGCTTTCAGGCCGAACGGATCCGAACGGGTTTTTTAAATTTTATCGTGACCGGAAATCTCCCGGTCAGAATATAGGCTGTTTTATTCGTTTTCCCCCTCCCGAACTATGGGCTGGATGGCGGGAGGGGGGTGGGAGGCCCTATTAATGCGCGTTTTTTCCCCGAACGCCCGATTTTACATCCGCTGCCACATTAATTAAAATTTCATCGAGAGCACTTCGTATGAAAGCGACAAAGTTACGTTTCAGGGCCCGTAGAACACGATGGTGCCATTAAAATCGCTGAAAGATGCCGTCTTCCCGAGAAATCAGCGAAAGAATGCGGAAAATGACGAAAAAAATGCATTCATTACACACTATGGTTTTTTTCGCCTTAGACCTTGTAAATTCCGACGGTTTTTGCTCGGGTTGGTATTAAAATGTTTGCAGAAGTTCCAATTTGATTCCATGCGAGTTTTGAGACATGAAATTCCGTACTCCGATTGTAGAGAACGAAAATGTAGACAAAAACGTTGGTTTTCGGGCTGCTCTTCTTTATTCCGTCGAAACGTAGTTATTCTGAACTTCGTATTCCAACCTCTTGAAAAGGATAGCCCTTCGACGCAGATAAAATAATGGCCTACCTTTGGAAAAATAGACGGGGAAAACAAATACGTACAAACATTTAATATCCAACTGTTCTGTTAGTACTGAAATTTTCTAAAAACCAAAGTTTTCGTGGTTCCACTTAAGATAAAATATTTTCGTAGTTCCACGAAACGATAAACTTTTCGTGGTCCCACTTAACACCTTGGTTCCACTTAACACCGTGGTTCCACATAACACTTTTCGTGCCCTTCTACACAGATAAACGGCCTATTTTTATTAAACCTAATGAACTTTTCGTGGTTCCACATAGTTTTATAAGATTTAACACTTTATTTGAAAGTAATTCCCAACAGAAAAAAAAGCCTCTTCCAAGTTGGGAGGGCAGTGTAAATTCCTCACATATTGTAACATGGACGTATAGAAATAGTTCAAGAACAAAGTATGAGTCGAAATGATTAATAATTCGATGTTATAAGAAATTAATGTTTGCGCATGCCCAAAGACTACTATAAATCCAACGGCAATGTATATTAGATATTACATAGATATTATGGTTTCCAACGACTGGCGAACGATTTTTGTAGATGATAAATGCCTGAGATACAGTTCCGTAGCAACGATTTGGCTGCAAGCGATAATAATCAGAAAATAGGGGAGAAAATGGCTTCGGAGCTCGCGTAACGGTAATTTTGTCTCATTTTGGTAATTTTGTCTCGGTAATTTTGTCTCATTTTTGGCCGGGTTGTGATGGCAAAAACATGTTCCATGTTAAAAACTCGTTTTTCCCACTTCGAGGATACTTTCAGGTAGCGTAAGAGTCAACCACGGTAGACAAAGTAACGACTGGAGAATGATTTTTGTGTGACGAAAAACGGCAATGATACAGTTCCGAGCAATGATTTGGTTCAAAGCGAGATAAGAATCATCATCCCTTACGAGTCGCTTCTTAAAAGTAACGCTCTTTACAGTTGTGTACCAAAATAAAGACATGAAAATGTCAATAATATATATAAATATTACAACACTAATCAGTACCTACACATTCAATGCAGACATACGACATCAATATTCTATACAGTCTCAACTCAATCATATTTAGTTCTTGCACAAAAACAACAGTGTCTCGACATATTGCAAGTTGAATGGCCTCGAAAAATTACATTAAAGTGTTAAAGAATGACTTCCAACTTTCATCCTTTCTTAAAGTTCCTGAAAAACGCAAGGACAAGTTCGTGTTCTCTAGTCGACGTCCTCGTCAAAAGCCTAATCGAGTTTATTTTTTCAAAATACGAAACAAACGAGGACACTCCATACGTCTGTCATCCGACCCCGACCCGCCCCAACGTCAATGAGATTAGTGACGAATTTAGGGTGTCTCCAGAGGCTTGGGGTTAAAATAGGGCACGTCATCCCCCTTCGCTCCACAAAAACACTGCACTTTGTCGACTACCAATTCCCCTTCAAGTTTGGTTTTCTGTGAGTGGATTCGATAGAAGGGTATACGCCAGACTAAACAATAATTTCACTAAATAGGTTTCCGTTGTTTATGACATTTTACTTTCCCCCCCGCAAAAGATAATAAAACGTTATTCTCACACAAAATCGCCAGAGCTCACCCATCTCATTAGTGGTTTCTGATGTTGCAATTACGTAAAATACCACAATAAGAGAAGCTACGACATTGGGCTCAACCGTAACTTTTATGTGGGTACCGAGTTATGTGGGTATTCACGGCAATCAGTGTGCAGATGCCCTTGCAAGGAGAGTCATTGGTGATAACTCCATTGATGTGTTGCCTATGCGCATACAGGATCAAATCTCCTACATGCAACATAAAGCCAATTACATCAGGCATGAGCAATGGCAGGGTGAGGTCACCTTCAAGGTCCTTCAGGGCTTGAAGCATCAGCCCCCTCAGAGGGTTGAAGTTTTATCCCAACCAGACAAGGTCCGAACCCTGTTGTTGTACCTGAGAGCCGCTGAGCTCTACTACGAACTGTGATATATTTAGTATAGTTTTATGTCACTTTACTTATTGTGTATAGTAGCATGAATATAGTTATTAGCCTATTTTACATCTAGTCTTAGTTGAACTACTTTATTTTTGGGGTTTTTTTAATCCACTTTGGGGCTAAACAGTGGTCACCACTGTACCCCTCATTTTTTTCCCCCTACGAGTTGCCAGTGGAGTCCATGATGGCGCTCCTTTTTAGTCAAGGATGGCAACATGGCTCCCCTTAGAATCGTGCCACTTCCAGTGTCCCTTTAGACACCTTGTTCAATGCCGCTAATGACCCTTCTGGTTGAGGTGCGGCTTAAACCTTAAAAAAAAAAAAAATAAATAAATAAGAGAAGCTCCTTTTCAAATTCAGCATCGTGAGTTGAATAGTAAACATATTGTCAAGTAAAGCATGCATTACAGGGACGTCCCTATGAATGGAGTGTATATAATATTGGTGAGAGTTAAAATAAAGCGGCCCATTCACGATTCTACGGCATGAAGTGGGAATGCAACGAAGTTCCACCTCTTCGCTCTCCTGCCTCAGAGCGCGTTCTCCATACACGATCCGTCGTTCCCAGCTCAAACCGAAGGTTTCCCGCGGCGTTCTCCATTCTTTCCTATTCCAGGATCCCGTGAAAGTTGTTTATGGATAATGGCACCTTATTTAAGAATGCCAGAAGTGTGGAGTGGCTTTGGCTTTGCTTCTGGTGGCTTTGCTTAATTTAAGAAAAAGCCAGAAGTGTGGAGTGGCTTTGGCTTTGCTTCTGGTGGCTTTGCTTTTGTTTGGAAACCTTGATTTTTTTGGCGCAAGAACGGAATTTTTATCTCAATCCTAAGGGAGAGTTATCGTCTGGAGTGACACACATGTATACAGGGTGTTAACATTTGGTAGCTGCGAAGGCCAGGGATCGATTGTACTACTAATTTGCAACAAAAGTTGCCCTGACATTTTTTTTTACTCCGCTTTAAATCCGGGTTTTTCTCTTTTACGATTTGTTTCGTGATATTGACCTTAACTCACCTAAACAGCCATTACTCTCTTAATTACCCGAGAACATTTAAATTTGATTATACATATATATATATATATTTTTTTTTTTTTTTTTTTTAAGTAATTTATTTTCCAATAAACAAAATTATCACATTTATATACATCGATAGGGTTAAATACAAAATAAATCATGTTGCTACTACTAAGAAGTTAAGTTAGACTTAACCCTTACATAGGTGGAAAATTATTCCCCAATATGGGCTACTGCTCGTGGTAGGGGAATTTCCCGCCTGCAGAAATCAATATGACTGATAACAGAATTGAAGAAGATTGAGCAATACATTAGAAAAAAGAAAGAAAGAGAGAAAAAATAAATAAATGAAATGTACAAAAATAAGAATAAAATAAAAAATAAATAAATAAAAATTCTAAATGATGCTATTTTTGTTCTGTATTAAGTTCATTATAATAGTCCTTTAATAATTTGAATTTAAAACTATTATTATTAGAAGAACTTAACAGTTTAGTTCGTAAATCAGAGGAGAAAGTATTAATAATATTTATCAAATGATAAATAAAGAAGTTTTGTGCCAATGTGGTGCGGTACCTCGGAATTGATAAAGTGCTGGTTTGAAAATTACGGGTAAAAACATCATGTTCTGGAACTATGGGCTGGTAATTTTTTATATAAAGTAAAGCATTGGAAAGAGTGTTAATTTTCCATAAAACCATAAAAGTTTTTTAAGATGGTTCAACAGGTGAAAAATCAATCTAATTGAATTAAGTCAAATCTTCAGAATGACCACTTTTTTCATCCTCTGTAGGGCTATTGAAATTCCACATGTAGAATTTAGCTTGTAGTCTTAAAATATGCTCCAGAATCTCAGCTTTTTATAGATTATAGTATTATAATATGGTTATATTGTTTTATAGTTTGCAAACATTGCAGAAATTAATATACTACGATTCAAAACCGATAAGGCATTTTTCAGTTTTTTAAATCGATTTTTCAGCATATTAAATGAAATTCAAGTAAATTTGTCTGCATAAATTTTATAGTGTCCTAGTTCGTTGTTGATTAACTTATTTTGAATAAAATGGTGCTAAAAACATATAAATGTAACCGTTTTTAGCCGTTTTAGGGCATATTTAGTGATGTTTTGAGTATATTTTTAGAAATTTGACCAATTAAATGTGGTCAAAAAGTGTTGGCCAACGAATTTATCCTTTCGTTTGGAAAGATTGTTTTTTTGGAGCAAGAACAGAATTTTTATCTCAATCCTAAGGAGAGTTATCGTCTAATACTATAACTCTCAATCCTAAGTACAGTTATCGTCTAATATATAACTCTAGGATTTGTTTCGAAATGCCTCAAAATGGATTTCGATTAAGAGCATTTTCGAAAATGACAATATTATATTTTATGGAGCCATTGCAATAGCTTCATTTTATGCATAAATGCGGTAATTATTTACTTCCTGTAAATTTCCTGACTTTATAAATACTACAATATAGTACAATATTGCAAATTTCGGAATACCGTCTAATGAAGGTAATAAATATAATTTCGTTTCACTGGCAATATCATGCCATTGTTACGATAAGTGAGGAAAGTATAAAGGCCCATCATACATGGTTGAGTTTCTGACATCAAAAAGGGAAGAAAGACGAATCCCAGAAGAATAGGGACTGATGGGATCCTGCAATGCACCACCCGTGTTATTTTTTCTCATGGCCCAGCGAAACTTTTCTCAAGGGCTGTTCGCGCCCCTTGTTTCTTTTTAGGGACATGTTACCACCCTTCGAGGCCGCCTCCCCACTTCATTAAGGGGGCGGTATTGTGGCCTAGGGGATGCTGGGAGATGGGGGGAGCCATTAAAGTGGTCGTTGAAGTAGTTTGAAGGCAGTCCCCGGCCTTTCCTTGACAAACCACACACTTGATGTATGTCGGGGAATGAAAGAAAAAGGGAAGACTGAACTAGAAGGTCTTCATAGACTTCGATCGGGTAAAAAAAAGACTGCAAAGTTCGGCGGATGTTATAACTTTGTGAAGGAATCCCCTATGGAAACTGCCCTCTCCTCGCCCTTCCCTCTTGAAACTGCCACCCCCAAGGTTATATCTGGAACATTTTAGCTGATATATATATATATATATATATAGTTATTCACAACTTTCCTTTGAAAATTCGCTCTGTTAGCCATGCTGCATGCTGCATGACCAGGGTTGCTGGGTGAGATGGGGAAAAAACAGGACAGAGTTGGAAAGCTCATTAAACAACTCATTAAAATTTTTACCAAAACTAATTCCACGCAAGCGGCAAAACTGCATTTCCTATATGAATTCTCTATGTGTTATAATAAATAATAATATCTTCATTTTAAAGACTTTTTGTTTAAATTACAATTATGTGATGCTTTGAATACATTTTTGTGCACCATTGATTTCAACCAGTAGGTCCAGTAGGTACCTCTATTCGTTACATTATATAATAGTGAATGTATCACATATAGGGCTATATCTGAAGAATATTGAGTAATTCCTGCTATCTATCATCTGGAAACCACTAAAGACGCACAACTTCAATAGACAGCTATAGTTAGACGAACCTGGACAAAATTTGTGCTCGTGTTCTTCTAATTTCATTTTTTTTTATTTATGATTTACGTTGGTGCCTAATTAAATAAACCACATCGAAATACCTAACCAATTGTTGGTTCCTCATAATACTAAGCAGTCTAGTTATTATAAAAATTTTATAAAGTACCATAATATGGAATTAATATACGTTAATCAGTTAGGATCAGTAAATATCTGGGAACTGGTAATTTCCTACTAAGGTAATTTATATTACCTACGATTTGACTTGAGAGTATCCCCATTTTTTCAAGATTATTTAGTTCAGACTAAAACTGAAAGACAGAATGCACAAGTAATAGCAAATAGAAGAAATAAGGAGTTCCTTCTCACGAAAAAAGAGACAAGAATAGAAATAACTTCGGACTGTTGGATCAAAAATCAAATCAAATATCACTTTAAAGTAATAAATACAAAAAAAATTAATGCATTAAAGAATTAAATATAATAACTTAGATAAATAAACAACGATAGTTATCTATCGTCGATTGTCAAATAAACGATGCAGGTGGGTTCTCCAGACGTCAAGGCTGTTTTCATAGGACAGCAACCTACGACAGGACCTATGAAAACTGGACATTGGCCGCCCTCTCCGAGAAAACCGGACATTCGCCGTTCAGAGCGACTTTAAATTTTCGTCCGGACAGCTTGGTGAAAAACCGGAGTGTTCGGCCCAAAACCGGACACCTGGCAACCCTGTGCATGACTGAGTACATTATTAGAGAGTTCCTAGAGATCCGTCGGTCTCAATACGGCGTGCGGTAACGAGAAACTTTACCGCACCTTAAAGTCACGTCAAGTCCTTAACGGATCTAGTAGTAACGCTAAATCCATGTAAGGAGGAAATTATCCCTAGGAGGTTATTTGAGCCCATGGAAGGAGGTTATTTTAGGCACGAACTAAATCACTCACGACGAAGTTGTGGAAACCCATTTCAAAACGGAAGTTAGTGTGAAAAACGTTGTCTATTTCCACGAAAATAAATAGTTACAATGTCAAATCGATTTCGGCGGTTAACTTTGTTATTGTTTGTTAATGATGACGACCTAACTGTCGATCGAAATCGATTTAACATTGTAACTTTTTTTTTTTCGTGGAAATAGTCAACGTTTTTCACTGACTTCCGTTTTTATTTTTATTTTTATTTTAGACGATTACGTTTTTTCCGAATTACAATCCGTTAACGTTTCTGTACAGAAGGATGTGTCACAGTAACTCATTGCGTCAGAGTTACGGCACCGGATTGTCAATACCGCACGACGTATTGGGTTTTACGGATCTACTAGGAACTCTCTATTAATTGAGACTATCAAGGCGATGAAGCAGCTGATCGCTATGACCAGCCCTAACTAATTGCCGGCGAGAACGAAATCAAACACCTCAAATCCTCGACGGGCTCCTCTTCCGCGTCGGAAGGGCTAACGAGGATGCGCTTTAACGCGTTGGAATCGATCGCGTCAGCTCCGCCTCCGAGGAAGGCGACGCGATGGGCGGCCAAGGCCAATGTCAAGACGCGGAGGGCCGGCGTCGCCCTCGCCGCGAAGTCCTGGCACGCGACCTCCCCATCGATTTGGGGAGTGAGGGCCGCCCTTCCTTCAGACGTCCAGGGTCTCGGCCAAAATAAATCGAACTTGTAGCAATTTGTAATGTTAATTTCTGGACCGAAATCAGGGCAGGTAACAACTTGTGACTGAACACAAGTGTTAGGCCACACCTATAAAGTGGTCAAACATATTGGTATGTAAGGGCCGCCCTTCCTTCAGACGCCCAGGGTCTCGGCCAGAAGAAATCGAACTGGTAGCGATTTGTAATGTTAATTTCTGGACCGAAATCAGGGCAGGTAACAACTTATGAACTGAACGTCAAACATATTGGTACGTAATGCATGCATTACAGGGACGTCCCTAAGAATGGGTTGCATATAATTTTGGTGAGAGTTAAAATAAGATGAAAAACAAAAATATTATGATTTTTTGAATCCCCCCCCCCCCCCCCCCAACCCCCTCCACCGACAATGAATTTTGACCATGAAACTTCCAGCATGAAATTTGAAACTCCTTACATATTTTCCAAAATTTGATCCAATTCATAATTTAAAAAACAGAAAAAAAAAAAACACGAAAACCGGACGAGATTAGTTGAAACATCATGATTTAATACTATTACCCCCTCCTTTGACCCCATTCCATAATAAAATTTGGAATTCATGATAAACGATCCAAAACTTGACTTGATTCAAAACAAAAAAAGAATCATGAAAATCGGACGAGGATTGTTAAAACATAAAGATTTATCAGTATTATCCCTTCCATTCACCCCTTCCAACGGTGAAATTTGAAACTCCTGAGTTACGTTCCAAAACTACATTGAATTCGTAATGAAGAAAATAATAATCACGAAAATCGGGCGAGATTTATAGTTTGGGCAGTGCTTGAAAGAATCAGTAACAACTATCCCCTCCACTCCGCACCACAACAGTAAATACGAAATTCCCAAGGTTTGTTGCACAGCTAAACTAAAATTGGAATCTTACCAAATAAGAATTACGAAAATCGGTTGAGAATTGTAGCCTGGGTGGCGTCGACCACATTCGTAAAAAACGTGTTTTCGTCTTAACTCCTCCTTTCCCCCTCTTCCATCACGGAATTCAAAATTTCCGAGGTTCGTTGCACAACTAGACTAAAATTGGGATCGAACAAAGAAAGAATCTCAAAAATCGGTTGAGAATTGTGGCCTGGGCAGCGTCGACAAAATTTGTGTCACACACACACACACATGGAGACATAAACCTGTTTTTTCACGGATTCGTTCTTATAATGGAATTATTTATTTTTTATTTTATTATTATTTTTTTTAATCATGCTTGGATTGTCCCCCACCCCCCCTGGATCAATTCCAATATTCATCTCTCTTGTTACGAAGCCTTGCCTATAAGACATTGCTTCAGAGGGACGTCCTAAAAACATGCAAGCGTAATCATCCCATTAAAAATTTGTTTCAAATATACTTTAAAACCGTCACGAATACGTGCTGAAAAACGTTTGGTCGTTATTAGTGGTCCATCAATTCAAAAAGGTTAAATTACCCCTGATCTGAAAGCTACCTATAAATACAGACACCTTTGTGTAATAATTTACTGCGTTTCTTCTTTTCTCCCTCCTTGGCTCGGCATCCTGTTCTGTAGGCGTTTTGAAAGCCAGAGATCGCCTAGTTTCTTCTCTTAGAAACCCTAGTCCTCCGCGAATTCTCATAACAAGCACCTACACCTACCAAACACAAGTTTCAAGCACCGTGACCCTTCCAATCATTCATCAATTTATTCATTACTTCCCGCCCATCACTGTCCGTCATTAAACGATCTGCAAAAGTCCGACTTGAAATCAAAACACTATTTTCAGAGTCAGTGAAAGTTTTTCTTTTCCCCAAACGAAAAAAAAATTCCGCGATCGGCGAACTGGTTTGGAAGTCGTGAAGACGGTGACTCGACGTTGGCGTTAGCAGGAGAACTGATGAGGTCCTGACGGATTTCAGCCGAGTAACACACTTTCTACGCCGTTTTCAAAAGAACGTTTTCGATGACCTTGCGAGCGAAATCGAGCGTTATTTTTTACTTTCAACTGACGACGCGTCGTTCAATTTTCGCCTGCTGATGACTTCATCGACTGACATTGACGGATTACGAGGAATATTGTGTCTCTATAGGCCATGCGCACATCGATCGCTGCGCTCTCAAGGAACAGCTGGGCGAAACAGAGGGGTTTACCATTTATAGTACGATGTATGCGATCCTGAGTTTTGATGGTGCCGAAGTCTCTGATTCATCAACCAAATTCTATTCATAAATGTTAAATTATATCTGGCGAGACGCTAGTCTCGCATTGTCGAGTATTTAAAACGTCTGCCAAGTTGGGAGGACAGTATAGTATAGCTTCCTCACACATTGTATCGTAGACGTATAGAAATAGTTGAATAAGAGTCGAAATTATTGAAATGCAAACTATAACAGTTTCTAATACTGGTGTATGCATACTACAATGCAAATTAGGGTTCATTACCTAATTAGGAAATTAGGAATTCATGTTTGCATGTGCAGAAATTGTCTAAAGGTTAACCCACACAATCATTGGGTTTTTCATCGGAATCGATTCATTATTCTCTGAATGCCACCCAATATTGTTTTGCATATGCGCAATAGTTACTTATTATTCAATCAAATGCGATAAAATATAAGGGGCCTCATCCTCGACCCAACTTTCTCTCAAGTTAGAACAAAATTGGACCAATAGAGGATAAGAAATTGACGTTCTAAGAAATTAACATTTGCGCATGTGCTCAGACTACTCCAACTGCGATGAAATTTATAGGGAACCGCCTCCCGCAAAAACCCTGGAAATTTCATCAAAATGGTTCCATTAGACTAGGAATTTTGCTTGTAACAGTAGGTACCTAATAATATACTTACTGAAATAGCAGAGTACCTAACATAACTTCATAACCACTCGTCAAATTTTAAAGTTTCCAGAGACTGATGTCATGATTTCCGATGGAAATTAGTCATAAAATGTACTGTGAAAAAAATTTACGAAAAATGGTATCATCTGTATTTGAGTTTTAATTTTCTCCCCAACGTCTCTCCACAGGAACAGAGCTTCTCAATTAAATTCAACCTTTAGGAAATCTCGATAGCAAATAATACCTTGATAACAATCAAATTTAAAATATCACATTTCGAATAATATTGAAAAATATTAAAAGTATGCACATAATTACAGGCCTGTGGGTTCATGGGCGCATTGTTCAGCATGGCCTAAACTGTGAAATTTTCTACTTCCTGCAATTTCTGCAAAATTTTCCCAGCACTGTCAATTTTACTTTTTCAGGTAAATGGGAAATTTCCCCGAAAAAAATCAAGAGTAGAAGGATTATCGCGCATTTCCAACCAATTGATAAAGGCGCTTATCACCGGAACAGTACACAGTCCAAAAAAAAAAAAAGAACAAAGTCCGCTCTTTAGAGGCTAATGAGAGGCGGGAGCGACGATCGCTCGAAAAAAAAAAAAAAAAATCGTTTTTTCGGTCGTTTCCCGTGGAAAACGGACGACGGGTGCCCTCGGGCGGAAGGCTGAACCTCTGACCTGATTCTGGCCCATTATTCCCGCGTGTGCAATGAGTTCACATCACATATTATATTACCCATCATCCTCTACCTCGAAATGCTTAAACCTTCAAAGTTACAGCGTTGCACAGGAGCATCCCGATTTAAGGTCACCCTCCTGAGATCCCTAGTGTTGCTACACTCAGGCTCAGAAAATATACTTTTTTAAAAATTTTTTATTTTTATTTTTTATAGAACAAAACATGAGAAATACATCTATATATATATATATATATATATATATACATATATATATATATATATATATACATATATATATATATATATATATATATATTGGGGATGAGTCGATTCCCGATACCGATTCTCGATACCACCGATTCTTAGGCATTGGTATCGGTATCGAAATCGATCGCCTAAAGCCGATACCGATACCGCCCGGTGATGGGCGTTTTATTACACTACGGTACTATTGCAACCATCTAACAACCAAGATGGTTGTACCGTGCAACCGTTGTGAGAAGTTAGCAGTTGCGAAACATGAATTGTCCAAAACACAACTTACAATTATAACTTTGTTTACAAGTAGGCTTGTGTTATTTTGTTTGTGACAACAGAAGCATTAGACAAAGCTATGTTTTCCAAGTATAAAAGCCTAGAGCCAGTCTTATTTGGAAATACCTTACAGTTACCGACGAAAAACGAAAAAACCAAGTCAGTCTGCTTAACTTGTTTTATTCAAAAAGAAATCAATCCTAAGCAATAAAAGTTGCCTATTAATTGATACTTGATAGATAAAAAAAAAAAAAATATCAAATTTTGTATTTGCATAAATCCTTGAATGAAAATATAAATCTGGAATTTAGAATTTGTAATAAGAATTAATCTTTAAAATTTATTTAATTTTAATAAGTAACTAAAGCATTAAAGCTTCATTGGAACAAGAACTCCCAATGACAATAAATAGAGATGGAAAATATATTAGCTAATTAGACTAATAACTTCATCTACTACGGGACGGTAAGCTATTGGTGCCATTATTCATTGCGAGGGGCTATCGATAGATGTGCAGTAACAACTTGCGGAACGTAACAACTTTGTGTAACCGTCCCACGCTCGTCGTGTAGCCGTTCCAGCCGCGACCGAAACGTAACAACTTCGCACACCTCTAATAAGCAGTAGTTCTTTTGCAAATATATTGGGATCAATTCTTTGTAAGTATAAGTTATATGTTGTACAAAAAAATTTGAATACCTATATTACTAGTTCAAGAGGAATTTTTGTTTTTCACCTACAGGTAAGTTAGGTATTATGCGCCAATGGTATCGGTATCGAGAATCGGAAATCGATTTTTTAGGTATAGGTATCGGGAATCGATAAATTTTGGTATCGACTCATCTCTAATATATATATATATATTAGAGATATATATATCAAATGCTGTTCGTTAGTCTCGCTAAAACTCGAGAACGGCTGGACCGATTTGGCTAATTTTGGTCTTAAATTATTTGTGGAAGTCCAGAGAAGGTTTAAAATTTCAAATCTGGGGTGTTTTAGGGGAGGAGGGGGAATGGGGGTATCTTTGTCATCACTGAACAAACTGGGGATTTGATTGTCGATTATGTTTGGATTACTCCAATTGAAGTCAAAGACTACTTTTTTCAAATTTTTCAAATCTGACCCATTATTGAATGGGAGGGGGTGGGGGAGTTAAAGCGTTTCGAACGTCACTGAACTAACTGGGGATCTGTGAGGACGAATCTATCAGAATTACTTTAATTTGGGTAAAGGCTATTTGATAATATTCAAGTCAACCTGTGCAACGCACGGGTGAACCAGCTAGTTATTCAATATAAAGAAGTACAAAACAGACCCCCCCACTTAAAGCAATAGCGTGGGGTGGGGAGTCATGGGCTCAATCCATTCATTCATTACAAGGTACAGTCAAGGAATTATCAGGAATGGGGCCAAAAAAATAATTCCTCCTTTTGGCCAAGCTTTCGATAAATTTATTATCTTCTTCAGGCCTCAGAGGTGAACTGCAGGATGAATATCACACTACTCAGCGACCAACCAATTAGTAAATACATCACAGGTTGCAAACAGGTACAACTCAATGGAGTAACTAAAAACCAGTATATTGCAGATTTAAAAAGAAGAAGAAAATAACATTCGGCAGTCACAAAATTATACTAATGATTTGATTTCCTTGCACAGCATCAAAAGCAACACTCATCAGAACAACAATCTCCTGGTAATTCCACGACAGATTGCTGCGTTTGGGTCGATAATAATTGATTCTGCATTGCAAGGTACCTACGTTGAGAGAAAAGAAGTAGACGCAAATGCAATAAGAGATACGACGAGAAGAAATACCACATGAGAAATAATCGAAGTAGAAAAATAAAACAAAAGAAACAAAGATCCGTCCGAGACCATTGCAGAACTGCTTTACCAAAAAAGCAGCATAATAGCCAAAACAAAAATCTAATCGAATTTTTAAAATGTCTTCAACATTTTCAAATATTTACAATTTTTCAAAATTTATATAATTTTTTTTTTTTTTTTTACATACAAAATTTACTAAAAGTAAACTAGAAGAGAGACGAAAAGTAAAAATCTTTTAACTCATGTAATTGCAAGAAAAATGATCAACATCAAACAAACAATTCAAACTTACGTACAAGGTCATCTTCAACAATATTTAGATTGCCCCATGCCTTAAATTGTTCAACATTTAAATTTTAATTGCGTTTAATAATTTGGGACAACAATGCATTCAAGACTTGCATTCCATCACAGAATTCACTTTTGGGACTTGGTAGAGTCCAATAACCTCAGCTCTTGTAATTGCAAGAAAAATGATCAACATCAAACAAACAATTCAAACTTACGTACAAAGTCATCTTCTACAATATTTAGATTGCCCCATGCCTTAAATTGTCCAACATTTAAATCGAGCACAGTTTTATCTTTAATTACGTTTAATAATTTGGGACAAAAATGCATCCAAGACTTGCATCCCATCACAGAATTCACTTTTGGGACTTGGTAGAGTCCAACAACCTCAGCTCTTGTAGCCATACCATGTCGAATTTTTGCAGATATGATTTGCGAGCAAATGCGAAAATGAGCTCTGCTCGGATGTGGAGCTTATTCAGAGGAAGAATTTTCATCTTATTAAAATGGTCGGAAGACCTCACTCCGTAACTGCTTCTCGTCAATAAACATTTCTGCGCTGATCTTACTTACTGGATTGCCACGCCTGGGTGAAAGTTTTCCATCTTTTATAAACCGTTTAGCGAATTTTTGTGTGAAATGAAGCAATTGCAACGGCTTTAAAATTCTAGAAAATTTAAATTTCCGAAATTCATCATCATTCAAATTTGCATCGGTGTATCCATATAATATGATGTAAACGAATTCTGGATTTTGGCATTTTTCACACATATACAGGGTGTCCCAGGAAAGGTTACACCCCCCCTTCATTTTCCCTGAATTCAGCGTAAAAAATTGGGACCAACGCGTTTCTACATACTGTTTTACGTAGATCTGAAGAAAAATACTTTAGCGGGCGCCACAAATGGAAACCCTCTTTTTTATTACGGATTTGGATTCCACGCAAAACTTTATGAATTTGCGACCCCTCTCTCGATTCCCCAAAATGGATTCTGGCTAACCCCGAATTGATACATGAAACAATTTTTTTTTTCTTCAACGCTGAATCATATAGTCCGCTTCATATCATATCCGTTTTTTTTTTTTTTTTTTTTTTTTTTTTTTTTTTTTTTTATTCGAGTTTAGAGGAGTAATGGCCGAAATATTGGTTATTTTGCGAGAAAAAATCATCTTTTTAGGCGTGTGTTTGCACATGAAATTTACATTTCATAATTTTCCATTCCCTTTCCGTCCTCCTTTCTCAACCGGGCTGGGGACCGGATTTGGCGGAGTTAGAAGAAGATAAAAACGTAAACTTCCTTTGAAAATTTTTAAAATGCCATGTGGTGGGGGAAAAACATGAAAAGAAAGGACTTCAAAGCAGTTGGTTAAAATGCCCATTTGGAGTCCTTTTTTCACGTTTTTCCATGTATATGCGTTCCGTGTTTGTTGTGCATATATATAATATACACATACACAAATTATCAAGACCTAATTTTCAGAAAAAAGCATCCACGAATATGCACGTCAGAATGCCAACCCAGTTCACCCACGATCGAAGGAGAAATCATTGGATGCGTCTGCAGTTCTCCTCAGAACCACAACTTGTATCTCGAGGCTATAGAAATAGTTAACGAAGCTTTCTGCTCCACAAAGCTTCGCTGGTGAAGATGAATCAAAAAATTCAACAGTCTGCGATAAAAGAATATGTTAAAACTCTATTAAAAGTCTCTGTTAACATACTTGCTCTTACGCGAGCACGATACTGTCAAGCTGAAAAAAACTCGAACTGGGCCACGTTTGGAGCAGATGGACGTAGGGTGTGTCGTAGGGTGTCTACGATAGAGGGAGAAATTGTAGGAGCATCGGTCACGTGAAGATGAAGCGGAAAACTAAACGACAAGAGCCGGTCTGCATCTTAGGAAAGATTCACATAATGCCAATCCATATCGCAGATCGGTGCATCATCGTCGTCATGGAATAATACGATGTGAAGGAAAAGCACAATATTGTCGAAGCTGAGCAAACTCACCTTGAGCCCCAATATATTTAGGCAGATGGTCGTAGTTTGCATCGTCACGCACCACAACAGATGCGGCACATTAACAATCACAACTAATCCCATATCTCGGATTGAAACACAACGGTGGCCTCAACGGCCAAAATTATTATGGAAACTGCATTGGTGGAAATGTGTCTATACATCAATACATCACTCACGTCAAAGCAATATGCTCAACAAAGTTGAATGATTTCATTGATTTCCAAATGGAACCAACAAATCTTTAGTAGGGGGAAATCTGAGAGCTACTGATCTCGTTCCCCTTCTTGGTATGGCCCCAACTTCATTCCCTTAGAGACCTATTTATTACGCTCCGTCGAAGGTTATCCGAAGATTCCTCTTTTGAAAAGTCGTTCTTTGAGACTCGAAAATTCACCTCCACCATTACAACATATAAGCTTCGTTCTCAGTGCGCGTTCTGACAGTTCTCGAACTCATCAGAACTGAGACGGAAAATCCCGCGGCGTTCCGGAACTTGTGGAACCGCGTTCTGCACTGCCAACGATTTCAGAACTTTGAAGTGGAATAACCTGTGATGTTGTTTGTAACAAACTCTTCACCGTCGAACATTGGCACAATTTCGTCGAAAAAGTTCGAATTTCGAGGATGTAGACGAGATCCAACTACAACTTCAATCTCGTCCTCATCGTCTACAAAACATGAAACTTCACTACCATCGACGAAACTATCGCTTTCCGAACATGAGGAGCTACTAGTTGACATTTCGATGAAGAAATTCTAATGAAGAACAACGAACAACACAACAAAGCGAAATTTTATAGAGAAAATTCCAGGGAACACGTGGCAACCAAAGCTGAAGAGTGCGTATTGTTTACTTGTGAAATGCGCATGCGTTAACTATGTCTTTGCGTTCGAGTTCTGACAGTTCCGAAAAAATCGGGAACTTTTAGAACCGTTCGGAACTGGGTTCGCAAAACACTGCGAACGCCAAACTCGGCGTTCCGGAACTGGGCGTTCTGGCACTGCGAACGACAAAACTCGACTGCTCTTGCCCAGAACCGTTCCGAACCGGCAGAACGCACACTGAGAACGAAGCTATAGGCATCCAATAATAAGAACGCCGTGTCAATCTTACACAATGGCTTGATGGCACAGTGTTTATGCATTGAGAAAAAGAAAAGAGGTAAGAGAGTTTTAATTCTGAAAAATGAGTTTTCTTATTCAAAATCCTACCTTTTTATCCAAATTCTTGTTCAACCGCTTAATTGTGTAGGATTTTAGGCTTGGGTGTAGTTGAAAAAAACGATTTTAATTGGCTGTAAGTTATTCTAAAAACAGCTACTAATTTCACTTATTTGTTTCGTACTTTCAATTTCTTTTGTACTTTGCTTGCTCCCTACAACACAGGGAGAAATCGTTGGAGCATTGACTTAGCTTCCTGATTACACAGTAAAAAGGACTTATATCCAAGAACTTGTCCTCCGGCAGAAGTGGTAAAAACGTAGACAATTATTAATTTCATGAGCTTTCTAATTATATCGAATTAAAATCCTTGAAGAGTTGTAATAAACTTTTATGACATTTTTCATGTTGTATAAAAAATAACGCCCTTTCAAAACATGTCCCTATTGAAACCTCTACATTGGAATATTATATAGGTAATATATAAGGCGTAAAGTAAGTAGTTAATGCGAACGGCTGGAGGGAATATAAACGGATCTTTTGGGACTGCCTGTTCATCTTATATTTTCGACTGTCGGACTGTGATCGCCAGTGATCGATGGATTTCCATAAATTCACCGCATAAGTTCGACACTACAGCCCATGCTTGATCGGAGGTGTTTACAGCGAGCTACGGGTGTCTGCGAATGACCTGCGCCAAAGGATAATAAATCATTTGAGAAAGAATTTGGAGCGCTTTTTATTTGTAGTCCTACAATTTATGTACTCCTATCCTTCGGATATCCACCTGAGAAGCGAGCTTACTTAGTTCTCGGATCCCACGCTCGTGAATGACCCCTCCCTGTGATAAATAGCGCGTACTTACCGGCTCCCCCTTCAAGAAAGATGCCTACATCTTGTCATCTCCTGCCCTTCCGTCCATTCCTTAAGGACCCCCTCTAATAAATTTATAGCCATCCGAGGGAAAACATCCCACTCCTGATACAGTGGACCGGCCCATGAGATCATCACATCCTGTAACACGAATCCTCTCGAGTAATGATATTAAATCTCCTTTAGAGTGGTTGAATAATTATATCCAGACATCTAATAGAAGTCGATTGACTGATTTAATAAGTTTTGAACCTGTGATGAACGGCGGATTTTTCAATCCGCCAGTTTATCGCACTTCGAACGTCCTAAAAATGGGTTTTTTCTTCAAGTGGAAACATATAGTGTGTGGCCTTATACAAATTTCCTTACTTCTATCAAAGTTTTGTATACGATTAAGCTATTGCAAAGATTTCAAAATTTTAGTAAATTGAATTTCGGAAAATCCTCACCAAGTATAACAGTACTGGAGATACACATATACATCCATACCAGCAAACGAAAAAACGTAATTAAATCCAGCCCAAGGCTATTCAAAGAAGTTGAAGAATGGTTGATAGAGAATTAAATAATCGGTCCACGGGTGTCGGAGTTTTGTCAGTATCGATCAATTTTAGTTTTGTACATACGCTATAGTTATTACTCCACAAATCGCGATATAATTCATAGGGAATTTTCCGGGAACATATACCCATCTACTCCCCGAGTTTGACCGGAATCGGACCAATAGATGATAAGAAATCGACGCCACAATAAATTAACGTTTGCGCATGCGCACAGACTAGTATGGCAATGAAAGTTATAAGGGACCGTCTAGAAGCTATCCCGTACAATCCCTGAAGATTTCATCAAAATCGTTGCATTAGACTCGGAGTTTTGCCTGTGTCAATCGATATTAGTTTCACGCATGCGCAATGGTTATTACTCAATCAATCGTTATATAACTTATAGGGCATTTTTCTAGAACATGTACCCTACTACCAACCAAATTTTAACAAAATTGGACCAACAGATGATAAGAAATTGACGTTAAAAGAAATTCACGTTAGCACATGCGCACGGGCTACTGTTGATTCGACGGCATTGAAAATTTTAGAGGGCCGTCTAGAAGCTAACCTGCACAATCCTTGAAGATTTCATCGGAATAGGACTAAAACTTGCCATTGTTTTGAGAGTGACAAGGATTTACCAGACAGACAGGCAGACAGACAGATACGGAACCAAAATTGATCAGCAAGCTCTGAAATGCAAAAAGCAAGTAAAATTTTTTACTTTAGGGGGAAAAAATTTTTTTCGATTTCAATCACGAACTTGAAGACACAAAGATTCATTTATTCAGAAATTAGCTTTGGAGCTCACAAGGCAACTTGTTGATATTACAAGTCATATTGCTCTTCCGCACAACTGATGACTGAAACTTCGCATAGGTTTGGGAGTGACAAAGATTTACCAAAGACAGACATTAGACAGACAGACAGACACGGGACCTAAATTGATCAGCAAGCTCTGGAACCCACAAAGCAAGTGGAAATTTTGATTTTGAAGCACAAACATTTTTTCGATTTCAATCAGGAACTACAGACACAAAGGTTCCCTACCTTCGGCAGTGAGGAAGCAAAATATGTGCCGCTGGTAGTCGTAACTAAATGTGACGAAGGTTGGTGGAAAGACCGCTAGAGTGCTCTGCAAATAACTCCACCGTACTTCCAGTCCGGAAGGACTAGTCTGTTTCACGGGAGAGGCAGCTTCCTGCCACGCCACGGCTGCAACTAATGGGTGAAAAATGATACCGACCCAACAATGTCGAAATTTCCTCGGGAAGAATCCGGCGAACTCATCTGATATCATTAGGAAAGAGTTTGACTTTGAGGGTCGAAGCAGACGTGACCTTCTTTGAACGTCGGAAAAAAAAACGAAGGAGGATTTTAGAGGAAGTTGGAGGTTTCCGGGAGACTAGAGTGCTATCACCTGTGAAACTCTTGCGTCATTAGAGCAGAGGTCGATGGAAATATGGAGTGCCGAAAGATATAGATGGAGTCTCTTTTAGTTTTGAGAGAATAGTAAGTGAAACCAGGTGTTTACACAACTGAATTTACATGTCTGGTATCGGTAACGAAGTTACACAGTTACTTACGACAAGGTCGCCAACAACTAACTACTACCTACGCTAACGAATTTCCCGAGCGTTGTTCAAGCGTGTTCTTAAAGTGACGGGACAATGTAGTCGCCTAGCAAATGAAGGTCGAGATTATTAAGAATAATAGCAAGGGCGAACTTTCCACGACATGTACTGCATCAGAATTTATTTGATGATAATGTAGTTTAACAGTAAAAAAAGACGGAATAAACAACATCTTGAGTAAGCAATTCAACATAAATATCGAATACTCAAACATTTTTTCTTGGAAAATCGTAGAAATTTACTGATTGGAAAGTAAAACTACCTATTTTTTGTAGTCAAGGTTTTTGTGTTCATGATGTAGGAGTCAAGAGTGGGCAAAAGAATGTTATTATTAATGTTTTCAAGGGACCCATCATGAAGATGTGGACGCTACATTTTCAAATTACACGACTTCTAATCATTGGTAAGAATGAAGAGAGGTCGTAGCCATCGGTAATTGAATGTATAGGGGTTGAGGGGGAAGATGTTTAGTCCTCTTCGAGTTTATGAAGATTTAATTGTGTACAACCAGTTTCGCCTGGGGTGGCAGCATCAGGCACTAGATATTAGGAATTTCAGAAGAAGGAATTTATTGTTTCTCATTACATTAAATAGCCGTCCCATCATTTCTACCTACACCACCACCCTACAGGTGCCGTTTCCAAGCCCACAACAAGTCTGAAGACAGATCACAACCATTACAGAAGATACTAAGTTGTTACTGCTAAAAGTGATATATTGACATACCAAACTTTTTGTGAGAATATTAACAAATAAAGAGCGAACCAATGTCACAGCAGATTAACCACTATACACTCAATTGGTGAAGAAGTAGCTGCAGTAATTCACAAGCTAAAAACCTTGACGAATCAAAGGCTTAGAGGACCATGACTTGGAGAGCGAAGCTGAATGAATCCAAATCAGTACCAACACACCTTCCCATTAGAAATTTAAATCAATTCAAATAAAATACCTTTCACAGATACAGTAAAATGTATGTGGCTCATGACTTCCAATTAAATTGGAAAAATCAAACCATAAAGAAGAGAAAAGGGAGCCTCTCTGGGATAACAAGGACGAATGACCTTACAGGCTCCATCCTGATCAGCTGATTGTGCTAAAAGTTATGTCGTCAATCTGATTTCAACGAAATTTGATAGGGAGCCTCTCTAGGACATGAATAGATGAATGAAATTACGGGCTTCCCCCAGAGCTCCAGCTATTCGATTCGAAAAGTTGGCTCTGCTTAGGCAAACTGCGTGAGTGTTTTTTTCAAATATTTTTTCACTTGTGCTTCGCGTTTGGAAATTCACCAAGCTCTTCACACAATCAACCCTAAAAATATTCGCGTTCCTTTCTATAAATGACCCCGATAGTGACCTGGAGATCCTTACTTCCTTCACGAATTTGTCAGTTCTTGCTCGTTCGTCAGTTAGTGGGCTTCAGAAAGTGCTGATATTTATCTGACTATCAATGAGTGTGAGCCCTTCGAATAACGACGATTACTTAAGACGGTTTAAAGTACGATATCCTTGTATTATTGCGCCCACTAAGGATTGTCCGATTTTACCTTGGTAGGTGAGAACAAATTTGGCCCACTTTACAAATGTGGAGAGGGTGCTGTCACTAATAATTGTTGGCCCACTTTACATATATGAATGACTGGCGAGGGTCAGACTGGCCCACCTTACAATTGCCTGTATTCACAGAATAGGTTTTCAGTGAATATATTGGTATTTCACGATTATGAATATGCCTATATCTGCCATCAGGACATGATGCAGGGATGTAAAATGAGTACAAGGTACCGTATGCGACATATATCTATAAAAGAAAAGAAAGTGGAGTTTGGAGTAATCAACGTTCCTCAGAACACTGCACTCGTCGAGGCGACGTCAATAAGTTGCAATTGAGTTGACAATAAAACCATCGGCAAGTCCACTTCCTCAAGACAACTTGAGTCAGAGGACCCAAGTGGGCACGCGCGTGGGTTGATGAACCATTGTGCTTGACACTTAAGTGACCACTCAAGCACTTGAGGCCACTTATCTGCTCGTAAGAATCTCTCCCTGTACTTCTGGTCTCGTTTGTTTCCGCCGTCCCACGCTCCCGTCGAGTTTTCTCGATCAATCCATAAGAGACCTCGACCTCCCAAGCTAAACTGTAATTACGTTATAATATCCCTCCTAAACTTCGTTTCAATGTTCCCCATTGGGAATGCGGCTATAAAAATACAAGCGCATACGAAATTGCTGCACATACAAAATTAACACTGCATCATTCTCTTCGAAACAGAAATTTTAAAAACTCGATGAAAAAATTAATGTACAATGAGGTGAGTAAGCGATTTAAAAAGAAAAAAAAGTTATTGCGACCTAGAGTCCCAAAGAGACTAATGACACCACCATTACCTACGCGGAAAAGTCCCATTTTATCTGACAGGAGCTTAGAGAAGTTCGGAAATTTGTCTTGGCGCTTGCGACTTATGACGTCATAAGTCGCAATGAAAACCCTGTTTTATCGACTTCTATAAAATCTGTAGGCTACCCTACGGATATCTAAAAGTCCGTAGGTTACCGTGACGAACGTTCGAAGTTACAGTTTCAACTGTTGGAACGGCTGTCAACAGGCCACAAACCAGGTTCGAGTTGATTTACTTTCCTTGTCCCCATACCAAAAACAATGTGAAAAAATCAAAAAGTAGAAGGCTTGGAACAGGGCACTATCGGAAGGTAGGAAAAGTAAACAAATCGGCCATTTACAGTGTTGAATCCAGTTCAGCTTAGCTAACCATGGGGGCCAAAAACCGTAGTAGGTTCGTTACTAGCATCAATGGCGACGGTCCCTTGTACTACTATTTGAAGTTCAAGTTTAAGCGACACATATTCAAGAGATGATTATTCTCAAATATTATTTTCCTGTTTTGTATAGAGGATTCAAACTCGTTTAAACTGGATTACAACTAGTTTTTCATGCTTCTGAAAGAGGTTCAACAGGAAAAACTTGGATTTTCTGCCACATTTATATCTCCATTAGACAGCTTCTCACGTTGAACACGAAATCGACAAATTAATCGGTTGATGGTTCAAACTTGAGTAGCGCGCACAAAAGTTTGTTAGAGATTGGACATTTTAAGGTTTCACCACCGTTACAACGCTTTATAACTACGTTATGGATCTTATCCTTGGAATTATGTATGGTTCTTGAAAGTTAATTTTTGGGCAGTGCTTCGTTCTTGATCAAAGAAAACTTAGAATAAAACAGTGGTTTTCGTCAAGAAGGTTAGAATTCTAGTCATCAGTTACTGACACCAACTAGGTTTGTTAACACTGGTCTTCTTTAAAATACAGTTCAAATATATATGAGCATTGGGGGAGAAATATGGCGATCGAAGTGCCAGAGAATTGAACAAACATTGTTCTGTGTTCCTGCAGACCTGAGGAGTAACTGGGATCATATTCGCTCGAGACAAAGCGCAGCACGTCAACAATGACTTTACCAATTTGCTATTCTTTTGTTGCCAATAAGAGCATTCGTGACTGTCACAAGTTGTTTTTGCTGTTTTATCGGTTTTTTGTTTGTTTGAGTGATTCTTTATTATAATATTTATTCATTTATTGATAATATAATTATCATTTTTGACCAGCATTGATGAGATTGAAGGTGAGGGGAACGAATAGTAGAGCGAAAAGTGGTGACGCAAGGTATCAACAAAGAGAAATTTATATCAACCACCTCCGTAGGTCCTTCGCCCCCTACCGCTCCTAGCGGCGGACCTTGTTAGTTCGGAGCACCATGGAACAACTTCCTACACCACAACAGGAGGCGGGGCAGCTAGCTGCATTGAACGTAACCGCCTAATTGAACATAAAATGATTAGGCCCTACACACGAAAATAACGTTCAATTTCAGCAGCACAAACAAAGCTAGTGACAGCGTGACATAAATAAGTTTACATACAGTTCCCCTGATTCACCAAGTTGTGTTCAGTTTGATTCGAGACCCATGTATTGTTGAAGTTCCGAAAGGTTGTTTTTAGAATGATTACATAACTTCCCTTTAGCATCCTAGGTATTGCGAAAGTAATAAGGTTGTACCTGATAGGTGTTGAAAAGCACTTTGCCAAGGACCTCACCTGTAACAGAAAAACAAAATGATGAATTACCCTATAATCATAGCAATTATTGCATTGTCACATTTAGTTCAACCTGTTTCAAATTGAATACAACTTATTTCCCTTTCAGTACAACCTTTTTCTTATTAAATTCAACTTTGGTCATTTTGAAAAATTCGCGAATCTATGTAATACATGTATAGTACACATACTTATTATAGAAATAAATAAGTAAGAAGTTTTCAAGTATAAAGTATATTTATGAAGGAAACCAGTAAATATTAAAATTGTAATAAATATAAACCCAATAAATTACAACTAACTGAATAAACATTCAAATATAATAGGGTAATCGAATGTGAAAAAAGCTGAATTCATCGTGAAAAAGGTTGAATTAGAAGGGATAATACTATTGCTTCCAATTCTACCTAAAGGTAGCGGAACCATTCAGAATCAGAATCATATATTTTGTCAAAACATGCTGCAATGTAGGACAAGTGTCAATGTAATATTGTTCTATAAAGTAAATTAACATTCATGTAGCCAGTAGGTAAGAGAGAGAGGAAAAAAATAGATTAATTAAAACAATAAAAATAAAATGAAATAAATGAGTGTATGCTGGTTATTAATTAACCCGCCTAAAAGGCGGGTTGTTTTCACGTTCGAGAAAAAAATTTTTTTTGGTCTCTAAAATCAAAATTCCACTCGCATTTTACTTTTTAAACCATTGTGAATAACTGAGGTCCCGTGTCTGACTGTGCGTGTGTGTGTGTCTGCGTGTGTCCGCAAATCCTTGTAACAAGCTTATTAGAGAGTTTTTGGTGACCACTAACGTAACCTTAACGTCACCCTAACGTACCCTTCCGCTGTCCAGCTTTACTAGCCTTCAACTCGATCGAAAAGTTCCGTTCTTTTGCGCTCAGGCTCTATTTGGTCGATTAGAGCCTTGTTTCTATTATTATTTCACAAATTTTAAATGAGAAAACTGAGTTTTAAGACACTACTTCTTCGCAGTATTGTTCTTAGTCCACCTGATCTCTCAGCTATTTTCTCGTGAACATTGCGTGAAGTACTGCCTCCACTGATGATTTTGTCAGGTAAAATCCTGTTTCATTGTCATAGAGGTAAATACTTTTTCATACTTGATGATAATTTGCCCAACGGAAAAGCCAAAAACATGAAGTTCGTAACGACTAATGACCTATAAGTGCAACTAAATCGCGGTGTTCCACACTTGAGGCTTACTATCCATCCCCTGTTTACGAATTGAAAACTAAAAACGCTGCAAATTATTTCACAAAGGTTTATTATTTTTTCAATTGAGTATGATCGTAGTTTTAGTTGGCTAGCATACGTCATAAGGCCCGTCCAGACTCCTCGGCGTGTCCTACTTCGAGTTGCCACAACCTATACTTCTATAATTATATACGCCTGTTTATATTTCTCGATTTGAGCTCCTATCTATTCAAATAGTTATTGCCTTAATAATATCATTATCTAAGTACGTACGAAAAGTCGAGAGGATATGTTATTAAATATGCGTAGGAAAAGCTTTGGTATTAACACACAAATATGACCTTGAAAAAAACATATTCATGCCTCGAACGAACGCCGGCGCTGTACCCACCACAAGCCGCGGCGCCGGCGCCTCCTCTCACTCCACCCCCCTCTCTCCACCCACCGTGACCCCCTGCCAAGCGTGCCAGGCGTGCGCGCGTCGAAAAAGACATTTTTTTGCCCGTTTTTGGCCCATAGCATCTATGCGAGTAAAGCGATCGGGATGGTTAAACGTTAGGACCAACTAGACCCCGAATGGAGTCTATGTGCGAAAGAACGGGTTTTTTAAGTCAATTCTTAGGCCTTTTATGGCCCGGACGGCGGACGGCGAACGGCGGACGGCGGACGGCGGACGGACATTTCAAATTTGGATTCTACGTACCTTGAAACGTAAAGTGACAAAGTTTGAGGGGGGGTTATAAAAATTTTTTGCTACACGATCACATAGGCTTATTATTGGAAATAATAAACCAAAATGAGAAATTAGCCCGTATTTGTATTGAAACTAACATGAAATTCGAATTCAGGATTGAAAATCGGCGTTTCATATCGAAATGAAGAAATTGATTAGTCAATCAGTAGACAACAAGACAGCTGGGGGAAAATTATCGCGTTACCCAACCACCGTTAACGTGACATCAAAATTAAGGCAACCGTTCTCCCGGTTCCATTTGGGTTAGCATCTTCGTTTGCTCCCTCAAGACTACGGTAACGGGTGACGTTAGGTTGAAGTCGCCAAAAACTCTCTATTTTCCACATTTTTCATCCGATTCGGATGCAACTTTCAGGGAATATGCGGGCCAGGGGGAAGACGGTCCCCTATCAGTTTCATTTATTTCTTGATTCAATACCTTATTATTTCTTGATTAATACCATTCTTGTCTTGATTCAATACCTCACTCTGCGCATGCGCAAACGTGAATTCTACCAAGCATTAGTTTCTCACGCCGCAGTCGTATGATCTCGCTCAAAATTTGGATGATAGTTGGGGGATGATCTTGTATCGATCTTGATCGATAATCTTGTATCAATTTCAACATGATTGTACCATAATAATTACTGCGCATGCGCCAATATGAAATCCTTGTAACAACCTTATTTTCCTCAGTTTTTATCCGATCTGGATGAAATTTTTAGGGAATGTGCGAGCTAGGGTGTAGACGGACCTCTATCAGTTTCATTGTTGGGAAATGATACTCCACTCTGCGTATGCGCAAACGTAAATTCCATTATGCTCCATTTGTCCACGCCCTAGTCGTCCGATCTCCCTTAAATTTGGATGATAGTTGGGGGATGACAATTTGATTATCCCATATCAATTTCAACATGATCGAATCATTAATAGCTACTGCGCATGCGCCAATGTGAAATCCTTGTAACGACTTCAATTTCCACTGTTTTCATCCGATTTCGATGAAATTGTAAGAGAATGCGTGGGTTAGGTTGTGGTCCCCTATCAGTTTCATTATTGCCAAATCAATACTTCATTCTGTACATGCGCAAACGTAAATTCCATCATGTTCTATCTTTTCACTCTCAAGTCGTTCGAGTTTGCTTAAATTTGGATGATAGTTGGAAGAAGATGATAGGTATACGAGGAAGCTATGTGCCACACCCAACTTGGAAGACGTTTTTTGAGTTGTCATACAATAAATATTGGGAAATTCGTACAGCATCGCCCTCCATCCTATCCCTTAAATATACACCGCATTCCAACCTACTGAAAAATATTATACTCCAGTGGTATGGGAGGTGGTTACGTACTAATATTATGCCACTAGCATTACGCTTTCTGACGTCTGGGTTAGAAAATTGCTCGTAAATGGAATCTCCCCCAAGAGCCGGTCGTTCCTATCCATGAGAACTTTTGAACTCTTAATGGCCGCTAACCTTCCGCATCAAACGTCAGAACCCCTGAGGAAAAGGGTTGCGAAAAGGAAATGGAGAGAAAAGGCAGCTGGGTAATTGAAGTTGGCTTCTTTTTTCCTTCGACTTGTCTTCGGTTTATTGCTTACAGCAAGAAAAACCGCTGTAAATATTTGAACGGCTTCCTGCGTCGACATATTCTGCGTCAGAACACACATCTGCGAGGCCTGTGTTCGTGGATTGAAAACAGATTATATTTTTTCCTCTGTGTAATGTTCTCAACCGGTTTGATACGTAATTCATTGAATATACAGCATTGCCTTTCAGAAATATACTCTACTTTCTTTATCTCTATTATTATTCATTTGCTTTAATTAGATATAAAAGTACTCTCTGGTGACGAAGAATTGATAAACGGAAATAAGTGAAAAAACTTTGTCTACTTCCAAAAATGAAGAGTTACAATTGATGGTATAATTATGGCTTATTGGAATTATAGAAATTTTTTCCGGACCAACCTCTGACACATTTATTGCTTCCAGGTCTACCTATTGACAGCGGAAGCATTGTGCTCATTTTCAGGAGATACAAATTTTTGTCACGAAGATCAAAATGTCCACTCGCATTCTGCGTTTTAGACCGTTCTGGAAAACATCCGGTGTGTGTGTGCGCCCGCGCGTGCGTGCGTGTGTGTGTTCATGGAGCAGACCTGGCGGGCTAAGAAAAATAAGTACGACAGAGATGACCTGCGACGAGCGATTTCCGAGCTAAAAGAAGTGGCGACCAATAACATCAGGGTCATGGCCGAGACCGTGTCTTGGCGCGGGGTATGAAACGGGAAAGGTGCCACGGAGTAACTCGAGTTGGGCATCTCGGCGGGAGTGCTCCATGGTATCGTCACCCGCGTCCTGAGGGGTTCTTACTTGAACTGGTGGTCATTTTATAGGGGCACTTCCTTTCTCCCACTCTTTCTCCCAATCCTTCTAGAACTTCCCTCATCCCTAGAGCCGGCTTCGGGTGACCCTGTGCGTCCTGTTCTCAAACATGCAGATTTGAGTGTAGATAGTCCTCTACCAGTTTCATTTTTCCCAAACATATACTTCTCATGCACAAACATAAATTCCATCAAGCATCATTTTCTCTCGCGCTATTAGTCCTATCTGGCTCAATTTTGGAGAATAGTTGAGGCAGGAGAATTTGAAACTTTCATACGAATTTCAACACGATCGTATCAATAGTAGTTCCTGCGCATACGCAAGTGTGAAATCTTTGTAACAAACTTTTGTTTCATTTTATTGAATTAGGGGGAATATTAAAATTAGAATGTAAATGGTCCCCTATCAGTTTCATTGTTCCCAAATCAATACTTCACTCTGCGCATGCGCCAACGGAAAAGTCATCTATTATTTTTTCTCGCCTTAGTCGTCTGATTTCGCTCAAATTCGAAGGGTAGTAGGGAGAAGGCGATTTAAGCATTCCATACCATTTTCAACATGATTGTATCGTTAGCAGATGCTGCGCATGTGCGAATATTTATTCCTTGTAACAAGTATAATTTCTACAGTGTTCATTTGATTTTGATGAAATTTTCAGGGAATGTTCGGGTTAAGCAGTAGATGGACCCCCCAAAAATTTCATTCTTCTCATATCATTACTTCATTCTGAACTTGCGCAAACGTAAATTACTATAAGCGTCATTTTCTCGTTTCCTTATTTACTGATTTTGTCGTACGCTACATCTTGATTTACTACATTCCGCTATGGAATTTTTAAAGGCATTTAAACACCCAACTTGGCGTCGATTTTTTCCTCGTAATTTAAAATAGTAAACCGAAAATACGCGAATGAAAATCTGATATTTATATTCCTTGCTTTCTTTCGGCAGCGAGGAACCAAAAATTAGATGTTGAGATGACCGTGAACAAATGAAAACAATTGCAGTCTTTCTAGTTCGTGAACCGATAAGAGAAAAACTTAGAACTAATAGCCACGCGCAGGAAACTAAACGCAATCAGAGCGGGAAAACGAAGTTGATTTCTGCGCCGCATTTTTCTCTCTCAAGCTTACTGCGGTTAAGTATTTGGTTGGAAATACAGGCACCAGGATTTCTGGGTCAACCGTTCATTTGTATCTTTTCTCCGCTTGGAGTGATGTTATGAGAGGTCGTTTACGTTGAGGTTTACCTATTGTGTTTACTTCGGAAGTGATTTTGTTTGAGCTATTGTTTCACCAATAACGTTGCTTTATGCAACCACTCTGTATAAAGCGCAACAATGCGAGCTTTTGAATGGTACTGCGAGTGGTGGGCCACAGGGGATTCCTATAGGGAGCTGGAGTGTAGACTAAGAATAAAGGTATATGTAAAATGTGCAAGTACTGCGATCTTCAAGTTACTTGTGAATGATATGATGATGATGTGAATGATTAAAGCGTCGGGGCGGGTGAGAATGGTTGATGAGGTAAGTAAAGTTTTCATTTTGTTCCACCAAATGACTAAAAAACCTAGACCAACGTTTTCAATGAAGGTGCAGTATGATGGGTGTCAGATGATCAGTAGTGGCCAAAACTCCAGTGTTAAGAAAGACAAATGTTTTAGCTAGCCCCCGCTTCCGCCTGGGAGGGAACCTCACATCGCCCACCTATGACGTACATTAATTTTCTTTCAATCGGTATTTTGTACAAACCATTTTTGAATTTAGAGCTAAAATTTGCAGTCAGAACTTTTGAAGGCCGCAGAATATTATTGTACATACACAGAAACTATAGCGAACGATGTACAATACAGGCATTTAGAGAGGGAGATAATTTTCCATTCAATGGACATGAATCTGATCTGATTGTTTCCCGATGGGTCCATAAGTTACCAGTGAATAGCCATGCGGGAGCCTGAGGGCCAACGAATCCCACCTACGTTGTGATTGTTTTCTCTCGGTGGAACAATGCGACTCGGAACGATTCCTTTCAGCTGAAGCTCCCACAAAGGATTCAATCCTAGGAGTATCGGCAGATAACATAGACAAAGGATTAGCCTCCGGCGTTGGTATATGAAAACGGTCTTCAACAAAACTTCATCCTGTACTCTCAAAGAATACAAAGCGAAAACCTTAGATACGAGGCTTCACAGCATTTCCCCAACTGATTTGTGGAAAGTAATTGGGAGTAATTTGGGGAACCAAACAGTTTGGAGGGGCGAGGAGGTAGCTGTTTCTGCTCAGACCCATTGCAAATAATTCAGCTAAGTAATCGGTGTATAATGAGCTAAACCACTTTAGTAGCAATGTGGGGAATAAAACATTTGGGTTTAGTAAGTAAAGAACGTAGCTGTCAGAATGCGTATGCATAATATGTGCATATTATATAGGGTGTTCACACTTGAGATTGTTAACCTTATAGGGATGGCGAGTTCTCTCTCTTTCTCTCTCACTCTTTTGGATTTTTCTGATACCCTAAATATATATATATATGTATAGTACTTATACCCGGTATATAGAAGAAATAATTGTGAGGCCTCAGAGTATTTGGTGGGCGACGTTCATGGCATACGAAATACGAAGGAGCTCAATTTTAGGGGTGCGCGGGGTTTATCAAGCCAGCCAGCTCGAACGCCTAGTGGATTTATCTAACTACTCCTAGATGCGCCTACTTGAATAAAAATATGAGAAGTACCAAGCAGGAAATCTGGTCTTTTTAGAAAACTTGCGGTCAAAGTCTACTTATCCCTGTCCCATATTTATCTTGCTTATCTGGGCTCTGAACTCATTATTTGTATAGCCCGTCTCCTAAACTGGTTTTGGTCTCAGAAGGGCGTCAACCTCCGTCTCCTAACAACAAAGCTGCTTTATGGACTGTCCGGGAAGTACATAACTGATTCCACTTGAAAACATCGCACATTTTCATTTCCGCTGTTTGTAATTTACTTCGCTAATTCAATTCATCTCACTTCTTTGTAAGGAATCCGAGTTTTAGCTTAGGAAAAGCGTAATATTCAAAACGGCGATATCGTGTGTTCAAGAGAGTTCGGTAATGCGACATAAATGCATGCATTACAGGGACGTCCTTATGCATGTGTTTGGTAAGAATGGCGAATACATAATGTTTTACTGGACGTATCATCCCCATTATAAATTAATACGAATATGCAACATACAACCCCTCCCACACTACCATAATAAAGTATGAACTGCTTTTACGTTTTAAATCGAACAATGACAGATTCATGGAAATAGATTGAATAGGTATATCTGGTTTTATTGCAACCTATTATTTTTCCCAAATTTTCCCCAAGAGAGAAAAGTGAGGGGGGAGGTCCCCCCCCCCCCCCCCCCATAGCGATGCCCCTACCAACGGGTAGTATAAAATGTACATTAAAAATGTTTATAAATATCGGAACAATCTCATCCGACTCATTGTGCTGTTTCATGGAGGGATGTAAGCCCTCTCCTGCGATTTGGTGAGCAGTTCAAGATAATCAAGAACGGACCGAGCTCGTTTCCCCGGTGTCCGAGAAACAGTTAGATTGTACTTGGCAGAAGACGAGGATCACGTTACGAAACTGGATTCCTTACCGTGTGGATGTGGAAGGTTCGCGAGCGGTTATCTTAGAACCGGAGGGGAACCCTATAACAGCCGCCAGCTTTAGAAAGCCAACTACGAGGATTCCAACTTTATCTGGACGAGACTTGAAGAGTCGACAACGACCTTCCTCCTGCGACTTCTTAGACCGTTGGCAACTTGACTCGAACTGTCGAATGGCTCCCTATCCCTTCGTGGACATAATCAACCGGTTTCCATCTGCATCGATAGAACGTCTGTTTCCCACGAAAGTAAAGATAGGTTCGAGCTCTAATGAGAATTTCTTATAACTTAGTGTTGTTTCCGTTGCTAATCGCAGGATTTAATTCTGACAGGATATTCTACACATTGCACAGCATGATTTAACTGCTCTGATGAGATTCTTCGGCCCGAAAGTCCACGAAATATAGCACTTTGATTTATTTTGTTGTTCATCATTAGCGAAGACACACATCGTTAGAGATGACAACAGCCTAAATCTAGGTATTGAAACAAACAAAATCATTAAGTTAGCATTATGATTTCTTGCGATATTTTTAAAATAGATTAGCACATGTGCGATGGTTACCACAACCAATCATAACGAATCACACCCACCCCCGTCATATCCAAAATTTGAAAAAAATTGGACCAAAAATAAATCGAGGTTTCCGGAAATTTACGTTTGCACACGCCCACACAATCCAACATTCATACATGTACATAAGCACAGCAAAATGAACAAAAGAAGAACGCACAGTTTCTTGACAAGTAATACAATAAGATGGTGGTGGTGGATTTCTATTTCTGCCCGAGTCTACATGACCATGATAGGTGTAGTTAGATAGTTGAGAAATAAGGCTAAATAATAAACATCTTCTTCAGATTTCCGACACGCTAAAAGGGCCTCAAAGGAAACCACCATCCCTCTAACTGTAAGGGTCGTACTTGCATTACATTTTTTTTTTTTTTTTTTTTCCAAAGGCCTCCCTTAAACCACCCTCCAAAGAGTAAGGGAGCTCCCTTACTCAAACATCCCTCCAACTTTGAGGGTCGTTCTAGCATACCACCCCAAGACACGGAATCCACCCTGGTGAGCCACAGAGTGAGCCGTGTAGCAATCCGAAAACAGGATAACAGACCTTGAACTGAAAATAGGCGCCTACAATAATAAGCGGAATTCCTAGGAAGTTTAGTAAAGGAGAATGTTATGTTACTTATCGGTAGTTGAATAGATCGCGGCATCTACCAGGGGCCCATTTCATAAAATAACAAGTTACAAGTGTACAAGTTAACGAGTACAGGTACTTGTAATGCACGGTGAACTAGAACAAGTGTTTCACCAAAACAAAGAGTACAAGTGTAGAAAAGTTACACTTGTAGAAGCTAAGTTTACAAGTGTAGCAGAAAAGAAAAATGGCGTGTGGGAACTAACGAAATGAACAACGTCAAGCGGGATGCCGAAATTGGAGTTTCGTCAGCGAATCATAATGTAAAAACGGTTCTAAGTACACGATAGGATGTTTATCGTACATGACTAAGTGTAATGATTGGAAGACTGAAAGCATAAACTGAAAAGCGGAAAAAAGTGTGTATTTGATTTCAACTTATTCTGATGGCTGGTGTACTCGGATTTTTCCTCTTCATTCAGTGGAAATGATTAATCAATTCATCAAGTCAATGCTGGGTTAGGAATGTCATTCGTAACTTCGAAATTATCTTCACTTTGTTCTTCAATGATAGGGAGATCCTCAATACCCGATCAGGAAAAATTGCACAGGGTCACGCAACATCTGAATTTTTCAAGTGTCTTGGAAGACATCCTAAATCTCTCGTTAAACTCGAAAATACCCACGAAAAAAATCGTTTATTCATGACCGAAAAAATCGTGGGCGTCTTCTACGCTGAATGCTTCTTTCTTGTCTGTATTCTTCAGCAGAAGATTATTCCCACATATGTATTAAACACCGAAAAATGGTCAACTCACAATGCTGGAAAATAACAAGTTTACAGGTGAATGGGCGTAGTTTAAAAATCGGCCATTTTTTACAACTGTAAAACAATGACCAGTATAAAATGATGGGGAAACACTTGTAACTTGTCCAAATTCGCCTGTGCACTTGTTAATTTTTACTGTGCATTACAAGTCTACACTTGTACCTTCATGAAACGATTGCACACTCATTTTTTACAACTTGTACATAAAATCGGCTTGTAACTTGTTGCTTTATGAAATAGGCCCTAGGCGTTGAGTTTTATCAAAAAGTATTTAGGTGTGAGTGTAGGTACATAAACGTAAGACTAGATCAATTCCAAATGCTTACATAATATATTTGCACAACCATGAAAATGAGTATTTAGTTAACAATGAAATACATAAATAAATGTTCGCGAATGGGACAAGATCTTGGCGGCCAGTCAAGGGGATAGTTATCATAGAACTAATGTATTTCGTCCTGGAATTACTGATATTAATTAGTATAAACTACATAGAAAACAAAGAGTTAGTAATATTTAAATTATAAGTACCCAGTTAGAACTGCAAAATAATTAAAATGACATTAGCTCTAGAAGTGCGAAAACTAAACATAAATACGAACTGATTGATGGAGTATAGTATTATGATTTTTAGGTTGAGTAGGAAGAATACATAGTAATTGGAAGAAACCAAAGCTGAAATCTATAGAGAAGACCAATTTAGAGCGAAATCGATATGAATATGTGCATCAATTTCGTAACAGAGCTTTCTAAAAGTTGAGAAACTCAGATTAGCTGTATACGTACAATCGGACTTTGAAGTTTACGACCTCCGAGTTCTTTAAATAGACCCAGAGTCGAGGTAGAAAACGGACGTTCAGGGGGACAGGGGGGTATGAAAATGTAATCGATTCTTGGTGATAAAAGCTTCGTTCTCAGTGCGCGTTCTGACAGTTCTCGAACTCATCAGTACTGGGACGGGAAATCCCGGGGTGTTTCGGAACTTTTGGAACCGCGTTCTGCACTGCGAACGATTTCAGAACTTGGAAGTGGAATAACCCGTGTTGTTGTTTGTAACCTCACTCAACTCGTGTTACCTACTGGTGCTCCTTTTCAGAATATTTTTAGTTCCCGTGAATATATTACTTATTATGCCCGCGAATATTACTTAACTATACCCCACGGCAATTTAAAAAAAAATTGCCTGATGACTAAGGAGTATAGTTGAAAAAAATTGAGTTTCGTGGATGTAGACGAGATCCAACTATAACTTCAATCTCGTCCTCATCATTTACAAACCAAACACCATCAACGAAACTATCGCTTTCCGAACTTGATGAGCTGGTTGACATTTCGATCATACTCGTAGAATATACCTATACTAACGTATAGAGACAAACGTACCTATGTTTAAGTTTGATTTCGATGAAGAAGAGATTTGTTTACTCCACGAGATCCGAAAAACTGTGAAATGCGCATGCGTTAACTAAGTCCTTGCGTTCGAGTTCTGACAGTTCCGAAAAAAAAGGGGACTGTCAGAACCGTTCGGAACTGGGCGTTCTGGCACAGCGAACGACAAAACTCGACTGTGCTTGCCCAGAACCATTCCGAACTCGCAAAACGCACACTGAGAACGAAGCTAATTTCTTTAGAAACAGTTTCAATACAAACACAGAAAGCACAGAAGCACACATTTTGCATATCTACAGAAGAAATGCCAAATAGCAAGATGACTAGAAGATTATTTCAAGTTGACTAAAATTACACATTTCCAAGATTTTCTCTGATAATTCCTAAACCGTGGTCATAAAAAAATTTCCATACGCATTTTAAAATATTACAAAGCTTCATTATTGAAAATAATAAACCATCAGAACTATTCGGCACCAAGAGCAATGAATTATTTTTTTAAACAAAATAGTATTGTATAATGTTAAATTGTTTTAAAATTTGAGCTTTTTGAATGAATGGAAATAGTCAACTATTGATTTTATGGCAAAAAGCGTATTCTAAATAAAAATCTCCCATTTAAATGGAGATTTTGGCATCCTAGTTTTTTTGCAGTTTTTATTGATTTTTTAGCCAATTTTAATGAATTTTAAGTACTTTTTCAGCATAATTTTGTACATGAATTATTGAATGTTTGATTTTATAGTTAATAAACTTTATCTGAGCAATATTCTGCTAAAAATATAAATTCAACTATTTTTATTTTTATTATAGCAGTTTTTAGCCATTTTTAGTGATTTTTGTGGTACCTACGTTTTTTTGAAATTTGACCAATTTAATGTGCTCAAAACGTGCTGGCCAACGAACTCATCATTTCGTTTGGAATGCTTGATTTTTTGGCGCAAGAAAGAATTTTATATCTCAATCCTAAGGAGAGTTATCGTCTGGATTGACATGCATATATGTATATACATATATACCTATGAAAATGCTTTAAACTCTAGGATTCATTTCAGAATGCCTCAAAACGGATTTCAATGAAGTTGAAGATGAAATTTTGATTTTAAAATTTTCCGAGCCATTGCAATAGTTCATTTTTTACGAAAATTCGCTAAAACTATGAAAATTAAGCTTAGTTTGGTCTATCCTCTCGTACCTTCCTCTAGACTTTCGCCCTAGGAAATCACCTAGCGTGATTTTAAAAGACGAATATGCATACTTCTTTTGTGCTTAATAACTTTTGGTGCTTAGGTATGAAAATTTTCGTAACACACTGTTTAGGAATTAACGAATTAAACATGAATATGTGTAATTTTAGCCATTACAAGGCCGCAATTCAACATTTCTACTGTTCTGAGATAGCAGACAAAGATTTTCTCACTCGGAATGGACATTTTCAAAATATAATCTCAAACCATCCCTAACAATGAACTTCCCTTCCCTATTCCCCTTTCATCCTCAGTTCCATGACTATAATTCCCTTATGGCTGGAAACCCCAAGGCAGTCCACGTGTCCCCAACCGCACACGTCACTGCAAAGGTATTATGCGATATCACCTAACTCATTGTCATCCCTTCCCCGTGCGACTTCCCTCCAGCCTAGAGTAAACCTTCTGAATGCGATAGGCCCTCAACACGAGGAAGGACTTGAAACTCTAGAGGGGCCTCGAGTCTGTGTCTTTTGTTTGTTACGGCGTTCCGGGAAGCCAGCTTTGTTGCTTCAGATGCCCCTGTTATTATATCAGGCGTTTTTTCTTTCCCCTTATCTCTCGGAGAGAGAAAACGTAAACATTTAAAAGTTGTGGGGGTTGAATAATTTGATTGTCTGAACGATGTCTGAACCCTTTCTTTCTGTGCAAGGCTGTTTCGTGGAAATCAAAGCCGAAAGCCAGAACTCCTCGTAATCTTGTCAGCTGGTTTCCAGCTTAGATTAGATAACCTTGACCAAGACTAACAGGACCAATATGATGTGGTGACAAACACTGAATTTCTTAAACAGCTTGTTGGAAATTATTTAAAAAAAAAAATAATGGAAATACCTAATACGAAAGTTTCTTAATAATCGATTGAGACTCCAAAG
This sequence comes from Adelphocoris suturalis, assembly GCA_030762985.1. NCBI lineage: Eukaryota > Metazoa > Arthropoda > Insecta > Hemiptera > Miridae > Adelphocoris > Adelphocoris suturalis. Next base: position 48,154,904 of record CM061043.1, on the reverse strand, counting down.
TAACTGCCAAACTACTACTGCCTGCCATTGTTGGTTAATTAAACATTTTGAAGCTTTTGCTATAGCTCAACATTTCAAACAATTTCGCAAAATGAAATTAGTAATAGCTTTTATACCTACTACTATGAATATTTTATGTGATTTTATGAATACTAGAGAACTATTGAAAAGAGAAACGCATAGTACCTACTAAAATGAATCATAACAATTTTTTTCCCCCCAAAGAATTTTCAACTACCTACAAGGTACTAAAATTTGCTAGAAATAGTAGTATGCTGGATAAATGCGATCTGACGGAGGGTAGCCACCTTCATTTCCCGTAGTGCTTTGCAACAAAACATTTAATTTAAATATTTATGACAAAACTAATATAGTGCTGAACTATTTAATGCAAGTAGCAGAAACGTAATTCTGGTTTCAACAAAGATTGGTAATGATGTCTCCAACAAAATTTGCGACCAGTAGGGTAAACCAGGGATAGATGGACCTATGGGAGAGATGGACCAGGGGTACTGTTTCGACTAAAAGTCACTGGACAGCGCCACGGCTACTCAGTTTCCTTCATGGCGAACGATGTAGTGCTACTGTGAATTTCGGTCCCCTTATTATTGCCGGTTTCTACGTACGTATATTGTTGAATTCCATGCAACAGTTAAGCAAAACTTTTTATCAGGTTGAGTTATGTATAATATAACTTTTGGTAACCATGATTTCCACTCATTTTCGGCAACGAGCATCATCGGTGCTATCGTTAGGAGTAGAATGAAGCTTTCACCTAGTTCAAAAGTAACCTAGGAGCAGAATGGCGCGGTAGTCCATCTATCCCTATCATTTTGGATAGACGGACCAGTTGAACAACGAGATAGATGGACCATCCCAATATGGCATGTATGTCATCCAATCCTGGTAGTATTTAAGAACTGGAAATTGCAATCAAAATTAACCTCCCCCTTACATTTTTTCCACAATTTTCAAGATATGCATGCATTTCAGAAAAGCTTGGAGGGGGATTTTGAGTTGCCTAATACTAATGTGAAAATCAGAAAGGGACCCACAGTATTGGGTAGGTACATGGATTTTTTTCTCCTCTCTATTTCTAGCATCTTAGTTTAAAGATTTCTTAGCAGTGAACAAGATGGTGAAGCTGGAATTACAATATCTTATTCCATTCGAAGATAGACAATTTTAGAATAAATTCCGCTTCTTCATAGTCATTGTCTTCAAGAACGCAATAGGATATCGCAATTCTGGTACCACCATTGTTCGATGCAAAAAAATCTTTAAAATGAGATGTTACTTGGCAAATAATATAGAAAATGTTTTCCAAGTACCTACCAAATACTCCTCCTCCCTTTGAGTAGCTTCCAGTAGCAACCAGCTTCAAAGCCATTTTCACAACAGAACAGCAATTCCGATTACGCATACGCATTTCTGTGAATCACACAGATGGGACTTCACCAGCAGTAAGCAATCCTGCACCCCCAGCATTTTGTGAAGATAACATCTAAATGTCTACCAACTCAGAAATAACTCAGCCCATTCCTAGTACCTCAGCTGTTGGCGTACGGTCAACTGTGGATTCGTGTCTTCTCCAACCTACGAAAGGTCACCCATCAAGATTTTGAACGTGGTTTCTCCTATTCAAGTGACAAGGAAGAAGAAAACTGCCAGAGGTCGTCAGGCCAGCACTTCCAAAATATTGAACTCCACCGAACAAAAAAAGTTACAAAAAAAAAAAAAAAAAAAAAAAAAAAAAGACTCCGTGATACCCGTTGAAGATGACATTGACTATATTAGTGAATGGGACGAAAACGAATGTGCCTGTTATGGTGAAAACGATAACAGACTGGATTCAATGCATTGTATGTAGCCGCTGGCTCCATGAAAACTGCACAACATTTGTGGCAAAGTATGATTTGTGTAGTGAGATAGATAGGAAAAAGAATAAGTGGAAATGATTAACACAACTTTGTTTCAATTTGAAAAACTACACCATTTTTTCAAAATACTGTTTTTCTTGATAGCGCCTATTTTTATTAACAAATTTTTGATATGGTTCTGGTTTTTTATTGTTAATTTTTTATACAGTTCATTCATACAACGAAAATTAATAAAGACTTATTTTATTGCATCACACATTACGTTTTAATCATTAATAGCCCTGGTCCATCTATCACATGTACTGTTTTGCTGTGGTCCATCTCACCCTCGTTCGTGGGACAGATGGTCCGATTTTCAAATTTCAATAATATTAAATTTTCATGTATTACTTATTGCGAAACAAAGATTTCGTAATTTTTCTGTAAAGAGGGATGGGAAAATCCAGGATAGGGATGACCCAAACACATTTTGTATGTCTATTATTGTAGGATTACGGAATTTTGAAAAAAGTGGTCCATCTATCCCTGGTTTACCCTACACATACTCCAATATTCTTCTCTTATCAGTACAGGTTTTGGAAATGAGACGTTTATTAGAGATTCAAGTAGATCATTTGAGTTAATCATTAAGTACATGGGTACAGGAATGTGGGTAAATGATACTGTCTTCCAAGACCTTGGGGACTTCAATAAAAGAACGTGGTAATAGAATAGCGTGAAACACTTCTGTTCCCCCCCAAAAGAAAACTCTCCCTATGGTGAAAACAGAGCATATTCTTCAAAGTACATAAGTTATAATCTACAATTTTAAGGAATTTTCAAACATCTGAAAGAAAGTTAGCATTACCCCTGATGGGTACTCAGGGGGGTCTCCAAACGTGTTCATAATGCATTCATGAATGGTGATAACTGTAAACAGTTCAAAGCTAAAATTACAAAGCTCCTTTTATTTGCGTGATTGCTTGCAGTAATTTTGACAAAATTCAGAACTTCCCAACGAACTTTTAAATTACACTACGGACCCCAATCCGTGCTCCCTTCGACTCGACTTTTCCTACTATTATTCGATGTTTTGACAAATCTTTAGCGGAATGAATTCAGTGTTTGAATCAGTCGTTGCAAATGAATTAACTACCTCGAGAAATGATTTACAAGAAACATCTATACTCGAGTTTAAAAATATAAAACGAACACGTTACAAAGTCATGTATTCCACGTGAGTATCCCCTGATTAAAATATAATCAAATTAATACACTCAAAATAAACTTAAAAATGGTTGGTCTCAACAAAAAACAAAACAAAAATCAGTATCTTTATCCGAAAAAAAAAAAAAAAAAAAAAACAGCATGTAAACTACTGTTAATCATACATCATAATTTCAAATCGTCATAACGAGCAAGTTTTTTTCTATTACGATTTGAACAAGGCGGCATTGAACAAGGTGTCACTACAACAGGCACGATTCTAAGAGGAGCCATGTAACCCTCCGTCACTAAACGGATTGCCATCATGGACTCCGCTGGCAGATCGGAGGGGAAAAAACAATAACATTCCGCTAGGGATACCGTGATGGTCACTGATTAATCCTAACTGCAAGAAGGGTTGGGCCTTCCTTGTCTGACCCAAAAAGAACGCTAGCCCACGTCAACATCATAGGAGGCCTATGCTGGACTCGGAGGTCCATAAGGAAAAGCTAGATATTTTCAGAAGGCCTGTAAATTTATTATCGTAGGCCGCAGACCAGGACAGTCTACAGCTGAGGGCAGTAAACTATGGTGGCAGGATGTAACGCCATGAAGCATAGAGGAAGCGTGAGTCACGGAGGGCAAGGTCCCTTCATTCGACGAACCCTCTCTCCTCAATTCCTAATATTTCCTTTTTTTCAATCGAGTTGCACGTTCATGAACACGAAACCTACACTTATCTGTGACGACATCCCATGTAAGATAATTGAGCGAAGGGAGGTGGAAAATTTTCTTTACGGCAACACGCTAAGAGATTCGTTGATTGCATTTGTTTGAACTGAGAAGCTCATCACATCTTAATATTGAACTTGTGAGAATGCGGTCGTACAAGATATTACACTATGATTAAAATAATATTGCGTCGACCACTCTAAATTACAATGATAATAGCATTCCCATCTCTGTCAGTCAGTCATAGAATTCCAGTTCCACTTAAGTGAAGTAAATTTGGATAGATGCACAGTTTTCCGACATCTTAGGATCCTGCCATAGTGTTAATCGTAAGGCCTTTGGTCCTTTGAAGCGAGCAACCCAGAAATTTCAGCATGTTGATGCAATTATTGAAATTTGTAGAATTCACTTGTAGTCCATATCCTAGACCATGGGTGTCCAACCTTTTTTACTGAAGGGCCACACTATAAAATATTTGAGACAAGGCGGGGCAACAATTTACTAATATTTCCCGACACCCCATATCGTGTTATCTGGAGGAAAACGCTATACCTTAGATAAATCCCCCTTATCCATTGGATAAATGTGATTGATAAACCGGTCCTAAAGCCTAGTACGCACTGGGATTCATTGTTCGGACTCTTTGTTGCAGACGCTCGGATTCATGTCTCAGATTCTTTGCCCCGCGACATTGTCGCTCTGCAAATCGTGTACGCATCTAGTTTGAACCTGAGCCATGTCGAACGCGGTCGCGCTTTCGGGGATTGCTGTAGCACATTACATAGCTCTACGGAGTAAAAAAAATGCTACATGATGTTTTATTATATCTGCATTAGATTGCCCATCTGCGCCAACCACTAAGAAGGGTGTAATGATGCTTCATGGGTAAATTCTAGAGCTCATTTCTGATCGAAAGTACTTGTTACAGATTTATTTTAATGCTTTGTTTTTCTGAGTAATTTCATTTTTAAGATATGTTTTCTACCTTCAAACGACCATAACTCCACTTGAGATCACTGTAAAATCAAAAATATGACCACCGTTGGAAACAGCGTTAATTAGATAATCCAGCTATTTGAGGTCAAATCGATTTTATAAGACGACTTAATAAGTTGGTAAAAAGTTCCAGTCATGCAGCATGATCGTATGAGCGGATTTTCGTAAATTATCAGTATATATTGTTAAATTGTTTTTATAATTTAGGATTTTAACTAGGAAGAAATGTTCACAACCGATTTTGTGGCAAATAAACTTGTCCTAAATAATTTTCGGAAATTCAAAAAATGTTTTAGCAAATTTTTCGAAAAAAATGAAACTATTTTTGATTTTTAGTTTTTTTTTTTAGCTGTTTTTATCTATTTTTGACAAGTATTAATGAAATTTAAGTACCTACTTTTTTCAGCACAAATTTCTTGTTTTTCTAGTTTATTGTTACCTAATAAAGTTCTTTTGACTAAAATTCTGCTAAAAAAAAAAAAAAAAAAAAAAAAAAAAAAAAAAAAAAAAAAAAATTAACAATTTTTACCCGTTTTTAGCTACAAGCATATCTACGATAACTACAAAGCGATAACAACGAAGATACAACGGTGAGAGGCCCACTTTGTTCGATATTCACGTACGCACTGAGTCAATGTTGCGCGACATTGTTCAAAGAATCCCATTCCGTATGGGACTCAAAAAATACTAAAACGCAACACACGAGATGCAAGACTCAATGTCGCGGAGCGTCCCGGATGCAAGAAAATGAGTCCGAGACGCAGCTCCGCGACAAAGAGTCCGAACAATGAATCCCAGTGCGTACTAGGCTTAAGACTGAATTACCTACGAATATGTTATGACGATTCGCACAATGTCTAACATATCGAGCTAACTTCCGTTAAAATTGATGTAACTTTTCTTCGGCACATTGACAAGGTAGTAGGTACGCACTTCTACTTCAAGCTGAAGAGTTAAGCTGCTGTTGAGATCTAACACTGTGCCCAGAAAAAATTCATCTTACATCCATTGCATCCTTACATTAATTTAATATTTCCTACCGCTGAAAAGTGACTGTTGGGTTAGGAACCACAAAATGTTCGTGAAGACTGATGTTCAGAATGGATGAAAGCTCGACGGGTTTGTATTAGGGATACCTGCGAGGCAACGAACAGATGTTTTCATGGAACCCCGCTCGCTTCGAGAGTTTTTTTCTTCTTTGCCTGCCCATTTCTTTTTCTTTCGCCCCATCAAGGGAGTAGAGGTCGTCACTGAGCCCAAAGAACCGTTCTCCTTGGATGGCCTCGGTTGAAACAACTGCGCTTTCAAGTGTCTAGTTGCAGTCCATTACGCGGGACACTAACTGTTTGTCACCAGTCTGCTAACAAGTCCTACAATTGACACCTTGACTTTGTTCATACACACGTCTACTGAATCGTTTTTCGTACTACGCCTAACATTCAATAACACGACGTAGTTTACAATATGTATATTTGGGGGATATTCCAACTGGGCACATTAGGGGCAAAACCTGACTGGGTACACCTCCTGTGACCTGCGACAGCCCAACTGGGTACGAAACGAAACACTAGAGTTTTGAGAAGAACTGGGTACCAATCATGAATAATGTTTTCATATTTATGAGACTAATATAGAGGAATTCATTCCACGAGTAAAATAATGTTACACAGAAACAAAACTCCTCCTCACGTCTTTCTGAAAAAAGAACAAGATCACCAAAATTGTTTGAATAAGTCCCCGGACTTAACCCTCAGGAAAGCAAACATAACTTGTAGACAAAAACCGTTTTTACAAAAATGCACAAATGTACATATTTGATAGTACAATTTAAGAGCAACAGTGAACGTTCCATCAGTTTTTCAATTTCAACTTGTTCTAGAAGATAAATAAATGAAAATGAAAGTTGGGTACAATACTTGATCCTTGTACCCAGTTGGTCGGTCCTCGTATACACATACATATGATTATATACATGTAACCATCATGGTCAGGTTGAAATCGACGAAACTCGCATGTTGATGATCTTGCTATGTTTTAAACTAAACAAGTTGTCTCAACCTGTGGACTACAGCAACAAATTCTAATAGATTGGACTAAAAACAGTGATACTGAAGGATGTATAGTTGGAAAAATGCAGATTTAAACCGATACATCATCATGCAAACCTGTCACAATCTGTGCATGTGGCTACGTGATACCAACTAGCCAATCATGAAACATGTCATGAAATAATGAAACTTCAATTTTAAAAAGCCAAATGTGAGGTTCGTAATGTACGAAGCCTGGTATGAATTTCACCCTCATCAGAATGATAACAGTCCCAGATAACAGCATTCTGAAATGTGAAATCCTTCCAACAAGCTCACTTCCTAGATTTATTTTCCTTTGTCGATGAACTTTTAGGGTTATAGAATTGTCTAATGTTCTGGGATGAAAACGATTTTGGGTTTTCAGCCGTTAGAAGTCAAAACCTTAAGTATTTGAAAATTTTAAATTTAATTAGGTGGTACGAGGGAATAAACAGATATAGTTATTGAATAAAGATCCGAAAGTAAACAATAGTAGGTAAGTAATAGTTTGGGTTAAATTAGATGATACTAGTAGACATAGCTTACTTCACCAACGGTAGGTTAGGCCCGAGCCTTCCGGCGATTCACTCACATTTTAACACAGCACCCCGAGTTTTACATAAATGACGCAGATAAGCCTATATAATTATACGAGCTCGTACACTAAGTCTACAATCATATAATGTTATGACTGAAAAATTTTGATTCTTAAAAGTAGATTTTTTAAAAATACTATAATACATACACAATTTGCTGAGCTGCACAGTTTCAATCAAATCCCTTTGCCCCATTTTTTACAAGCCATGTTAGAAGCTTTTTCTAATTTGGTCCAGTGCACCTTGGAGCTCTTTTTGCTTGATTGTCTAGAGCACTTTGAATAACGAATAGTATATAATATATTTCTTCTGCGACTACATACATGATAGTATAGGTTGGATTTCGTTGTGAATCTATTAATTATTGTGGATCCTTATGGAATGGGGAAGTTTTATATGTTGGATTTTCACACTTTTGACCTCAAATCGGGATTCAGCGCACTTGAAAACCCCAATGTACCAATTTTCAGAACAAAATACCGTTTAGTTTGTCCAATAAACGGTTAGGAAGATCACGCGTGACGTAGTAGTACAGTGAGGGACGGGGGCCGTGACGTCATCGTGCAAATGAATTTCAAGAGCCGTATTACTGATCATATACCCATAATATAGGACATTTTTGGAAAGCTCTCGCTCTTATTTTTATATTTAGCAAATAGAAAATAACCATGAAAATTCCCCATTGTAGTAAATAGAAGGGAGGGATTTTCAGATATTAACATCTACTAATGCTGGTTTAAAGGGCTGTACATTAGGGTGCCCGCTATTTTGAGAAAGGTGGAGTTTTGATCACCTCCACCCGAAATTGGGTTTAAAATGTCAAACAAATGACCCCTGAATTTTTTCAGATTTTTCGCATAACAAAAACGTCCGCCGGTAGCTCCATTTTGGTTTTTGAAATACGCTTTTTTGCCAATATCAGACTTTTGAATATAACTTTTACTAACTTCTTTGTAAAATTGTGAAACTTCGTATACTTACGTTTTTGGGGTTGAATCTGAACAAATTCAGGGGTCATTTGTTTGACATTTTAAACCAAATTTCGGGTGGAGGTCATCAAAATTCCACCTTTTTCAAAATAGAAGGCACCCTACTGTACATGGCTTAACTTCTACACTGTGGATTCTCTGAGTAACTGCATTTGAACGTCACATGTGCCTACCATGCACGAGTACACGAGTACTTTAATTTGCCAACACCTCGCCCAACCTATATAACTGAGGAGCTCTTTACTCAAAGAATCGGCGCAGAGAATCCATCCGTCTTATGTTAGTTTGACGTTCTCAGACAGGGGACGGAGGATGTGAGGTTAGGGTTAAAACAACACCCTGGGGAACACCAGACGTTGACTAATGCCCCGACGGAAAACGGTCGAAAAGCTACCAGCGACAAGGGCTGAGGGTTGTACTCGTAGATGGCAGATGGAAGATACCAAAGTAGGCCAGCTGTTTCCGAAAGAGGGTGTTTTGATACCAATGATTACAAATATCACAGATTAAAATATCACACCCAATCATCATTTTGTACATTAATAATTAATAAAACTTGTTTTGAATTACCTACTGTCCTTTGTGCAACCTTTTCTTCACCTGCTTCTCATTGTTCAATATGTACATACTGCTTGCACTATAGGTATCTATTCTATACATCTATATCTAATTCTTGTATGATTCGTTGCATTATTTCTTTTCATTTAACGTACAGATTGTTTTTCCTTTCTCTCTTTCTTCTTAAATCTTCTACCTTGATTACTTTTGTATTTTTCATCTTTGTTCAACTGGGAATTCACCTAGATTTCATTTTACATTTTCGCTGCTTGTACTAACTTTTGTATCGCCGGAAGGCTTTTACAATTAAACAATTTAATTTCATTAATAATTAATAAAACTTGTTTTGCAATTGCACATATTATAATGCCGAACAGAGAGGTAAGTAATTTGAATACATAAAAATACCAACAAAATTAAGGAAATGTGGGCAAATTATTACACAAATTTTTGCTATATCCATGTTAGTTAGCCCTTTATGCGCAGATCTCTGATCGGGATGCAACCGTAACCCGTATACTTGAGATTGTAGCAAATTATTACACAAAGGCTTATCAGTTCTGTATTAGGTAGCTCTTCTGCGCAGATCAGTGGTTTCTAGACAACTACTGAACCAAAATCCAACATTCTCACTTCGAGAATTTTCGAGATCCTGATTTCCAAATATTTTAACCCTTCAATTTTGATCGAAGGAAAGCCGATGATTTAGTCGCAGTAGGGCCCAGATGTAATTTTTGACCCGAATTTCATAAACCAGTCCAGTAATTTTAGGGTGAAAAGAAGGCGCAAATACGCCCGCATATTGTGTATGGCCAGGTGGAGGGGAGAAATTTCACGCCAAATTCCTTACATATCTGGTAAGTTCACGGACAACTTAATTCAGAACTTAATGCTGAATAAACATATATATGGGTACCGAATGTTCACTCTGCTTATGAAAAAAATCTCAATTTTAGTCACCTACCAATTATAAATGTGATCAGTTATATCTCATACGGCTTCTACATACTCTTCCATCTATACTTATCAAGATATGTGGATATCAATCTTGCCTATATTAGATACCTATCTCTACTTATCCACTTTGGACAAATGTAGTGAGGTCTACAGAGCTCTTGGTTTCTTTCCAGACTCCTGGATTGCATCTACAGTTAAAATAATTAATGTTATGTACTAGCCTGAAGAATAGCGAAGGTACAGAGTCCGCCCGAAATGTATTGCTACAATGAATAGAAAAACCTTAGTTTCTTCACATTGAACTCAACCTGAAGCCCTCACGGCGTGAATATCGTAAGATTAGCTTCCTTTGAGGTATATAGGTCTGAATTCAAATATATCCTCTTATTATAGGAAACGATCGGATGAACGTGCAGTAACCCAGATGATCTCATTCCATTTATTGAACCTCTTAGTCCATAAATCAAACAAAAAATTACCTTTTATTTCGAAAGTTTTAGAGATATCGAATTTTTAATATTTGAACCCTTAAATAGCACTCTTCGAGAGTGATGCCGATGTTACTGTTAAATCCCCTGCACATGTAAGATTTTTGAGCCAAATTTTATGAAGTTTAGCCCAGCAGTTTGGGAGAAAAACTTCGGACAGCGGACGACCAGATTTTTTGCTGGGAGAAGAACTTCGGACTGCGAACGGACAGACTTTTTTTCCGATTTTTGGAATCTTCGTATCTTGAAACGTAAACCAACAAATTTTGAGGGGGATTAAAAAATAGGTATCTTGGTCTTACAATGATTCATTGAAAATAATATACTAAAAGTAAGGCTACGGTGCAGGAGAAGTCTTCTTGGACTTCACCCGAGGCCGCAGGTGGCATTTCGCCTTGAACCCCGCAAAAAACCGGTTCAAAGTTCACATCCTCAAAGGGAGAAGGGGTTGAAGTTGATGAACGAGCAGGTTACCAACCAAAAAGACCGAAAAACAAAAGGAAGAAAAGGAAAAAGATCGAGAGGGCAGGAGAAGCGCGGCCAAGGCCGCAACTCGAGCCGAGTTGAGCAGGTACAATGAGGCTCGGGGAGCGACAATGCTGAGCGGCTCGCGAGCATTACGACACTTCATTGTTCCCCGGGGGCCCGCGGTCAGCCAAACGTAACTGGGACGAACCTCATCCTGGACCGAACGAACAGACGGAAGGAATAAATAGAGAATATCTCCTGCTACTTCTCACACCCTAGCTAAATAGATACTGAAGCAAGTAGGAGCTGATCCTGATACCAAACGGTGCAAAGAAATTCAGGAGAAAACCAGGCAAGTTAGACTATTTCAAAAACCCATGACCACACACGCTTTTATACTGGATAAAGTGTCGAGCATCGAGCTCACCAATTCCTACTGGAGAGCGAATATGGGTACTAGGAAACTCGTCTAAAATCTGAAATCGAGACTTTTTTATGAGTTTCTCGCCCAAGTTGGAAACTCTTCGAAACTCCATGGAATAGAAACTCATCAAAAACACTGCGTTAAATCACTTTATCTGGATATATTTAGTAATGAGTGTGGATTTATTTTTCTTTTTACTGCTACCCAGCACCGTCCACTTCTCGAAAGCTGGCTTCAGGACACCCTTCACAAGTAAGAGCAGCCGAGACACTCATCGAAATATGGTTGATGGGAAACTCGCCACCTTCGTGTCAACCCTGAACTACCTGCTATTAGTACAACTCAAGGCCACCAAGAATACCAGAAAAAACCTCTTACCTTCTACACAGCAGACGTATATGTAGGTACCTTCTTTGGGATGGCGAACTGGGTCTTTGGGGTTTAACCACTCACTAGTACCTAGTCTCTTTGATTCCATACAACATTACTGAAACCCATATGTTTTGGGGAGTACGCGTTGAGAAAAATTTGAAGTGAGACGTCTTAGTAAAAAAAGGTTTGTTGAAAGCTTTGAGTGAGCACAATTCAAATCTACATTCTAACGCAAATGTGAGTCCTGAGATTACCTAATATTTTTCGCTGGTTGATATCTCTATCTGGCTCGAAAGAAATTGATAATTAGTGCGGAAGATCGTGCCGCTTCATTGCTTCATTGCCCATCTTTTATGGGATGGTCGGCGACTCTCTGCCAACTGGCATGGTTCATATTTGAAATGAGGCCTTTGCAGTGCAGGTCCCGATACAATACAGGGAGCCTACGAAAGGCAATAAAGGTCATCGAAGGGTTGGTACGATGACTTTCCTTTCAATGCCTTTCACTTTTGACTTTACCAGTTTTCAATCAGTTTCCACAGGTATAAGGAAACTCATCGAAAATAATTTTTATCTTTCCAATTTATATCCTAATGTTTGATTTCATATTTTCGACGACTATCTTCAGTTTCACTAGTGTCCCAATCCATGAAGACACTCGTAAAAAAGTCTCGAGTTCAGATTTTTGTTGAGTTTCTAAGGGCCCGCGAATATTCGTGAAGCGGCAAGTACCGAATATTCGGGTGTTCGGGTGTGCTCTCCTCGGAGGCTGTTTTCGGCCACTTCAAAGGAGACGAATATTCGCCAAGTCACGAGCATTTGTGATTGCCACACATGAAATGAAAGGCCTTAAAGAGTTCCAGTCATACAGCATGATCGTATGAGCGAATCGTATCATCGCATTATAATAATGTTAAATTGTATTGCAATTTGAGTACAAATAAATTATTAAAAACCAATTTTACGGCATACTAAATCAAATTCGACGATTCAAGAAAGATTTTGGATTTTCAGTTTTATCAAGTTTTTATGGATTTTTCCGCACATATTGATGACATTTAACGTCAGTATTCGGCATAATTTTGTGCTAAACTTTTTTTATGTCCTATTTAATCGTTGATAATTTTGTTTTACTGAAATTTTGGTGAAAATTATCAATTTAACTGTTTTTGGCTGCTTTTTAAAGCTATTTCTAGTGATTTTTTTAAGCACATTTTTTGACATTTGGCCAATTTAATGAGCTCAACGAGTGCTGGCCAACGAACTCATCCTTAAAGAGAATTATTGTCAGGAATGGCACATAGAATGCCTCAAAACGGATTTCAATGAAGATATTTTTCCTCAAACATATACGAGCGGTTGAGGCTGTAGATGGGTTTTAATGAACCCCATCACTTCCTACTCACTAGTGGCTTTCGCCTATACACAAACTTAACATTATCAAACATTTTCTTATTGCCCGATTGCTCTAACTCCAAAGGAACCTTCATGGAATCATTCAAAATTATTTGAAGCATTATAATGGTCTATACATTCATGCTACAAATACAAGGAAGCTCAGCAATCGGAATATATCATAGGATCACAACCAAGTAACAAAATTATCTTTCAAACTCGTTTATTCTAAACTTGTCACACTCCTTTGGAATCTGGAAGAACAATATTTTCATTGAACAGCTCACTAATCAAACTAACTCAGCCGATAACAGTGTTTTTTAAACCATCTCGGACGTGCACTCCTTCTACGAAAGAAGAGATTACTAGGAGATCTGTACTCACTGTCAATAATAAATTACTGAGGATTCTAAATCGAATGAACAATCAATAACAGTGACAAATCTTTGGTAAACTAGGTATAGAACTATCAGGGATAATAAGATAATAAATTGACCATCAGACCTGAATAGTTGTAATCCACAGAGGAACACTTTTATTGTATCAAAAACGTACGAATCAAAACGTAATACTCAGGAATTTATTTACTTTTTTAATACGGATAAGGCCAATACGATAAAGTTGAAAATTAATAAATAAATCAACAACATAATTATTAATTTCAAAGTTAGACTTAGAAATTTGTGTCAGAGAGTCTCCAAATTTAATCAGTAATATTATTTTACATTTAAAAATAAATTCTTAACGTCGTTTGATATGGATGAGATGATTTGATTTCTCTTTTAACAAAACAATGGCCTGTCTTGGAGTGGGGAAAAAAAAAAAAAAAAAATCAGCACGAACACATGTACCTAGTTCCTACTGATGAAAACAATGAGCAGTAGAAATTGGTAGCATTAGATGATTGCTAAACCAAGAGCTTTACAACGGGTAGGGAAATACATAATTTATGTTTACGGAGGCGAAAAATATAATGAAGTTACATTTCCTTTACAGCGATGATAGGTACGTGAAAAGCATTTGATATCTTCCAAAATTAATCGCTACTTCAAAATTTTATGACAGACCAAAACTAAGACATGTCCCATGGTAAAAATGCAGAATCTTCACGGAAGAAGGTTTCAACTTCCTCAAAATACGACCATTGTGGATAACGAAGCGAATAAATTGAACCAAATTACTTAATGCTTCCTGTATTGGAAGTCAAAAGCAACTTCTGATCAACCAGCGAACGTTTTTACGCTCGGCATTGTTGACGTTTTTGCGTTAAAATGAAGAAAAAGAAGAAAATAAGACCCAAAAGCACGAAAAAGAGGAACAAATTCTTTTGGCGTTTTTCCTTGAAGGGAACAATACCGCGTTGGTCTCACCTCCCAAGAGATCTTTTCTTTGACGGTCGTTTACCGGTGGAGATTCCCAAGGGTAGGTAGGCAGATAGGCAAGGAACCTCCGACCTGAAGTCGTGACTAACGGATCACCTCACCTAGCTTTTGCCTTTTTCTGTACAAATTTTAGATGAATCTGTGTCATTCGGCTCAGTGACAGAACCAAGGCTTTAGTCACAGGTTAAAGACGGCCTAAAAAAATATAAACAAATAAATCACACCGGATACTAAGATCATTCGTACAAATCCAGCCTCGTACAAATCAGACTTCTTACACCAAACGGAATTGTTGTGCATGCCAATTTTGCATAAGAGCTTTTCAAGGAAATAATGCCCTGTTTGTTTCCTGAAACAGGCAACAAGTTGCTTTCTGGGCAAAATTCATGGAAGGGTGTTGACAATATTAATTGCTCCCATTTTACCCAACAGCTGACCTCTCGTGGAGCTGGCAAACGACTCATGTTTTCTTTTCTTCACTAAGACGCTTTCTGAACTGTAAGGTAAGGGAGTGTTGGGATCCACCGTGCGGAACCTCTTTTTGCTAGAGAATCAGCAAATTCAATGCCCGATATGTGACAATGTGAGGGGACCCATTGCAGCACTACTTGTGTAATTTAGCTTGGTTAGAACCAGGGCTGGACAGAAACAGTCTTTAGTCAGAGGTCAAAGACGACCCAACAATATATAAATAAATAAATTACGCCGTATACTAAGACCATTTGTACAAATCCAGCCTAGGTCAATTCAGACTTCTAACACCAAATGGGATCGTCATTTCGAAAATGTTTTCTTATGTCCTGCAAGGGAGGACAAGCGTCGAGATGAGTCACAGTCATTTCATCCAAAAGGCATCAAGTGAATGGTGGACTCTCATATAAATATGCCAATTCTGCGTAAGAGTTTTGCAAGGAAATCATGTCCTGTTTGTTTCCTGAAGCAGGCAACAAGTTGCTTTCTGGGCAAGATTCGTGGAAGGGTATTGACTCGTGGCTTCCAGTTATATTTACGGACTCACGAAAAAATCACGTTTAGGAACAGGTACGATTTAGGGGTGAGGTTTTTCTATTTCCTGGGGATGTTTTTGACGATTCCCCGTCAATATGGCAGATCGTGTTCGTGAAAAAACCTCCATTGCCTTCCAGACACCTGTGATCACCTGATTCTTTACCCACCCACATATACCAGTTCTCCTCAGTCAATTTTGATAAAATTTGAAACGTAGCCCATTGATCCATTGATCTGCGTAGAAGAGCTATCTAATACAGAACTAACCTTTGTGTAACAACTTGCAGCTTTTAATCTGTAAGCACCTTTTCATCTAGGAGTACCTAGGTTTTCAAGTTGCGTAACGTTAAATTTTAATTGCGTAACAACATTTGTGTAACAACTTGCAGCATTTAATCTGTATTCACCTTTTCATCTAGGAGTACCTAGGTTTTCAAGTTGCGTAACGTTAAATTTTAATTGCGTATAATTTGATTGAAATTGTTCAATTCAAATTGCGAAAAGTTTCATTCATTTTGGGAACGGTATAATAACGGAATAATTCAATGTGCCATATCCTACATGTTGTTCTTTCTTCTCATACTTGAGTTTTGTTACCTGATCCAGATAACACTAGAACATCCCTCACTTCTGGTGAGTCTTAAAAGCGTACTGCACATTACCCTACCTGTCTTGGAAAACGAGGAGAAAGCTGAATGCACCCGTCCATAGACCATCTCCCGACCGCTTATTTCCAAGTGTAGACATAAGACCCTGGGCTCTCTGCCAGTTTCTCTCCTCTCTTCCTTTTCCCTTGTTCCGTCGTATCGAACCGTAAGACTCTACACACAAACACCGAATCCACACACCGTCCCTCAAACATCGTACGGTGTGTGGAAGTATATCATAAACTCGCCGCGATAAAACCTTCAACATGGAGAAATGGGGGAAGGTCTCCTGGGCCAATGTTTCTGATACACGGTTACTACGCAAGTTTATTGTTCTGGAACGCACTCAACGTCGGCGGTGAAAGCATTTCTGGTCATTCCCTCCTTCCTTCCGAACGACTTCCAAGATTAGAACTACCTACGTCTCAACTCTGGTTTCCATTTTTTCAGATCAGAAAATTTCACGGTTTGACTTTAGGAACAAAGCTTCAAGCTTCAGGGAAATTCATAATTTCACAAGCGCAAGCGAACAATTTGTTATCAGAGTCCAAACACCAAAGCAATTTCGGGTAATATTTATGATCTTTTCAGAAGTTCTGCATGATCTTGAAAGATCCTCTAACGTCGTCAGAGATAGAGTGTGCAAATTTCATGAAGGACCTAAGGTCAAATGATTTAAAATAATGAAGAACGACCTCATGACCCCAAATTGGCTATTGGGATCTATGAAATTCGTCATTGGCCAAACTTTGAAACTATTCCTTGAGTCCTTATGCTACTATCAGGGATAGAGTGCGTTAGCATCTAAAAGGTGATACTAGAAATGTGCACAAGCGCACACGTCGGTTCCATTAGTAAGGAAAAATTTCCACGCATCTAATGTCCCCCGAATCAGCTCAAAATTGGAGAGAAGTTGATGATTAGTCTCGACTATCCAGAGACTGAAAAACGCTGCAAATTGTAACACAATGGTTTATTATTTCTGTGATAGATAACCCTTCTACACAGATCATTGGTCTATAATAAATTGTTAAACCCCGTGTGTAATATATGATCAGGACATGGCGCATCGTGCCTCCGAGAAGGTTCACACTTTTACAGTTCCACCCTGCATTTTTACGCATCAGAGTAAAGATGTTTAAAAAAACGGGAAAATGATGATTGAAGTAGGTAATTTACGTTAGCGCATACGCAGAATGGAGCAATAATTTGAGGAAAATGAAATTGGTTGGGTATAATCTATAGCCTAACCCATCAATTCCCGGAAAATGTAATCAAAATCTGATGAAAACTAGAACGTAGGTATTCTCGGAGTACACTTTCGCGCATGAGCAGGAGCTAATAATGATGCAATCAGGTTGAAATTAACATGGAATAATTAAACCATTTTCCCCCAACTATGCACCAAATTTGAGCGGGATTGCGTAAAAAAATAATGCTTGAAGAAATTTACGTTTGCGCATGCGCAAAACTGAGTAATGATTTGAGAATTATGGAATAAATAGTGGACCATTTACAGCCTAACCCTCACATTCCCGGAAAATTTCATAAGAACCGGTTGAATATTGTGGAAATTAACTTGTTACAAAGATTTGCGGACATACACACACAGATACACACACAGAGATAGAGAGAGAAAGACACGGAACGAAAGCTGTTCAGAATAGTCTTAAACGTAAAAGGCGAGTGGAAATTTTACCACTGTAAAAAAATAACATCCGTTCGATTTTAGTGGAGACCACTACTTTTAAATCTCTCGATAAACAATGTTTCCGCTACCTATAGGTAGACTTGGGAGCAATTTAAGAGATGAAATTTAGCATTTAGGTAGAATACTTCAATAGTATACCAATACTTCAATAGTAGGTACATCGCACGGACAACAGTTAATAAACTCGATTTCGCAAAGTTATAATAAATTTCATTGAAACTATATCACCTGATAATTTCAATATTGGAATTATATCAGCTGATATTTAAAAGGTAATTTTTATGTATTCCAGTATCACTAACTAGCGATTTTTGATGGAATTTCGAGCTTGATCGTCTATATTCAATAGATCCGCTAGCAGCGCGTGATCTCTATCTTCTCGCGCTTAGAAATTCGAAGGTTTTTTTCCTCTCGATGTTCAAGCCCTTAGGGAAAGCGAACTATTCAACATACAGCGTTGCGGGTAGTTTTAATCGATTCTTTGGGATTAAATTAATCATTGACAAGCCAAACATTATATAAATATTACCTAGAAAGATTTCGAGATCTCGATTTTTACAATGCCATTCAGGGGATTTTTAGCCCTTCAATACAACCCTTTCGGGTTGATAAAAATTGATGCCGAGCTTCTAGGACCATCTAGACCCCAAATGTGACTTTAAACACAAGTTTCATATATATTTAGTTTTTATTTAAGGTTTAAGCCTCACCTTAACCAGAATGGTCATTACCGGCATACAAATTTCGTATAGTTTGGTCTAGTATTTTCGGAGAAAAGCCGCGGACGGTGGATGGAAGGATTTTTTTTAATTCGATTTTTGGATTCTACGCATCTTGAAACGTAAACCAAAAAATTTTCAGGGGGTGTTAAACATTTTTTTTCTTGGTCGATTACAACGGTTCTTATTGAAAATAATAAACCAAAACTATTAGATTCTAAATTTCGGAGCGGGAAGAATAAAGATGATCCCCCTCGACCCATGCCCGTACAGACAAACTTTTTTTTACAGCTAGGTATATTGGTTTGAGGATAGATATAAATTGAGATTGGTTTTGATTTTTTATTCATAATTTTTTGTTTTGAAAATAGAGTAAATAATCCTGTGCTGAAATCTACTGAAACTCAAATTTATTGCAGACAAACTGTTATAAATAATTCTATGGAATAAAAACCAATTTATCAATTTCAGCAATTTTTGTCATAATGATGTATTCATTCATTCCTGAATATAATAATAAAGACAACTATTTTTATCAGTTTTAGTGCGTTTTATTTATATTTGAGCAGATTTTAGTGCATTATCGCTCACAAAATTCTTAACGTACTTCGTAATTCTTTACTGAAAACTTATTCCATGCAATATTGTGGTGAAAAAACATGGCGCTGTGTAAATTGGTTGGGCGATGGCTCACCTTTCTAAGACGGAGTATTTCATCGTCTTTGGATTCCTCTTGCAGAAGAGTAGATTCTTCCCCAGAGAATGATTGCGGCTCGCTCTGCTTTGACGCTGCTTCCTGCAAAAACGAATTAATGATCAGTAAAGGCTAATGAAAAAACAGATTATTGATCAATCGATTTCACAAAGTATGAACGACATTCAATCACCGACCCAGAAAATTTGATCAGTAAGTAAGTAGGTAAATACATTTCAGTGAACTTTTCAATGTAAAGTTTCCTTTACCATCACCTACTTCATAGAGAATTAACTGAAAGTTATGTCTGAACTATTACCATATTCAGAATGCCCATTTCATGCTTCCAAGTTAAAAATGTGTGATTAAAGACATAAGGAGGGGAATGCTGACCATTGGTGTGTCCCACATTCACGACATCCCCACACCACTCGTGTGACCCAGGACCTGGATGTGTCCTTTGGATGGGATATTGTGACCCGCACACCGTATTCCCCGGACTTAGCGCCCTCAGATTATCATCTCTTCACCAAATTGAAGGGATTCTTGGGTGAGAAACGTTTTTCCAACGACGAGGAGGTGAAGGAGACAGTGAAGAAGTGGCTCTCAGAGGTTGAGCGCAGCGTACCTACATTCGATGAGGGTATAAAAAGGCTGGTGCCCAGGACGAAGAAGTGTCTTGAACTAAAAGGAGATTACGTAGAAAAAACGTCTGCCAAGTTGGGTGTGGCACATAGCTTCCTCGTTTACCTATCATGAATATATAGATCATTGAAAAGTTTTAAATGATCTTCAAAAATTCCATAGCGGAAAAGTGTAAATCAAGAAGTAGCGTGAAATGTCATAATTGGTCAATTAAGAAACGAAAAAATGATAATCAATGTAATTTACGTTTGTGCAAGCGCAGAATGAACTGATGAGTTGAAAACAATGAAATATGTACGGGACCATCTACAACCTAAGCCGCAGACAATTTCATCGAAATCGGATGAAAACTGTAGAAATTAACGACATTACAAGTATTTCACAATGGCGCATGCGCAGTAGCTATTAATGATACAATCGTGTTGAAATTGATATGGGATGATCAAATCGTCATCCCCCAACTATCATCCAAATTTGAGCGAGATCGGACGACTAGGGCGTGAAAAAATAAAGCATAATGGAATTAACGTTTGCGCATGCGCAGAGTCAAACATTGGTTTGGCAACAATGAAACTGACAGGGGACCGTCTCCCTGCACATTGAACTCAATGGACATCATGTATTTGAGTTGTACATGTACTTAAAGATTCGGCGTAGGTCTTTTTTGTAGTTTCGACTCTTTTGCAGAGGAATAACTCACAGCAAAAGAGAAGAAAACTAACCAAACATTGTGATCGTTGGTATCCATACACAATAAACAACTGGTGGAATAATCTGCAGTGAGGAGCAAGGGACTATATGGAACATGGAACTATCCCACGTTGTTCCATGTATTTGTACTGTGTTTATTGTATTCCACTTCTTCGACATCCAATTAAACCAATCTAAACATTAGTCTAAGCCATGTTTCAGAACTAAACGAAGCTCAGCTGTTTCAGTTCAAACCTAGCATTGTACTTTGTACCAATCCGTGGCCTTGCATTTTCGATCGGAAGTGAGACCAAAATTCGATTTCTAGGTTCTTACAGACCTGATTTGTCTACGTATACGTTGGAACATACTGGACGAATAGTGTATGCTGTATGTTATCCGTTGCCATACGATTTTACTCTTAAACCTTTCATCAGGAAAGCTTCACATTTTCCTAGGGGTCAACAACACGAGAAAACAAAAATAAATAAAAGGAAAACGCCCAAAATTACTTCTTTAGCTCTTTCTTCGTTCTTCGTGGTTTCTTCGCCAAATAGGAGAACCGGAGGAAATGACGGTAAACTAAATTAACTTTATCTCATTTGCTGGGTTGGGAAACCACAAGATTCCCTCCCACGGTAGGAAGCTGCCTCGACTTGGCCCCCGACCGCAATTTTCTCGAAAAAAGAGAGAAAAAACGCTATCGGTTTCCCCTTATCTTTCCAACCTTTTCAACTCCACGAAAGCGATGAAGCGTTGAATTTACTCAGAGTTCAAAGATGATTAATGAAACGTGGACGTTCATTCGACTGACAACATCTAACGTTGATTGAGATGAGTTGTATACTATTTTATGAAGCAAAAAGATTAATCTATACCAGGGCATTAATGTCAGCTCAATAAGCTTAATTAACTGTAGCCTCCTATTCTAGTAGCAAGTCATACCGTAACCCTAACGGCAAGATTATATCGTAGCTCTAATCACAGGGGGTAACCGTAGCGCTAGCTATCTAATAGTTGGACCGTTTGGGCACCAGTAGCTCCAACTCTCCGGACCGCTAAGGTACCATATACATTTTTGTGAAAAGAAGGTAAAAATATTGAACAAGAGCTGGTTAACTAATACTGGAACTATCGGATATAAAACACCAAAAAAGAAATGCTTTTACAAATAGTTAGGTTAAGTAAGAGAGAACTTGTTGTTTGAGTTTGAACTAGAAGATGGCCCTAGCCTAGACCTAGGAGCCGGTCTCAGCTATCATACAACACTTCCCCCGACAGGCACGTTGCCCTCAAACTGGGGTTACACCCTTCATTCTAACGCTTAGCTCTGCTCCCAAGGCCCATCTAATAAATTTATTTTGAGAGAACTGCAATTAAATACAGGTCGGGCACGACAATAATTATATTGCTTATATTTGTTATTTATTTATATTTATTTATTAGCTGGTTCACCCGTGCGTTGCGCAGGTTTACTTGAAGATACGCAAGCCCCCACTACACATCACATTTTGGGACACCCCTATAGATCTGATTAAAATAAGTCCTTACTTAAAAGTACTTACTTAAATTATTTACTTATAGTAATAAAAAGAAAACAAAGAATAGATCTGTATGGTATGTGTCCGGGAAGAACAAATGTACCAAAATAAGTTCGTATAAACTGTTGAAACTGTGGTAGAACCAACGTTAACCGAGATATCAATGCTAGAATGACGCACGCTAGGCGGGAAGGGAAGATGAACCCTTACGTTTGGCGGGATGATCATAATAGGTATTTCCTGTAACAATTCTAGTTGAACTAATCACCCCAATTTATTTTGTGTAGCAGTCAGAGAAATACTCAATTTCTTTTGTGTAGCCCCCCCCCCCCCCCTCACCACTAAATGCCCCGCTGGGTCAAGATTGAACATTATCTAATAGCCTTTGACCCAATATAGGTATCCGTGCAGGTAGCCATTACTTCGTACTGAATACTGGTGTGAGGGTGAAAGGATAAACGTCGTATGGATCTGCCCCCCTATAGTAAGTGCCTGTACCTTACAGGCAACAATTAGCACATAATTACCTCTGTATCTACCATTATTTAAAAAATTATGTTCATATTGTAGCACCTGATGAGGCCTAGTGACAGGCGAAACTAGTTGTGAAGTGAATAAATACATAAAAGGAAGAAGCCGTGATCCTTCCACCCTCACACCAGTATTCAGTCTTTGACCCTAGTTAAAGTAATTCTGATATATTCATCCACTCAGATCCGCAGTTGGTTACGTGACATTCAAAACGCTTTAACATCCCCCCCCCCCTCCAATCACTCTGGGTCATATTTGAAAAAAGTAGTCTTTGACTTGAATTAGAGTAATCCAAACATATTCGACAATCAAATCCCCAGTTTCTTCAGTGATGACAAAGATACCCCAATCCCCCCTCCCCTAAAACACCCCCTCCTATGCGTTAGATTTGAAAAATTTCAAGTAGCCTGTGATTTAAGTTAGAATACTCCAAACATATTCGACAACTCAGATCCCCAGTTGGTTCAGTGACGTTCGAAACGCTTTAACTCCACCACCCCCTTCCCTTCCATTAAGGGTCAGATTTGAAAAACTAGAAGAAAAAAAGTAGTCTCTGACTTGAATTAGAGTAATCCAAACATATTTGTACAACAATTCTCCAGTTTGTTCAGTGATGATAAAGATACCCCCCCACCCCCCCCCCCTCCCTTTAAACACCACCTTCTATGGGTTAGATTTAAAAAATTTCAAGTAGCCTGTGATTTAAGTTAGAATATTCCAAACATATTCAACAATCCAGATCTCCAGTTGGTTCAGTGAAGTTCGAAACGCTTCAACTACCCCCCCCCCCCCCCCCTCACCCCATGTGGGTCAGATTTGAAAATT
The DNA here is from genome assembly GCA_030762985.1 of Adelphocoris suturalis. Lineage (NCBI taxonomy): Eukaryota > Metazoa > Arthropoda > Insecta > Hemiptera > Miridae > Adelphocoris > Adelphocoris suturalis. The sequence continues at coordinate 48,131,402 of CM061043.1, read as the reverse complement.
TTGAAAGATGTACTCTTTGACTTGAATTAGAGTAATCCAAACATATTCATTCGACAATCAAATCCCCAGTTTGTTCAGTGATGACAAAGATACCCCATCCCCCCCCCCCCCCCCCCCCCCCCAAGTAGCCTGTGATTTAAGTTAGAATAATCCAATCATATTCGCCCAATCAGATCCCCAGTTCATTCAATGGAGTACAAGATACCCCATTTCACCCCCTCCCCTCCACTAAAACACCCCCTCTGGCTCAAATTGTAAAAACTTCGTGTTTGAGTTTCTAAATTTCCGCCACTACAAACAAAAATACGCCACTTGAATTGTTTACTTACTCGATGTTGTTATCTGTTGATGGTTATGATTCGTTGTTTCATGTAGTTTGTTGTTGACTTTATTTATTCTACTATTGCTCAAGTGTTATTGAAAACTGCACAGCACATTTGTTTCTCGTTAAAAATGTATTTGTTGAATTTGCCGATCATTGTTTAAAACTGTAATGCTTATCACTGATAAGAGGGATGCGCTATTAGGCCGTGTGCCAGACCCCCAATTTCGGGATTTCATTACCAGAGAGATAACCAAACCAAACTTCTAGAATATGTTTGGGGGGTCATTTGAAGTGTTTTGAGCTATGATAGACATCACAGTTTGATAGCTATCAAAAATTGCGGCAATGGTAAGGGGAAGGCATTTTCTTTAAAAAATTGTATGTTTTGAACCAGACAAGATAGAAAAGATTTTCTAACGCCAAAATGTTTCTAAAATACTCTAGTTTCAATTGGTATAGTCATATTTGGTGAAACGTTAAGAGGTATGCGTGAAAAAGTGGTTTGAATAACAAAAAACGTGGTTTTCCAAAATCGACATTTTCTAATTTTGCTTATAAGTCAAAAATCGGTTAGAGTTATTGAAAAATGCCTCTAAATAAAAGTTGTAGAGCAAGAAAAGAGCTTTAATTTTATATATAATAACGTGCAAAACGGTTGAGTGGTGTGACGCTGAGAGAGCATAACGTTCTGGAATCCACAACGTCGGGTCGCTGGTCGCGGGCTTTGTCCATTCAACGGACCCTGTTTGTCGGGCGTTCACATGCTTTATCGCCAATCGCTGATACGTTTTCGCAACTTCTTACCATTTTTGGGTTATATTATGACGTACAACTAATTATACAAGGAGAAATAAGAAAGACATCAGCAAATGGGTATGATGTATAAATTACAGGAACTGTATTTTTCAATAAAGGCAATTTTATAATTTTAATAGCTGTATTGGTTACAGCTGCCGAAGATATAATTATGGAATAAGAATAATACAAATAAAGTTGAAATATCACGTCATCATTGCAACTGACTCTATCAACTGATGATATAAAAGGAAACAAGCAAGTCAGCATAAAATCTCCCAAAGACTCTCTCATAATTTCGTACGATGCAAAAGTAGTTGGTAACATTTATAGTGGACAATGTATGTTGGCCTGTCCAAAAAATCATGATAGAATCGAAGCTTTATGGGATCATTAGCCATCTCCTCGCGTTACTCCAGAAAATCAAATTGAAATTGGGATATGTACGTAATACTGAAGCATCGAATTGACCGGGTTTATTTGTGATAAATGGATATTCGTGGGATTCTACGTTTTCGCAGTGGAAATTAATAATGATCACGTTAGGAACTGTTTATGTTTAATTATATTTGACACATAAATGTGATGAATCTCAATTTCGATACTCGAAATATTCAAAGGCATTAGTTCTTTCAACGACAAATATCTTCCACCTAAGGGTGGATCAACTAAGCACGGCATTTTTGCACAAGAATCTTCACATAGCAATGGTATTTCCTAGCAAAAATTCGTGTTTGTGTAGGGTGTTGGATTAATCCCACCGTTTAAACACCAAGCGACTCCAAAACATTTGGAGTTAAGCTGAAAATTTGCAGTAGAAGGAGAAATTCCAACAAAAGTGAGTTGCCCATTAAGCATAATACCTACACGTAACATGGCATATCACCAATACCTGTCAACTTTTATACCTACTGCAGAAACATGATATGCTGTACAACTCAACGTCTGTCGATGTTGTCTTTGTTTGTTCTAAATACTCCATTGGGTACTTCCCTTAGCTCTGCCAGGAGAAAGTAGAATCGAACTCTATCTTTACAGACGATTGTAGATGAATTATATTCAAATAGATAAAAGTATCTTTAAAAAATACACGCAGTTTGCGTAAGCAGAACCAACTTTTCGAATAGAGATAGGTAAAATATTAGTAGGTGAAAATTCAAGCTTCATACGCGTAAGTTAAGTTTCACTGAACGATTTTCGGAGATTATTTGTCGCTAGGTGAGCAGTGAAAATTTGATAGGGGAGCCTCTCTGGGACAACAAGAGACGAATGACCTTACAGGCTCCATCCTGATCATTTTAATAGCTGTATTGGTTATAGCTGCCGAACTTTTTTTTAAAAGATATAATTATGGAATAAGAATAATACAAATAAAGTTGAAATATCACGTCATCATTGCAACTGACTCTATCAACTGATGATATAAAAGGAAACAAGCGAGTCAGCATAAAATAGGTAGGTATGATTTAAAATTTACAGGAACTTTGTTTTCCTCGCAACTTATTACTACTTTCGACTAATTATTAAACTTTTACATAATCGAAAAATAAGAATACTGAAAATAAAGCCCAAAATTGCACATATCTCTAGTATCACAAATCACTGTCATCACTGTCACATTCGTTGTCGCTCTCGTCTTCATATCTCTGGGAAGCAAGACATCCCTTGCATTTACAAGAGCTTGTGCACTGTAATTTATTTGAAATGCAGGAGCACTTATCGGTGACGCATTCCTTGGTTGCGCAGTTGCAGGAAAGGAACGACAGGATGCATTCTGGAGCTGGGAGACCAATATACCATTTGATTGTATGCTGCATAAGATTGTTTGCTGGAGAAGGCTACTGAAAAGTGGTGAGTCAAAAAATAAACTCATCCAATACATCGTTAACAGCTGGAAGGAAGAGAAGTTCAAAGCTATGATTGGAAACAAACAGCTATTTGTTACATCTGGTGAAATTTGCGTCAACATAACCAAAGATGGCAATGAAATTGCCAAAGATCTATGCTCAAACTAAGAGGAGGCGGATACAAGAATCTTTCTCCATGCTAAGCATGCTGCTGTGAGATATGACAGTGTTCTGTGCTTTTCAAATGACACTGACGTGCTAGTTCTCGCCATTGCTTTCTACAGTGAACTGCATACAAATTTGTATGTAGTACAAAGGAGTGGTAGTCAACAAAAGGTGATCGAAATTTCTCAAATTGTATCTGCTGTTGGCAATCCCCTTGCTTCAGCTTTAATTGGATTTCACAGTTGGTCCGGGTGTGACTCAGTCAGTGCATTCGCTGGACAAGGGAAGATCAAGGGCCTTAAACTTCTGACGCAGGATCAACGGTTCCTATCAGCCTTCGATCAGTTGGGGAGAAATTGGGAGACTCCAACCAGTGTTTTCGATGCAATTGAAAAGTTTACGTGTAACTTGTACGCGAGAAAGACCAAGATTGAGAATGTCGACGAACTTAGGTATCAAATGTTTAGGAGCAAAGAAGGGCGCCTGATGCAATCTCAAATGCCTCCATGTAAAAATGCGTTACGACTGCACACAAAACGCGCTAACTATCAAGCAGCGGTATGGAGGATAAGCCTTCAACAATTCCCATCCCTCCCTGACTGCTCATCACACGATTGGGAAACAGACAAGATGGGCGTTTTGTCTATCAAATGGTATATTGGTCTCCCAGCTCCAGAATGCATCCTGTCGTTCCTTTCCTGCAACTGCGTAACCAAGGAATGCGTCACCGATAAGTGCTCCTGCATTTCAAATAAATTACAGTGCACAAGCTCTTGTAAATGCAAGGGATGTCTTGCTTCCCAGAGATATGAAGACGAGAGCGACAACGAATGTGACAGTGATGACAGTGATTTGTGATACTAGAGATATGTGCAATTTTGGGCTTTATTTTCAGTATTCTTATTTTTCGATTATGTAAAAGTTTAATACTTAGTCGAAAGTAGTAATAAGTTGCGAGGAAAACAAAGTTCCTGTAAATTTTAAATCATACCTACCTATTTTATGCTGACTCGCTTGTTTCCTTTTATATCATCAGTTGACAGAGTCAGTTGCAATGATGACGTGATATTTCAACTTTATTTGTATTATTCTTATTCCATAATTATATCTTTTAAAAAAAGGTTCGGCAGCTGTAACCAATACAGCTATTAAAATTATAAAATTGCCTTTATTGAAAAATACAGTTCCTGTAATTTATACATCATACCCATTTGCTGATGTCTTTCTTATTTCTCCTTGTATAATTAGTTGTACCTGAAAGTAATCGAGGCTCTATATTGATTCGAGCTGTAATTTCGTGCCACAGTGCGACAGTACCGCCAACATGTATTTTGTCTGTTGCACGCTCGAATTTGACGTGAGGCACCTGGTCAGCGGGCCCAATATGTATTCTCTATTGAGTGTACGTCATAATATAACCCAAAAATGGTAAGAAGTTGCGAAAACGTATCGGCGATTGGCGATAAAGCATGTGAACGCCCGACAAACGGGGTCCGTTGAATGGACAAAGCCCGCGACCAGCGACCCGACGTTGTGGATTCCAGAACGTTATGCTCTCTCAGCGCCACACCACTCAACCATTTTGCACGTTATTATATATCAAATTAAAGCTCTTTTCTTGCTCTACAACTTTTATTTAGAATCATTTTTCGATAACTCTAACCGTTTTTTGACTTATAAGCAAAATAAGAAAATGTCGATTTTGGAAAACCACGTTTTTTGTTATTCAAACCACTTTTTCACGCATACCTCTTAACGTATCACCAAATATGACTATACCAATTGAAACTAGAGTCTTTTAGAAACATTTTGGCGTTAGAAAAGCTTTTCTATCTTGTGTGGTTCAAAACATACGATTTTTTAAAGAAAATGCCTTCCCCCTCCCCTTTCCATTGCCGCCATTTTTGATAGCTACCAAACTGTGATGTCTATCATAGCTCAAAACACTTCAAATGACCCCCCAAACATATTCTAGAAGTTTGGTTTGGTTATCTCTCTGGTAATGGATAAGTTGCTGGCACACGGCCTATATCAAGCGTTCATGAATAAGTATTGCCAACCCCCTTTAAAACTTCCATGCACTCTTCATCTTCTACTTTCTGTATTTATTTTCTACTTCTAGGGGAGTAATATTGCTATTTTGATTCAGGCAATGGGTTTGCTGTATTTAATTTGCCTTTAGAAATAATCATCATGTTTCGTCTTCCACTTCTTTGGGATGTCATCTCATCGTCGCAGCTCTTTGCCACACCTGGACTTCTGAGGCCTACGGACTATTTGTACAGATGATACCAGGGTCCTGGCACACTGCCCTCTGGACGTAGATTTCGCCATTACTATTACTACCTGCTTCCATGCTTTTCCGATCGATCGTTTTTCCAACACCTGTTGAACATTTATTTTCTGCATTTAGGAAGTGCACTTCTTTCTTCAGCACAGGTTCAGTTTCTTAATTGAGAATTGTGTAGTTAAAACACCCTGTTGGGTGTCTACAGTTTTTCCTATTTATGGATGAAGTGCTGAATCGACGATTGGAAGGCAGCCCTACCGCCCCTTTGTCCTGAACCGGCTATATCCTTCTCCTACAACTTAACTCCGTGAAAGCCTGGAATCTCCGCAAGCCTCCTTCTGGAACCTTTTGGAGTGGAATTTAAGGTCAGATCTGCACAATTTATTCCTCTATGGCCATAGATTAGGGTAGGTAGGGGCATGGACAATTAATGAACTTTAAATACAGTGTACTCTTTCTATTTCTTATCTTTTTTTCATATCTCCCTCTTCTTCTAACTCTGTATTTTCTCTACTTTGCCCTCTATCATTTCAAAGCTATTTACTTACTCTTCTATTCTAAGATATCTTAGTGGTCCTTCACCTTTAACTCCCTTGGTTATTATAGCGGAGCCAATATTTCTGTGCGCGCGGACGTTTCGCTATTAGCCGCACTAAAAACATAGCCTGTTGTTCTCCGCATTGTACAAAGCCTATATTCTATATTTATTTACTTTCTTAACAGAATGAAAACGGATGTTTTCACAAAAGTACCCCCGACAACCCCCTCGCCTAGACCCGACCAGTTCTGGTCGCGCGCACAGAAATGTTGGCCGATCTGTACTCTGGGAGTGACTTTGGTACCTACTCACAGCTCTAGTCTCATTTACAAACACTTCGAATAGTCTATAATTTAAGTTGTATTGATAAAGACATTTCCCCTCACTCATATCAGTTGTCCGTTTGTAACCGTGAAAAGCGGACAAACACACGGACAGACCAATCGTCTACAAGTAGCATGAAACGGAAAAAAACCCGTAAAATTTCATGATTCTAATCAATGTACAGCTAGACATAGTTACGATTTTATTATTATAGATTGGCGGGGATTAATTATCACCTAATGACCATTTTTCACAAAGTAGTCGACTGTCCACTATTATTCTAAAATAATATGATTTTCTATTACTGAAAGTTTGCTATAAAGAATCATTTCAAGGCAAAAACGGTTTAAAATTGTTGGACATATACTTTTTAGTTGATTTTGGTATTACTTCATCAAATATGAACTAGAGTACATTCAGAAATTTGTACACACGATGTTGTTGAAATGTGAAAATTGTTAATAATTGGTTTTTGTTCCCCATTCTCACGCACTTACCTCGCGATATATTTTCACTAAAAAACGATCAATTTGGCACAAAAGGAGCCCATAACGTTGCGCAATGGCTGGATGAGTGTTGAACGCTTTCTAAAGTCGCTAACAAGTAACAGAATGAGATCAGACGAGAATGCGTGGGGGGAGGGGGAATAGGGAATCTTCACGTGCTTATCTGCCCACCGATGTGTGTCCGGCCCAGCGATACGTTTCACTTTTGAGCTGGTAGCTACAAGAACACACTTCGAGTAGACCACGATCCGCGTGTTTTCTCACTTTTAAGGGGCTTATCAATTGCAATTAACTTTAAGTTAGGGAATATATTTAACGACCATACGGATAACAAACCGCTGATTGTCTACAATACGTATTTTCTGAAACCTAGTAGTACAAAGGCACTTGTTAGGAATTTTAATTAAATTTATTCCCACGACTTTTTTACCCAAGTGACCCAATTTCTCTTTAAAAAAAAAAAAAAAAAAAAAAAAAAAAAAAAAAAAAAAAAAAAAAAAAAAAAAAAAAAAAACGCGAACGATAATATCAAACAACAACATGGTTGACGGTTCGCATCGGCAAGGTGTGTTTCAAGATACCTACCTTTACTATTAACGATTACATAATCTCAAGATTGAACGATAGTTCTATCAATACTTTATTAAATGAATCAGTTGACCTTCAGTTGCAGTGGACCCAGCATATTGTGTAATCGTTCAAGTTGCCGTATAAAAATGGACGATGAGCAATCTAAGCGAATTATTGGAATAAGAGGGTCAATAACGACTATAAAAAAATCTGGAATTAGGGGATTGTGTGGGTATGCATTTCAATTAAACGTAATACTAACGTTTTCTTTAATCATAATCAATTCTCACGCATATATTAGCGGTCTCCCTCTATACCATAAACCAGAGTCAATTCGGCACTTATGCATTATTAAACCTTATTATATTATCTATTATAACTAGAACATCCACCAATGGCCTCCATGCCTGAGCAGTAAAGCAGAGAATCAAGGTGAATGAAGTGAAATCGGTTTCAGAATGTCGATTTTCCAATCGCCAAATCAACCACATACTCTCTACCCAACGATCGGGACATGACTCCAGTTACAAAGTCCCGGTAGAACAACAAAGAAGACCAATAACAGGAATTGTGAAAAATACCAGTACCAACTGTAACTTATATACTGGGTGAAGTTAATGCCAAACTTCCTAGGATGGAATCTTCTTCCATTTAAAAATACTTAGAGTACCTACCTTTTCCGCACCCATGGGTAACAGCTTGATTGGGATAGTACGTAGCTGCTTCCATGTTTGCAGCAATGATAGTACAAAACGGTTTAATTGGGATAGTAGGTACATCCCAGCGTAAAGCTTATGTTTGCTCACTAGCTTTAAATTATTATTTTAAATTTCAGCACTTAAGGTCGTGAAAAATTCATTTAATATTTTGCATTAACAACGCTTTAATTGGGAAAACAACTTATTTAATGAGAACAAAGAACTTTTAACAATTCACAATTAACACCAAACTAAATTCACAACATACAAAATAGCGTGTTTTTATAGAATAAAACCATGCGATCTATGAGGTTGTTTCAGGCCAAGCTTGCTACGAAGTTCATGGAAATAGCTTGTTTAAAACATATGAAGGGTCACGGGAAAGAACGATCAGAGTCAATTTTTTATCCGAAATGAGATAGTGATGCCATCTCGCAGGTCGTAGAGAAACGAATCGAAACGTGCATTGCTTTGGGAAAAAATGATGAAGGTTGGCTTCAAAATACAGAGGGGAAGAGTTTACGTGTCGCAAAACAACGATCAGAGTCCAAGCGCTGACGGCTAGAAGGATCAAAGTCCAAGCGCTGACGGCTAAAAAGGATCAGAGTCCTAAAAAACCTCACTTGTTGATGAAGATTAACGCGAAAGAATGATCAAGGTCCAGCACCTTAAATGGGAAATAATCAGTTTTCCCATTCTCTTCATATTTTGTCAAACATTTTGATTTTGGTTTCTTCACTAAAATGTGTTTTTTCAATGAAATTACTATTTGGAGTTGAGCATTATTTTACTCTTAACACAAAATACTACACATGAAAGTTTAAAATTTTAATTTTGCAGATTTGTGAAGAAGTGACTTTGGTCGTTATTTCCCGCTACCCTTCATATGTTAATGGGGAATGCAATATATCCACCTGTCCATTCGCTGAATGCAAGGTCAAAGGAAACCTATATAGTCAATTTACCATCACATCGAACAACTCTTGCGCAGATGCACTATAGATATAAGGCAATTAGCGTATTTAACCAGTTATCATCAGATAATAAAAAGAAACTACTTGCTAGGAAACACTAAGAACATATTTGAATGTTTAACAATTATCTATTTACATTAACTGTAAAATATGGATGTATTTTAGTTAAGAGGAAATAATATTTGAGTTTCATTGATTTGACGAGGAATGTTATTATTCGTTTGAGAGATAGGATGAGATGATTTGTGACTTGGGGAGTGACCAGGGCTTCATTTCCCCACCCTTTTAAAAGAAAAAATATACATTAATATGTATGATGTAGGTCAAGGGCGTAGACAGGGTGGGGCAGGGAGGGGCCGTGCCCCCCCACCCCCCATGACTTTTGGGAACACAAAAATAAATTGTGCTGAACTTATTTAAAAGAAACACTAGAATATTGAATGCGTAGTTAGGGGCCTGGGAAGGTATTATTGGAATTTGGAAACATGTCTTTTGTCAGCAAGTGTACCTTCAGAGTAAGAGAAGGTTCTAGGTAGGTATAGAAAACACTTTTGGGATTGAACATAAGACAGGGAAGAGCGCGAAAGGGGAAGTAATTCTGAGAAGCTTGAATGCTAGAAGCTTCTCATACAGCCTGGTTCCTGGTAGAAACAATTCTTCCAGGAATCGCTCGGAATTCGTACTGGGAAGTTCGAGAAACTCCAAACCGAAAAAAATGCGAAGTTTTATGATTTTGATGAGGATCTGCTGTACGCAGAACTCCAATTATGGCACAATAAGTGGACGAAAAAAATCGACAAGAACGACGACGATGAAGACTGGAATGAGACTGAAAAACTTGACAATACTTCAGAATTTGTGGAAATGATCGACTTGATCAAGGAAGTGGACCCCTTCTATCCTTCCATTAAAAAGGCCCTGATGATTGCGGTAGCGTTACCGTGCACGACCTGCTCGGTGGAAAGAACTTTCAGAACAACATGGAAAACATGGACACGGTCTACAATTGGGGGAGCATAGGCTGAATGGTCTGTGTATGCTCAGCCTCCATCGAGATTTGGTGAAATCAAAGAAGGTAACCATTGTAGAAGAGGCTGTTGATCAATTTGCCAGCAACCCCAGAAGACTGATGCTGTCTTAAAAATTTTCCATTGCTGTTCTGAAGTAACTATGTTGTATAATGAAATAATGTAAAATATATGTCATGAAAATTATTCCTCGGAATTCAGACTCTATACCTTTCGTTTGCTATAATATGCGCACGCATACTTTTATACATAAGAGCTCTTGGGGGTGCCCCCCCCCCCCCCCCCCTCCTGGATAAATCTTGCCTACGCCCATGAAACTATACAACCTATAAAAATTATTAAAACAAGGGATCATTTCAAGAAGTCTCAAAACGGATTTCCATAAAGAACATTTTGGAACATTTAATTTTTTAAATTTTTGGAGCCATTGCAGTTTAGCTTCATTTTCACCGAGCATTGGCCGAGCATTTATGTAAACTATATATATATATATATAATTGGAGGTTGAGTTTGACCAAACTAAGACTTGAGTGGTTTTTTAAATTATGTTTTAATCATAATAATCCACAACGTTTCTACCCAGGGGCTGGGTCCTAATCATGTGGTACAATTGGTTTAAATGTGGTGGAGGGTCTTTCACCAAGTGAAAGAATATAATATTAGTATAGATGTGAAAACATTCAACACTTTATCAAGCTTCGAATTACATAAGTATGGCTTGGGCCAGAACTAAAACCGTTTTAAGTCTCAAGTCTAGTTTGGTCAAACTCAACCTCCAATTATACACTTCCTAGACATAACCAGCACTCATTATATATATATATATGAGTTGATCCTGGAACAAACTTAGCTATCTGCCCATAGCATATATATATTTATGATCATTGGATTTATAATATTATGATATTAATATATTTTTTCCAACGATTGGTATATTTATAATTTCAAAAATATATAAACTATATATATATATATATAGATATATATATATATATTTAAATTAAAGTTCTATAGGGTCTTCTCGTCCAATACAAATATTTTAGCTTTTTAACTAAAAAATCAAATTTCCTATTTTTAAAATAAAGAAAGAATATTTCTCATCCAACCATTCGTACCAGTCCCCAATTAAGAGACAAATTATTTCGCTACCTACCTAAAATATTAATTTTGGAGATTAATGTTAAGAGTTTTCAGGGAGGCCCCCAAATGAAAATTTTCTAATCCCCTGACATTTCCCTGAATTTTCCCAGACCGAACTTCTGGTTCCCCAGACAAAAAATATATCAAATTCAAAAATTTTGTTCTCATCATTTTATTGTACCTTTAATGCTTCTAAAACGAAAATCGTATAATTTAAAGAAAAAAACCGAGTACTTATATGTAATCCACTTATATTTAACAATTTCATTGCCCTCGAAGTGCTCAAATATCATAACAATTTAACCTAAATGTAATACGATAATTTACGAAATTTCACCCATACGGTATTTGCTGCATGAGTTATTTAATATGTTATCAATTTGTGATCTGAAGCTGTTTGTTGATTAGCTATTTGTTTTTCCTTACATGGATTTCTTAGCTCTGGGGATAATTCAAAATTTTCGTCCGACAGCAAAAAATGTCACGCTTTTTTTCACCTACTACTAATTGTTGCCAGAGACAGTACCAGTATTTATATTTATATTTATATTCTAGGTTTTTTTATAAATATATATTTGTATTTTTCAACCAATTTTTAATTTGTCACGTGTTTCACTAGTCAATGTAAGTACATGACATGAATGTACATAGGTACTACATGTGCTATAAACTACGAATGACTTTGTAGAAACCTGCCTAAATTCTCCAAACCCTGATGATGATGTATAAATACATCGAAACCGTGGCTTTGAAGACCTGAATTTTATTATCCTGACCGACTCTCAAGATCCTAAAAATGTGCTAACTATCACCTAGCGGTCAAGAAACTAAACCATATTATGTGTAATAATCTCAGAAGAGTTGTTGAAGACTTCTTGTGATAATCCTCCATAATTTAGGTAATTGTAATGAAACACCTTTAGATTATCACATATTTACTGCATTAAGCAAAAACACAAAGCTTTTCAGCTAAATTTTAGCCATCTTCAGGCACACACAACAAAACTAAAGTAGAGTAGCTTTTCTCCAGTGTTTAGTTTTGTTTTGTGTGCCTGAAGATGGCTAAAATTTTGCTGAAAAGCTTTGTGTTTTTGTTTAATGCAATAAATATGTGATAATCTAGAGGTGTTTCATTACAATTACCTAAAAAAATATTATGTTTGTTTGGATTTTTATATTATTATTTGGTTTATTATATGGTTATATACTTGGTTATTGGTATATATTTGGTTATTGTTTGGTTTTTTACAATGAAAATTACCTGTTTCATTTTCCAGAATTTGATCGGGTCAGTGGGGCCGTTGGGGCGGGAGCGGGAGAGGCGGACGGAGGCGGAGAGCTCCCGCGGGAACGCCGGCTCGAACGTCGGCAGCGCCGGGACGCTGCGCCGGGGGCCCGACGCCTTCCGCGGCGTGCTGGCGTCTAGCGGCGCCCCCGACGCCCGGCCTGCCGACGGCGCCTCTGCCGACGCCTTCCCGACGTCGCACGTCAGCTCCTCGCAGATCGTCTTCCCCTCGTCGAGGTAGACGTAGTCGAGGGACTTGCTCTGACTCGTGTTGCTGAAGGCCATCGACCGGGCGAACGACGATTTGAAATAGTTGTTGGGCCCTTCGGACGACAAATCGAAATTCACGACACTTCCACTACCCATTTTTATGCGTTCGCACGTAAAAACCTTTTTGTTTTTACACCGGTTAGAACAATCGGACGAACCGATTTGACGATACTAGGGGATTTTTTCTCTCTTTTTAGGGGGCAGGGAAACAAATCGACGAGAATCACAGCGAATGGCAACTCATGGCACGAATTTCCCGTCGTCAAATCGGCACTAAAAATAAATCGACAAGCGAACACGAACTATGTTCAAACACACGATAACACGAACCACACGCGCCGCACACTCCGGTACGAATGAAGCCGAAGCCGGTACGAAGGTTTTATCGGTGCCAAGAGTTGGCGGCAGCCTCGGGAGGTAGGTGGAGACTATAAAATGTAGTATCCACCCATTCATCCAACGCTGTCCAAAGTTAAGAGGTTGACGGCAGCCCCACGAATAATGTAGATACTACTGTGGTTTGGAGGCCCGGAATTTTTATTAAAAATAAATAGAAGAAAAGAGAGAGAGAGAGAGAATTAGAAAGTTATTATTATTATTATTTTAATAAACATGTTTATTTACGAGTTTTCCATTACATTAGGGTGAAAACACCAATTGTTGACACTATAGGGGGACATCTCTCTTTGATCCCGTGTAAGCAAACAAGGAGAAATTTCGAACTGGTTGGTTTTGATCGTTGATTTAGCGCATTTGATCATTGATTTATCTTAACCGGAGTTGGTGGAACTGAATATCGTTGTTTAAGAGCTGAGATCTTCGTTTTAATGCGTAAACGTTGGTGAAAACGGCCATTAATGTCCCAAAGAGTCTCCATCAAATTTCAACTTCCAAGATTGTTTCCAGTTTAATAGTGGTTGCCATCATGTTTACAAAATTAACTGAGAAGGATCACCTGTATGTAAACAATTATTCAGACAACCACGTTCGCACCTCAGATTGTTGGTCACGCACTGCACAGTGGTTAACACAATACAGTTAGGCAAATCGAGAGCTTTCCAACGACTAGCGAACGGTTTTCGTACGATGATAAATGCCTTGATACAGTTCCGTAGCAACGATTTGATTGTAAGCTATAATCATCATAAAATAGGAGCGTAACGCATTAAATGTTACGTAACGGTAATTTTGTCTCATTTTTGGCCGGGTTATATGATGGAAAAAACATGTTCCATGTTTAAAAAAAAAAGTATACCGTTGGTAAGCTGGAATCGTGATGCAACCTTTCTTACGGCATGAAAATTTCCATTCAGGACATTCCGAGAGACAAAATTAGAAGAAAGTAAACATTTTTGGTATTTAACAAAATTTTCACTTACGACTTATTTTTACCCGTTCATTCCATTTAAACATTTTTGAAAAGGCATCACAGAGATAGGAAATCTAACGCTCTTTCCAACGGTATAATCAGATTTGAGTTTTGACTGAAAATAAAGGGTGTTATGACAGTTTTAGTGACACAAGGTCGACAACTCGATAAGTGGTCTTTAGCGTGAATTAAAAAAATATGTTATAAGTACGACAAAAATGTCTGCCAAGTTGGGTGTGGCACATAGCTTCCTCGTTTACCAATCATCTTCTTCCAACTATCATCCAAATTCAAGCGAACTCAAACGACTAGAAAGTGAAAAGATGGTACATGATGGAATTTACGTTTGCGCATGCGCAGAATGAAGTATTGGTTTGGTAACAATGAAACTGATGGGGGACCATCTACAACCAAACCCGCGCATTCTCTGACAATTTCATCGATATTGGATGAAAACAGCGAAACTTAACGACGTTACAAGGATTTCACATAGGCGCATGCGCAGTAGCTATCAATGATACAATTATGTTGAAATTGATATGGGAGGTTTACTCATGCGCAGAGTGGAGTATTGATTTCGCAACAATGAAACTGATAGGGGACCGTCTACACCCTAGCCCGCACATTCCCTAAAAATTTCATCCAGATCGGATGAAAACTAGAGAAATAAGAATGTTACAAGGATTTCATATTGGCGCATGCGCAGTAGCTACTAAGATACAATCATGTTGATAATGATATAAGATTGTCAATGATCAAATTGTCATTCCCCAACTATCGTCCAAATTTGAGCGAGATCAAGGTAAGGTATTGAGTCAAAGGTGATGAAACATATAGGGGACCGTCTACACCCTAGCCCACACATTCCCTGAAAATTTCATCCAAATCGCATGAAAACTGTGGAAAATAAGCTTGTCCCAAGGATTTGCGGACACACGACAGGCACACAGACACGGAACCAAAGTTGTTCAGAATAGTCTAAAACGTAAAATGCGATTGGAAATTTTGATTTTAGAGACCAAAAACCTTTTTCTTCCGAAAGCGAAAACAATGACTCAACCTTTAGGTAGACTCGGAAGCAAAAAGTCACAAATCAGTAGCGGAATCGAACCCAAGCCTGTGGTGCGCCCGAAAGTGAGGCACCCTATAGAAATGGTACAAAGTGCTCAAACTCATATATTTTCAAGAGGTGAACAGATTTGGTGGTTTTGCTAACTCATCGAGGCATCACTGAGGAATGCCATCATTTGAATTCACTTGCCGATCGTTGTAAAGTATCAGTCGTGGTTGTTGTACGTACATAAGCTGATGATTGGTTTGCACGCTGCTACAAGGTAATGTACCACACTAGGAATACACACCTATTTGTACCTGATTGTAAGCGTACGAACTATTCTTTTCATTGCCCGCTTATTAGAATTCAGCAACTGGTAAATGATATTATTGTCGATATTGATTTAAACTTTGAAACAGAAAATACAATGAAAGTTCCAGTCATGCAGCATGATCGTATGAGCGAATTTTCGAAAAATTAACGTATTGCATAATGTTAAATTGCTTTGATATTTGAGCTTTTTGAGCGCAAGGAAATTGCTAACTATTATTTTTATGGCAAAAAACGTATTCTAAACAATAGTCTACTATTGAAATACAGGTCTTGAATTTTTATTTTATTTTTATTTTTTTTTTTTTGCAGTTTCTATCGATTTTTTAGCAAATTTCAATGAAATTTAAGCACATTTTTCAGCATAATTTTGTACATAAATTTTTGAATGTTCTATTTAATAGTTAAAAAACTTAATTTGAGCAATATTTTGCCAAAAAATAGAAATGTATTTATTTTTAGCCGTTTTTAGCCATTTTTAGTGATTTTTAAACACATTTTTCGAAATTTGGCAAATTTAATGTGCTCAAAAAGTGCTGGCCAACAAAATCATCCTTTCGTTTGGTAAGCTTAATTTTTTTGCGCAAGAACGAAATTTTTATCTCATTCCTAAAGAGAGTCATCGTCTGGAATGACATTATATACGAAAAAATGTTAAACTCTAGGATTCGTTTCAGAAGGCCTCAAAACGATTTCAATGAAGACATTTTTCAAAAAATTTTATTCTAAAAATTTTCCGAGCCGTTGCAATAGTTCATTTTCTACGAAAATTCGCTAAAAGAAATTATATACTACCTATACGTATATTATGTAACATATGTAAATGTTATAAATATATTTTCGATCTAGTTATCTTTTATAAATTAGTTAATGTAGTTTACGATGCACCGTCATTAGTTTCGTCGTTAAATTGTAGAGTCCCGTCTTACCATTCTACATATGTGTAGGTACAGATGTTTTTGTACCAACATTTATGCGACTCCAACTATGTGGGTGAAGATATTGGTTTATTTTTTGATGAGGTTGATGACTTGAAACTAAAAGTGGAATTTCCACTTTCGTCAGGGAAATTCCACCTTAATTAATTAACCAACTAATTAATTCCTCGTTTTTTTTTTTTTTTTTAAATTCGTATTGCCTATTTTGAATTCGGACATTTTTCTCACATTATTTGTAATTGGGATTTTATTTCAGGTTTTCTTCAATAAATAAATGAAATTATCTTTCTAATTACAATAGTTTTAAGTAATAAGTTTACCGATAGTTCGATTTTGACATTGAAAATGTCTTAGTTGACGGGTCAACCGCAAATTTTGTCACGGAAATTTCGTTACGCAAAGAAAAAACGTCACGCAACCTACAAACAAGTTAGGGGTTGTTATCATTGTGTATACAAGAAACATACAGTCAATAAATCATACGATTTTCGGTTGGAGAAATCAGTAAGAGTTGTCACTACTAAGTTTCATGTGAACCACTGTTCGGGCAAAATGATTTTAAAACTACAAAACAAGCTTGATACTCGGAATTACATCTCTTATTTCAGGTATCACAGGCCTTTGTTGAGCGTTACTGATGGGTGCATTGATACGCAGCTATGAAGATGATGATATAAGTATATGAAGGGCGAAAAGTAGGTATCTATTATTGGAGGAATATTATCCAAATCAGATGATGAGAACGAAAAATGGATAAACATTTCAACTCTAGATGGTTGCAAGTATTTTGTCAAAATGATGTCAATGGACAATAGGTACGAGTTACTAAAAAAAGGACTGTGAATTCATATTCGTGGAGGAATTGGGCATCGTCGAGACTGGCTAAGTACAGCAAATTCAGTAATTGTGTGTCAATAATTATTTTCTGTTTTCTAATTGTTATTTTGTTTAAAGCAATAAAAAACATTGAAATTAGAGACATTTTCAATGCTCATAGCTCTTCTCTCATAAGATAAAAAGTACGAGCAGCCTGCCGCGTTTTTTTTTTTTTTTTTTTTAATTTTAGAAGGAGGTAGGTATACAAAAGATTTGATTTGATTTCTCTTAACAATTTTTTTTAAGCATAAGTGTTTTTTTTTAAGGTCTGGAACTTTATGGACATTTCTATTCATATGTGATTGGGATCTGTCCCGTTTTCTGTAATAAATAAATAAATTGTTGGACCTTGCAGGTTACATAACTGTCTTTTGAGACATTGGGATCAGGGAAAGTAGTTATGGGATAGCAGTATCCCCCTGTCTCCCAGGGCTGTCGCGAGTTGGTGAGAGGTCCTACGACCGTTAGCCAGTCGATAGTTCGTGAAACGCTCGCTAGATAGCAATACACGACAATTCATTCATTGGTGGATACTACCGCCAGGTGTAGTATCCACGCGAATGTTTTGGTTTGCCGGCCACCTGCTTGCCCTTTGACGGGTTCGCCGACAGTTGGCCGGTGGCCACCTGGTGCCGCCGCCCCCGCCCCGTTCAGGACAAAGAATATTTGCGGTGGCACCTCAACTAGACAAGCCACTATGTAATATTGTGCATCTCTATTCAATGAATGGATGCAATAGTTTCATTATACAGGGTGGACCCCCAAATGAGAAATTTAGATTTCCCTGACTCTTCCCTGATCTAATTTTCAGATTTCATTGGCACAACAATATATATTTTGAATTAAAATAAGTTCATAGATTACACGGATGTTCCCCACATCGAAAAGCTTTCGGATCCACTGCCCATTTTCCAGTAGATGAACGTTATGGCATAGGCTCAGATCTCATAGAAGAAACTCCAGGTCCATGGGCTGAAGAAAAACCGTCTGCAAAGTTGGGCGTGGCACATAGCTTCCTCGTTTTCCTATCATGAATGCATAGATAATTGAAAAGGTTTTAATGATCTTGAAAAATTCCATAGCGGAAAAGAGTAAATCAAGAAATAGCGTGAAATGTCATAATTAGTCAATTAAGAAACGAAAAATGATACGGTCATGTCGAAATTGATATGGGATGATCAAATCGTCATCCCCCAACTATCATCCAAATTTGAGCGAGATAGGACAACTAGGGCGTGAAAAAATTGAGCATAATGGAATTTACTTTTGCGCATGCGCAGAGTGAAGTATTGATTTGGAAAATATGAAACTGACAAGGGCCCGTCTACCCCTAGCTCGCACATCCCTTGAACATTTCATCCAGATCGGATGCGAACTGTGGAAAATAAGCTTGTTAGAAGGATTTCATATTGGCGCATACGCAGTAGCTATTAATTACACAACCATGTTGAAATTGATATAAGATGATCAAATTGTCACCCAAATAGTGGTCAATCGGGTAGCCACTTACTCACAGACACCTGCTAGATCCAGTAGCTCGAGATGTTGTGTGTGGGAGATGTGGGGGTGATTTGTCTATCCGCTTGTTTTTGGAGGATTGCCCAGCCCTCAGGGACCTCAGAGTCCAGCAATCACCCCATCAGTGGGTGGATGTTCTGTCAGGAACAGACAAGGTCCAGTCCCTGTTGGTGTACCTAAAAGCCACTGAGAAGAACTGAATATTCTGATCTGTGATATATTTATTCGTTTAAAATTTACATCTAGTCATACCTTTATTTAATTAAGATGTTAGTATTTATCATTATATATTTATCAATAGTATTTATGTTTTTGTAAGGCTCATCTAGTCGTAGTTTAGTTTTATTACGAGGTATTTTTATCCGCTGTAGGGGTTACAAAGTGGTCGTCGCTGTATCACTTGAGGCAGAGTATGACGATGCCTCACTTTGCGGGTTATTTCCCCCTCCGATCTGCCAGTGTATCCGTGATGGCAATCCGTTTAGTGACGGACGGTCTACATGGCTCCCCTTAGAATCTTGCCACTTCCAGTGTCCTTTTGATACCCTTTTTGATTCCCGCTAATGACCCTTCCGGTTGAGACGCGGCTTAAATTCTATAAAGAAAAAAAATACACTACCAAGGAAATGGCACATGAGCTTCCTTGTGACCTTCGCAGTACATCACCATTCAATTCCAGAAAACTAGAAACGATCGGTTCTGGCATCAGGGAATTAATAAGGTGGGAAATTGGAAGCTGAATGGTACATATAATAAATGAAATTAATAAGGAAAATTTTGATTTTAATATGGGACCATCCAGGATGTAGTCCAGATGTTCCTCATAACTAAGCTGTGAATGTAACAAAAACAACACTTTCGCGCATGCGCCTAGCGTACCGCTGCTGATGATTGCGAAGAATGTGATGCGGGACCTCAAGAAACCTTGCCCGCATCATCCCTGAAAATCTGACCGAAATCCGTTCACAATTGCCTGAGTTATGACCGAAACAAGAAAATTTTGTTTACGCCTGCGCAGAGGCTACCGTTGATTCGATCATGACGGAACTGATAGGGGACCATGTAGAGCTATACCCGCACGATCCCTAAAAATTTGAAGAAAATCGCATCAAAATTGTGGAAATTACGGCTGTTGCAAGGACCGTAACAAGAATATTTCGTTCACGCATGCTCAGAGCGTACCGCTAATGCAATTATGATGATTGTCTTATGGGACCTCAAGAGACCTTACCCACATCATCCCTGAAAATCTGACCGAAATCCGTTCAACATTGACCGAGTTATGACCGTCACAAGGAATTCACGTTAGCGCCTGCGCAGAAGCTACCGTTGATTCGATCATGATGAAGTTGATAGGGGACCATCTAGGGCTTAACCCACACGATCCCTGAAAATTTGGTTAAAATCGGATCAAAATTGTGGAAGTTATGGCTGTTACAAGGAAATGCGGACGGACAGACAGACAGACAGACACGAGGCTCTGAAACGCAAAATGCGAGTGGAAATTTTGATTTTGGAGCAAAAAATTTTTTTTCATTTCGAAAGTGGAAACAAAGCTTCCGCTGCCTTGCAGTCTCGGAAGCAAAATGGCTTATAGCCTTGTTTAAGTAGATATTCTGTAATTATTTTCAAATTAATATTCTATTATTTTCAATAATAGGGGGTTTTTGCAAAGCTGACTCGTAGTCGAGTAGGAGGAGCTACGAATAGAAATGGAGCATTGCGCATGCGCGCAAAATGCTAACGGTTAGCGGTTCATTCGTTGTACGAATAGAAAAATCCTATTCGTAGCTCAAAGGAAGCCGAATACAGCTCCGAATACGCATGTAACCTTCCATGACGAAAACCTATAATAAGTTTTTTGGTTCCTATTTCAAGATGGAATGACATGCACCTAGTAATATTCGAGATTTTCAAAGAGTGGTTGATTTGCAGGATTCATCCTCACTTAAATTATGCTGATACCTATCTTATAATGTATTATTAAACACCAGACTGATTTTGTTCGAGTATATTTGGGTACAAGTCTCGGTACTCGTGGATCAATGAGTATGGTAGAGTATAATTACAACTTTAGGAATCACTAAAATCCGCAGAGTGAGCTCTGTAGCTTATGTTGATCCTGTTCAACTTTAGGTGCTGAACTTTGAGCTTCAGAAATCCACCAACAGATAAAAAATACACTGCCAAGGAAATGGCACATGAGCTTCCTCGTGACCTTCACAGTACGTCACCATTAAATTCCAGAAAACTAGAAACGACCGGTTCTGGCATCAGGGAATTAATAAGGTGGGAAATTGGAAGCTGAATAGTACATATAATAAATGAAATTAATAAGGAAAATTTTGATTTTAATATGGGACTATTCCCTGCAAATAAATTCCCGGCATGATGGGCACAATCACTGGTAGTACCGTACGATTCGTATGGCACCTCAAGGGACTCTACCGTGATCATCTCTGAGAATTTGGACAAAATCCGATAAAATTAACTAAGCTGTAACCGTAACAAAAACATCACTTTCGCGCATGCGCCTAGCGTACCGCTGCTGATGATCGCGAAGAATGTGATACGGGACCTCAAGAAACCTTGCCCGCATCATCCCTGAAAATCTGACCGAAATCCGTTCACAATTGCCTGAGTTATGACCGAAACAAGAAAATTTTGTTTACGCCTGCGCAGAGGCTACCGTTGATTCGATCATGACGGAACTGATAGGGGACCATGTAGAGCTATACCCGCACGATCCCTAAAAATTTGAAGAAAATCGCATCAAAATTGTGGAAATTACGGCTGTTGCAAGGACCGTAACAAGAATATTTCGTTCACGCATGCTCAGAGCGTACCGCTAATGCAATTATGATGATTGTCTTATGGGACCTCAAGAGACCTTACCCACATCATCCCTGAAAATCTGACCGAAATCCGTTCAACATTGACCGAGTTATGACCGTCACAAGGAATTCACGTTAGCGCCTGCGCAGAAGCTACCGTTGATTCGATCATGATGAAGTTGATAGGGGACCATCTAGGGCTTAACCCACACGATCCCTGAAAATTTGGTTAAAATCGGATCAAAATTGTGGAAGTTATGGCTGTTACAAGGAAATGTGGACGGACAGACAGACAGACAGACAGACACGGAACCAAATTTGTTCAGGAGGCTCTGAAACGCAAAATGCGAGTGGAAATTTTGATTTTGGAGCAAAAAAATTTTTTTCATTTCGAAAGTGAAAACAAAGCTTCCGCTGCCTTGCAGTCTCGGGAGCAATAGTTATAATAAACCCGGTTACGTGAAGAGAAAATTCCATTTGAATTATATCAGCTAATACGAGCGTCGTAGTTACAAGTCGATTTTTGCTATATTCCAACTGTTTTGATGTGCTCCCATGTTGCTGATTTTTTCCCCTGCCAAAATGAGAGCGATTTTCGTGCTCATAGGAAGAGCACACGGATGAACGTACAGCGACCTGGGTAGATTCCTCCGATTCATTGGGTCTATAAATGTGACCAAAAAATGCATTAATGTTTTCTTGAAAGTTTTTGAGATCTCAATTTTTCAATGTATTATGTCATCGTTAATTACTACCCTTTAGGATTGATCAAAATGGATGCCGATGTTTCTGGCACATACCCGGCCGATGTAAGATTTGTGAACCTTATTTTATAAACGTTGGTTCAATAGTAGCTCTGGACGGCGCACAGTGGGCAAAAATGCGATTCTAGCTGGACAAAATTAATTTTTGGCCATATCTTATAGGAGATTTCACGTTGAACCCGAATATATCCCTTGTTTCTATAACTAAAATGGCTCCTTAATGCGTTTTTCGTGGGGAAACAAAAAAACCTCCAAAATAACAAGTTTTAAAGATATTTTTCAAATTGTCCCCCACGAAAAGTATTCAAAACGGTTTTCATTGCAAAGTAAAGTGTAGAAAATTAAATTATGCGTCGATTGACCACCAGAAATTTCTGAGAGTAATGGTATTTCAGCACTCGAAAAATATCAGTTATTCGCAAATTATAGATAAAAGATGATATTTAATCGAGTTTCTTATTGAAGAAAAGTTGTAGATAATTCAATTATGCGTAGATTAACCACCAATTTGTTTTATTTTCCCCAAAAATTGTTAGAGTTATGTTGTTTCAAATTTGTGAAAACCCCGCCGGTGTTTTCGGTGTTCACACTACTTATGATTGATAACCTCCCAGGGATCGATCCCACAACTAATTTCCAACAAAAAGTTCCTTCTTATAATTTCTTCAAACCCTTTATACTTGGAGTTTTTTCTCTTTCAAGTGTTTTTTCTTCTTGTTCTAGACCATACAAAACTAAAAGGGCCATATCTCTCCTAACTTACTATGTAAACTTAAGAATAGATACATCGCTGAAAAGAGCGTTGAATTTTCCATCTCTCTAAGGTATTTAAATTCCTTTTACAGTAGGTAAAGTAGGCAAAAAAATGGACTAAACTCGAGAATTTCTCACTTTTTAAAAATTACTGTTTTTTCAAGCTGCGTTAAGTATTATAGAAAAATGGTAAAGTCCGTACGCGTTGCAGTAAAAACTTGCCCAAAATCTCAGCTTTCCAACGGTATAATCAATTTTTATTTTACTTTGCCAATTGGAGGTAAAAGTATGTTTGTATGTTAAAAAACATGGTTTTTTTTCTATAGAATCGAGTTTCCGTGAAAAATTAACCTCTAAAAAACTTTGAGTTTGAGGCCGGTTTCCACGTATTTTTTCACACTGAATCGAATGGTAACACTTGCAGCTCTCCCCAAACTTCGTTAAAACCGAGTTTTACACTTTAACTCAAGCATTTTTTTTTTTTTTTTTTTAGTTTATTTGTTATGCTCAATTTTATGTGTTTTTAAGAGTAAAACTAGGTAGTTAAAGTGTAAAACTCGGTTATAACGGAGTTAAGGAGATCTGCAAGTGTTACCGTTCGATTCAGCGTGAAATATTACTTTGAAAACAACATCCCACACGACCATGTTATCAAAAATCTCGACAACCCCAATTCATCCCCTTTTCTAATAAGTAGCTTTTAGGTACTTCAAAGGCATAAAACAGCCAAAGCGCAAAAAAGCGCAAAAAATCTTAAGAAGCCTTGTAAACTACAGGACTTAGGGCAACTAAATCCAAAGAATCGCCTTGGAACCTCTTGGTACCGATTAGTACTCCTCGACTCAAATTTTGGGTTGGCCCCTAAAAAGGCAATTTCTTTAATTATTCGCCCTCATACCACATTGATCTTAAACTTATTGAATCAAATATCACTTAAATGTAGGATGGATGTTGGCCCTCGGGGCGACACGAGGCAAATGAAACAATCGCAGTGATGGGTAGGCAAAAAAGGACCAGGGTTGCCAACTCATGGTCATCCATTACCATACCAATCTTTTCCAAATTACCGTAAATTCTCGTACATCCATCCTAAAACCTATCGAATTTTCACCGTAAGCATATTTCAACAAGACTTGGATGTTCACCGTATGAATTTAGTCAAAAATGACGAAACATTTATTAAAAGTTATTAAAAAAACCTACTAACTTACAAAACAACATTTATTCAATACAACTTCATAATAAAAACGAAAAGACGTACAAGAATAATTTCTAGTTAGATGCAGTGAGAAAAGTACAAAGATTTCTGTCTGAGTTAAATCCAAAACTGAGAAGGAATCAGTCTGCCCCAACTCCTTTTACTAACAGTGGTGGGCGTTTGAATAGGCAAATCTGCGTAGCATGTCTGGTCTGCTGGTTCGTCCCCATCTTCATGTAAGGGGCTGCCTCAAAACTCCTTCACCGGTAGGCAGAGCCTACAATCATATCACAGTGATCTTATGCATGTGTGTTACCGTGGCCAATACTAAATGAAACTAGCTGATGTTGTCACCGTACGTTGGAAGCAGTATGGGAAATGCAATAATTTTAAAGAATTACGACCTATCCCTATTACCACCACCATAAAACTTTGGGTTTCAGCTATTTTATAAGAATATTAAGCTATGTAATGCCTTCAAAAAAATTTAAAGTGAAATATTCTAAAATTTTTAGGAATCCATTTTGTGGAATTCTGATACAATTAATGAATTCATTACCCTCCGAAGAATTCAGATAAATAATCCGTTTTTTCGTCCAACAATTTCTCAAGAAAGGATGAGTTTGTTGGACAGCATTTTTATACCCTACGAAGGACTCATATTTCAACAAGGAGCAAGACTACTGAGCGAATTATAGTTTTTTTTTTTGCAAAATATATTTATGATAAATAGTTGTGAAATTTGAAAACTTTGTTTGTACAGAAAATGTAAACTCAATGTTCAAGTTCATGGCAAACATATTATTCTAACAATCTTCAACTATTCAAACTAATTTTTATCTCTTCCAGTTTGTAACGAGTTTTTGGCACAAATAAACAAAATTAAACCAGATTTTTCAGCACAGTTATGTGCAGAAATGTTGAATGTTAATATTTAAAGTTGAACAGTTTTTCTGAATAATATTCTCCGAAAAAATATAAATTTCAAGTTGTTAGCCTTTATTGCCAATATTGCATCTTCGCAATCGAAAAAAATAAATAAATAATAACAATAAAGTAAATGCGTTTCGTGATGCGTAGAATCTGAAAAAGAAAATTAAAAAAACGGACGGTAGACCTACGGTCCTACACTCAGATCATTTAATAATGATTAACTTTACACACTACTAGTTCATTATGGTTACTTAGCAATATTAGTTTATAACTTAGCGTAATAAATCAGCTTTCCTTGACGCTACAGAGGCTTAGGGATTATGAGATGTTGTGATAAAATGAGAGCATTCCAAAAAGTGGCGAACGATTTTCCTGCTATCAAAACTAAGGGAGTTACACTTCCCTAGTAACGCATTGGTTGTACGTGAAAATCAACACAGTGACGTGACGCTCGTGACGTGACGAAAACAAATGGAAACGTCCTGTTAATCATTATTAATAAATGATAAATGATAAAAATGATAAAAATCCGTCTATACATCGTCCAGAGCTTTTCTCCGAAACTTCTGAACAAAGTTTAAGAAACTTGCGTCATATATCACAAATGGTGGAATCAAAGAGTTGAAATATTCAAAAGCGAGATTTTGAACACTTAAGGATAAAGAATAGTTTTTTTGGCTGTCATTATTAGAAATCATTTCAAAGAATCGAATGAAACCATCAGGATCGCTTTACGTTAAACCGTTCGCTCTTCCTAAGGGCTAGAACTGTGACAGAAAAATTCATCAAAATAGGAGCGAATCATGACTGGTGGAATATAGCAAAAATCGCCTTGTAACTACGACGCTCGTATCAGGTGATATAATTCCAATGGAATTCGAACTTCGCGAAATCGAGTTTGTTTTATCTTTTGTAACTATTAGATGGACAGTGAAGCAAAGATCAGCGTGAGTCCAATTTCTTTCTTACAGAGCTAATCTCCAATATTTTAAATGAAGCTCCTTGAGATATCTACAATAAAAAAATGTAAGAATGGGCTCTGATCAGCTGAGGGAACTCAGGCTAATTTTTTTTCTGATCCACCTACGGTGCTCAAATTTAAGATGGAGCTTCTTAGTGACGCCTAGAAAACAATCACAAAGTACGGAGGCGCAGTGATCAGCTTTGAGGCCAATAAGGCTAATTTCATTCCTAATCAACCTATTATAATGATTATATTTGAAATTGAGTGCTTCTGGAACACGTAGAATACAATGGGGCTCCGAACTGAAAAGCTCAGGGTAGCGCGCAGCACGTAAACAATGTCCTTACCGATTTGCTATTCTTTTGTTGCCGATAAGGGCAGTCGTGCCAGACACAAGTTGTTTTTGTTTTATTGCCCGTTTTATGTTTGTTTGTGCGTTTCTTTATTATGATATATTAATGAATAATATAATTCCTATTTTTGACCAGTATTGATGAAATTTATGGTTCGGGGAATAAATTGTAGAGCGAAAAGGGGTGACTCAAGATATCAACAAAAGGGGAAAGTCATGTCGACCACCTCCTTACTTCTTTCGCCCTTAGTAGGTACTTTTTGCCCTGTAGCACTCCTAGCGGCGGACCTTGTTACTTCGGAGCCCTATTATAAGGTATAGAGCAAACTGATTAGCTGAGGGACTTCAGATGCTAATTTGTATCCTAATCGGTGCTGGTATTTGAAATAGAGTGCCTTTTAGATACCTTGAAAACAAAGTTACGGGGTGTGGATAACCACTTACTAGCTAAGGGTCTAATGGGGCTCATTTCATTTCTAATCGATCTAATGAACTACATTAATTTAATAGAGGATTTTATGTGCAATACAGGTATTAGGCAAACCTTCCTATGAAGGTGTAGGCAAAAACTTTAGT
The DNA here is from genome assembly GCA_030762985.1 of Adelphocoris suturalis. Lineage (NCBI taxonomy): Eukaryota > Metazoa > Arthropoda > Insecta > Hemiptera > Miridae > Adelphocoris > Adelphocoris suturalis. The sequence continues at coordinate 48,104,188 of CM061043.1, read as the reverse complement.
GCAGCCCCCCAACTTTTTCAAACCACAATTAAGAAGTGTAAATCGATTTTAGGATGTTTCAAATGTCAACGATGAAAAAGAGGGGACTCAATCATATTTTTAAAATTAGAAAACGATGGTTTGACGTGGAGAAATAAAAATGAGGGGCAGGACTAAAGTACAACCGAATATTTCCCTCATTCTATCTATATCAATATACGAAAAACTACAACAAAAAAAAAAATTTACGTTAATAAATTGGTTCCTGGGGTCCCTCAGATGATCACACGTAACGCGATTTTGTATTAAGATTTTGTGACCAATTCCAATAACAATTTAGTGAAGGTTGGGAGAAAGAATGAGTCTGTTATCACTGAAATCGTTAACGAACACTACTATAGTTAATGGTCATCTATCTCAAAACATCACGGCTCAATTAGGTACGCCCGTGAGATTACGAGTATTAATTACTGAAATTATACGTTTAACGCTATTAGAGATCGAAATTGATACTCATTAAACCAAACATAATACGCATAGCTACGTAGGTAAGCGAAGTGGGCAAGGTTTCTCTCCAGTTGATTGAATTAAATTTCAAGTTGTTGCTCTCGGCGATAGCGGCTTTGAAACTTGGGCCACAAGTGGTGGGAAAGTGCTATTCATTATCTCGAGAGGTAGGTACCTATGTACTCCCTTTGAAAGCGTCTGGTTGTTCAGTCGTCTGAGGGCCAATGATCAAAGATCCCGTCAATTGATCCCACTTCTCTCCTACGGCTTACATCCGCAAGTCAAGTTACGCATATATATATATATATATATATATATATATATATATATATATATATATATATATATATATATATATATATATGTATGTATATATACCGCGTTTTGCAATAACCAGCCAAGTGTTGAAAAGTTGATTCTGAGAAAAAGGCAAATTTGAAAGTAATTTCCAACAGGAACTCAGGATTTTGCCAAGGGGTTGCGTTTTCAAGAATCGATAAGGAGGCACTACCCATATCCATCACAACGTATAGGTAGGTATGCAACCAACCAAACTCTCAGTCCAGCCCGGAAGAACAAAGTAACATGGATATGTCTATTATCTTATTAAAGTAGGTAGGCAGGTAGGTATATTCGTAGGTATACTTCCGACAGCACCGGCTCGACAAAGGACATCTCGTATCCCTATGTCTGAAGGTACCTACTACGGTTGATTTGATTATATTGATTTTAATCTGACTTTGAACTTGTTACCAAAAAACCCATAAATAAATAATAATGAAGATAATTTCATTTTGCTTTGTTCGTATAAGACAGATTAAGAATATCAGCAAAAGAATAATGTATAAGTAAATTAGTCAATTCTTTTCCGTTTTAGTTTATTATTTTCAATAGGTCCCTAATGGACCTTTGTAACTGACTAATAAAAAAGTAACTAACTCCACCTCAATTTAAAAAAAAAATAAAAAATAAATAAATAAAATACTATTTCCAAATTCCGCGTCATCCAAAGCTTTCCTTCGAAACCATGGGATCGAATTCTGTAACATTTGGTTCAAAAATCACAAAGTGGCCAGGATTGATCATTCTTAATTATAGTAATTTTAGAATGCGCCTTAATTATAGTATCGAAGTGAAGAACAGACTACGACCAGCAATAAGAATAAACAATGTTGTAAAACTAACCACGTTTCAGTAGATATTTGTGGATTTCGAAAATGAAGATTCGAAATAAGTAGTTCCATCTTATTTGTTACCGTGATTATTTTTGTTTGCTGAGGCGATTGGCAGTGACTTGCAAACAATTTCATACTCGTTCGAGAGTGTTCAACTGCGCATATGCTCATGACTTCTGATGATCAAAGAACATAGCGAACACCTCAAGTGGGTCGCAAACTGGTTTGGTGGCCTCAGCGAACAAATCTATTGACAAATTGAATAGGTACTCATACAAACCTCAAAAGAATTAAGGTACCACTTTTCCTTGTAATCTTCAAAGATCCCAGATCAATCGGACAAAGTCACATTACATCTCATGATTAGGTTACCTAGTAAGATGGGATGCACCTTGTTTTGTTTTTTAAAATTTCAAACACTGAGAACGACAAGGCTTGCAAACTCCGACTTTCAAGAACGAAATAAGATATCGCTATTCTAGCTTCACCATCGTGTTTCATCACTAAAAAATCATCAGCGATAAGCCCCTTCCTCTTCCCCTCTCCAAATACCCGAGGCAATTTGTGCCAACAGAAACTGAGATGAAAATTTTCAACATCCCGTTTTATTATTATTATTATTTTTTTTAAGGGATAATGGATACCTTATTCAATATTACAGCTCTCTCATACAAGGTGGCGGCTAGTTTATCACCATGCTTTTAGGATTCATCATTACACAATGGCAAGTAGGTATTGGTCCTGTACTAAGACCGTTTGTAGAATTTTTATTATCGTTATATGGGACATGTCACAAAAGTAAGTTGTGTGATGCCTCTCGCCAGATGTTCTAGTTCAGCTGGACGGTTCGTTCGAAAATGTTCTACATCCTGCAGAGGAAAAAGGGAAGAAACCGTTAGGTCAGCGGAGTTAGGGACCCTCTTTAAATCTGACTTTTCGAAGGAGCCTTGTCGTCGGGAGAAGAGAAAAGATTAGGTCGACAGCTGGCCCGCCGATTGGCTCTACACCTGTTGTATCCTCGATATTCGCTCTCTTTTCCTCCCGAGAAAAGTCAGGTCCTACGGGACCTTCATTATTAACCCTTGAACATTTTAGTTCACTGCGAGAAAGGACGAGTGCGATGTAGAGTTATAAGAAGTTATAGGTACGCTAGAAATCATAAAATTAGCGACCGACGCTGGACCTGAAATCTTGGCATCTTTTCAATTAGCCCATTAAGGCTGTATCTCCAATTTAAATGGTCATTTTTTTCAACAGATGGCAGCACTTATGGAGTGAAATTTATTAAACACCTCATTTAAACAGGACGCTAAGTATTTGTTCACTGTTTGTGGATTTGATCTCTGTACGTCTACGTCAATAGAATATACAATAATCCGTTTTCATTCAAATTATTATTGATTTTGATAGGGTAATCAAAAATATTGCCTTAATTAAACAAAACTTTGAAAATCTGATATTACTCAGCCGTAGATAACCATACAAATTGGGCAAATTGGTTATAAAAATTCAAGAATACCCGATTAAAGTGATCAGAAAAGTAATTTAAGATGTTGCCTAATGATGTAAGATAGGATGGTACGTATAAAACCTGTACTCAGGGAAGTCCAAATGAGAAGGGCAAAGCGTCTGTCGGCTGGTAGGTCGGTATGTAGTCGAATGAGTCTGAACCCGAGAAACGTTTAATGCCATTAAAGTATATTTTAAAATGTTTAGTATTGTTATGAAATGCTAATTCTTCTATAGATTTCGATAGAAATAATTTCAAAGAACTGAATGCTGTATTACTAACCTTTCAAGTCCCACGAGGGCTCAAGTGGCGAGCTAAAGATAATATCGTTGGAAAAGAAGAAGAATTGGGTAAAGGAAGTATTGGAAACACGACTGTGAATCACAAAGCGATTTTCATTATGTAGGAATAGGCTAAAAATCAGCTGATTTGGGGAACACTGAAATAGGGCAGATCCTAATCAGCTGACGTCTATTCCTGCGTCTGGAATTGCTCACCCAGAATGGATGGAGAGTGGAGGTATTGACGGATTTTGACATTTTATGTTTTTACTTTGGCACATTAAACGAAAAAAGCGTTACGGTTGGCTTTCTGATGATTTCCGCTTACAACCGAGTCGTTGCTAGGGAAATGGTACTTCGTCGTTTTTCATCCCACAAAATTCGTTGACCTTTCGTTCGATAGCTCTCGACCTATCCAACCATATTATGTTAACTACTGTGAAGTGCGAGGCCAACAAGCTGAGTTATAAGCATGGTTATATGAATAATTGTTTACACAATTGATATTGTGAACATGATTGCAACCGCTTATTAATTTCTGATGATTTCATCGAGCTGGTGTTTCGATGATTTGATTCATAGCAGGTGATCCGAATATTGCGAGAACGGTTGTTTTGTGAAGCGGTGGTTAAACCATTTTAATAGGTAATTTCTATACTGTACACTCTAGGAAGCTGTAATTTTGTATTTAGTCTTTTTAGGATAATGATTTTAACGTTCAACCAAGCCGTTGCTGGGAAAATAAAACTTCTTTAGTATTTTTGGGACAGAAATCGTTCACCATTCGTTGGAAAGCTCTCGGTTTATCACGCATTTCTTTCTTTTCTATTTCTATTGATTTTTACGTACAACCAATGCGTTACTAGCGAAGTGTAACCCCCTTAGTTTTCATAGCAAGAAAATCATCCACCACTTTTTGAAATGCTCTCATTGTATCACATCTCCCGATCCTTAAGTCATTGTAGTGTCAGGAAAGCTGATTTATTACGCTAAGTTATAAATTAATATTGTTAAGTAACCATAATGAACTATAATAATGAGAAAAGGCACTAGTTACATGGCATACCAGACGATGCATAGACCTATGATAAGCTGATGAGCTCCTAAAGCTAAATTGTCTCCTGTTCATCCTAGGAAGTTGAGATTTGATAGGGAGACTCTCTGGGACACTAAGAGACTTGAGACACAAAACAAATATTTCACAGGGGAAAAATAAGTCATATATGTATCCATGTACAGATGTATCTGCATGTAGTGTAGATACTCAACATCAGTTTACTGATTCATTTACATACCTTTTGGAGTATTCCGTCATCACTAGAAAGTCTAGTATAGGGGGCGAGCGCTTTCGAAGTATGGCATCATCATCAGACTGTCGAAACATATTTTTAAAGTGTCCTCTAGAGTTAATTGTAGCGTCACTGGAAGCAGTTCTAGCGTCAGTTCTCGCTAAAATGGCGACAGTAGCTAAAAGCCTACTGCTACACAATTCTGACATAACTCGCCTCCACATTTTCCTGAAGTTTTTTTTTTTTTTTTTTTTTTGCCACAGAATGTGTTTTTGCGATGACCTACCGAAAAAAAAATCGTCACAAAAAACCGACAGAAAAAACCGTTATGCGCCTTTTATAATGATTTTCACGTACAACCAAGCCGTTGGTAGGGAAATGGAACTTCCTCAATTTTAATCGCACAGAAATCGTTCACCATTCGTTGGAAAGCTCCTGATTTATCCAACCATATTATGTTAACTACTGCGAAGTGCGTGGCCATCAACCTGAGTTATGAGCATGGTTATTTGAATCAATTGTTTACACACAGATGATCATTCTCAATAATTGATATTGTCAACATGATTGCAACCGCTTGTAAATTTTCTTATGATTTTCACGTACAACCGAGCCGTTGGTAGGGAAATGGAACTTCCGCAATTTTAATCGCACAGAAATCGTTCACCATTCGTTGGAAAGCTCTCAATTTATATAGTATTTTTCTTGTAGTTACATATTTAGTTATATAATATTTATAGGGTTTTAGACCAAATTAAATGTCTAACAATTATTTATTTTATTATTGCCAAATATTGTTATTATTCACGTGCAACCAAGCCGTTGGTAAGGAAATAGAATCATCGCAAAAACACATTCTGTGTTCCTATGATTTCATACAGAGTATGGAAAAAGAAATAAACCGGGGATAGATATGTTTTTTGGCTGGGGGTCATGACAAAATAAGCGTGATCGTGATCACAAAATGTAATGAGTAACTAGGTTGTTACCTACTTTCATTACGCGTTGTTACATTTCATCTAGAAACGCGTGGTTACATTTCATATTTCAGTACTCATCGACCTTTATTATCTAAAACTATCTAATTTTAATTACATTGTATTATATTGTCAATAAATAATTGTCAAAAGACATATCTATGCATGAGTTTTTTTCCGTGCAAGCGGTAAAAATTTACTTTCTGTAAACTCAAAGTACGACTTTCACTAGAAGTTTGCCGTCGTATGTCAATTTAAACTTTTTATTGCGCCAAGTATCTAATAACTTATTAACAATATTATTTTGAAAATACAGATATTAAAATTCAAAACTAAGATACATCACTGAGTTTTGCTTTTTGTGTAAATGCTTCACTTCACAAGTAGGCATGATCACGTGGTATGGTACGTTAAAGTCTTCTTGTTATATCACTTGCGTCCAGGAGACGGACAGCTTCCCCGTTGACATATATCTTAGCATGTGGAGGTAACTCACAGCTTGTCGTTTTGTAGCCTCTCTTATTGTCTCGACCAGAAGTTCGTGATGGAGAGGTTCATTTCGAAAGTACAATGGTGCATTGACAATATTTCGTAATACATTATTCTGGAATCGTTAGATGATGTGTTGGTTTGATTGAGCCGTACAATCCCACAGCTGGGCTCCATAGGTCCAGACAGGTTTAAGGACCTGGTTATACAGTGTAAGCTTGTTCTGAATCGACAGCTTCGACCGTCTCTCCAATAACCAATAAATTTTTCTGAATTTGAGTAGGAGTTCTTCCTTCTTTTTCTTAACATGAGCTCTTCACCCCTGGCATCTAGCGTCATACCGAGGTGTTTAGCTTCATTAACATAAGGAATAGCTTTGCCCTTGAGATAAACTGGTAAATAGTCAATTCTTTTGTTAGTGAAGTGTAGAAGTGTACGTGTACCGACTTAGTTTCGTTTATTCTCATTCTCCATTTTGCTGTCCATTGTTGTATGCAGAATAGTGACCGGCTTAACTTGGCGATGGACTCAAATGTTATTATCTCCATTTCAATTTCTGGGAGATCACTAGTATATATACAGGAGGGAGCGAAGTACGCTCCCTTGCGGGATACCAGCATAGATTAGTTTTAGCTCTGAGAAGGTATTTTCTTGATTTATTCTGAAATAACGATTGGTGAGGTATGATTACAGCAGCTCAGCATACTTCGTTGCCAGAGTGTTGCACAGCTTGCAATTGAGACCCTCAAGCCAAACATTGTCAACTGCACAAATCTTACATCACTCGCCTCCACATTTTCCTGAACTAACTGTGGCGATTTCTTTTTGTGGGGATTTGTCACGATGCAGTCCCCCTCCCCTTTACCTTGTGTTGAAGGTTTTAAACAATGCGGCAAAAGTGCAGTAAACACTGTTACTGGGGACATGCTGCGGAATGTCAGGGTTAAATTCTGCTTTCAAGTAAATGCCTCAAATGTAGGTAGCTAACAAAGGACATTTTTAGCACATGAAACTTGACGTATTCACATACATTTTAAGCTCTGAATTTTGTTTCTAGATTTAAAATGTTTTGTTTACTGATTTTTTGTAACATATCAAAACTTTTCAATCTCGCTGTAAGTACCTACAGTATGCTTGGCAATCTTGTGCCTCTATAATGTAAGTACCACGTAAGTTTATAGTTTAATCTGGACAAGAAAATAGGTTACCTACAGACTTGTAGAAGGTCCACGCATCGTTCCTACAACCCACGATGATCTCTAATGGTCCCCAGTGTCGCTTCGAGAAAATTACTGTTGTTTTTGTGGTCGGGATTGCTATGGGGAGCAGGGCTGGGCGGGGCTGTGACATTAGTTCCGAGCCCGTAACCGTCACGGTTCGGAAGGTGGAGTTCCATTCCCTTTCGGCCGCTTACTTTTCCGTCACCTTCAAACGAATTTCGTCTCCCGAACCTCCGCTGAGACCATGATCGGTGATGGGGAAACACTACAGATATTTACGCAAAGTTGATTATTATCAGTACAGATGATCTTTTCAATATCACCGGTGAATCTATGATGTTAGATTCACCTATTTTATTTCATTCGCTCAGCTGAAAGAGCATGCAGAGAGCTTTCCTCGAAGGTGGAATATTGAGGGTATTGGAAGTTTTGAAGACACCGAAACAGGAGGCTAAAGAAAGCTGAATGGGATTATAGGGGACGACGACCTCACCTCTCTGTCGCCGCCAGGCGTGGGGGGACCTCGTCCACCTATGACAAATGTGATCATAGTAAATATTATGTGAGCACTGGTCTACTTGGTTTTTTTTTTTTTTTTTTTTTACCTAGGCAGGTGAGGAAATCTCGGATCTCGTAAGATATCTTTAAGGAGGGCCGTAATCCGGATTTTGGGGGAATCAACACCACTAAAACATCACCTTCCTTTTCCCCACATTGGGACTCAGCCTGGAACTTTTTATCACATAACTTCAGGCCGAGCCCTTGAGATATTTCTTTAATACTATCGTTCTAGCATTTTGGCTCCTACCACCGCCGGTCTCACAACTTGAGGTGGCAGTTCTAGATCATTTGGATGGGATGCCTTCTTTCAGTAGCTCATCACTGCACACAAAGAAAATGTGAAGCGCATCATCGTCTACTTCCTGGCAGTTTGGGTACATAGAGCGTCTATTTTTCCCATTTTATGCAGGTATGCGTAAAATAGTCTATGTATTGAGAGAAACTGTGATAGGAAAAAGTTCACTTCTCCATGTTTTCTCTACATAACCATATCTTGATCTGGGGTATGAAGTGCGCTGTTCGTCTCCCTCTATGCTCTTCAGCCCATATTTCCAGCCATCTTGCCATAGTATGTTCTCGCTCTTCTTTGGCTACACGAGATCTTTCCTCTTCCTCCCTTCTATCAAAAATTCGTTTCCGTTCTGCAGCCATTAGTTGTACTGGATAGCGCTTCTCAAGGCGCTGCCCAAGCTACTATTCCTAAGTGATTTTCGTTATTATTTTTTGTTCGACCATTCTTCAATCTAATTTTCCCTTCCGATCTCATAAGGTGGTCAGCAATGAGTGATCCCACAACTGCAGCAGGACCTCTCTACAATGCATCAAGGGCAGGATCATCTGAGCTGGTAACGACAGTTCATAGTGGGACTAATCTCCTCCTTGGGAACCACCTAGCTACTCTGAGTACATCCAATTGAAATGTGGTCCTAAGAAGAAATGAGGAAGAAGATGCTCTGCTTTGCTTGAAAGGCTTCGAAGCAGTTTCTCTATGGAAAGAAAACGGACAGTAGAACGTTCTATATGGAATGTGCCTCGGTTTAAGTTCACAGAGTGGCTCTCAGTGCTTCCCAATAAGCGACTATGATTTGTCTCCCACACAATTTCGTGATGCGTTGGCAGTAAAGTACAGGAGAGTCAGCAGATATGCCACTAACATGTGATGGGTGTGGAGATAGATTCTCTTCGGAACACGCCATGAGTTGCAGAACAGGCGGACTCATCCCCAGACGGCGTAATGAAGTACGTGATGTATTGGGTGAATACATGGGGGAACTGTACCAAACAACCGATAGTAAAGGATGCTTCGGAAAACAGCCCTGGTCTGTGTGGAGACTTGGCATGTCGCGGTGTGTGGGAACCACAGAGGGAGGCATTGTTCGATATACGTGTCATGGACACTGAAAGCTGGATTCACATGGAGCGGAACGAGCGCAGAAATTGGAAGGACGGATGGACAGAAAAACCAGTGGAGGGGGTGGCGGAGTGTTCACATGAAGCGATCTCCGTGGTGAACGGAATCATAACCTACCTACTGAAAGCCTCTCTGATCTGAAACCTCTACTTGCGGTTATCAACATTTCTGTCCACTGTGCTTGCACAGAGCTCGACAGACGTGGAAACGGTATGAAAATTTCTACCCACCGACCGCTATCCACCCTTCCCGACATCATGTCAGCCACCCTCCTCAACTGTTGTCCCAACAGCCAATCAGATTGCGTTCCGTCCTTCCATTTTTCCGCTTTCTACGCGTGTTCCGCTCCATGTGAATCCAGCTTGATGAACTCTCCTACGTCTCACGCACTGTGGCAGCCGTCTTCACTTCAACAGAAAAAGAAAAGAAGAGGAAGTATGGAGAAGCCTGTGAGCAGTGTCACACTTCCTTTACACCCTTAGTGTGTTCGGATGATGGCCATGCCACTTCACAAATGACTGAATAAATTGATATTCTGATTCTGAATTTTTGAAAGTACTAGTCGAGTGCTTGGCAGATAAGTTGTCACGTCCACAGGGTATCGTACGGGATGGTTACTTGTCAGATTAGGCTTTGCCATTCTTCGGGCATCAAGTATGTGCATGCATGGGGCACGGAAAAAGTGGAGGAGCTCAGAAGAACTTTCAGGTGTAGGAGATGGCGCATCGTTTCACTTCTAGTAACAAAGGACAAAAACAAAATTAAGTACTGTGAAGTTTCTCAACTTCAAAATTTTCAAAACTACCTCTCTCCCTCACCCAGCTGACATGTTTCTCAATTTATTGTTGAATAAATAATTGTTTGTTTGTTTTAATCTAGTCATTCAACAAACTATGGAAATTTTAGATTTGCTATCGAAAATCAGGGTGGAGGGGGTAATAGCCGATCTTTTCAGGCGCTGCACAAGCGCCTTTCTCGACCGATTTTCGTCATTATTTTTTGGTTCAATTAGGAATCTTGTCCAGTTATGCAACGAAACCTTGGGAGTTTTAAATCATGATCCTTTAGTTTAGATGTGCGAAAAATCTTGGATAAGTATCATTATTTTCCTATTTTGCTCGAAGTATTTGGTCTCTCCATGGATGCATTCTCAGTAAGTTAACATTTCATAATGATTGGGGGGGGGGGGATACCAATATATCAAGATATTTTCAATCTATTTCCGTCAGTACCTAATACATTTCCATTTTTCGATTTCATAATGTAAAACCAGTTTATACTTTATTATGGTCATGATGGAGAAGGGCGAAAGGGTTGCTTGATGCATATTCATTCTAGGTTATAATGGAGAAGGTATATCCAGTAAAACATGATATATTCGCCATTCTTACCAAAATCATAAACAACACATACATAGGAAGAACATCCATGCATTACTTACTAACATGTTTTTGTTCCACAAATTTTTTACTGGGCCCCAGCCCAGAGATATAGGTACTTGTTTTTGTTTAAAAAAAAACGTCAAATGTCAAACGACAAAAACCTGACTTTTTTTAGCCTTGCGAATTTTTTACAGACAGGCTCAAAGACATATATAATCAAAATCATCTAACCCCTGGGGTGGTTCTTACATTGTTAAGCTGGCGCTGAAGTTAAGTCCGTCAGAAGTTTTCGTTGATCTGAAAGTGGGACACGATGCTTCCTTCGCTTCAAACTATTTCTTATGAATTATTCATGCTCCGTCAACCGCTGCTCGTTGATAAATTGCGGCAGAAGGCAATTAGTTACTAGCTGCTTGCGACGAGCGAAATCTGAATGGGAAGTGGGTAAGTACCCACATAATGATTATAGCTGGAGCAGTAAAAACCCTTGCTGTGAACTGCGGTAATTTGAGGTAATGAAAGAAACATTTGGTGTTGAAAGGCCATTACTGAGAAAGGAGAAAACCATCAAGGGACAAAAGACGAGCCCTATTCAGTTCATTTCGACCTTTTAGTTAAAGTTTGATCGCCTTTTCAAATGTAAATCGGATAGGTAGGTACCAAGGCAGGCGAAAGGCTCTTTGATCCCTGACAACAACATTACCTAACTCACAGAAATATCTGCTTTGAGGAGTCATAATTATTTTCCAAAATTTGTATTTTCACCAATATTTTAAACTAGGAAGTGCAAAGTTGTAACTTGCAAAAAAGGTTATGCAATAGTTCACCGTAACGTTCAGTTCGGTCAAGTTGATGTAGGTACTTTCAGTAATGATGATGCAAAAATATTAAAAAGAAACCGTTGATTCATCAAAAATTTCGTTGAAATACTTGAAACATGAAGTACCTACGTTTTATAAGCTGAAGTGGATTTATTTAACCATCATCTACTAATTTTCGCAGGAGGGTGCGTCAATGTAGTGCAAATTGCAGTCATTGTTTGGGAAAGAATCTAGGTAACCTACCTACCTATTTTTCATTTTAGATGAGCCATCTCCCAACTGATTTACACATTTAGTGTAGATGAGATGGTGTCACATGGATTTATATCAAACAACTATGAATCACGCACGGAGAATAATTACAGATTTACATTTAAGTGAATCTTTGCAGACCATCGAGTAACTAGTATTTTTTTCTGAGAATTCACGATTGAAATTCCAAAAGGGTATTTCACACCTCAATTGTAATTTTTATTTCATCGTTGCAAGTCCCAAACCTCTTCAATAGTTATAGTTAGGCACAACAGCGAACATTTTTCTTATTTTGCATTGTATCAACAATATTGCAACTAAGTACAGGTATCATCTTCTTTCTCCAAAAGCTGTATCACAACCACTAGGTAGTTCTTAAATTCAAATTAGTGCCAATATGTTTTATCTAAAATGTTAATAGATTGAACCAGAATGATATTACGAGTACATAAGACACCAAATCAGTCTAACTACCTGTTTTACAAAACTGTTAGTTTGAAAACTAAAGTTGATGAAATATCAATGGTTGAAAGGTGCCTGGTTATATTAGTAGGTAGGTATTAGGAGTTCGATATCAGTAATCGATTAATCAATTATTCTCATTTATTATGAATCATTCTTAGCTCCAGAACGAGAGGCTAATTTTATTATTACATAGGTATTATAGTTGTTGTGAAATCAATAGGTATAAAAATTAACGGCATATGCAGGACTGTTGGTGATTCAATGGTGAAGAAATTCCTTCGAATGATTTGGCGTTTGGAGCGAGTTTGTGGTAATTTAGATTGTGAAAAGTTTCGGCACTGATTCTGATTGTAGTAGATATGACAAAACAATTAACCAAACCATATATCTTTTGTGGCCTCAAACCTCTATGTATAACTTCTGAGCAAGTTAATTCGTTATGACCCAAAAATGTTACACAAAATTTCCCCTGTGCCAAAGTAAAGACATGAAAATCATTAACTACATTTTATTGTCAAAGTTATTACACTGATTTTTGAAATTTTCCTCTTCTAAATTTTTCATGACAATGATAGTGATGCCGAGATTTCCTTGACATCCTGCTGTAATCCCGGGTTAAGGACTTAATTTTTACTAATTAACTTAAAGACACTCAACAATTTTATCATTAAAGCTGATTAGCAGTATAGTTCAGTCGAATGCTTAAATAACAAATGTAACTTTTAACAAACACAAACGACACTTCATCAACATAGGCACATCATTAGCATTACGTATATCAATAAGTACCTAATGTGGCACTTGGAGCCACCCCAAATGCATTAACCCCAAAAAGCATTCAAAAAGGATAACTAACCTAATTGATGCAGAATAACTAATAGCGTTTTTTATAGTTTTTTTTTTTTTTTTCGAAGGACCACCCTATCTTCAGAGAAACACATTCTGGATCATGATGTCATGTCATAGCAGATAGACTAGGTGAGTTTATGAAAAAGATAACTCAGTGTTAACTTTAATCTTAAAGACGTGTATTGACTATAAACAGCTCCAAATTTGTGGTGTAGTAATGAAAGATTGGCAACAAAAATTTCGGGTTCAGCCTACCTACGAGCGGCTACTAGGAAAACATGAGTAAGTAGGTACATGATTAAAATTAAAGAGTAAAATGTCCTCAAAACAATTTTTATTACAAAAAATATGCCTAAATAAAGTCTAGAAGCTGAATATGGAGTTTGTAAGAGTTACACGGGTAGTTTGATGATGATGATGTGGTAAATGAAGCAACAATAGGTAGAAGACAAGTCCAGACAGGTCTTTGATGAGGTATGTTTGCAGTGAAGCTCAGTTTTGGAAAAATTTGTGGCGACAAAGTAGGAATTATCGTTGGATTATAGCAACTTCCAATAACAAGTTCTGGTAGGTAGGCAGTCAAGAGAAGATACAACCTTAGCGGCCGTCAGTTGATATTGATGACAATTAGGAATAGATCTTCCACTGATCAATTTTTCTTCCCAGTGATTTTTTGGACCTCTCCAAGGGAACAGAATTTTAATGATTCGATTAACAATAAGAAAATTTTGGATGATACGAGACGAAGAGTAAAGTACATTGGAGCAACCATCAGCGTGTAGGCGAAAAAAGAATGAACCAACCATATTCTTTGGGTTACAGCACTTGGTGAAGAAAATCTGCATGGAAATCTAGGGCATTTGACGTATTGATCCAATTTCCAAAAATTACCTATACATACATATTTGACAACGATGGCATATCTATTACCATCCTATTTAATAAATAACATGAAAAGTGCTTCAGAGTAGAAGATGGACAAGAAGAAGGGGAGTTAAGAGATGCAATCCATAAGGCATGTAAAAATAATTAGAAATAAGTCAACAATCAATTACAAACTGCAGACACTATGGAAGTTTTTCCAATCCATCATATCTGTTGTTCAGATACAGATAGCGGCTCTTGGATCCTATCCACAATTGATTGTATTTTGAATTTACAGTTTGTGATAACGATTGGAGTGGGAAACCTGGCTGTAGATTAAGCTGGGATTAGTGGCCAAATGATTTTCAAAATAAATTCTGGAAATTTAGTGGAATACAGGAAATATTTGTGGGAATTGAGGATGCAACAGACAGCTTCTTTTTGACAAAATTTATTCTCAATTTTCCCATTTTATTCAAGTAATCTTAACTTTATCAAGTTAGAAATCCTAGTTTCCAGTGGCTGATTGGTTTAGAAGGAAGAGGTGTGGTATAAAATATAAGAAAACTGTAGGCGACGTTCAAACTGTCAGAGTCACTGTGTCACAAAACAGATAGCAAGTACTGGAGGATTAACCATCATTAGTACTATGTGAGTTTTCAGGGCTTTGCTTAAACTTTTTATGTACATACCCATCGTATAGTTGACCCATATCCGACTGTGCTTTGTACGAACTTTCTGCGTACACACTCATCGTACAGTTGACACATATCCGACAACCATGCTCACGGCATATCGCTATTCGACATTTGAAGCACCATTCTTTGGTTTTCCTATCGGCTGAGCGCGGACACATTTCGCATCTCTTGAACTTTTTAAAAGGGGGCTCCATGGAGAGTTCCTTTTTCGTTGGAAGGTTATCTGGGAGTCCAGCAAAATGTTTTGCTTTACTAAGCAACTGTTTTGGAAGTGTTAATGTGTTTGCACGCACTTGCAGGTGGTCGTGGACCAAAGAGCGACCCAAATTTTTCAGGAATTCCATGGCTGCTTCTGGTTTGCCTGTGTTTCGCTCTAAAATGATCTTGGAGTTGTGGCCAGCAACATTTAGCAAGAAGTAAAACATGGCCTGAGGCCATCGACTGCACTTTCTGGATAGGGTGAATTCATTGCAGGTTTTCATGGACTTCTCGAAACCTGCCTTGGAGTCGTTGTGCACATTGAATATCTCCTCCTCTAAATCATGTTTATCAAAATTATTTACACCAAATGTCGAATAAAGTATGCTTTTACCGTCTAGTGACTGCAGCAAAACGCCTTTTCTGTAAAAGCGTGAGACACATCCAGTTTTTAAAATGCATGACGACGGGATTTCCGGACTCGTTCTTTTCAATGTACACACACTTTTGACGTGATTATCAAGTAAATATTCTGCTAAACTAACACTGCTAATTGGGGTGCCATATGACAGGATACGTCCGCTCCCAATTATAGGACTGCACATGTTTTTCACAACTTCGAAGTGATTTTCAGATCGTAGCTGCTTCTCAACACAAATATCCAAGTTGCTGATGTATTGTGATTCTGAGTCAACCAGGCAATATACTTTGATGCCATACTTGGCCGATTCGCAGGGCATATGTCTCAAGTAAGGGCAGTCACCCCGGAATGGAACGAGTGTGGCATCCAAAAAGCACTTATCTGAAACGACAAAGCTATGTTGGCAGTTGAAGACAAACTTTTGGAAAATCTCTCTGAATGACGCCAAAGGGTCTTGGGATGGCGCATCGATGGCAAAGCGCATGGTTCTCAGGATAAAAATGTATCTTCTTTGAGACATGAGACAAGGAAATATTTCTATTCCTGTTCCATCTGAGGCCCATAACCACGAGGTATTTAAATGAGAACCTCTTAGAGCCCCTATGATGTATGTCAGCCCAATGACAGCTTTGATTTCTGCAATATTTGTTGGGTTTGCACATTTCTCCTGTAGGTAGTTGGGTCTAGTGTTGTTGATGATTCTATTCGTACTGTCAACGATCATCTGCAACATGTCATTGGTAAAGAACTGACTCCACACTTCCAAGGGTGACTTGCAGAGTTTGGCAGCACCAGCACTTCCAGGGGTTTCCTCAAATATCTTGATTTTGATGTCCTGTTCCAACGGTGTGGAACTCCAAACCGTCTTCTTATCTCGACCCAAAAGAGTGTATTCCCCATCTTTTACAGTCATTTCAGGCTCTTCGTTGTCGCTAATGTAATCTACGTCATCGTCTCCATCGTCCAACGTATCTAGATCTATTTTTAAGTGTTCCGTTTCATCAATACTAAAGTCATCATCCAGATAGTGATCTGATTCCTCATTTAACTCATCATCTTTTTCTTTGATTTCAGTCGGGCATAAGAAGTGACAAGACATGTCGTATCCTTCACTTTCCTCCATAGCTCTTTTATGTATCTGAAACAAAACAAAAAATAGGTGTAAATATAATGCTAGCTGTTTTTCTTACAGTTTTGTGAACTCCACAGAGCAGTGGAGAGTGAAAAACCCTAGTTTTCCGAGTTTAGGAAAAACAATCCCACGAAAATTTGTTTATGATTTATTAAAATTGGCACAAGTACGATTTTTTTGAAAATAATTAAATAAATGAAATTAAAGTAATATAATAAATTCCTCCTCCTTTTCTGCTCAAAATTCAAGCAACTTAGGCCAACTCACAAGGGGAGGCTACAGTGTTGGGATCGCCGACCGTAACCAAATTGTTTCTGGCGATTCTACTTTGAAAAAAAGTTGACCAGTGTCCGACCTTTCGTCCACTGGGCCTTCACAGAATGTTGAAATTTGTCAATTTCGCTTAATTTTTAGTATACCTCTATCCGGCCAACTTCCTAATTCATTCCAACTATTGGACTATAGTAATGCACCAACTAAATCCTTGATGTTACTATTACCTATAGGCGCTTTAATATTTTTTATCCATCACATTATTATCACGGTATTAGTAGCTACCTAACGAATAATTTTTTGAAATATTAATCGGACTGATTTATCATACACCAACATGGTCGGTTGAGTTCCTACTTGTTCGTCTACAAAAAGTTAAAATCCAGGAATCGTTTCAGAATGCCACAAAACGGATTTACATGAAGAAATTATTTCAAAATATTAGGAGCCGTTTTCGCATTATGAATAATTTTATGAGTTTTGCAGATAAGTAGTGAATAAGTAAAATCTTGGTAGAGTACATACACACTAAAACCTTGCTTATACGAAATTGAAGTTTAAGAAAATTTACTCCAACCAAATAATAAGATTTTTTAATGCCTGATACATAGTGGTAATTAGATAATAATAAGTAGGTACAATATCTTACTACTGAAGCATAGGTCTTAACATTTAATGAAAAATTTACATAGTAGCAAACATATAATATTCCGATTCTTCTTGAGATTATTCATTCCTCAAACCGTAAGTCCAATTCTAGTTTTGTCCCCACCAAATCTGTTGATGACTTGGTAGATGGAAATGTCAATATCAGCCCTCGGACTATTTCAGCAATCGGCCTTGGACTCAATAATGTACTACTGGAACGCTCGTTAGAATGTCTGCTACAGTTTAAAGGTTGTGGGAGTTAAGAGCAAATGTTTTACGTCAAAGTTTAAGAAAAATTAATAATAATTTTTTTAAATCAAGGTCCGAGGGGTAAAAAAATCCCTCTGGATTCGCCCCTGTGTACTAGATGCATGTTATACAAAATAAAGGATTTAAATTGGTTGGAATCCTTGTGTTTTATGTAGTTAGTAGGTAGGTAGCTTCGTTCTCAGTGCACATTCTGACAGTTCTCAAACACATCAGAAGTGGGACGGAAAATCCCAGAGCGTTCTGGAACTTGTGGAACCGCGTTCTGCACTGCGAACGATTTCAGAACTTGGAAGTGGAGTAACCTGTGTTGTTACGTATTTGTAACAAACTCTTCATCGTCGAACATTGGCACAATGTCGACGAAAAAATTCGAGTTTCGTGGATGTAGACAAGATCCAACTACAACTTCAATCTCGTCCTCATTGTCCACGAACCATGAAACTTCACCGTCGTCGAAAATATCACTTTCTTTACTAGACGAGCTACTAGTTGACATTTCGATGTAGAAATTCAAATGAAGAATAGCGAACAACAGAAAAAAGCGAAATTTTACAGTGAAAATTACAGGCCGCAACTTTTACAGGGGCAACCAAAGCCGAAGAGAACTATTATTTACTCCACGAGCTTTGAAAAATTGTGAAATGCGCATGCACTAACTACGTCCTTGCGTTCGAGTTCTGACAGTTCCGAAGAGAATCGGGGACTGTTAAAACAGTTCGGACTGAGTTCGAAAAACACTGCAAACGCCAAACTCGGCGTTTCGGAACTGGGCGTTCTGGTACCTACTGCGAACGACAAAACTCGACTGCACTTTCCCAAAACCGTTCCAAACTGGCCGAACGCACGCTGAGAACTAAACTTTATAATGTCTAATCGGGAAACAAACGAGGGGCTTTTGTGTTCTGGTTGACGTTTTCACCTAAATTTGCTGGATTAAATATTTTATGTCATATCCCGTAACGATATGTTACTATCTACTATCTACACACATTTAAGTGCTATCGGGGATTTTCAAGCAAATTTCAATCAACTTAAATTTAAATCAAAGAAAAGCGTTAAACGAAACCTTCAGAAGTGCAACTTCAAGACAAAACCAACTTTTTCCTTCTTTCATATTTCACTTATCATCATTTACTTTCATATCTTTCGTATTTTAGCCGTATGAGTTAGGCTATGGACACATGGTAGCGTCGCACCGCGCGGTGCGACGCGCGTCCAAAATTCTGCAGTTGTACACATGCGAGCGTTTTATACGCGGCGTCCACCTCCAGTTTAGCAATGGAAGTTGAAGAGGTAACATGTCGCGTTACATAACGCTGTCGCCGCGCGGTTCAGGTTGAAAGTCTGGGCGGCGCAGTGCGCGGCGCGTCCAGATTTGAGTGAGTGGTGCATGTGGACGCTGCCATTAGCTCCATTGTATATCGCACCGCGCGGTCGGACGCGCGTCTCAAACCGCGCGGTGCGACGCTACCATGTGTACATAGCCTTAGGCGTTGCAATGAATCATTTCTCATGCGATTAGCGAAGTTGAGCAACGTCGAGCGTGGTGAGTGCTTGCATGGGTGACCGCCCAGGCAAGGGTCAGACGTCCAAGTAATTTTCACGTTTCTGTATGGCGAACCCCTCTCCACTCAAGGGGGCGAGGCAATGAGTAGCTTTGAGAGAAATCATCAGAACGAATTCTGATCCTCCATTTGGAGGACAGCTGATGACGTCTGCGATGCCCGAGGTAGTCGGACGGAAAGCCCCAACTTGGAATGGTTGTTTCATTAAATTCATATACATTAAAACGAGGTAGGATATGTAGGTACTCACTTCTTGATCTTGAGAGTGCTGGATTGAGCCTTGGGCTATAACGAACCCCAGTTGGACAGCAATGTAATGTGGAGACGACGAATCCTGGAAAAGTATTCCAGTGGAATGTGGGTAAGTATCAATGTGTACATATCCAGTAAATTTAGATTATGAAGATTCTAAAATAATAGTTTGGGTTTGAAGTAGGTACCCCACAGGAACAGATTACAGATGTAGTTAACGCATGTGCATTTCACAAATTTTCAGATCTTGTGGAATAAGCAACTCTCTTCTTCTTCATCGAAATCATACTTAATCATACTTTAGTCTCTATTCGTTAGTATAAGTACCTATTCTATGATCGAAATGTAAACTAACTCGTCAAGTTCGGAAAGCGATAGTTTCGACGATGGTGTTTGGTTTGTAAATTAATGATGAGGACGAGATTGAAGTTAAGGTAAGTATGGGTACCTGGGCCCATGGGGTATTTGGGCCATACCCTCCCCAGTCGTCCCTAAATGGAAAGATAAATTTTTGGCTTATGCGTTGACATCACTGGCCAGACGGAGCTTCCAGAACAACAGGTCATTTTTGATTTAGCCATCTTGTCTGTTTGTGAGGCTGTCTCAAAGTTTTGCAACATGAAGATGTGAAACAACACTCCAACAAACTCAGTTCTGCAGAACCTTGTAAATACATACCTATTTGAATTATTGAAGATGTGAGTGTTTGAATTATCTAAGGAGACACTGTTGCTTGTGTGCAGATAAGTATTTTTGCTAAACCACTTGTTGCACGAATTTTGGAGGGGGGGTCCCGGATACCCAATGTTTTTGTCACGTTTGGGGGAACTGGGCCATACCCTTTGGGTAACTGGACCCACCCCAGGGCCCAGTTACCCAAAGGATGTTCCAAGCACCAGTAACCTGAGCAAAACCCAGAAGACATCTAAGGAGTTGAAGATCAAGATTCCTGCTGGTACCTCTAGAAGGAACACTTTACTGGATGATGAAACCGATTCAGATAGCAACTCTGATGAAAATTACAGTTTTACCAGATCCGACTCTGACACTAATGTTGTAGGGTCCATCACTGTCATTCCTGGAGATTTTGTTGCTGTTGAATATGACGGCAATACATATCCAGGACAGGTATTGGAGGTAGAAAATGATAGAGTTCGGGTGAAACACATGAAATGTGCTGGGCTAAAAAGCTGGAAGTGGCCAGAAGTTGAGAATATCTTGTGGTATAATGACTACGAGATACTGAAGATAATAAAAACCCCGGTTCCTATAAATAAAAGAGGAATGTTTAGTGTCTCTGACGTAGGTACATGGTTTATTATTTGACTAATACATTCAAAAACCAAATGATGCTACTTAGTCAAGTACCTACCTATGTAGTTAGGTACCAACTATATTAAACTAGCTATGATTGGATTTTCTCCAAACAACGTGCCTACTTTTAGTACTAATTTTTTTAAACTACCTACTTATCAAATATTTACCTATTAACATGGTACATTTGTTCCTTCGTAATTAGGTACCTCATATTTACTTGTTCATTTGACAGGGTAATGTTGAGGGAATTTCGTTTCAACTCCTTCTCTTATAACCTAAGAACTCCTTTTCTTATAAACTAAGAACAGTTTTTTCTAGTTTTTGCATTCAGTCCTCCTTTTAGCGAATTTTTGAAGAAAATTAAGCTATTGCTCTCGCCTCAAAATTTGTAGAATGTGAATTTTTGAAAAAAATTTATGCAGAAATCCATTTCAGGCTATTCTGAATCATATTCTGAAGTTTAACGCATTTTTTTATGTATGTATGTATGTATGTATGTATGTATGTATGTATGTATATATGTATGTATGTATGTATGTATATATGTATGTGTCATTCCAGACGATAACTGTCCGTAGAATTGTGCTAGAAACTTCAAACAAATTTTAAAATGTTAAGGACACAAAACGAAAGTTCAAGTTCGTTGGCCAGCATGATCGGATTACATCTTCGGGTTGAAATTTTCAAAAATGTAGTCAAAAATTTCAAAATATCCTGTTTTTTGCGATTTGTTGTGCGAAATAATTTTTTCAGCATACTAACATGTGGTATATTCGGAATCAGCGTAAAATTTCCTATAAGAATATGTATCAAGTTTTCAAAAATTTCAAAGTTGAAAAATCAGTCAAAAATCGAAATAATGCCGCTCGCTAGTTGTAAAAATCGGTATTTTATTTCATGTCAAGATTTGATGATGTTATGATAGGATACCGTTAAGATTTCAATTGCCTTCAATACTGACCACATTCATCGAAATCTATGAATATTTACCTACATTTGTCTTTAAATCTACAAGATTAGTTTAATAATAATAAAGTATGAGTACCTCCTAATTATTCAATAATTTGATTCCATGTTTGTCCATCAAAATCATAAACTAAAATTTCTCTACACGATCAAAAGCGACTGAAATGTCGAAGATTTCTTCAAAAATTCGCTCATGGGGTCATGCTGCATGACTGGACTTTTTATATGATTGTTTTTAGTCAACTTGAAACATATTGTGATTTTTCCAATGGCACATCCAGTAAATATTATTAATTTTTTTCTTAAAAAATACATATTTCATGGTTTTTGGAATTTTTTCATTAATTTTGAAGATATTTGATTTACATACAAAGTTTAATGCACTTTAATTCATACTTTTTTTCTTCAGAATCCCTCATGGCTGTATGCCAGGATTGGTTACATCTCTTGTTTCCCTGCTTTAATTTCAAGGAAAAAATTTAAAAAAATAAAAATAAAAAACCTTGATAGTTGATGAATGGGCCCAGATGCCTAAACAGTTTGAATTAAGATTCATGAAGAAAATGAAGGGGGATGGCCCAGATACCTCAAGAGCCTCGGGTAACTGGGCCCACTGAACTTAGAAAAAAAAAAAAAATTTGTTTAATAAATGATATTTATCATATTAAAAAAAGTTTTGATGTAGAAACCCATTCTATATAAACCCCATTAACAAACCAAAATGCTATTTTGAATTTTCATTCAAGTAAAAAAATTCTACGGGTAGATAAACATTAATTCTTTTTTGAATGTTGTAAATCCCGGTCCCAGTTACCCATACTTACCTTATAGTTGGATTTCGTCTACATCCACGAAACTCAAATTTTCTTTAGTATAGGTACTCCTCAGTCATCGTGGATTTTTTTTTTTTTAAATTGCCGTGGGGAAATAAGTAATATTCACGGGCATAATAAGCAATATTCACGGAAACTAAAAATATTCTGAAAAGGAGCACCAGAAAGGAACACGAGTTGAGTGAGGTTACTAACAACAACACAGGTTATTCCACTTCCAAGTTCTGAAATCGTTTGCAGTGCAGAACGCGGGTTATTCCACTTCCAATTTCTGAAATCGTTTGCAGTGCAGTGCTACGCGACTTGAAACGTAAAATAACCAAGTTTGAGGGGTGTTAAAAAAAAACCTACCCGCTACATCAACATACATACGAGTAATTAGTAGGTAATGGAGCATTTGAAAAAAAAAAAAAAAAAAAAAAAAAAAAAAAAAAAAAAAAAAAACTATTATTATTTAGGTACTTCACCAGTATTCCAGTAATTTTGAGGTGACCTGTAATGTTACATTTACAGGAAGGTTAGGCTCGTGTCGTGTGTGTGCCTTTAGATTCCCAAACGGGTGACTTTAAATGACATTCTAACGTACGACGTTGCTAAAGCCCCCCACACACGGGCGAGCATGTTCGCGAGCCTGTTGGCGAACATGCTCGTAAACATGTTCGGCGTTGCCCACAGACGATCGAGCATGCTCGCGAACATGCTCGGCGTTGCCCACAGACGAACGAGCATGCTCGCGAACATTCTCGCCGCTGCCCTATCTCCTTAAAAAATGTCCTTACATTTTTCTATCAAGACGTCCAAACTTTCCTTTCGTAAATGTTTATTACTATAGTTTCGACTTTTAACGTCCCATAAACACCGCTGTTCCCGATAAAGTTCTATAAATTCCGTCCAGAACTGTTTGTTATCACTGAACGACATTTTATTAATGTTAACTTAAACAAAATACCACTAATTCTCACTAAAACTGCTCAAGAGACACGTCCGCACTGCTTCTTCAACAACAACAACAAGAAACTAGCGGCCCTGCAGTATTGCCAATCCAAATCAAGAAAATTACCTGCTGCGGGTGAACAGCGAACCGGCGAACATGCTCGCGAACATGTTGGTTGTCCCCACAGACGGCCGAGCATGTCCGTGTTGGCGCTCGGGCTCGCCGGGTCCGACGAGCCGAGCGCCGAGCCCAACATGTTCGCCGGTCCGAAGGCTGGTAGACCCCACACACGGGCGAGCATGTTCGCCGCCAACACCGTCACGAACATGCTCGCGAACATGCTCGCCCGTGTGTGGGGGGCTTAACGTCCCCTCAAATTCACGTACTCTTGGGGACGTAAAGCTGACGTTAAGAGTACGTTAGTGGTCACCAAAAACTCTCTATTATGAGTGCATGAGGACGGAAGACGGTACTTGATTCGCTCCTAGTTTGGATTCCATCTACCTTAAGGAATCCAAACTGGTACCTCACATGAGAACAGCAATACGATGTGAAATGTACAGATGATGGATCATACAAAAGCAACTTTGGTTAAATATATTTATATTGCCGTTGGATTTACCACACCGCATAGGTATGTATCTAAATAAAAACAAAAACAGGTGAATTTTAGTTATGAATAGGTACCGGTGGGATAGGTATCGCGCCCAACTGTTATCGCAATATTGTCATGTCAATGATATTATTGTCAAATTCACATATTTTAATTTTCCTCATTCAACTGCCTGTAATCTGCTTACAATGAGTTGGTAAGTAACTAGACGTTGGGTAGACCTAGTACCTAGACAATAAAAGAAATCTGGTCTCAGCTTACTAATGAAAAATGTCCATCTCCGTACAAATGAGTTTATCAAAGAAGGCGAGTGGATTGAGGAATTTCACAACACTCCCACTCCATGTGACGTTTCAACAAAGCCGAACTTACCAATGATCTGTACACCAAACCCGTCAAACTTCCTGGACCAACAATTCACAATACGAGAACTGGAAACTGTCATCACACGAAATACCAACTCAGCCCCAGGTAAAGATCAGATCCCCTACCAAGTCTTGGCTCATTTACCATTATCTTTCAAGAGAAAATTGCTCTCATTATTCAATTCTTTCTGGGCATCTGGGGAATTCCCAGAGGAGTGGAGAGACTTTATTGTGGTCCCCATAAAAAAACCGGGAAAACCTGACGGTGATCCCAAATCGTATCGTCCCATATGTTTGGCTTTGTGTGTACTCAAGACGCTTGAGCGGATGATTAAGGCTAGAATTCAGTGGTGGTTAGAAGCACACAATAAACTCCCTGCCAGTCAATATGGTTTTCGGGCCCAACACATCACAGACATTCAAAATGGGTTCACCGAAAATAAAACTACATTAGCCCTGTTCATAGATATAAGTTCAGTTTACGATGACGTAAATCTTTCAATTCTTTACTCCAGAATGTTGGAGGCTGGCATGCCCTGTCTTTCTGCTTGTAATTTGATAGAGTTGCTCTCCCACCGGAAAGTTTTTGTTAGGGTGAACGGTAGAAATTGTAGCTCGAAAAGAATTGCCTCAGGGTAGCGCTTTAAGCACATTATATGTTGCTAAAATATCAGAGATCATTCCTGACAATATTAGTAGGTACTAAACAATACGCGGAAAATATTTGTATATATACCACGGATCTGTGCTGGGTAAATTGTGTCCAACGGCTAGACCGAGCCTTAGTACAAGTTATAATTTTTTTCGATGAGCTGGCACTCAAAATTTCAGTTGAAAAAACACTAACATGTCCTTTTTCGCACAAAAGAGCACTTTCCGTGGGTGACTCGTTAACATTTGCGAATTCATCATTTCCATGTGTGAAGAAAGTTAAATTTTTGCTTATACCTAACCAAAACGCTCCTTTGGAATCCTCATATCCAATATCTTTCTTCCGAAGCAGAAAAGTATGTGAATATTATGAGGTCATTCACTCAAACGAACTGGGCAGCATGTCCGGTAGTAGCTCTTCTCTTCTACAGAGCCACGGTGAGGAGCATACTGGACTATGAATCAATTTTCTTTGGAATAGACAGTGATACGGAGCTTAAAAAACTAGATCGCATTCAATACAAATGCGTGAGGTTAGCCTTAGGAGCACTAGCTTCAAAGCCCATCAATGCTCTTTTGGCAGATGCTAGAGAACCACCGTTAGTAGCACGACGTGATATGCTGACCAATAGGTTCCTAGTCTCCGTGGCAACAAGGGAGGGAATAGGTTTTGAAAAGATTAGGGAGTTAGCTATTACCAATTGGCTGAAAGATGTTGGAAGTTCAGAAAAATGCCACTACTGTGTGAAAGTTTCCTAAACAACGCTAATCATATTCAGTGGCTAGCTTCATCAAGTAAACCATGGAAATATCTCCTCGATTATAAAGCATTATCCCAACCAACACCTGTGACATTTCTTCTTAATTCAAGAAATCCTGCAATAACACCGAACGCCACAGTACTCCATCAACTCCATAACAGATGGCCTGATGCTGAATACATATTTACTGATGGCTCAGTAGATGACAATCGAGCTGGTTGTGCTTTTTATGACTTATCAACAGGAGTTTCGCAGTGCTTCCGTTTGTGGGTTAAATCCTACAGCTACACAGCGGAATGCAGCGCCATTATCATGGCCCTCGAGTATGTCCAAAATAGTAATTTAAATAGCTTCACAAAAATAGCCATAGTTTCTGTATCAAATAAATTGGCGTATTTAGTATGGGTCAGAGATCATGTGGACATACGCCCTAATGAGTATGTGGATAGTTTCGCCAAGAGTTGCGCACTATTGGATCATTGTAGCTCTACACCCTTCCGATTCCCATGTACTGATCTAAAAAGAGAATTTAAACTGAATATGATCACTGAGTGGCAAAAATATTTGATACGTATCCATCTGGTCGTTGTTATCGATCGAACTTTCTTTTGATCAGGGGATTGTCGTGGTTTAATTTTGTAAAAGAAAAATTCAAATGTTTTATAAAACAATCACGAGATTGCGTAATGGTCATGCCGTAACTAACGATTATCTCTATTAGAAAGCGGAAAACTGCCACTTGTAACCACTGTGAAGGAGTCGAAACAATCGAGCATATAATTTTTACATGTAATGCCTATGATTGCGAGAGAACAGAGCTTTTCACCAAGTTAACCCCTAAAGTAAATTCTCCCTTCAACCTATGTCACCTCATAGCTTTGAATAACCTAGAAATTTATGAATATTTGTATATATTTCTTCAAAATATCAATCGGACTATTTAAGCTGAATATTATTTAAAACTTTAATTTCTGAGAACCTAAGTATCATTATCCTGATTTATTATAACGATATTAATTGATTTATTGTATATGAAATTGTCTAATTTGATTTTACTATTGTAATCACTTCAACATGACATGGCTGTATAGTTTTCCTTGCTAATGCCAAATAAAATTTAAAAAAAAAAAAAAAAAAAAAGTACCTAGAGGTACACAATGCCAACATTTAAGTCTAAAGTCAATATAAATGGTAGTGCGCCTACGGAAGGATAAACAACACCCTCAGTTAGTAGAGCGCATTCGCGAGGAGCACCGCAGTACTTACTAATCAAGAGATGAGATGATTTAAAATATAAGGTGATACATAAGGCAGGGATTTGAACATTGCAAACTAAGGGGGACATTTTAAGTTCTAAAAACGGAAAAATCTGCCCTATACTCAAGTGCAATTTTATAAGATTTATTTCAAATTTGAC
Organism: Adelphocoris suturalis; assembly: GCA_030762985.1. Lineage (NCBI taxonomy): Eukaryota > Metazoa > Arthropoda > Insecta > Hemiptera > Miridae > Adelphocoris > Adelphocoris suturalis. Next base: position 48,076,842 of record CM061043.1, on the reverse strand, counting down.
CCGAGTACTCTTCATTTGTTTGTATGGTTGCTAATAAGTAAGTACATAGAATGTCTGATAAAGGTGATAAATCCGGTTTTTTTTCGAAATAATTTGAAGGTAACCGTTAAAATTCCGTGATTAATTACTGAACAAATATTAATGCCTTAGACAAGTGATCAGATTTAAATTTTTCCAGGGGAAGCCAGTAAAGATTTAGTTTTCTGAAAGGTAAAAAATCCCATATAACGGACTCTACTTCGCGCTTTTTGACATAATAATAACTGAACTCAATATATAAATAAGTTGAAGGATCAAAGAACTGAACGGTAACTTTCACGAAAGTCGGAACGAAATAACTTGGGGAGGACCAATAGCTCGTTAAGGTTGCACAAATAACTGTCCATGAACGCGATACGGGATAATGAGGAGAAATACCTGCCACAAGTAGCTACGGAAAACAATGTCAGATCTACCTGCTAGGGCTTTTTTTTTTAAATTCAAGGTATTCAGATCCCCAGATCGGTTTATGGGAGAGTTTCTCTCATAACCAACGAACTATGACACTAATAACACGAAAGAAGCGCGGAAGTAAAGTACTTACCCAGTTAGGTATTCTAATAATGTAGGTTTTCAGGTAGGTAACTAGTTATTCAACTAACCGTTCTTCGCCAATAACCTGTTACTTTAAGCGGTCAGGTTATTTAAAGCCCATCACTATCGCATATGTCACAAGAAAACTGATTCACACTATTTTTATGACAACATAACATAACTCAAACCCAGATTACAGAGAAGACTTGTATCAAAATCGGGATATCTCTGGATATAAATTGTTACTCATGCACGTTGTTGCCTTCCTATAATGCGACTAACGCTTACCCATTCTACAATGATTCGGATCGCCGAAAATCGAATTCATAGAAAATAGAAAGCATTCATGAGGCTCCTTCGTCGAATCGTCAAAAATCGAAATGCTAAGTAGGGGAGCAAACGGGAATTGGTGAACGCTAAATCAATGCAGTTTACCTGGTTAACTTACCAGGTTATAAATAATAAATGATAAAATTATCTGTAAAACAATGAACACAATATCCTAACTACTAGGTATCTATAAACTAAAAAGAATTTGAACAACTTTACTGTCGCGCAAGTAGATCTGAATAACTAGAATGACAACAGTATTCGATGATTCGACGCCAAAACTCGAATTTTGAAGGCTTCTCGAATGAATGGTCAACGAATTTTGTGGGATGAAAAACGACGAATTACCATATCCCTAGCAACGACTCGGTTGTAAGTGGAAATCATCAGAAAACCAACCGTAACGCTTTTTTCGTTTATTTGTCAAAGTAAAGACATAACATGTCAAAACAAGAATCCAGTTAGCATCCACGTGCTCGCCTTATCTCGGGGACAACGGTTTCGTTCATGGGACGACTGCTAAAAGTCTCTAGTGAAGAAGGCGTTATCGAAAGAAAAAGAAACGTCCAAGACCATCAGTTATGTGAGACGTTAGAATCCCAAAGACGGTATATAGATAAGTAATTGTGTATTAAGATGTATGACTCACTTTATGAGGATGGATCAGACGCTGGGGTAATACAAACCCCACTTAGGCGGAGATGCGGTGGGAACTGTCGGTGTCGGGCCATAGCGTCGGAGAAGGCCGACGCGGAGGGAGGGGCGAGTGGTGGGGGAGACGGGGATCGATGCCGCAGCTGTAACGCACGTGTCGGTTGGGGGGCGCTCGGACCCCGGGTGACCCCTCCCGTAGGAAAAGCGAGGTTGCCGGATCGTGCGCCCGCCCGACTGGGAGCTCGACCTTGGCAGCCGCTTTTGACGAGAAGGTCACAATAGCACAAACTCTCAAAATGCAAGGAGAAAAGAGAACCGGAATAATACCAGAAAATACAAGAAAACCTGTGTTTTTCTTCATAACACAACCCCGCCGTATTTCTGTATTCCGTCGTGAGAATGAAGAAACAATGAATATGTCTTCGGAAGACGTTGTTTTCGTGAAATTTGACCATGACTATTCCTCGAATGTGAATATTTAGGGAAAGAGTGGAACTCTTGAATAAGTGGATGGGCAACGATTTTGACTTTTCATATTTTTTACTTTGGCAAACAACGAGGAAATAGTTATTAAAGCGTTACTATAATGTGCTTCACCAGGATGCAGGGGAGAGAAAGGAAAAGTCAGATGTCTGATGTAGATCTGATATGTTTGGGTGGCTTCCTGGTTCTTTTGTACAGAAAAGATAAACAACAAGTTCATAAAACAACATTTTTACAAGTTTCATAAAACAACAAGTTACAAGTGTATTTTGTGCAACATGGCGCTCCTTTTTAATCAAGGATGGCAACATGGTTCCTCTTAGAATCTTGCCACTTCCAGTGTGCCTTTAGACACCTTGTTCAATGCCGCTAATGACCCTGCTGGTTGAGGTGCGGCTTAAACCTTAAAAAAAAAAAAAAAAAATAATAATAATAATAATCACCAATTACTTACTGGTAGATGTTGATTTATTGTAAAATAATGTTAACGCTGTGACAACTTGTAAATTTACATTGTATGCGTCAAGGACCTAAAACAATAAAGATTGATTTGATTTTTGAAATTTTGTTTGTCCCATCCCCCTTATGTGAATTTTTTTTTTTTTAATTGGATTAGCATTCTCTGTTTACTCTACTAATTGTTCCTTCTGCCTCTTCAACATCTATGTAATTTTCCTTCCTATCAAATCTAAAACTCCCCTAATTTCAGATCAGCTATCGACTCCATAATTCCTCCTAAGGATTACCGCGTAGAAACTAATATCAGTGAGGGGGAAGGGGGGGAAATCTCCACTAAACTATTCCCGTGTTTCCCTCGATCCTCGACTTAGGCGGAAGTATCCGCAACTTCATTCTCCCCGGGCCCAACGCGGCATCCTTCCCACAGAAGTTTGTTCGCCGGTGAGTTTCTTCCTCCACCTCGCAACACACTTTACCGCCCAAAACATAATCCTGCCCCCCATCAAAGACATTCTCGACCTCCTTTTCCTTCACTTCTTCGGCGTTTCCTTTTGCTCCAAGTTTCAAGTCAAGAGAATACATCTCTCCCCTTCCGACTTCATTTCAAAAGAATACGTTTCCTCCTGACTCCCACCCCAGGCAACAACTTTTTCTTACTCAAAATACAAAGCTGATAAGGTGAATGATGTATGACATCTAGTTTGTAACTCGACCGGTCCGCTGAGAGTTAACTCCAAAAGTAAGTTTCACGAGAAACTCTCTAATTTATAAAACTCATTATAGGTACGTATTATTGTATGAAATTTACCACTATAACCGCTGGTGCAAGGTTTAACAAAATTTAATTGAACTTTAAGAGCTTATTCCTACTACCGACATAACGGAATAGGCATGATTGTTGTTGATTATTTCAAGCACCTAACAGGATAAAATACAGGTTTATTGGAAGAAGAAGAAGAAAATATGTACACTGCCAAGAACATGGCACAGGAGTTTCCTCGTGGCCTTCACAGTATGTCACCATTAAATGTTCAGAAATGACCGGTTTACCATTATCATGAAGATATAATGCTGGGCAACCAAAAGTTAAAACCTGACTGGCCTGACGGACTTATGACTGTCACAAGAAAATTAAGTTCAGTCATGCGCTGAGCGTACCACTGTTTCAATCATGATGAAATTGATAGGGGACCATCTAGCGCTAAATCCACACTATTCCTGACAAATTCACTGAAATCCGATCAAAATTGTGGAAGTTATTGCAAACAAAATATAGAAAGACAAACGCTCGCGCATGCGTACAGCGTACTGCTAATTCAATCATGATGAATGTCGTAAGGGACCTCAAGGGACCTTTCCCGCATCATACCTGAAAACCTGACTAAAATCTGTTCAACATTGACGGATTTATGGCTATCACAAGAAAATTAGGTTCACGCATGCGCAGAGCGTATCACTGATTTAATGATGAAATGATGAAACTAATAGGGAGTGAAAAAGTGACATCCTCGATGAGAAAGATGATCCATGTGTGTAGGGAGCTGAGGAACTTTTTAGATATTGATAGACGTAGAATGGTATACTATGCGCTCATTCAGTCGCTCATGATCTATGGTGCATCTGGTTGGGGAGGATGTAGCGCGTCCCTTCTTGATTCGTTATTCCTGACTCAGAAGCTCTTAATCAAAATCTTACTTAAAAAAGGACAAGATATTCGACAGAAGCTCTCTTTAAAGAGTTCGCGGTACTCAAATTGGGAGAGCTAATTGACAAGATAACTATAATTAAAATATATAAAGATTTACATAGCAACCACCTGAAATTTTTAGATGAGGGAAAAACAAGAACTTGGGGGCAATTTATTTCGAAACTGCCTTTCCGTAGGACTCACCATGGCCAACGGGCGTACGATTACCAGGGAGTAAAACTGTGCAATGCCCTACCCCATGAGCTCCGCTCTATTTCTAAAATTGAAAAGTTCAAAAAAGAACTGAAAAAACATATAATAATGAGGCAATCTGAGACCCATTAGATAATATTAAAACTTTAAGATGGTAACTGAATAATTCCTATGTATTCTGATTTACCCGATGTATATTTATGTACCTATTGATTCTAATTTACCTATATTTACTTACAAGATGATTATTGAATAAGGTATTGAATGAGTGTGCTGATTATGTATTACTCCTCCCCACAGCACAAGTCTACGACTTATAGTGGGGAGTAGCATTTATTGATTTGAGTTGACTTTTTTTGTATTGCAATACCTATTTAAATAAATGCGTTTTTTCAAAAAAAAAAAAAACACCATCTAGGGCTAAACCCACACCATTCCTGAAAATTTCGTTGAAAGCCAATCAAAATTTTGTAAGTTAGGCTATGGCAAGGAAATATAGACAGACAAGCGCTCGCGCATGCGCACAGCGTACCGCTGATTCAATTATGATAAATGTCGTAAGGGACCTCAAGGGACCTTCCCCGCATCATCCCTGAAAATCTGACCAAAATCTCTTCAACATTGACGGACTTATGAGTGTAACAAGAAAATCACGTTCGCACATGCCCAGAGCGTACCGCTGATTCAATCATGATGAAACTAATATGGAACCATCTAGGGCTAAACCCACACTATTCCTGAAAATTGCATTAAAATCCAATCGAAATTGTGGAATTTATGACTGTTACAAGGAAATGTGGACTGACAGACGGACGGACGGAAGGACAAACAGATACGAAAAAAATTTGTTCAGGATGCCATAAAAAGTAAAATGCGAGTGAAAATTTTGATTTTGGAGCAGACAAATTTTTTTCATTCCGAAACTGAAAACAAAGCTTCCGCCGCCTTGCAGACTCGGAAGCAGAAAAAGTAATGACTCTTGTAACTCTTACCAGTAATTTGGGTCTTTTTTGGTAATTTTTGCTTCCGAGTCTACCTCTAGGTAGCAAAAGCATTGCTTTCACTTTCGGGAGAAATTTTTTTTTTTTTTTTTTTTTTTGGCATTATATCCAACTGATGTTTACAAGGCACTTTTTTTATTTATTCCAGTATCACTATCTAGCGATCTTTGATGGAATTTAGAACTTGATCGGCTAATCAATAGATCCGCTAGCAGCGTATTAGAAATCGCGCTGAGAAATTCGAAGGTGTTTTTCAATGTTCGAGATCTTAGGGAAAACGAACCGTTTAACGTACAGCGTTGCGGATGGTTTTGATCTATTCTTTGGGATCATATTTATGTATCATTGACAAGCAAAAAATCATTACTGTTATATTGAAAGATTTTGATATCTAAATTTTTGAATGTTTAGCCCTTTATTGCTACACTTTAGGGTTGACACAAATTGATGCCGAGCTTTTAGGACCATCTAAACCCCAAAGACGCAAGTTTTTAACGCAAGTTTCATGAAATTTTTGTCTATTAATTTTTTAGAAAAGCCGCTGACGGCGGACGGATTCTACGCATCCTGAAACATAAACCAAAAAATTTTCAGTGGTGGGGGGGGGGGGGGGGGTAAATTTTTACAGGGGGGTGAATTTGGGAACTTGAAATTGATTAATATTTGAGATTCCACAGATATAGGTTCGAGAGAGAGAGAGAGAGAGAGAGAGAGATCTGAGATTTTTCAAAGGATACTGTCAGTCCATTCGTTCTAGTTGGTTATAAACTGTCCCAAGAGATGGGACTCACTGCTTCACAATGTCATGCATTTCATATGTATCATTTCTAACCTCCTATTGCCTCTATCCAAATACAGTAAAACTTGGGTGTGTCTGATTGAATATCTTTGAATAAAAAATATAATTAAGATTAAGACAAGTTCTTTGGACTCAGCCCAGCGTAAAATTTATAGTTTTTACTAAACATAAATGTTGAACAACCTCGTTATTCACACTAGTATCGCATAAATATTTCTTGAATTTTCATGCCATTCATATCGTCTTCAAAATGAAGTTCAAGCGGCTTCTTCCACTTGTATCCACGCATAGATGATCAAAGCAGAAGTTCTTAATCATAATATACCCAGAGCAGGCAGGAGACGGTAACAAACAAGAGTTGATATTATTTTAACCCTCACGCCCCTGGAATTCGTATCTTGACGACCTCCTAATCATATTCCCCCAAGGCAGGACGGTAGAATGGTATAGAGGGAACGGCCTTATGGCATTTTCCATCCTCCCATTTCTTGTTTGACTAAACTAACAACTCGTTCGGCATTAACTAAACTTCCCCACCTCCTTACCACCAGTTTAATTAACCCCCTTGTAGCTCCGGGGGTAACATCGCTCCCAAGCTAATTGAGAATGTTGCCTTCTTGAAAAGTTGTGTTGAGGGCGGTATCGAATAATCGTGCGAGTTGGTTTAGTGAGTGGCCGGAGGGGAAGGTGGAAAGTAAATTGGGTTTCATGAGTAAATCAGGTCTCGTTAAAAGCTCACTGTTCCAAGTATTCAACAGAATCTCACGAGAAATCAATAACAACAGTTTCAGTAATGCAGTATGAACGAATGATCGAATTTTCGTTAATTACCGTATTCTATTTGTGCTAAATTGTTTTGAAATTTCAGCACTATGACGGATGTCCCAAATTTGAATGTACCCATTTTAAAAAACAGTCTCAAGTGGTTACTAAAAATTACACAAATGGAAAATCATAGACAGCCTAAGAGATGTTTGCACGCTCTTGAAAAAATGGAAAAGTCCAACAATAATTCTTTATGATTTAATTGGCTGACTTAACTTGAAGAACTTCTAATAAAATGTGGAGTGCAACAAGTACTAACTTTGGATTGTGAAAATCTCGAAATGCTCACTCATAAATATGTAGAGGATGCTGAAATCTTTCTTAAAAATAAAGATGTTAATGCGGTATTTTCTGGCTCCTATAATGATTAATATTGGCTTGTGATACCGCAGGATGGATTCAATGATCATTTGAATTACTATAATGTCCCTTTTCAATTTAAAAAGTTATTTGCACAAATAAGATTGGCAAGTAAACACCATTTTACAATTAAAGTTATGAATTATAATTACGAAATTTCTCCAAATACTGTATGTACAGCCTGTGACTCGGGTCTTCTTAAAAACTTATTTCATGTTCCATTTGAGTGTCCTATGTATAACTGGATCAGAAAAATATATATCTCAGACTTGGTGGGGGGTACCGGAAACTTGATAAATTTTGTATCAGTACCATGTGAATTCGACATAAAAATGCTATATTTCTTCTTAAGTAAAGTTTGCAAACTGAGAAATTTATGTTTGTTTGACTGAAGGATTAACTCGCTTATATATACTGGTACTGCCTATGTTAACTGCTTGAATGTTTTTGAAATTTATTTTATTGTTGTTTCCAATATTTATAAGGTAAAGTGAATAAGCTGAATTAATAACGAATGTTATATTATTTTTTAATTTATAAAATATTTGAAATTTCTACTAAAGCTGTAATACTGAATAGATTATCATTAATTGTGTGTAACTGGACACCACGATCAATTTCTACATTTTGTACTCTTATAGTTGATTCAACTGGGTATTGAAAACACTACGTTAATGATGTTTACACTGCAACTGTTTCGATTATGTATTTTTTGTAAAGCATACTCGAATTTAAAGGAACATACATGTTCAAATACATTAAAAAAATAAATGAATAAATCCTAATCAGATATTGAGTGCAAGCGGATGGCAAAAGTATGTCCCATGTTTTTAAATGTTTGCTGTTAGACTGTAAGTAGCACCAAGAGGGGTCCCGGGGTCCATTCTTGGTTGGTGCGGTACACATGTGAAGCTACCATTATTAAATTAAGCTAACCACGCGTAGATAAAGTATATAAATCTGTGCACCCCGACCCGGAAAACGGTCGGGTAATCTGTTAGTTATAAAATATTCGGACCCAACCTGACCCCGCTCATTCCTGGAAGGTGCGGGTAATAAAACCGCTTACTACCCAGGGCCACGAAAAGAGGAAAACGGTTGTTGAATGAAATGGAGGTCCTCGCAGTAGAGACAGGGGTGAGGTCTTGTGTCCAGCTCACCTCTTCTTCCGCTAACCACTCACCTCTGACTGCCTTTTCATAAAAAGCCCCATTGTCTGCAAGTTGGTCGTCTCCCTCCGACCTCGCTCATTGTTCCGTCAGACGTAAAATTTGTGGCCCACATTATTATATAGGTGCACCTATCCCACTCGAGGAGCGATAAGATGGGCGGGGGGATTTCACTTTTGTCCCTTTTGAAATATAAATTTTTTCCCCGGAGATACTTTTGTTTCTGAGGAAAATAGGACAAAGCGTTGTTGAGTGGAGTCGGCAGAAAACGTTGGTCCGCAAGTGTTTTTACAACTGCTACTCATAAAATAGGACTAGGTATGCTTTCAGCCTCAAGGAAGCATCTAAAGTGTTGAATAAATGGACAAATTAGGTACCTACCTTACTTAGTGCCTGTTCTACAGAAACTCTTGGATAATTCCCGAATCCCGAACACTCGTCTTTATATCTCGACAGTATCGAGTTACGATAGCAACAACTTAACAACCCGGTTTTTGTGAGGGTACTAGAAATTTTAATTCTATACTGCCATACTAAGAATATATCCCGTATCTGCATTTTTGGCCGTATTGAGGTAATGATATCCCCCGTTTAGGAGGGTGGTTTCTTTCGAATTCGCTAGTCTCGAAGTCGGATCTCAACGGGGGAATGCCGCAAAAACGGCTTACAATTATCGCATTAACTACGTTTTGGGGTACTTTTCCGTCATAATCCCCCCCCAGTCAATTTGTCTTCAACACGCCCGCCCGATGTTTCAAGGCATTCCTTCATACCTACTTAGATTACATATTTACATAGAATTGGTAACACTTTCAAGCTGTGGGATGAAATTATATTATTAAAAAAAAAAAAAAAAAAACCGTGTTTTCAGATGTTGCCGATGTCGGTGAGGATTTGTTGAAACAAATTGGCGTGGTTGTGGTTTGATTGCCTCCACATCAATTCGAACAAGTAGAATGCACATGAATTCGCCCAAATAGATCAGAATGCTGTGTATAGGTTGGTGGTCTGGATGCTCGCAAGTTCGCATCTCAAAATTACATAACATCAAGTAGTCAATCCCTTAGTAAAAATACAGATTAGTTGGACATGTAGGTCAGAATGTTGTGTATACTTTGGCGGTCTGGATTCTCGCAAGCTCGCATCTCAAAAATACATAACATAACATAATCTAAGTAAGAAGTAATGCCTAGAAACGGGCGGGCGTGTTGAAGACAAATTGACTGGGGGGGGGATAACGGAAAAGTACCCGTTTTGGTTCGATTTACTAATGAAAATCCTGTAACTTGCCTTTTCTAGAGCAAAAATCCGCATCTGGACGTCATATACGATTATAAAAGTAGGGATATAATACAAAAGTAGGGATTGGTCAGATTCGGGATCTATTCTTAGCACGGCAGTATAGCTGATCTCGTTTTCTATTGGTTGAGAAAGAAATCGCGGACTGAAACAATAAGGTTCTAAATTGTAATAGGTACATTTCCTAAATTCTCTGCATCACCATCAGTCCTTTTCAATAAACCTGTGTGAAATTCTTATCTTGATTTAACCTACCTACTGATGAACTATACTTATCAGTTTGTAACTCCATGGTGATATGGGAGTGGTGATTATGATTTGAGGGTCTGTCATTTTTGCTGTTGTTCCGATTACGATCTGTCATGAATTCTTTTCCCAAATTTGATGTTAGGAGTAAAAAACGAAGATTTCTCACTCTTGGGTCTGAAAAACGTACAACTTCAATTTTCGGTTCTTCATGAAAGCAGACTTAATTCTGTGAATATTGATGACCAATACTGGAGAACTGTCTAGGAAAGATACTCAGTCATGTTTCTATTAATTAAAGCACCATCTGTAGGAATGGGTGCAATGCAACAAAGAAAACTTTTAAAACTCACAAAAAACCGACTAATGTCGTAGGTGAATGTATTTTATATACAAAATTATAGGAAGTAAAAATCAGAATATACTTTCATTCGTAATTTGGAAACACACTCTCATTCAGCAATAGATTTCGATACTTCAAAGCAGGTATCGTTCTTGGTGTAATTAGGGCAACGCTAGCTTCAGCTGATTGGGGTGCAAATATTACCTGAGAAAGTGATTTTTGAACATTTATAGGAGGCTGTCAAGAGGTTTAGTTTCACATTTGTTTTCCCCGCTTTGTGCAGCATGTATCACATTTCATAAATAACTGTTCTTCAACGAAAAGGGCGTTAAAGTCGAGTGCAGTCAAGTGGTAGATGCGGTTTTCATGTTTTATGGAGAATATGAACAGTTCACAGAACCGCTGGGAATAATATTCAAGAATAGCGTTGTGAAATCTCCACCTGCACACCCCTCCTATCCCCTCTACCCCTCTGCATCTTCAGCCTTAAATTCCAGCCATGGTGGGTAGAGACAAGATTGTGCTCACGCGCGTCAGCTGTGGTGATTTCCCGAGAGCTGATGGATCTGACGTCACGCGCTAGAGAGGAGAAATGCCCATTGCTTTGATGGACAATGATGAAAAAAAAACTCAACCAATTAAGTTGAAACTCGACCAAATGAAAGGGCATGCTTCACTGAGTGTTATTAGTCCAAAATAAACAATATATCTCAATCAGAACCTGAGATATCAAAGGAAAAAACAAAAAAATGTCAATAACATCTAATTGTCAATGCTTTATCACAAATCTATGCATAAATACCTACCTTTCATTAAAAAAAAAAAAAAAAAAATAATAATAATGAAGGAAATCGGCCTGATAGAACGACCGTAATAACTGCCTTTAGATTTCGTAAATTTTTTAAAATATAATATATAAGATTCAGCTCCCGGAACATTAAAAATTCACTCCCATGTGTACCCACCAAAACACCTAATGTTCACCTCCCGAAATAGTCAAGATGTAACCTCTTGTACACTCAAAAAATCACTTAATATCCAGCCATATTCAGCTGCTAAAGCTTTCCAAATTCTACACACCAACATACCTAATATTCTCCCGGATTCAGCTCCCGAAACATCCAAAATTCACCCCCATTCATGCCCACCAAACCCCCCGTTGTTCACATTTATATTCAGCTCCCGAAACAGTTAACCCCCCCCCCCCCCCCCCATAATACCCAGGTCAGAATTCCAGAAGAATAGAAAAAAAGTAATGGGCGAGTAAGGTTATTCCCATTACCCACTCCAATTAAAGGAATTGTAATGTCAAGAACCCATCATTTTGCCTCCTCAAAGTAATGGTAATGGAATGTCCCATTCCCTTCACTTGGAATGGGGAACAGTAATTGCATTGTCGTTTACCATTCTTTGTGATGGAAATAGAAATGCTTATTACTTTCAGAGTAAATTCCTGTCGAAATCGTCCGCATTCCCTTATTTGTACACGTGGGGTATCAGGACACTCTAATATTAGCGTAATGTGGAAAGTAACTGAAAACGTCTGCCGAGTTCGTTGTGGCACATAGCTTCCTCGTTTAAATTCCATGAATGTTCAGATCATTGACATTTTTTTAATGATTTCGAAAAACTCCATAGCGGAATAGAGAAACCAAGATATAGCGTGAAACGTCATAATTGATCAATTAAGACGCAACAAATGAGGTATACTCAATGTAATTTACGTTCGAGCATGCGCAGCATGAATTGATGAGTAGAACAATGAAATAGAAAGGGATCATCTACACCCTAAACCGCGCATTCACTGACAATTTCATCAAAATCGGATGAAAACTGTAGAAATTAAGGTCGTCACAAGGATTTCACATAGGCGCGTGCGCAGTAGCTATTAATGATACAATCATGTTGAAATTGATTGATTCATTTGATTACACATCAAATTGGAGGTTTTAGACACCAATTTTGGGGTCTCGAAGGGCCAAGTTTTAGTAAAAATATAGATTAGTTGGAAGAACGGACTTAGCCATCCTGCGCGCATCCAGCATGTGCATACATGGAGCTCGCAAACGCTGGCGAAGTGCTGACGAACTCATTGGGTTTTATGACGGCGCAGCAACCAATTTTCGCTAAGATATTTACAGACATATTTACACACACATCACAAACGGTACAAAGTTATTCACATCAAACGCCTCCTTTCCCCAACAACTTCTAAACCACAATTACCAATTCTACATCAGACCACTATCCCGCACTAAAATGTTGAAATAAATGTTTTGTAGAACTGACTGTACATATGGTGTTTATAGTTTGGTGGTCTGGAATCTCGCAAGCTCGCATCTCAAAAAAACTACCATGTTACATGGATATGTCTTTGATTGGGGATTTCATAACGGTTGTCCTCGAGAGTTGTAAACAAATCCTTTAACTTTAAACAAATCCCTGGGCCGCATCCCGACTAATTACAACAAAACAACGGTTTACTTATAGAAATGTTGAAAATAACTGTGGAGAGAAGCCACTACAATGAGTTGTTAACAGTCGACTGTTGTCAAAAGGATGAAAATGTTTCCTATGGAGTGGAGTAAATGATGCTATTGCTTTACGTTAAGAATATTGTAACCGGCTTATTAAAATTGTTTATAATCCAATCAACTTAGTTTAGGAATGTAGCCAGGTACGTAAGGAGGGGAAATTGGTAGCTTGAGATGTGAACATTTATCACATAAATCAAGCGCTTTCCAACGAGTGGCGAACGATTTTTGTGCGATGAAAACTGCGGAAGTTTCATCCTCCTAGCAACGGCTGGGTTGTACGTGAAAAACACTGAAATTGTGACAAAAAGAGAATCTTTCCTTTCGGTAAAGTATAAATTTGATGGACAATCAGATCAATATAAATTACTGGCCTCGCGTTAACCGGTAAGCGCCTATTCGTCGAATAGAAAATCAATCTTATCTATTTGCTCCGATCGAAATTTATTTATTTCAGCGGAAAATACGATGACATCTTGGTTGTGGTAGGGATGGTAAAAAAGAATCGATTCCTCAAAGAATCGATTATTTTTTTTTTTTTAAGTATAGATTCTTTTGGATTATTTTTATTTTTTCAAGTATCGGAGAATCGATTCAAAATTTCGGGATTCGGAGGCCGATTCTTTTCAACAGCTGGATGAACTGACAATGTTTTTGAAATATAGTTAGTTGCTATTGTTTCATAAGCTTTGAATCATGAGATACATATCGTTACATTTTCCCATCTATGAACAAATGATATTGCTGGACGAAGTCGGTAAAAAGAGCTCAAGGTGATAGAAAGTTCATGAAATATTGCATATTTACTAGTAGGTAATGTACCTTCTACGTTATTGGAATTTAAGTACCTAATATGAATACGTACTACCCCTGTCTCATGAACAACATAGTTAGGTACCTACCTATTTCAAGTTTGAAAGATTTATCATTGAAGATTGTGAAAAATTTGTGTCAATTTTTCCATAGAAATTTAGTTGGTTAAAAGTTAAAATCATTTTAGTTCTAAATCCACTAAAAAGTATCGATTCTTCAAAAAATCGATACTTTCTTAAAGAATTTATACGATTTAAATCGATTCATTTTGAAGAACCTGACATCCCTAGTTGTGAGTTCTCTGACCTCCCTCGACCTTCACAGTTACAAGGTAGAAGACGCCATACCAGGTCATCCCTTACGCTTCGCAGCAAAATTCACCAGACTACTGTCCATCAAAATCCATTGTCAAAATCAAAACGGGAGCAAGAAGAGTGGAATCTTATTACGATTATGTTAATTTAGGAAGGCAGTTAGGTAGATACCTACTGTACAATTATTCAGTAGATAGGTAGGTAGGTAAACGTCTAATAAATCACGATTAGGTAAATATAGAGGTGCTTATGGAGATAAGCTAGCGCAATATAATTTGTGATTACTAATATGTGACTATTTTAAATATTAATTAGTATTTTAATTACTCAGAATCCAGAGAAATAGGTGATTATTACCACTAACAGCTTCCAACAAGGCTGATGATTGGAGCATTGGGGCAATGCCGCCACGGCGGAATTACCTTGAACTCGGTGTGGCGATATTGCCCCAGTTAACTTTTTGAGATGAAAAAATCATTAAAAACTACAGTTTTCGTAAAAATCATAAATTAATGGGTGGAAATTGAAGCTAAATGATTTTTCTACGTTGACATGCTCAGCAATTTACATAAACGTACCTATGAAAAATTGTTACTTACCACGCAAACTCGACAACAGTAAAACTTCAAAACCTGTGAACTCTCTTATCTTTGTTGAAAACAAATTAATGACCCAAAACCAACTTTTCCAACGATACTGCTGATCTAAAGATGACGATATTTAGCTTCAAGATCAGTCACTCAGGTGGTTAAATAATTATACGGGGTGGCGGTATTCCCCAAATTGGCGGTATTATTCCACTCTCCCCTACTTATCGGCTACCAATCTTTTTTAGTAAAAACATAGATTAGTTTGAAGAACGGACTGTATGGTATTTATAGTTTGGTGGTCTGGATGCTCGCAAGCTCGCATCTCAAAAATAAATAAATAAATCTATCCTCTCGGTAAAATATAAATTTGATGGACAATTATGTCAATTGCCCATATTCTCGTGACGTCACGCCTGGAGTAGGTTCGCGTTTCAGCCAAAGTCGGCCATGATACCGCCCTACGTCAATGAAATCGCTACTCAACCAACCTATTTCTCACAAGAAGTTTGCCGTCTCACGTCAACATAATTCGTGGTTATAAGGCCATTTTTCAACAGTTTTGTTTTGAAAAAGTATAGTATTGTAGCAATACAAAGTTTCAATTCGACTAAATGTTATAATAATCATGCCTAATTGATTGTAGATTGCTGTTAACAATACCAATCTAACGTTCGAGTTTTTATTTGGACTAGAAGCCTACTAACTATAGTAGTTAATCAGTGTCAGAAAACTAAAGAACTTCATTCGTTTAGGCTTTGAGAATAATTAACCTGAAAAATAGTAAAGAAAAGATGATTGAAAATTCCTCAGGTGTCTGTACTGCTGTGTAGGTACCTAGCCATTGCTCAGGTAGTTTCATCAGCGTTTTATTATAAGTTCGTAGTACTATGCTTAACTGAGGAAGCTTTACTTGTTATATTGAATGAATAAAAGGAGAGATTTGATAGTTTGTCAAAATAAACAAGGCAGGTTGTTGCTACACCAAGAAACGAAACTACTTAGGTAGGTACGTACGTCCTACCAGATTCGCTGTTGGTTTAAAGTGTCTAAACAAAGTAGGTGGGTCGTTGCTTTGCCGACGAATACAACCGCTGATTAGCAAGTTTGTCAAATATCGAATCAGGGCATATGCAACATGAATTAAAAACCAGCTGCAAGGAAAAAACCTTGAAATGCATTCCTCTGAAGGTGAAGATTTCATAAAGACGGCATTGGCAGTGCAGTTATTGCCCGAGTTTTGCAGTTACGCAAATTGTATGGACAAAAAAGGTAATTAGGTAGGTACCTACTTTCGTTTTGATCAATGAAGTACCTACATGAACAAGTAATAATGTACGGAAAGTATGTAGGTATACCTTACCTCTAGGTAGGTACTTACCTTTCCACATGTGATACAACTTACTATTCCCACCTAACAGAGCTCTCATAACACATCCTTTCACAAGACCACTTTCACAGTACTCTAAAGATTTTTAGTTTCAATTGATTCAAAGAACAGTTCTAAAACTAGATAGGTAATCCACAACATCTTTGCGGCTGATGTCTGGATCATCTAGAACACTTGTATGTCAACTCCCCAACACACATTTCATATGGATCTCTACCCCACAGATTAAATCTTGCGTTCGTAACGTTTGAGGTCAACACCTGATAATAACTTGATGTAATTTGCATACAATTTATCACCTTGCATATTACAAATAATGAAAATATTGACTCGGAACTAGGTGAGACTATGTTATGCTGTTGTCCAGCTGTGCCTACAAATGGCGCATTTTCACATATGTTTACTCGTCACCATGACAACAAGGTGAAATAACTTGATTTCGCCTTGCCTCGATGTAAGGATGCGCTAGTGTCCAAGTCTCGAGAATATCACCCATATAAATTACTGGCCTCACGTTAACCGATAAAAAAATCAATCGAATCTATTGCTCCGATCGAAATTTATTTATTTCAGTGGAAAATGCGATGACATCTTGGTTGTGAGTTCTCTGACCTCCCTCGACCTTCACATTTACAAGGTAAAAGACGCCATACCAGGTCATCCCCATTCAGGAGGGACACAAGGCGGACTCATCGGACCCAGGTGTGTCCGGCAAGGGGACGAGGGGGCTCTGACGTCACGGGGCGAGGGGGTCCAGGACTCGGAGAGAAGGGAGCGCCCCGAGCCCGCGTAGGGGGACTTCATCCAGCCGCTCCTCAGTTCAGTTGACTCCCGTCCGCTGACTCGCGACGGTCGCCCCCTTTATCGGCCCGTGCCAAGTTGTATTTACGCCCCCCTTTCCGAAGTTTTTCGTGCTCAGCTTCCCGCCCTCCGGACTCGAATTGTTGGATTTTTTATTCTTGGATGGTCCCGCACTAATCATTTGAAAGGTACTGAAACACCACTAAAGGAAAATCATACATTAATTAACCTTTTTAGCATACCTAACTTAAACCATAGACGTCACAGGTATACATTATAGCATAGACATAACACTGGGGTCAATTTTGATCCGACATGGAATCATTCTCCCAGACTTTCAAAATACCGGTTTGTGGCTGTATTTTACATTGTAGCGAATTTTCGAAAAAAAAAAATGCAGCTATTGTAATGGCTCTATAAATTTTGAAATCAAACTTTTGGAAAAATTCTTCGATGAAATCCGGCTTGAAGGATTGAGAAACGATTCCTGGAGTTTTCTCTTTTTCTTGTATTTGTATATATATAGATATATATCATTCTAGACGATAAATCTTCGTAGGATTGAGATAAAAAATTCGTTCTTGCGCCAAAATATCAAGCTTTCCAAATGTAAGGATGAGTTTTGTTGGCCAGCACTTGTTGAGCACAACAAATATTGGTCACATTTCGAAAACTGTGATAAAAAAAATCACTAAAAATGGCTAAACACCGTTAAATATATATTTATTGCAGAATTTTAGTTGAAAAAAAGTTGATCAACGATGAAAATGAACCGTAAAAAATGTATGCGCAAATTATGCTGAAAATGCAGGTACTTTAATCTCATTACTATTTGCTAAAAATCGACAAAAAACACCAAAAAAAGCTATACAATATTGCATGCAGCATATAATACTCAAGGGGGTTGAACTCAACCAACAATGTAAGTTCAACGCCACCAACGAATCTCTCAATCCGTCCCAGGAAGGTTTTGAGGTTTAAGGTTTTATATAGAAAAAAACAAGTTTTTGTCATAGATACCTACCTTAATTTTTCCATTTTACCTCACTTTATCTTATCATTCGACCCCATTTTCGTAATTAGCGTTAAATTTTACATAAGAATGGTGCACCTTTAAGTACCATCTAAATACTCTGTCATTCAAAAATGTGAAGAAAAAAGTCATTCTAAAAAAAAAAAAAAAAAAAAAAAACCCAGCGGGATCTCACAAAAGTTGGGAAATTTAATCAGCTTTTCGATGGTGCGTTCGAAATTAAGATTACCTACCTGCCGATTTCATGAAAAAATTCAAGTTGTAGGCAGGTAGGATACATTGGTAGTAAAATTCTGATGAAACTAGCGTATTGTTTATTTCATAATTTTCTAAATCTGAAATAAATAAGACTTATGAAATAAATAAAAATGTAAAAAAAAATATATAGGTACCTATATAAAAATAAAATAAAAATAAAAAATAAATAAATGAAAAAAAAATAAATATAAAAGCAGATGAAAAAATAAATTTGCTGGAACTGACCCCCCCCCCCCCCCCCTCCCCCCTTGTAAAACGCACTGTCGGCATCTGTTTAGTACTGCTGAATTGAATCTCATCGTGGTTTGCTCTCATCTCTTCACATGATTTTCGAATCCTGGCTATCAGATGGTCTCTATCTTGAATACAACTGTACCCATAAAAATCCATCGATGAGGGATTAAGTAAATTCGTTTACATCTCGTCCATTATGGGCTGGGCACCCGTCCATCTGCCGCCATAGTTCTTCTTCGACTGGTATTGCTTCGAGAAGTGCCGTACGAATATCATTCTGAAGAAGATCATGAAATAATGCATTCGTGTTTAACCGGTTTGGTAAAAAACAGGTTGTCTTACTGAGCACAAAACCCTAACCACACGTTCACGCTGAACTGATATTGGAAGTGGAATTCTCTCACACCACGTGAATTGTCATGCGCCTAGAGGTGAGATT
This sequence comes from Adelphocoris suturalis, assembly GCA_030762985.1. NCBI lineage: Eukaryota > Metazoa > Arthropoda > Insecta > Hemiptera > Miridae > Adelphocoris > Adelphocoris suturalis. Next base: position 48,057,998 of record CM061043.1, on the reverse strand, counting down.
TCCGTGAGTTGAAAATACCAGTACGTGTGAATGTCGCCTCATCTGTCCAAATTATGCTGTTGGGGAAGTTACGCCTTTCATAACACCGATGTACATAAAATTGTGCAAATGCCATCCTCAACTCCATATCTCGGGGCAGCAAATCTTGGACAATAGTCAAATGGTAGGAGTACCTACCGTCTGCCTTTACAGCTCTGAGTACAGTATTGTGGGATGTTCCAAGTTGGTTTGCAACGCAACGGGTGCTTGTAGAAGGATCATTGTCGAACGCATTCAAAATATCGTCAGCTGTCGACTAGCGTAGCCTAAAGGTTGTTTTGGAATAGCACCTGTTTCTCGCATTATCCGCGTTTTCTATGTTTCGACGTTCTTTGTTGGTTCGGGAAGAGATTCCGATATTCATCTTGCGATTGGTGATCGTTACCTCTAGCAGCCCCGTACACGTAAATCATATCGACGTATTCCTCAGCTGTGTAAAATACGGGCACCGTACCAGCTCGTTCTTACTATTAGCAATTAGACCGCCGGGTCACATGATAATATTATTTCAGAAGAACAACTGCACTTATCTGAAGATTGAAGTTTCCACGATCAACGGTCTTTGCTATTGTTGGTGTTAAGAATTAGTTCCTATTGCTTATCGCTCTCAACGTTTTCTTATCTCCACCTACATCGGTCACCAAGGAAACTGCAATCTGGGAACATCTAGGTATTGTCAACGTTCTAAAGCCCTACTTCAACTTTTTGTAAGTTCCTTCTTACGTTTTTTCACTCTGCAACTTGAATTTCTCCGTGAAATTGGAAGGTGATCTTAATTTCGGACTTAACGTTGAAAAGCGTTTTTTTTTTTTTTTTTTTACATAGGAAACTTTCAGTAGGTATTGTAGGAAATGTTACTTTTTTAGAAACGGTGCACTTTTGAATGGCTGTTAGGGTTTTAGCGAATTTTTCGTAGAAAATGAAGCTATTGCAATGGCTCGGAAATTTTTAAAATCAAAATTTCTTCATTGGAATCTTACAAAGGTTTATTGTTGCAGCGTATTGAAGAAATAATTTGCAGCGTTTTGGATTCCACGCATCTTGATACTTGAGGCGGAATTCATATACGGGAATAGAGTCTGAGTGGGCCCCTAAGTGTATCGATAAGGGAATTCATGCACTCAGCGGGATTCATAGACGTGATTTGAGGGCGACCCTGAGGGTACACTGAGTGTGCAACCTAAATGCACACTCAACGGGATTCATAAACAAAAAATGGCGTTGAGGTGATTTTCTCCCTCAGCTCAACGGTGCAATATCCAAATTTACCGCAGGAGGTCACTTAAGTGCATCAACTGATAACTTTTATTATTTTCATGTAGGTATAGATACTGGTACTATAGTAGAGCATACATCGTTTATTTTGTTCGTAGTTTATTAAAAAACTAAGGCTCATAAGAGTAGGTCGGCTGTACCTAAACGGTAGTTAGGTACAAGTTTTTGTGACCTACAGATCCCATTCGAATGTTATACAATCAACAACGAAATATTTTGTAAACTATTCCTGTTCGGAAAGAGACAGTCTAAAATAAATGGAAAGGATTTATAACCACCAAAGCTGAAACTGCTGGTCGCTCTTTGATTTTATGCGATCTCTACATACCAAGTTTGTAGTGCATGATTTTTCGATTCATCTTGGTTTGTGATATGAGTTGGTGGTAGGTACCTACCTTCCATTCATCAGGATGTACAATCAATGAGAATTCCAAGAAAATGTGATTGCTTGAAGCTATCCAAAACCTCATGTCTTCTTTTTGTCCAACAGTCTCATTATACCTATAACTCTACTTATTTTCAAGTACATATCTGTTCTTCAAAACTAATTGGCGAATCATTGTTTTCTCATTTCTTTTCTGTCACAACTCTATACATAAACACAAATTACCAGCACTTCAACAAACAAGCAACAAGGATTCAATTCAACTGTGGATGCCCCGATCCAGGAGGGAGGACCAATGACTTTTGTCTTTGTCTGATAAGGCCTATGTCCTGTCTCCCCAAGGAACAAGGAAAAACAAAAACACAAAGAAAAACGTAACCTTTGAGGACTGTTATTAATCAGTGCGGAATGTGAGAGGGAATTTTCCCACCCCTTTTCCGTCAAACCAAGGAACTCCCCCTACAACATACTGTCAGGGCTGCCAACTTAAGTTGAAAAAGCGTTGAGTGTCCCCTGAGTGCACTGTCAATCTCGTGTAATCTGACTGTGTCCATAACTATTGAGTGAACCACCCACTCAACTCTGAATTCAAACTGGTGAGTGGAGGGTGACTCTCCATTTAAGGGAGTGCGATTGAACACACACACTCAGGCTTTTTCTGTGAATTCCGCCCTTAAACCAACAAATTTTGAGGGGGAGTAACCATTTTTTTCTAGGCCGATTGCAAAGGTTCATTATTGAAAATTAAAATAAACCAAGATCTATCAATCATCATATTCTCTTCGTTCTTATTCTGCATTTATGTATATCTGTAGATTCTGAGAAAACATAGTTTCTCTCACCATAGAATTCTTTTCCTTTTAAAACCGTTCCATTGAAAGTGAAATTCGCTAGAACAAGACCCGACCCTAAAGCTCCGAGTAATTTGATTGCTTCTAATCACATAAGAAAAATACAAAATATTATTTCGAAAATGAGAACAAGGACTTGCATAGGTCTTAGAGGTCCAGAAGGAAATGAAAAACTAAGTCGCGAAATTCGTCCAACGATGATGAAAAGAAGTTGTTGGGTCATAAAGCCCTTTATTTTTTTTCTTTCCCAAGTTTTTCCTTCGTAATCTCCCTCTAACTTCCAATTCGTTGTTTGGTTGGGCGGTCGGCAACTTGGCATTCATTCGTTCGAGGAAAAATATAATTCGTTTCAACCCCCCGGCGAGATTACTCTCCTTTGAAGGGGAGGGTTACGGTAGGTACCTTCCCCCTGATGAATACAAATTTTTCTCTTCGGCTTTTCCGCTGCTCGTGGAAAACGTGTGAAAAGGTTTATGGTATTTATATTAAGATGACAAACGCCATTTTGAATCGCTTCTGAATGTGGTCAAATCGCAAGAACAATTTTTATCCCCTAAAATCAAGTATTCCCAATGTTGTCGCTCAACCCTGTCGTTGGAAACCAAGCGATTGTTATATTCATCAATAGTAAGTCCAGGATTGGTGGGTAGTTGATGGAAAACGATTTATTCATCCCATATAAATTTTAGTATCAAACCCTTGTAGCAAGCTTAACTTCTACAGTTTTCATCAAAATTTGAGGAAATATTCGGAGGATGTGCTAGTTACGCATAAGGTGGTCATTACATCAGGGCGTAATTCTAGATCTCATTTCTGATCGAAAGTTTCTCTTAGAGATTTTTTCCTAATTCATTTCTAAGACGATTGAAATTATTGGCTCTTTCCTAATCAGCTGAGTGAGTTATAATATCTCCTGTTCATCCTAGGAAGTTGAGATTTGATTGGGAGACTCCCTGGGACATTAGGAGACTATTGAAATGATTGGGTCTTTTCTGATCAGCTGACTGAGCTGATTTAATTGAAACATTTTCGACTTGAGACCCAAAACACATATTTCACAGGGGAAAAAATAAGACAGATCCATGTACCGATGTATCTGAATGTAGTGTAGATACTCAACATCTGTTTACTGATTTATGATTTAGCTTAGATTGTGGCTGCACTGTTTTGAAGAAAAGTAAGCTATTTTTACACATGACTCCACATTTCACTTGGCCAATTTCCTCTCCTTAACCCTCCTGCGAAGTCCTAGGTACACATTCGTTACGAATGCAAATTAAGTTGTGACTCGCACTGGATCAATCCACTACTCTGCTGGGTTCGCTCCCTTTGTCTTGTTCAAAATAGGATGAGAGTTCGGAAGTTGCCTGATTCACTTCTACACTCACTGGGCCAAAGCGACGCCACATAGTTTCGACTATATGGTCGGGATGGACAAAATTCCGTTTTCTACGAATTCTTACAGTAAATTTGACGCTGATTAAGAATATACCACGTAATAGGGGTCCCTGAATGGCCTTCATTGTTATTTACACCCCCCCCCCCCCCCAACACCTTTTAAACACATTTGGAAAAAGATTTGATGTTTTTGGCCAAAACGCTATAGGAAAGGCTTAAAGATTCGAAAGAAACGTTGAAGAAATTTATTTAAAAAATAACAAATAAAGAACAAAGGGGCAAAATAAACCTTCATTCATCATAACATAAACTACTTAAACTCATAAAAATCAATAATAAAACTCATCAAATCTTCTCGATTTTATTATTAGAAGTAATTGATGTACGGATTTTTGGTAGACTTACTTCTTTTTATTAATAACAAGAATCCACTCTTTGATCAATTTTATAGGATTTCAGAGGGAAGGGTTGTTCTACCAACGAAATTAGATTTCATAACAACCAACATCACAATAACTACACATTTTTCGAAGTAAATTTTTCTCAAATAGATATTTTATAATGAGAATTAACTCTGTAGGAGCCAACCAAAACTAAAACAACCTGTTACCTTCACCTGGTTCTTTTTGAATGACTTAGGGTAGGGCCCGTTTATGAATTACAGCGGTAACTTCCAGACAAACCTCAGGGAGATACCTAGAGGTTACTGCAACCTATCGAACGAATTTGGTAGGGCGTCTATCAATCAACTTTATGCCCTCAGGTTAGCTACCTACAGATAACTACTGCTCAGTGCTCAGATAACTTCGTCTGTGGGAAAAAGGGGTACCACTACTACTACAATGATTTCCCCACAAAATAGCCTGACAACACTGGTATTTTTAGTTCTTCTGACGTCCATGGGTAAAAAGTAGATAGGTAGGTATAGCACAACACAACACTCCTGTCCTTTCTGTTTCATCTCTGATGCCAGGGGATCTCGATTGTCATTTTATGCTACATTATTAGGTAGCAACTACTCACCAAGACCATAGAATCTGAGCGTAAGGAGAAGTTCAGTGATCTACGATATGAAATTTTTTCTCTCACTGCGGGATTCTAATGTCCCTTCAATCAACTCCAGCTCAAACATCATCGTATCTTTCGATAGTCGTTAACAGGTGTGGAAATCAACATAATCGAGTTAAAATTATTAAAATAATCTGGACGTGGACCGTATAAGGTCTTAGTTCGTATTCTAGAAATTGAACGATTTCCTCATCCGAAAAATCGGAATTAAACATCGTGGTACATTATGTCTTTATATTATTATAATATATATTATATTATTATTACTATTACACGTTATAACACCTCTCTACAAAAAGTTATCCTCCGGATAAATTGCTAACTGAGGGGGTTGAGTCTCAGGTAAGGATACCAAGCAGATAGCTGTATTTTGCAGGTAAATGTAAGTAGATAAACTGCCAACGAGAAGTTGTCAGAGGCCTCTAGTTACCTAGAGTTTGCCTGGGCTTTATCTGTGATTGATAAACGGGCCCTTAGCTAGCCAAAGCTTTGCGGTGGACACAAAGTTCCTTTGTCGTACAGTCTCAATGCAGGTTTCGTAGGAAGAATTCAGTACCACCCCTTGCCCCCAGGCGCCCTGGTGGTACACTTGTACGACCAAAGCTTATGCCGACCACCACCGCCAGCGCTAGAATCTGCACGAGACCTATAGTAGGCAAAACTCCAAGTCGCTTCACGTCTTCTGTTTTTTTTTTTTCTGCTCCCACATTTTAAAAAAGCCCAAGCTCTGATAAATTACAAGTGAAGGGGGGGGGGGGGGGGGGGGGGGGGGGGGTAGGAGACCGGACAAAGGAAAAACCCCCAACAAGCGAGGAGTCCCTGGTCGTATATTTCCAGAAGGTTCGTTTGACGTAGTTTATGGGTCAGCTTTCCGTGCGGCGCACAGAAGGGGCGAGCGCTTCACATACGCTCCCCGTTTTCCTCTTGTGCGATCCCTTTCTTCTACAGAATGGTTCACTACGGGGATGGACAGTTTTTGTTTTTCTTCCTGACATCTCAAAGGGTCAAGGAAAAGTGACGATAAATTAAATAAATATATATAAAGCCGATATAAAATCGGCTCGGGGCATTTTTTCTGGAACTCACCCAATACATTCGCCGTTTGGTGGTTCAAAAACCCAATCTAGCTAGACAAAATTAAATTTTTGAGTTGAAAGGTATGGCCTCAGCAGGACTTGACATGCATTCTAGAAGTCTGGACTAGTGAAACTCAAGGCCGCTATCAATTGTTGAATTGTTGTTGTTGGTCGTTATTGTTGTTGTTGACGTGTCAGTGTATGATGAGAAATGCGGAAAAATGACGATTAATAACAATTTTTTACCAGTTCATTTCAACAGATCAACGAGTGTACTTACTTGCTATTCAATCTGGCTTAGGACGCGAGAAATCTTCCACAATGATCTTTATGAATAGAGATAAGGAAAAAATTATTGATTTTGACTTTTGATTTTGGATTGAACAGCTTTATTGCAGTACTAGAATAATACGATTTGAAATACTTTTAGAAATGTTGTGGAAAAATATCGCCAATAAATCACGTTCTTCGTCACTTGCTTCCAATATTGATACCATTTCTTCATCTGGTAATATCGCGACATTGAAGCAACATTGCAAGATTTATTCACTCGAGATCCATAAAAACCAGAAACAAGGAAAATAGGAACCTGAAAACAAAGTCAGAATGAAACCTAGGTGCTCGAGTGGGTATCAAGACCAGCATGAGAAATATCGAGTGGTGCTGCCCCCTCTCGGAATATAGAAGAAAACCAACAGATATTTGTTACTGAATGCTCTGGTAGATGTCAGAATGTAAAACGAACAAACTTGTGAGTTGTAACTCAGTCACGTTTGTCTGAGCCCGAGTAAACTCAGGTTTAGTACCTCAACATTTTTGGGCCCGAGTTATCTCGTGCGTAGTAGAGAAAGGGTTAATCCGTCCCTTACGCCCCACTATAAAGCGTTAGCTAGGCTCAAAATTGCTGTCTCAAAGAAAATGCAAATTGCCGTCTTAATGTTCAAAATTAAGAAATTTAGAAAACCAGAGTACTTCTATGATTAATTTCAATGGTAATAACAGGTTCGCGGAAAGAATACAAGGAACCAGAATTATACAAATCCCGATTCACCTAACATCAATTTTCTACAGGGCATTATCGTTCAAGGAGCCAACATTTATAATGAAATGGTGGAGATGTTTGATTTTGAGCAAAGTACGGATATGTTTAGGAATAAACTAAAGAAAATGTTATCACAAAGGTAGTACTTCATTGAAAATATTAATGTTTGATGAAATGATGTACCTAAGTTTAGTTAATTGTTTTGTGTTTTTTGAATTATTTTGTTCGTCATATCTACAAATTAAAGAAATATTTAATTACTTTACCTGAATAAGTTTAAGTTTGATATTAATTTCAGTTATTATTTAAGTCTGATATTAATTTCAATTATTTTATTATAAGTAATAGTAATTATTATAATTTGGAACTACATTAATGGACGATTGTATGAGTAACTTTTTGTACTTTGTATCTAGGGAGGTGGACCTCAAATCCCTGACTTCCCTGATCGTTAAATCTCTCTCTCTCTCGGGGGGGGGGGGGGGGGGGGGGGGGGGGGGGGGGGGAGGGGGGGGGGGGAGGGGGGGGGAGGGGGGGGGGGGGGGACAACAAGTTGCTTCGGTATCTGCGAAAGTCTATAAAGGCCTTTACCAATTTAGACGTATTGCTTTCCATTTGCCTGAGAGTGTGCGAATCAAGCTTGTGCAGACGATATAGCTGCTGTAGCGTATAGTGACATGTCGTCTGATAAGTGTGATACATGGCAGCGTGCACAAAATGCTTGCATCCGTTTTATCTTTAAATTTCCTAGGTGGGAACATGTTACGCCATATTTCCAAAAACTTGGTTGGTTAAAGATCAGGGAGTGGAGAAGGGCGGGGACCGGCGATTCCTTCCCGACCTCCAAAAAGCATGGCGATTCCTTCCCTTCTAAGTGTTGACTATTCCTTCCGCCGTGCAATCGGCGATTCCTTCCCGTTACTCAATTGCTTCCCGGCCAGGTGTTGGTTAGTTTATAGGACTAAACCCTAATTGAACAATTAAGTACTTGAAACCCAAATCAAAGTATCACAATCACTAAGTATTAAAATCACAATAATCACAAAATGAAAAATGCATCGTAAAGTTCACGTCTCAATTTCATTGGTCAAAAATCCCCCGAAATTTAACACTGACCCTTTTAGCAAATTGGTAAGGGTAATCGTTGAGAGTTTGCCAAGCGATGGGTCACCGGTTTTTTTTTTTTTTTTTTTTTTTTTAACTCTTGGGAGTAGGTATGTTGGTCAATGTCATAGGTCTTAATGTAGATTTCGGTTTGAAAAGCTATTAAACCATCTACGAAACTAAAAATGTGGGGTTGAGGTGAATGAAAGTTTCATTTTCACCTTGTACGTTTCATTCACCACTAACAACTCTATATAACTCTATAATAGCTCTCCTTTGGCAGTGTGGATATTCATTGTACGAAGAGTGGACAACAACTGATCAATGGACTTCGGAAGGGTTGGAAGTTTCTTACATTTGGTCCTGAGCGACAGACCACAAGATTTCTTCAGAAACATTGACAAAATAACTATATAAATGCGATTTTTTGAATAAATAGATATCAAAATATTATTAAATCCTCCTGAAGGGCCTTATCACTTTGAGATTGGAGGGGAAGGAATCGCCGGTTCCCCGGAGAAGGTATCGCCTTGGTGTTTTTGTTTTTGAAAATTTGAAGTCCTGTAGACCCTCTTATTTGTTTGATGATTTTCTGTATTTAGGTAGTAGTCTTACAATGAACACTCGTGGTAGTGATAGGCTATTACAATGTCCCTTACACAGGACAATGATTTTTAATAGATCATTTCATGTTCAAGCAGTGCGAATGCACAATGAGAATATTGAACTGTTTGATACAGACATGTCTATAAAAAAATTCTCCCTAGAGAGGGAAAAACATTAAATCATGTTTAATGTTTTTCCCTCGCAAGGGAGAAATTAGATATAGTTTTTTAAGGTCAAGAAAAAAGAAAAGATTCTAATTAACCAAAACAATTTATTATATTTATATACATTTTTATTTTACCATTAGATATTTCCGATGGACTCATACCAAAGTACGCTTGCATACGAGTCTGCAACACATTGGGACATTTTATGTCTTTAGTTGCAGACTCGTATGCAAGCTCTAAGAGCCACTCAGCTGATCCGGACCCTGGGCATCGTCAAGTAAATGTCCTAAATAGGCTACATACGAAATTACAGCTTCCTAGAGTGTAAAGCATAGAAATTAGCTCTATGAGCCACTCATCTGATCCGGACCCTGGGCATCGTCAAGTAAATGTCCTAAAGAGGCTACATACGAAATTACAGCTTCCCAGAGTGTAAAGCATAGAAATTAGCTTTAAGAGCCACTCATCTGATCCGGACCCTGGGCATCGTCAAGTAAATGTCCTAAAGAGGCTACATACGAAATTACAGCTTCCTAGAGTGTAAAGCATAGAAATTAGCTCTAAGAGCCACTCATCTGATCCGGACCCTGGGCATCGTCAAGTAAATGTCCTAAAGAGGCTACATACGAAATTACAGCTTCCTAGAGTGTAAAGCATAAAAAATAGCTTTAAGAGCCACTCATCTGATCCGGACCCTGGGCATCGTCAAGTAAATGTCCTAAAGAGGCTACAAGCGAAATTACAGCTTGCTAGAGTGTAAAGCATAAAAAATAGCTTTAAGAGCCACTCATCTGATCCGGACCCTGGGCATCGTCAAGTAAATGTCCCAAAGAGGTTACACACGAAATTACAGCTTCCTAGAGCGTAATGCATAGAAATTAGCTTTAAGAGCCACTCATCTGATCCGGACCCTGGGCATCGTCAAGTAAATGTCCTAAAGAGGCTACATACGAAATTACAGCTTCCTAGAGTGTAAAGCATAAAAAATAGCTTTAAGAGCCACTCATCTGATCGGGACCCTGGGCATCGTCAAGTAAATGTCCCAAAGAGGTTACACACGAAATTACAGCTTCCTAGAGCGTAATGCATAGAAATTAGCTTTAAGAGCCACTCATCTGATCCGGACCCTGGGCATCGTCAAGTAAATGTCCTAAAGAGGCTACATACGAAATTACAGCTTCCTAGAGTGTGAAGCATAAAAAATAGCTTTAAGAGCCACTCATCTGATCCGGACCCTGGGCATCGTCAAGTAAATGTCCTGAAGAGGCTACATACAAAATTACAGCTTCCTAGAGTGTAAAGTATAGAAATTACCTATTAAAATGATTTAACCACTGCTTCACAAATCAAACCGTTCTCGCAATATTCGGATCACCTGCTGTGAATCAAATCATCGAAACACCAACTCAATGAAATCATCAGAAATTAACAAGCGGTTGCAATCATGTTCACAATATCAATTATTGAGAATGATCACCTGAGTGTACACAATTGTTCAAATAACCATGCTCATAACTCAGCTTGTTGGCCACGCACTTCGCAGTAGTTAACATAATATGGTTGGATAAATCGAGAGCTTTCGAACGAATGGTCAACGAATTTTGTGGGATGAAAAACGACGAAGTACCATTTCCCTAGCAACGACTCGGTTGTAAGCGGAAATCATCAGAAAATTTGAGATCAAATTGTAACACCAAATTCATAATTTCTCCCTTGAGAGGGAAAAACATTAAATCATGTTTAATATTTTTCCCTCGCAAGGGAGAAATTAGATATAGTTTTTTAAGGTCAAGAAAAAAAGAAAAGATTCTAATTAACCAAAACAATTTATTATATTTATATACATTTTTATTTTACCATTAGATATTTCCGATGGGACTCATACCAAAGTACGCTTGCATACGAGTCTGCAACACATTGGGACATTTTATGTCTTTAGTTGCAGACTCGTATGCAAGCTCTAAGAGCCACTCAGCTGATCCGGACCCTGGGCATCGTCAAGTAAATGTCCTAAAGAGGCTACATACGAAATTACAGCTTCCTAGAGTGTAAAGCATAGAAATTAGCTCAAAGAGCCACTCATCTGATCCGGACCCTGGGCATCGTCAATTAAATGTCCTAAAGAGGCTACATACGAAATTACAGCTTCCTAGAGCGTAAAGCATAGAAATTAGCTCTAAGAGCCACTCATCTGATCCGGACCCTGGGCATCGTCAAGTAAATGTCCTAAAGAGGCTACATACGAAATTACAGCTTCCTAGAGTGTAAAGCATAAAAAATAGCTTTAAGAGCCACTCATCTGATCCGGACCCTGGGCATCGTCAAGTAAATGTCCCGAAGAGGCTACATACAAAATTACAGCTTCCTAGAGTGTAAAGTATAGAAATTACCTATTAAAATGATTTAACCACCGCTTCACAAATCAAACCGTTCTCGCAATATTCGGATCACCAGCTATGAATCAAATCATCGAAACACCAACTCAATGAAATCATCAGAAATTAACAAGCGGTTGCAATCATGTTCACAATATCAATTATTGAGAATGATCACCTGAGTGTACACAATTATTCAAATAACCATGCTCATAACTCAGCTTGTTGGCCACGCACTTCGCAGTAGTTAACATAATATGGTTGGATAAATCGAGAGCTTTCGAACGAATGGTCAACGAATTTTGTGGGATGAAAAACGACGAAGTACCATTTCCCTAGCAACGACTCGGTTGTAAGCGGAAATCATCAGAAAAAAAACGTTGCAGATTTGCGTGTCGTGTCGGAATTCACAGAACGACCCCCAGCCCTAAAACATTAAACATGTTAAAAAAAACGTTGCAGATTTGCGTGTCGGAATTCACAGAACGACCCCCAGCCCTAAAACATTAAACATGTTAAAAAAAAAACTGAAAGAAAAGTTATTAAAAACATACGATAATCAACTTCTTAGTTTGTAGCTGATGGTTTAATATACTGAGTAAATATTGTGGTTAAATTAAATTTTGCAAATTGTGTATAAATTGGTATGAGTTATTATTATTTTTTGTGATGGGTGGACACAATAAACTATTAGTAAAGTGAGCTCTGAGCGTAATAATATAATATTATGAAGACTGATGTTAATTTTTCTGTATTTTTGTACTTATTTTTCCTGCCAGAGCGGTAGAGAGGGCCATATTATGGCCCTAATTTCTGGTTAATAAATATTCAGTCTCTCTCTCTCTCTCTGCGCCTGTCGTGATAATAATTGACTGTGAAAATGGGTATACTTAACCGTAACATGTGTAAATAATACAGGTTATTAATTTATGCTCTAGAGTGTGAACAGGCAAAGCCAAGTGGGATGATATATAACGACGGGGCCTCAACTTCGCTAGATGGGCTGGTAGTAGGAGGTAGTTGTAGTCATCAATCTTAGCTCTTCATTGAATGCATCGAACGGCAATTCCATCGCCGTCATCCCTGATAGAGCGCACACCCTAATATGACATACGCCCTACTAGGACATACTCCCTACTCCCTAACAGGACCAGGTGTTATCATATCGTCTGCCGAACCTAACGGGGCGCCTCACCTTCGAGCGTCAACTATAAATAGATCAGATCCCCTTCTACACGCTCTCCGCTCGATCGGACTACGCTAAAACATCCGACGATTTCCACTCCCAAATATTGACTTACTAGAGCCAACAAAATCGTAACATTAATGAGTCAAACAATTAATACAAAATCGGTTATTTATATATTACATGGGGAAGAAAAACGCGGCAAATTATTACACAAATGTTATTATTTCTGTATTAGATAGCCCTCCTACGCAGAACAGTGGTCCATAAAAAATTACCTATCAAACTGAGTCTATGGTGCATTATCGAAATATAACTGGACGATGTCATCTACCAGAAAAAAAGAAATTGATTAACTTAAAAAAATAAAATAAATAAATAAATAAAATGCATTGTCTCCGCAGGGATACGAACCGCCGCCTGTTCGATTCACGGCCAGCATGCCATTCCCAAATTCGAGAACTCTAACAACTGAGCGACAATCGCCTATATTATGTTAGCAGCACATCGTTTCTCTATGTTCACGTGCCTGGGAATCCGAAGGTGTTTTTTCGATGTTCTATCCCTTAGGGAAAGCGAACGGTTCCACGTACAGCATTTTCGGATGTTTTTAAATGATTCTTTGGGATTATATTTATCAATGACAAACAAAAAACGTCTGCCAAGTTGAGTGGGCAGTATAGCTTCCTCAAACATTGTAACATGGACGTATAGAATTAGTTGAAGAACAAAGTCCGAGTCGAAATGATTGAATGCAAAATATAACAGTATCTAATTCATATGCATACATGCTAGAGTGCAAATTAGGGCTACGATTCATGTTTGAATGTGCGGAAATTGTCTAAAGGTTAACCCACACAATAGTTCGAAAATTTCATCAGAATCGATTCATTATTCTCGGATTGTCATCCAATATTGGTTTTGCGCATGCGCAATAGTTACCTATTATTTAAGCGAACGCGATAAAATACAAAGGGCATCACCCTGGACCCAACAACCTCTCGAGTTTGAACGAAATCGGACTAACAGATGATAAAAAATCGAAGTTATAAGAAATTAATGTTTGCGCATGCGCACAGACTACTATTAATCCAACGGCAATGAAATGTACTGGGGACAGTCTAGGAGCTAAACCGCACGATCCCTGAAAATTTCATAAAAATCGGACTATTAGTCACGGAGTTTTGTCTGTGTGGATCAACTTGAGTTTTGCGCATGCGCTATAATTATTACTCCACCAACCGCCATATAATTCATAAGACATTTTTCTGGAGCACATAACCATCTACTCCCCGAGTTTGAACGAAATCGGTCCTATAGATAATAAGGGATCGGCGTTATAAGAAATTAACTTTTGCGCATGCGTACAGACCACTATTCATGCGATGGCAATGAAATTAGTAGGGGACCATCTATAAGTTAAGCCGCACAATTCCTGAGAATTTCATCAAAACGGATCCATTAAACTCGGAGTTTTACTTGAGTCAATCGATATTAGTTTCGCGCATGCGCAGTAGTTATTACTCTAAAAATCGCGATATAATTTATAGGGTATTTTTCTAGAACATGTATCCAACTGCCTACCGAGTTTGAACGAAATCGGTACAACAAATAATGAGAAATCAACGTTATGATAAATTCACGTTTGCGCATGCGCAAAAACTACTGTTGATTGGATGGCATTGAAAATTATAGGGGACCGTCTAGGAGCTAACCCGCACAATCCCTGAATATTTCATTGGAATTGGACTAAAACTTGGTATAGTTTTGGGCGTGACAAAGATTTACCACAGACAGACACGGAATCAAAATTGATCAGCACGTTTTGAAACGCAGAAAGCAAATGGAAATTTTGATTTTGGAGAACAAACATTTTTTCGACTTCAAGCTTCCCTACCTCCGGTAGTGAGGAAGCAAAATCATAACAATAATAAAATGCAATACAATTAATACAATTACAATATAATTCTTAATATGTAATTGGGAATAAAATCCCGTAATGTTTAATAAAAAATAAATAAATAACTGTTTTGGAAGTTTTCGAGGTCTCGATTTTTGAATATGTTAACCCTTAATTACTACCCTTTAAGGTTGATCAAAACGGATGCCGATATTAGTGGCACATCCCCGGGCAAAGTATGATTTTTGAGCATAATTTTATGAACTTTGGTCCACTAGTTTCGGGGGAAAGCTCTGGACGGCCGGCGCACAGCGTGTGGAACGATTTTTTAAATTCGATTGTTTGGATCCTATGCATCTTGAAACGAAAAACCAACAAACCTCAAGGGGGGGTTACAAAAAAATTTTCTTCTTGCTGAATTACAAAGATTCATTATTGAAAATAATAAACCAAAAGCTGTTTTCTCACTTTTGCGAGTATGTTACTGAATTAAGCTCACTCAGCTAATCACGCTGGAGTTCCTAGGATGATGGAAGAGAATTTACCCTAGTTTTTTAAATATATATATATATATATATTTTTTTTACCGCAATAGGCACCGGTTAAAGCCTGTTCCACGCTATTATTTATCTCAGATTGATGCACAACTTAAGACATTTTAAAAGAGCCTCTTTCAAAAGAAGCTCTTGGCTTTGTTTGAAAGATGCTCTTTGCTTTTCGGCAACTTAAGGCTCAAGTGCTCCGGCCAGGCCCTCCTACCTTTTAAGATCAAGCATTTTCAGGACCAAACAACCGATAAACAGTTTCAGATAGCTCCTAGTATTGTTTTTCTCATTTTACTGGTTGCGTCACAAAATAAGTAACATTTAACCAGTTAGTGTTAATGTGTAAAGTTCTAGTTTTAAAATATATGGTACTGCATGGTATCACTGACGGGGCACTAGAGGTTTATACCCGAATTCCTCATGAACTGGACCAGCTTCTTTAAGGCCTGTGGTGTGGCATCTCGTACATATCATGCCATCAGGGCTGAATTTCCTTTCTTCGTCATATAATGGGCAGGTCTCTAATTTGTGTCACATCTTCTTCAACGTCCTCACAAAATTCGCAGTTTAAGGAACCGCTTAGCCGAATGAGATATCGACTTCGATTAACTTGGCCATGACCTGTTCGTGCGCGTACTAGTTGAACGATTGTTCTTCTCGGGAGATGTAACTTCAGAAATTTTAGTTTTTTGCATACCTGGTTCATAATAGAATAATGGTAGACCCCTTTGTCGAGCGAATACTGGTCATACCATTGTTGCCACTCAACTGTCGCCATCGGATCAATCAAATTTAATGCGTTGTGAAGTGGGATTGGTACTGTCAGGGATTGACATACTCCTGAAGCCCCAAGCTTGATCGACCATCTCATTCCCGCCTATCTCAATGTATCTCCATTGTATCGTTATCCATTCGGGGTTATTAGATGCAAGGAGCAATTTGGCTACATCATACACTAAATAGTTTGATGCCTTCCCCAGATGTATACCTATGTGCTAGTTCTTCGCATGCTACTTTCGAATCAGTCAGGATAACAGTTTTCTGTCCACGCCTCTTAATCCTTTGCACTTCTTCTAAGACAAGCTTTAAGGACAGTAATTCGGTGCTGTTGATTAGGAATGAGGATGGTAAACGAAAAGACTTGGTTTCACGACTCTCAGAGTCATACCTTCCCGCTCCTTCACGGTTTCTACTTCTGGAGGCGTCGGTGTAAACTGAGTGTAAAGAATCGTTGTATACTGATTGTAGAATAGTATGCTTTTGCTGGATGTGAAGCGTCAAGAAAACGTATACCTAGTGACAAAGGAATTGATTTCTAACGGTTGCAAGTGAGTTACTGACGCGAAAAATATATAAAAACAATCCTTGAAGCGGTCTGTATATCGTGTCAAAATTCGAGTTCAAACGTACACAAACCAACATAACATACACGTGTAATATGTAGATTGTATACATATGAAAAGCGCTCAACTCTAGGAACAATTTCAGAATACCTCACAACGGATTTCTATGAAGAACGATTTGGCAAATTTTAATTTTAAAACTTTTGGAGTCATTGCAATAGCTTTCAGTTCTTACGAATATTCGTTAAAAAAAATAAAAATAAAATAAAATAAATGAATAATTACATAGCTGTTGAATAGGTACATGTTTTCTCAAAAGTAACACCCTCCCCCTCCCACTTTTTTCACAATATCGAAATGAGATATCGAAATGAAACTAGGAGTTTTTGGAATTCCAGAAAACATTTCCCCGGAAAATATTTCCCCAAAATGGCGACCCCCGAAAAAAATTTCCCCAAGAGATTTTCATGGCCGGAAAAAATTTCCCTGAACAGAATTCAGTAAAGTTGGGTTCTTGTTGTCGAAACATCATTTTCATTTCTTCCAGGACCCGTTTTAGTTTTCTTGTGAACGGGACACATTGAAGTCAATCCTCGTTATCCAAACGCGCTACCATATCCATTACAACTAACCCCTTTAGGATGGCGGGATTTGCTATTCATATCACCCCTTAAAATTTTGTCACATCAAAACCATTGCTCCGAACCCCATATTACAATAGCCGGTTCATTTCAGAATTGCGTTTCACTCCCTCAGTACGCTAGATCATATTTAAAGCAAACCAAATAGACATGAAGTTGGTCGATCACTCCCGATTCCACAGAGCTCTCGTTTGTGTAATGAGCAGTGTAGTTTTGGATATATTAAGACACTGGGAGGGATTGATTAGGTGCATCTGGAGATGTTGAGGGATACGGGTGGGGGGTTCAGGATCTGTGGGACCCCACTTGTCTTATACCCGTAAAAAGCGGGGCATCGATTGACTGACCCCCTTTTTCGGACTTTTTAGACTAATGCAGCATGTATGTATGTATGTATTGTACCTGTATTGCATGTATGAATGAATGAATGAATGAATAGTGAATTTATTCCGAAGCAAAGCAAAAAGTAAATAAATAGTACAATACAAATACAGTTAAAATACAAATTATTAGAGGTTGATGAGTTCAATGGAATATACCCCTAAGCCATAGGGCAGGCCCTGTGCGGCTAAGGGGAGTTGCTTATGAATAACATTGCAGTTATATTCTTCTTTTACAAGTGTAACACAGAGAGAACTAACTCAGCAGGGACTATAAGTTTACCTATTTAGAAAAGCAGAAAAAAAAAATTAAGAAAAAAAAAAAATGAAGTTAACTTTTAACGCTTACAATGTAGACAATACACAATTATTTTACATAAATGCTGGAAAGAGCATCTAAGCAATCTTCAACTCCACGGGAAATCAACCATGAAAAAATTTTCTTTTTATAATTGGAGCGGGAAAAATTTGATGGGGATCTCATTTCGTCAGGCAATGAGCGGATCAAGAATGGCATGCTGTAAAATATGTGTCTGGATGTGCTCCATAAACGGGTTTTTGGTGCCGGCACCACGGCTTGGGAGGTGAGACGAAGTGGGTATGAAGTATTCTTGGGGATGTTGAAAAATTCTGGATGTTTGTGAAAGAAAGAGAGGGACGTTTTTATATACAATTGATGAATGGAAAATACTCGACAATAGTTGAACAATTCGGTTGTGGGAAATCTTCGAGGTTTTTTTGCAATTATTTTTAAAATGCTCTTCTGTAAAATGCATAGGGGGTTCAAAACAGTTAAAACAGCGCCACCCCAAGCAATCATCCCAAAGCCAATGATGCTCTGTACTAGAGTCTTGTATATAATAATTAAGCTTTCTTTATTAAGGCATCCTCTGAGTTTGAAAAAAACGTGGGTGAATTTGCGAAGTTTCTGGGTCAGAGCTAACACTTGACGATCCCACCTGAGTTCCTCGTCAATTACTACTCCCAAGTACCTTGTGAACCGGACCCGTTCCAGCACAGGACAGGGGCATGAAGTGCTCATGTCATCTGAGCCGCACACATGCAGTTTAATTGGAGTGCTTACTAACTTTTTAGAAGGTGATTTGGAAAATACTAGATATTTGGTTTTTTTCACGTTCAAACTTAGAGTATTATTACAGAGCCACTTGAAAGTTTTATTTATATCGCTACTGGCACTTTCAAACACTTCTTCCCACGTCTCACCCTCGCACAAAATCGCCGTATCATCAGCAAATAAGTACGAAGTACCCTGGAGGTTCAAATTACCAAGCTGATTAATAAAAATCAGGAAGAAAACAGATGCCAGGGTTCCACCTTGAATTACGCCGTATTCGATTGAATTTTCATTGCTGTCAATGCCTTCGATTGTGACTACTTGTTTTCGTTCATTAAAGTAACTGACTACCCATTCTAACTCTAATCCTTCGACACCATAGGATGGTAACAGTTTTACGAGTAGATCCCTGTCAATGGAGTCGAATGCCTTGGCCATATCCAACGTCAACAAAATACCTTTTTTCCCACGATCTAGCAGCGAGTTGATATCTCTAGTTAACACATACAATGCTTCCTCAACCCCTATCCCCTTCCTAAAACCAAATTGCCTATCTGACAGGAGGTTCTGCTCCTCAAGATGCGCATAAAGGAGTTGTTTAATCCAGCGCTCGATAAGTTTTGATACAGTACTCAACAAGGAAATTGGGCGATAATTGGTAAGGTCGGAGGCATCACCACCCTTGAATAAGGGTATAACACGGGCTATTTTGAGTAGGTCTGGGAAAACTCCATTTGTTAGGCTGAGGTTAATAATATGTACGAGCGCATCTTTCATTATATGGAGAAATTTCTTAATAAATTTTAAAGAAATATTATCGATTCCAGGAGCCGAATTGCCATTCATTCCCGAGATAATTTTTTCGAGTTCAATTGTTGTGATATTCTTAAATTCAAACTTTTTTGGGGCATTAGGAACGGGAGGGAACTCTTGCGACTTGAAAGTGCAAGGGATCTCATCCACTAGACTTCTACCAACGTTACTAAAGAACGAATTAAAGTTGTCCGCCACCTTCTTTTTGGCAGTTGTGTGATCAACGTTCCAGGTATCCATACACTCGGTTATAAGTTTGTTGGTTGAATTAATCTTCCTAGTTTTACCCAAAAAACCCTCATTAATTATTTTCCATGTGTCCTTTGGATGGTTTGCACCCTTGAACTTACTTTTATAAAAATCATCTCGAGCTAACTTTTTTAAATTATTAATTGTATTGCGATAGTGTTTTATGCGTGCCCGAAGGGCAGTGTTAAAGGGCTCTTTTTTTAATTTTTTACACAATTTATCTCTAATACGAATAGCCCGGAGGATTCCACTGGTCATCCAAGGCAATAATTTTTGTTTCGCATGAGGCGTCGAGATCTTATTCTCTGAGGCAGACTTAATACATTCACCTACGCCAGTGGCAAATTTGGCGACAGCCACATTTACGTCTGATGAATTTACAATTTCATTCCAATTATGTTGTTTTAGTTTATTTTCTAAAAGAGGATAATCGATCTTGGTGTGGTATTGAATAAGGCATTCTCCGCCTCCAGTTTTATGAGGCGTACATTCTACTGAAGTGCATATTGCGTAGTGGTCCGTTACATGGCATTCCAAAATTCCCGACATTAGTACCTCACTTCTTCCGCGATAAAAGAGATGGTCAATACATGTAGAAGATCCTCCTTGTACCCTAGTGGGTTCATTTATGAGGGATCGAAATCCTAACTCTGCCATGGAGGAGAAATAGTACAGTGCATCAGAATTATTATTGTTATATATATTAATATTGATATCGCCAACAACAAAAGTATGGTTAGCATCACGGAAGGCGGACAGGACGTCAGCTAACTCATCAGAGAACTTAGTAACATCCCCCGTACCGTTTCTGTATATGCCTAGTAAATCTATCAACTCTTGTCCTTGTTTGAAGCGTAAATGAATACAGGCAGCCATATTCAACTTCACAAAATTGACGGTATAATTAAACTTTGATTTTACATAAATTACAATGCCATCATTTTTATTTATGAGATCTGGAGAAGAAATGAGGTCGAAACCAGGGATCTGAACGAGAATTGGACAATTTTGTAAATGCGCTTCAGTCAAAATCAAGATGTCATAAGAGAAAATACCATCTCTAGCCCATGCCATAAATTCTGTGAAATTTGCATTGTAGCCTCTAATGTTCATATGAAGGATTGAGAACTTTTGCTCCAAATTAACTGCTGAAAAATAGTCATCGACCGAATCAAAGTACCTAGCTCCATTTGGATCAATTTCAGTGTTCTCATCAATTAGGTTTAACAAGAAATTATCGTTCATGGTTGTTCTTCATTTATCGATTGAAGTAGAAGTTGAGATGTTACATACGTTCTACGTCGTCGTACGTCTTCATTGTCTTCACATGAAGTCCATCGTCCTTCCTCACGTGTACGATGCTGTTCTTTACCCAGACGTATTTATAGTTCGAAAGTTTGGCTTTAGCTTTAGCTCTCCTTAACAGGTCAGCCCGAAACGATGTAAGGTTTTCGTTGATATAAACTCTATCGGCCGGCCAATTATTAAAAAGTTTCTTTGCAGTGAGGCTTCTATCACTTTTTGCAGCTGTAATAAGGTTTTGAGCAATTTCAGGTGAATTAAACACAACCAACATTTTTCGTGGACGGTCATTGCGAGTAGGGCCCACTCTAAACGCCGCGGATATATCCCCACAATCTACTTTTAGAACTTCTGAGATAGTTTTTACGATTGCAGCGGGGTCCTCGTTTTTTGATTCTGGAACACAATTTAGTTCGACGTTTTTATTTCGCGACTTTTGTTCCAGGAAGTCGACTTTTAGCTGGAGATCAGAAACTACCGATTTCAGCCCAGCATTCTCCTCCATTAATCCCTCCATGGTTTCTTCCATCTTTCCCATCCTCTCAGTGAATACGTCAAACTGATCACTCATGAAATTGATAGACTGCTTCAGTTCCTTTATGTCCTCAGCGGCCGCCAGAAGCGTGTTAAGTTTCTGGTTTACCTCAAAGATGGCCTGATCAGCTTTAGATGTGTTACCTTTTTCATCAGAACACTTCTTCTTTGTGGGGTCAACTGGGTTCGCACCCGAATCGCCCACCCCCCCGTCCCTGCATGAGTCACATTTCCATCGCTCTCTCGCGTCCTTGGACATCTTCTTATAGTTTTCTAAATTACGAATGCGAGTGCAAGCCGGATGAAACGAAGCATTGCATACCGTACATGTGGCGGTTTTCGAAGGCGTGAAAAGGTCACGGGAGCATTTTTTGCAGCCCATCTTAATATAAATATAGGACACCGATTAGCAATTAACGGACACCCTGAAGCACTTCAGACGCGTTATCGAGAGAGACAGAAAACACAAACAGAAGAGACAAAGACGGTCCGATAAGACGAACAAGTTGAACTACGAGACGAACGATGGGATCTTTCGTCACTCGCACCAAGACACTTCGAATGTGATGCCGACAGAGACGGAAAAACTGATAAAAGAGACAGTGAAATACAAAGATAAGGAATACCGAGACGATGCGAACTTCACGAATACTCAAGAGCAACTGATGATGATACCAGTACAGGGTGATACCACTTTTGCTTACTACCCTCCTAGGGACGATTATACAACTAATTTTAAACAAAAAGGGCCTCCTAGACTTTTTTTTAGAGGCATTAGGTAATTTCGAGTTATTCACGATTTAAGATTTTTTTTCGTTTTTTCAACCTTACATTACAAAATTGGCTATAACTCCCTTCTATATTGAGTAAATACAAATTTGAGGATACAGTTGGAAAGAACGTTGAATTTCCTTTTGGATAGGCTACCCAACGTGTGAAAATATACGGATTTAGTAGTCAAAAATTCACCCCAAAGTGAATAAATTGAGGAGCTGACATGGAAAAGCAGTTAAGTCCAAAAATCGAAAGAACATTTTTTTTCGTCGAAGTGCAAGTAAACAGTCACGCCAACGGCCTTAGGTCCTCCCATCCTTGCTAGATCGCACCCTGAATAAATGTGTGACCTTTGCATGGAGAAGAGATTATGTTAAAAAAAATCTGATAAGAGTTCAGAGGGAGTTCCTATGAAATTTGATTTTTGGACTTAACTGCTTTTCCATGTCAGCTCCTCAATTGTCGAAACTTGAAAATCTTGCATTGTATTTTTTAAACCGCAGGTCAGCATGCAATAATCCCCTGAATTTCCGCGCACGTTACGAGAAAACTTGGTCCAAATCTCACCTTTCCAACGGTATAATCAATTTTTATTTTACATAGCAAATTAAAGGAGAAAAGTAGGTATGTTTGTATGTTGAAAAACATGGTTTTTTCTATGAAATCGAGGGTTTTTGAGAAAAATGACCCTCTAAAAAAATTTGAGTTCGTGGCCGGTTTTTACGTATTTTTTCACGCTGAATCGAATGCCAACACTTGAAGATCTCCCCAACTCCGTTATTACAGAGTTTTACACTATAGCCCACGAATTTTTCAGTTAATTTTTTTCTGCTCAATTTGATGAGTTTTTGAAGGTTTTTTGAAGGTTTTTGCCGAATGATACCTCATTTCAATGATTTTGTAGCTGATCACAATGGTGAAACCGGAATCGCAATATCTTGTTCCGATTTCGGATTAGACCTGATGAACGACGGAAAAGCGCGATTTTATCTCAAGATTGGTATGTAGGTACTCTTAATGCCCTCTTTTGGCAGACCAAAAACTTTTGGATTTTTTCCTCTGATTTTTATTTGCTTAAAAGTTAGTATCATACTCCCTAATAACCCTCTCCAATTTTCACTTCAATATCTCAAAAACTGTGGAAAAAGGGGGGTTGGGGTACTTTTGGGACAACATTATTATATCATTATATGCTTAATTTATACTATCTCACACTTCTGTATTTACTCTCACCCATGTTTGTGTGTTTTTTTAAACCGTTTAAGACAATTTTATTTGATTGACTGAGCTGAAATTTAACAGAAAAACATTAGGTCCTTTTATTTTAAAAGTTTTTGGACCACAGATTTTTAGGTGATGTCATCCTTTGGTGTTGATCAAAAGTGATGCCGAGAATCTATCACCAATATCTGATCTTCCACATTGATTTCGAAACACATGGAAAACTCATTAAGTAGCATTGAAAACAATAAACCTATACGATATATAATTACTCATCGATTTATAAGTGCTTACTGAATTACGAGTAATCTCGTATATTTTGCCTCTGTCAACTCGCAATAAAGACGCAGTGTTGCTTACACTCAACAGTAAAATTTACGAGTTGCTAATTTCGTCTGGCGTGAGCGTGGGTTGTCAAATAAGCCGCTAATTGACGGCTACGATTCCTGACGTCATTTCAAATAATGAACACGATATTGCCTTGGCCCGTACCGCCGCTGACGGTCCCCTCTATAATGAGGCCGACTTGGCTAGCGAATGAACACGACAATGCGTTCGGAGTGTATAGAAGGTTTTGTTCATTGAATGGGATCAACAACGGTGCTTATTAGGGAGTTTTTTCTGTTTTCCATCTGAATCGTTCAGCTGAGTTGTTGTACGAAAAGAGGTTTATCTAGCGCAAGCAAACAATAAGCTAACCAGTGAGTCGTGCTGTAGAAATAGGGAGTCGTTGAACGATTGAATGAAACGATTGAAGTCACTCTAACGTGACTACACTACTCTTAATCTTCGTTAGAGATTACGAGTACGAATCATATATTACCTAACTAGGGTAGGTATAATGTAGGTATTCTTTCATAATAGAAGAAGTATGAAATTATCAACAGCCAATTATCTATGTGGTTTAATTTTTTCTCTAGAAATATATGTGGAAGAAGAAGGAATAGAACTTGGAAGGGTGGTAGTTGTTAGGGCAACATCGAAATTCGCCTTGGGTTAGGAGAATCTCATTCGGGAACTTCAACATGATTAACGATCAAAATGTATATTAGAAATCTGTACCTACCTGTACCTATTACCTACATATGTACGATATTTTACACTTTTTTCCCTTGGCCAATTATGCTTCTATATTGAAAATAATGAATCATTATTGAAAATAATTAACCATTATTGAAGATGTGGATACATGCTAAAATACGCGACAAAGGGTGAAGACAACAGTTTCTTTCTGTGTCTATCCTCTCAGTAAAGTGACACAATCCCTACTCATTTTATCAAAATCGATCTATCAGTATCGGAGCTTCGTCTATAACAACCATTTTCAGGTTTGGTATGTGAATAGTTACTTTGTTGCGATAGTTTCTAATTTCAACGAAATTAGTAGGATGCCATCCTGAGACGTGTACACCCAAATACCCTCGAACGAAATCGGACTAATGGCAGATCGTGAAGCTTTAGAATTCATTATAAGGTATCAGCATAATTTAAGTGAGGATGAATCCTGCTAACCAACCGCCTTTTTTTGAAAATCACGAATATTACAACGTGCGTGTCATGCCACCTTGAAATATGAACCGGGAAAAAACTTGATTCTAGGTTATCGACATGGAAGGTTACATTCGTATTCGGAGCATTCCCTTGAGCTACGAATAGGATTTTTCTATTCGTACAACGCATGGAACGCTAACCGTTAGCATTTAGCGCGCATGCGGTTGCTCCATTTCTATTCAAAGCTCTTCTCACTTGACTACAACTCAGCGTTGCAAAAACTCAAGAGATTTTTACAACTTCGTCCGTTGATAATTATGGTTTAAGCGAATTTCCTCAAAAAATGATGCTATTGCCATGGTTCCAAAAATTTAAAATAAACATTTTCGAAAATCTTCTTTATTGAAATCGAGACATTCTGAAACGAATCCTAGAGTTTAACGCTATAATATATATATATATATATATATATATATATATATATATATATATATATATATATATATATATATATATAATTCAAAATCTTTTTTGAACGCAGAATATTATTTAGAACGAATTTTTTGCCATAAAATTGCTTATAAACAATCTCTTTTCACTCCAAGTCCAAGAGGGAGGGGAGGGTTTGCTTATTATGGAATAAATTTAATTAGGCAGTGTACTAACAATACTATAAAGTAATGCAATTATTCAAAATTTAATACCTTAATCCGGCCTCAATACTTGTAATCATTTCTACTGAAGGAAACTAATTTCTTCCAATCCCCGGGTGTGTTCAAGAGACAACTCCGCTCCTTGAAAACTCTATGGTTTTTTCCTTTTTTTTTTAAAACTAAAATTCCAATTTCTCGTAATACCGGACATTATCTTAAGAAGTATAGAGTGTCAATTATTATTCAACCGGGAGGGAGTTGACCGATTTTTTCGTGGTCAATTATAAAGGTTCATTATTGAAAATAATAAATCAAAACAGATCCAACATCTTCAAGTAGCTTTTAGAAAATTGTTTTAGCCTAATAAATTACTTCGCTCCGAACCGCGTCGTGCCGCGGACGTCAGGTAAAGCCAGGGGCGGTGAATTCTCGGTCAACTCTAGCTGCATAGCTGGTTCAATTTGGTTGTTCAAAACTTGTGTTCAAAACGAGAGGATTAGTTTTTATTAAAAACCCCATTTCGAAGAATAGCTTTTATCGTAAAAGTCGAGCTAAACAACTGAAACATCGCGTTTCGATGTCACTCAGAATAATTGAAAAACCAAACCGTTGGTAAAATACCTGTCAGGGCGCACAAAAAACTCCATTTCCACTGATAAATGGATGACGATTGAGTGAGAAGGGGGTTAAAGTTGGTTGGAGTGGTGGTGGTGGTGGGGGGGGGGGGGGTGCATTGTGGAGACCTAAACGACCCCAAAGCCCTTCGGGAGGTCGGAATCCTCGACAAAAGCTCCAAAATAAATCTAGTCACCTGCTCTCCGCCGCCCACCCCGTTTTCAGTGTAGTTCCGAGAGGGCAGAAAACAGAAGGGATGCACCGCAATAATACATCCCGCTGGGCCGGACTCTGCCGAGGCATTCATAACGCTAATCCTGGGTACCTGTCCAGGTCCTCGGGTTCTGGAGGTAATAAAGACGGGAAGGCGGACAGCGGAACAAAGGGATTAGGCCATGAAAATTAGTTGAGGGAGCGGGCGGAGAGCTGATGGGTGAAAATTAAAGGAAAACTTCGTCTGAGGGCAAGCAGGGAAAGCAGTGCTAGAGGTTTCCTCTTGCAGATAAATCGTTTATACGTCCCCATTTGACATTAGGGCGGACGATTGTTTTTACCTGCTATTCCGCTGTATTTTCATTAATTCTTACAACAGATATCTTACAATCTGTTATTTCCATGTCTTCATAAGCTTATGTAATTATGTATATGTAAGTAAACCTTTATGTAAGTAAAGCTATGTTTACCCAATTTTCTCCGTCTTAGAACTGCAAAGACGCACCGATTAGAACTGCCAATTTCAAGACACCGGTACTGTTGTCGTATGCGGCCAACATTCACCTACATGCCTATTAGGAGCGATTCGGTGTTGTCATATGCGGCCTACGCACATTTCGTGTTGTCGTAGGCGGCCTATATTCCTCGGATACCTCCCTACTCCCTAGCCCACAAATTCCCTAAAAATGTCATCCAAATCGGATGAAAATTGTGTAAAATAAGCTTGTTACAAGGATTTGCGGATACACACACTCACAGACAGACGTACACGGGAGCAAAGTTGTTCAGAATGGTCTAAAACGTAAAATTCGAGTGGAAATTTTGATTTTCGAGACCAAAAATTTTTTTTCTCCCGAAAGTGAAGACAATGCTACCTCTATCTTTAGGTAGACTCGGAAGCAAAAGAGAGGAGGTCCGAAAATATGCATTTTGACGCCTCGTTTTAGCTTATATAGAATCGATGTACCGTTACGTATTTGGCATCAGGCGACTCAGTAGAAATTCTCCAGGGTGAA
The DNA here is from genome assembly GCA_030762985.1 of Adelphocoris suturalis. Classification (NCBI taxonomy): domain Eukaryota; kingdom Metazoa; phylum Arthropoda; class Insecta; order Hemiptera; family Miridae; genus Adelphocoris; species Adelphocoris suturalis. Next base: position 48,030,661 of record CM061043.1, on the reverse strand, counting down.
GTCGGGATGTGGCCAATGTAGGGCTGAAGTTCTACTTTGTTACTTATCTTTGGTTCGTCTCGTCATTGAAGTGGTGGCTGGTCGCTTTTTTGTAGGCTTGGCAATGCGATACTAGCGTCTCGCTGGATATTACTGAAAGAATATAACTTTAGTGTCAACGAAAAAGTTCAGTCAATAATGACGCGATTAAAACAGATTGAGGAGGTCTCAAAAATGCGGTTTTGGGTCAGAAACCCAAAGAGCCCTTGAAAACAGTTATTGAAAACGATTATTATTCGTACAGTGCTCTTAAAAGCAACCTCAATGATACATCCCATACCCTGTATGATTTGCATGGCATTCATAACGACAACCGGGTACCTGTCCAAGTGGTTCTGACTCTGAGAGTAGGTAATCAAAACCGCAAGTGAATTTCGAATCCGCGTGTAGCTACTTATGCGGTCTAACAATCAACCTGGTCCTCTGTCTTTCTCTACGTTGTGGTTTCGCGAAGCAAGTAAGAAATGCGGTATTAGTGACGCACCTACCGGTGTTGTGCATAAATAGAATTAACGGTTTTTGTATAGGTGGACTGGAAGATAGAGCCACATTATTCCTCATGATGAAGCGAGAAATCGTAGCCAGAGCCGCAGTATCATCGGTAAACATATGATGATTCAGAAATATTCTGTCTCTGCCACATTCTTATCATTGGAAACTACTGTATAGTTGCATTGATCACATAGAGTATGAAAGTCCTATAAGAGTAGTTTTCCTGTAATTCATAGGTTTACATCCTTTTGATTTATCATTAATAATGAATCTTTGCAATCGACCAAGAACAAAAATTTAAACCGGGGTCATCATTTCTCCTAGGTAGAATGCATCACAACTCTGGCATTTGAGGAACTAAATTTAGTGTACAACCTCAAATGCCAGAGTTGTGATGCATTCTATCTTGCAGAAACGATGACCCCCCCTTCTATCCCCTTGAATGGACACAGAGACTCTATCAGGCATAAACCTCATCTCCCAATTGCCAAACATGCTCGGACTTATGACACCAACTTTGATGAATGTTACAAGGTTAAAATTTTCCGAGCCCTGCCCAATAATACATCAAGCGATAGATTGGCTTGGGAGTCCTCCTACATAGCAGTAATGGGAGGATTACAAGAGCCGAGACTCAATAAGAAAAAGTGAACTCACCACCTGATTGTTGGGGGGGAGCCCATCACAGCTGTTTTTGCTGTTTGCACAGGGGTTTTCCTCATCAATTTAGGAACTCAAAATACCTCTTCATACATCACACTTCTTCCACTTTACTCTCATTCTCTTTGCACTTTTCACCCCCTTAGGTATATCAAACACATAAACACACACACACAAAATCATTCTAGACCATCATTTGTTATTTTTCTGGGGGTGTTGCCTTTTCCGTTGTCGGTGGTAGTTTTTGAGGGTTGAGAAAGTTTCAAAGCTTCTCAAATTTTTAAAATGTTTAATGCTCAGCGCTTTCGCCAATATCGGCCTCGTCCGAGCTTATATTTAGTGGTTCGGTACTTCATCTTTGCCTGTTTTGGGGCCTCCTCAACATCCTAGAAGGTACCTTTGAGATTGGAATGTTTCGTCGTATTTATTAAAGGGAAACTGTGAAATCTGGTGGTTTTATCACTCATTGTCTGGTGACTGTGTCCTTATACGTTTAAGGGTGTCTATATAGTCAATTTGATTTCAAATTGAGAAAGAGAATGCAGGATGGAAATTTTTTTGTTTTTGTTAAGAGTGAAAATTTTCCATCCTGCATTCTCTTTCTCAATTTAAAATCAAATTGACTATATAGACACCCTTAAACGTAAAAGGACACAGTCACCAGACAATGAGTGATAAAACCACCAGATTTCACAGTTTCCCTTTCCCGTTTGCGCATGTGCGGGGAGATGAGTCACCTCATCTCCCATAAGAAAAATTTATTTCACCTAAACATAAGACGCTTTATCCCGAACCAACCTATCTCATCGCTTCCTCCCTATCGCAAAGTAACCTTACACCGATAACAGTGATATTCATTTCTTGTTAGTATTCATGATTCATGAAAGTTATATTCATTTTCTTGTTCATACATTTTCAAAATCTGCCACTGCAAAACCTTTTCGTGCGTAAGAAAATAACTAGGAAACTTAGAAATCCTGGAAACTGAACACACGGGATAGGCGGGAAAATCTCCTTGGTGTTCAGCGTTACTTGGAGATAAGTAGCGTCATTTTAAGATAAAACACTAATTCGACCCTCTTGACTTTATCAGGTTAGCATACGCTGTGGCTCCCCCCAGATGATAAAATCCCCAAGCACCCTATTCCAATTGACTTATCGTTTAGGAACCCTCTAATAAATTTGAAAAAAGTTAGCGAATTAGCTTCAATCATAATAATTGTACTTCCAAAATTCCTTGTTCCGCGGAAAGATCTTATGCTCATCATCGCATAGTTGCGGTAGGAAAAAGATATGAAAAAAGAGGGATTATATATTCCGAAAAGCGTCCAACGCCAATTCCACGTACCCGTCCAGACCCTCGGTTGTGGAAGTAATAAAGGCAGCAGAACGACGGGACAATGAGATTAGGCCATGGAAATTGCTTGGGGGAGCGGGAAAAGAGAAGATGAGTGAAAATTAAAGGAAAACAGGAAAACATAGACATTCTAACAGAGCGGTAGGAAACGCGGTGCTACAGGTTTCCTCGTACTGATGGATCGTTATACCACTACCGCGAGCCTTTGAGCAAGGTTGCAGTCTCCAACTCTTCATCATGCATTTTTCTTCAACTGAAAACGTTTATTATCCTTCAACTGAATAGTGCAATTAGAAACAGAAATAGTGTCGAAATTTATGTTTCAATTCTCCAAAACTATATCCTATCTCTCTATATTGCATTGGTATTTCATTGAGAGTATACCATTATACTTTTAATTTTCGTTAACAGATTATCTTGACTATTTAAACAGTGTGAAATGAAGTTCATGGATTAGATTAGTCATTTGGTGCCCATGAATCAGTTGATTGATCATTAAAATTTTTGAACTGCTGAGTTGTATGAGAGTAATGCCACTAGGTCTGTTCAGTTGAATTTGGAGCGTTCTAATAAGTCAAAAATAAAAACACTTGTACAAGATATCTGAAAAAGAGTTCAGTTAGGTAGCCGAACCGAGCGTTTTTTGTAAGCTCCGTAATAATTATATATTTAGCAGGGTTGTATTGTGAATTTCGTTTTTGTTTTTTGTAGTTGCTCTTTGATTAACTCTCAGCAATAACAATTTTCATAAATTTTTAATGGGTAGATTTCTGGACAAAGGTCATTTTTGCGAGTATGGTTGGTGATTTGTTGTTTACCGAAGGGAAAGGACTATCCACGACCGAATACCGTATTCCTTAGTCAGCAGCACTCGAATAGCCGACCGGTGTCACGTCGAATAATCGACTCGAAACTACGAGAATGTCGACCTCCGAGTTACATCAATCAGGTCAATGCCTTTACGTAATCACAACCAAACTTCAAAGCTGGGCTGCATTTTGAAGGAACAGACAAATGTGTTGAATGCACTGGTGCATGCTCTGTCGCAAGAAATTGCTCACAGCCAAGAAACTATCTTACTCATTTAAAAAAAAAAAAAAAAAAAAATATATATATATATATATATATATATATATATATATAATATATATATATATATATATATACATATTAATTAGAGAATTGACTGTATAGAAGAAAATCTAGCATTATCTGAAAAAAATAATTCGAAACAGAACCGGCATACGGACAGCAGAAGCGATCTTATTCTTCATAACGTTCTAGAAGGGAAAGAAAACATGAATATTTTCAAGAGGAAGGTTATGGACATTTTTAGAACGGAATTAAATTGCGTTCTTTAGGATTATGAAGTTATTGGTGTAAGACGTTTAGGCACCATCCAACCTACTGGAAGTAGACCAGTTCACATTCATTTTGCTAATAATTTCTCTAAATCTAAAGTACGCCAGAACATTTACAATTTCAAGAAAGACGAGCACGGGAATTTAGGAAGCATCTCTTGCCCAAGTTTTTTCAAGCAAGAAAAGACGGGAAACATCCCGTCTTGATTGGAGATGAACTACTGGTTGATGAAAAAAAACTTATCATTCACTATGGACGAAGTACGTTGAGGATTCTACATCTACTGGGTCGGAAGTGGAGATTAATCTGAATACTCCTCCTCCGTCCCCTCCCAACATTTCCAGAAAACAGGTTAAGAAGAAGATGAAAATCTGCAAGAGATAGAACGAACATCAACGCCAATTTGGAAATTTTGGCAATGACTCGGGATTATTATTGAAATTTGCCAAATGAACAGGCCTTCACTGCCAGTGAAGTCTAGTGTAGTGTGATTTTAATAAATGTTTACTATGCAGTGCTCATTTATTATATGTAAATTATGTAGACCTATAAAAGTAATTAGTTGACACATCATGCGTAAAAGTCTAACATTGTTTGTTGAGGCAGAAATGAAGGCAAGATATGTGCTATTTTTTAATACGTTTTTATTTAAGGAACTCCTCTTAATACCTACGGGTTATACAATAAAATTGAATTGATTGATATCTGAAAAATAAAACTTCATAATCAGTTGAGTTGAAAAAGTGGCTCTTGAGAAAGTTCAAATCAAAAGAAAGAGCGCTCAGAATGAGTTGACTTCGTGATACATTTCCGCCGAGTCGGTCTCTGCGAGGCAACCAGTTTTCTGCGTGCAGATAAATGTTGAGTGCGTACATTCCTGTCTCCCTTTAAGCACCAATATTGCAGATTCGACTCATGTCGTCTACTCTTGCAAACTGCAGACCTGACGAAAGAATGTCGAAGATCGATTAGTAGTATTTTAAAATACCTCAACACATTTAACATACCAGGATAGTTTCTTATGACGGTGTTGGACGTTAATGCAGCTCAACTGAGTTGTGTATGTCCCTTCATCACTTAAAACATTAAAACTCAGTTATTAAAAAAAGCATTATTTAAAATTCATACTTTGATAGCGCATATATAGCAATGTTGATACAGTAATAAGACACTGATCTGTTATTATTCCTTACATCTGACACGCGCATTATCCCTGAGAGTGATGTCGAAATCTGTCAGTAATTTACCTATTGTAGTTTAGCCCTTTTCAAGGCGTAGTAGTACAAGGAAAAACATTTATCTAAAACCAACATTGTTTAGGGCGGTCTGATGGAAAGTGACTCCGCTGCACGAATTGACTTTTTGTTTTGTATGTAATTCATCATAAATAAAAAGCTCTTTCTGCTGGAATGCCTCGTTTTTGTGACTGATAAATCATTTACATTTCGTGTGGTTGTAGCGTAGCGTTTAAATTGAAACAGTATGATTATCTTATGATGACATTCAAGTTAATAGACTAGTTTATGCTTTTATCAGCCATGTTTATGAACTTAATTTGTCTCATTAAACTGCATTTAAATTACTTGCGAAAACGCCAAGTTAAGATGGGGTTTTTGGCCAGGGAAGAAAGGCTGTTGAGAATTGCAGGCGACGGCACGAGACGGCGGACTTGTGCTCAAAGTGCAATTGGCACGTAGAGGAAACAGTCTTCTATTTTGTGGCATTGTGCCCAGTCATGAATGAGTTTAGAACCGATAATTGTGAAAAAAGCGACAGTGGAATGAGACTTGTTTACAATATTGGACGGTTGGAATGAAAGTGTATACGTATTATAAGAAACCTATGAGGCTATACCTATGACGAAAGCTCCTAGTTAAAGAATTTAATCACGCAAACCCTAAACGGCAAGCGACTTTCGTGAGTCGGAATTCCCTTCATGACAGTGCACCTACCCGACTTGTTCGGATAGTGTCGTGTCGTTGTCGAGACGGTGACGAGTCGGTTAGCACGGTCCGGTCTTTAACCCGGAAGACTAAAAACGGGTAGGTAACTACAATATTGGCTATAGCTAAAATCACAAATTATGTGGTAATTATTCAATTAAAGTGAAGTTAATTCGTCCGTACTATTGGCCAACAAACTGCTCTTTCTTATTCTGATTGATTTGTAACTTTGAATGGTTGAGATCCCTTCTTTACTGGTTTCGATTGTCATCAAATGGTGTTGTCACAGCCTTCGCATTGTCGTGATTTGAGTGAAATCAGGACTTCAGTGTGAGGGTGAGACCGACGATGAGATCTCTCCTCGATCCTATCAAACAATTAGCCTAATGGCCCCTCCGACTCTGTCGTCTCCGCTTAGCCCCGAAAACATCCTCTCTCGCTAGCTTCCAGATAGTACGAGATAGGATTTCCCTCCACAACCGATAGATCAATAGATTCCTTTTGCAAGGAGAATTTCATTTGGGTTTCCCGAGCTTTGAAAACCAAAGCGGAGGAACTGTTTGTAGCTTTCCGTTTTCTCTCGGCTTCCGCGTGTCTCTGTTTATTTCAAGGGAATAATCAGACTGCAGGTATCCAAGAGGTTTCTACAAATAATGAACTATTACTTACCATTCAACCCGAGAAAAGAAAACCGATATTTTAAATTGGTTCCGTTTATAAGCTGTTTAGTTTTTTCTTTTTTTAGAAGTAGATAACTTCCTTGGAGGCCAAGAAAAAACGCTATTAGTTATTTTTACAATGAACGATTCATAAAAATGAGATAAATTTATTTGTGTTTTAGACGGACGGCTTCTAAAATCCTCTAAATAAGTACTGTATAAAGATTTTACAGTGAAATAAAGAAATTTGTGATTCAAATATTATTAAGAAAAAGAATCATGTTTCATGCCTACAAAATTTATATGTAAGTATAGCAAAGGAATTCGCTCCGGAGCTCACTCAGATGACAACTGAAACTTCAATTATTTCAAATTAGGTAATTGTTCAATAGTCTCTCCTCCACATGTTATTAGCTGCCCACATATTACTACCAAGACTTGGTTAGCTCGTCTCTCGTTCTTGCAAAACTTCGAATCACGGACCATCCTAAAGACATGAAACATATCAAAACAACCCTAACTAAGCAGTTTAATTTCTGCATGAGAAATGGATATGACACTGGAAGGGTACTTAATGTTAAGGCAACATCGAAATTTGCTGTGGAATAGGAGAATCTCATTAGGGAACTTCAACCTCGACAATTCTTTATGTATAGCTTACATATCTACATAAACTATATCTAATGCTATAGTTAGGACGTTTTTCGGAACGGTAATTTCTGCATGAGAAATGGATATGACACTGGAAGGGTACTTAATGTTGAGGCAACATCGAAATTTGCTGTGGAATAGGAGAATCTCATTAGGGAACTTCAACCTCGACAATTCTTTATGTATAGCTTACATATCTACATAAACTATATCTAATTCTATAGTTAGGACGGTGGAATTCGTAAGATTCTGTTTTATGATTTTTCTTACTAAGAAAAAAATTTCGTATGAGTATTTTTTACGAGTACTTATGTGTATCTATACATTTCATTCGATGTTGGAGTAGTATCGAACACTGTACTAAAGTACTGGAATGAGCACTGGTATCGATGCGAAGTATCAAACGTCCCTAAACGTACCAAGAATCGATCTTGCGTTGTCTTGTGGTGGTTGCTGAAAAGAAGATCTTGTTCAGGGGGGGTACTGGTTTTCTCGCGATAGGTACACGAAAAATCCTTCACAAAACCTTCCGTGTTTGGAAAAGAAACCGGACGGTGGTGCCTCGCAATTTTCCAATTAAAACTTCCTCCGATTTTCCCATCGCCCTGAAAATAGCGCCTTTGTTCGGGTAGGCGATTTCTATGGCTGGCGGCGCCTTAGAACGGACAGCATTTGGAGAGCTCCGAAGGTCTCCGGGACTCGACTGAACTAGCAGATTTGCCGGGAGGGTTTGGCCTCCCAACGTCCTTGAACGGGCAGCTATAGGATGGCCGAAGGAGCTCGTAGTAATTTACCGTTGGGTTCTTCATTTCAACGGACAAACAAATCTACAGCTCAAGTTCGTTTATCCTTCGCAGTAAATCCAATGATTGGCCTAGTCATTTCCCGGTTGTATAAACTTGACCTTCGTAGAAGTAGTGTCCTATTTATCCATACGACCCTTAAGACCTATTTATTTATTTTTTTGAATACGGCATTGGCCAATGAACTACGTTTGATAGCTCTTGCTTCTGCTACCTTACCTTGACTTCTTCTTGCTCACCTTTTTCTCGTGAAAACTGAAGGAACCCCGTTAGTTCTACACAAGCCCTACCGAAAATTAAGAAATTATTTGGCGTTCATACTTATATCCCTACACAGCAAGATGCACACCGCACAGTGGGGAGAATGTTTTTTTTTTTTTTTTTTTTTTTTTTTTTGTGTGAAAAAACTAATGATTAGCTCTCTATTCTTATACGAAATTTCGCACTGATTCTGAATATACCCCATGTCCCTCTACCTAAAATAGCTTTTTCGACCCTAGAAATCGATTTTTAACAATTTTTGTCAATTTTTAACCTTAGAAACTGACCTAAGGATTTTTTTTTTAACGAAAGAAAAGTTGTACAGGAAGGAATCCTGCATCACATGAGACAACCGCCAGTCCAACAACGTCGTGCTGTATTTGTTCGGTGGATGCTTTATTTGCCCCTCAGATGGATGGATTTGTGTCAATACACCGAGTTTTTTCCATGTAATTTATTTCTTGCAGATGTAGAAATAATGTACACTCCATCTAGCAGTAATTGACTGTCAATGAATTACACACATTGATGTTGGGGTTTCAGCGAAACTTGGCCCCTATTATATAACTAGAACTGTAGCCCTGAGTTTTGTTGCACTTCTATATTGTCAACAACCCAATAAAATCCAATGGTTTGCCTCGCTTGGGTGGCCGAAGTTTTCCCTAAATAATGTTTGCATCGTTGATTCTGATGGTTGGGGAGGCGCAATTCATGCTTGTTATACAAGTATTTTACAATATTTTCGTTCACAGATTCAATCCTTGAATCTCAATAAATATAATCGTTACGCATGCATCAAGAGGCAGTTACTATGCTTGTCAGTACTTTATTCTGAGAGGTTAGGATTTAAGCGAATTTTCGTGAAAAATGAACTAATGGCTCGGAAAATTTTAAAATAAAAATTTTTGAAAAATGTCTTCATTGGAATCCGTTTTGAGGCATTCATAAAGGAATCCTAGAGTTTAACGCTTTTTCATATGTATATAGATATAAATATAATTATGTCATTCCAGACAATGCCTCTCCTCAGGATTGAGATAAAAATTTTGTTCTTGCGCCAAAAAATCAAGCTTTCCAAACGAAAGGATGAGTTCGTTGGCCAGCACTTTTTGAGCACATTAAATTGGTCAAATTTAAAAAATGTACTAAAAAAAAAACGCTAAAAATAGCTTTAAAAAAAGCTGAAAACCGTTAATTTTATACTTTTTGGCAGAATATTACTCAAATAAAGTTTATTTACTATAAAATAGAACATTCAAAACTTTATGTACAAAATTATGCTGAAAGATGTACTTAAAATTTATTTACGAGTAAATTTGCTAAAATGCGATAAAAACTGCAAAAAATAAAAAAATACAAAACTCTCTCTATTTGGATAGGAAATTATTATTTAGAATACGTTATTTGCCATAAAATTAATAGTTAAAAATTTCCTTGCGAACAAAAAGCTCATATTTCAATACAATTTAACATTATAGAATTCGATAATTTATGAAAATTCGCTCATACGATCATGCTGCATGACTGGAACTTTTTTAAATGTTGTATTTCTTGGGACATCCCCAGAGTCGTATCATTTAGGGCAAATTAGGCACTTATGGGATTTGGGCACTTAGGCTCAAAATTCCGATTATCAGTTCAAAATTCTGACTAGTATGGACGAAAAGCCGATAAAAGAAAATGAATCGACGTCATAGGTGGACAGTTCTGAGCGGCTCTCCCTCCCGTAGCACTAGTACGGACGCGGGATCCCTATGTGTTGAATCGAATTTCTTTAGACTGCTGGTAAGTCTACTTCAAAAATCATCCAAGACCCTCCTTACTGTACCTCTTTTGAAGTCCTCGACATCAACTTTCTGCCGATGGAATAAAATGGATGTAATTACTCATTGTTCGATTATTACTCCAAATCGTTGAGTGATTGATTCGGGTGCATACAAACGGAGGTTTTATGATATCTGGTTGTTAAAACGGATAAAAAGAAACGCTTGCATACGAGTCTGCAACACATTGGGTCTTTAGTTGCAGACTCGTATGCAAGCTCTAAGAGCCACTCAGCTGATCCGGACCCTGAGCATCGTCAAGTAAATGTCTTAAAGAGGCTACATACGAAATTACAGCTTCCTGGAGTGTAAAGCATAGAAATTAGCTTTAAGAGCCACTCATCTGATCCGGACCCTGGGCATCATCAAGTAAATGTCCTAAAGAGGCTACATACGAAATTACAGCTTCCTAGAGTCTTAAGTATAGAAATTACCCATTAAAATGATTTAACCAACGCTTCACAAATCAAACCGTTCTCGCAATATTCGGATCACCTGATATGAATCAAATCATCGAAACATCAGCTCAATGAAATCACCAGAAATTAACAAGCGGTTGCAATCATGTTCACAATTGAGAATGATCACCTGTGTGTAAACAATTATTCATATAACTATGTTCATAACTCAGCATGTTGGTCACGCACTTCGCAGTAGTTAACATAATATGGATGGATAAATCGAGAGCTTTCGAACGAATGGTCAACGAATTTTGTGGGATGAAAAACGACGAAGTACCATTTCCCTAGCAACGACTCGGTTGTAAGCTTAAATCAACAGAAAACCAACCGTTACGCTTTTTTTTACGCTTTTTTCGTTTATGTGCCAAAGCAAAGACATAAAATGTCAAAAATCCTGATTTCACAACTGTAAACCTAATCTGCAAATCCAAGTTGCGATAGGAATCATAACCAAAATTATGATCAGAAGTGTAATCTTCATCACGAATTGATTATTATCACCTAAGTGCGTTCAATTGGCTACGATTATAATCGTAATCATGACTACGATAATGTCTAACCCTGGGAGGAATCTCGCCATCTTCTCAGGATTCGTAGTCTTTTCTAAAAGCACCTTTCGAGCGGCGGAGTGACGGGGTCGGAGTCCCCTGAGCCGTGAACCTGAGATAATGCGATTTGCTCCGGAGCGGTGCACAGAGGGCGAGTTGCCGTAGGTAAAGGGCGCGTCGAGCGGAGAGCGACCCCGCGTGAAACCGCGGCTATTCTCCCCCCCATATCTCTGTAGAAGTAGAACTGGCTCTACACAACTCACATATTCACGGCCTTAGAAGATTTTGCGGGTCAGAAGACTCAACCGCGATATACTGATTCTTATAAGCTGTTATATCTGTGGCAGATCTACTTGTTTTCCCATTAGTGAGGTCCAGCGCTTGATCATTTTCGATTAGGTCGTCTTAGAAGAACACCTTCACGATTATGCCGGGTATTAATTTATTTATCTATTTATTATACGGGTAAGCCCAATACAAGGGTAGTGTAGAATAACTCGAAGAAACAATGCAAATAAGAAATATAAAAAAAGGTAAAACACTTATTTCAATCAACAGTCAAGCTATCAAGCTGCGAGCAATTTTAAATTCAACCACCGACACTGAAGAAAAATATCACGGGCAATCTTGAATGACATGGTTCATTACTCGTGGCAATCTGGACAACGGGTGATTGTTGTATAAGTAGTTGGTGGAAGAGAATGGAATATAGAACAGATTACTCGAGTGGGACCTGGAGTGGGACAAGAAGATTTAATTTTGATGGAAGCTCCGGTGCATCCACCTCCCCCATGACCAACCTATGAAGGAACCCGACATCTGCCAAAAGTCTCCTCAATGTTGGGTTCGAGAGGCCTCACCTTAAGAAGTTATGTATTCCTGTTTTCTGTCGACATAACGACTATCTCGTCTGGCTCGTTTCGTGAAATTCTTCGAGACTGTTTATTCCTAACCTACAAAACAGTTAAGCCTTGCAGTGCAGGCAACTGTTTAATGCTGCACGATGAAAAGTCGGACATTAGTCAGACGTTAATTTAGCGAAATGTAGGTAGATGCTATATTGTAAGAATTATTGACAATGTATTGTCCTACATCTTGTGTCATGACAAATATAATTTACAGATTTCATTTGATCATTTCAACTAATTTAACTAATAAATTAACGTATACTCCGACTTTAAGCCCATGAAAGCTGGGTGGTAGACAGAGACGGATTAAAGGAGGGTGTGCTGAGGGCGGTCGCCCCCCTCGAGAGGGGGAAGAAAAAAATTACTAACTCATCGCGGCCAATTTAATAATCTGTGCGTTTGAACTTTGGTAGTCATGTTTTACGTCATTTTATTTATTTAATTTATTTTGTTTATTTTATTTATTATTATTATTTTATTGTAGAATTGTGTTCCCGTTAAAAATTGGAGATTCCTAACCACGATAGTGTTGTCCATTATCTGACCCTTACCATAACTCAAAGAAAACCAAACGAAATTAATCCTGTAAGTACAGTGAAAATAAATTTTAAGTACAAGATAAACTCATGTGGCTAACATTGCATACCGGTAACTCAAGAATAAATTGAGTTTGATCAGGTAATGCACCACAAAAACCTTGATCTGGTTTTGAGTGAAGAGCTATACTGTGAGCTTCACATTTATTGCACCTATCATGATCTAATACATCTTCTATAATATAAGAAACTTACTCTATAAAGATGAAAAAGAATTAGTGTATTATAGTCTTTGCATGTTCTAATCAGCAACTATTAAGAGCGGCCTTCGAGGGTGGGAACAAATCCCACTCATACAAACAGACGAATTACGTCACAAAATTAGTATAGTAATAATAATGCTAAATAATGCTATCGCCCACTCATTGCACGCATCGTGGAGTTCGTGTCATCCAAATCATACGTTCTTAGTTTGCAGGTAGTATCTCATATTTGGATGTTATTAATAGCTTAAAGGTAGAAGGTGGGCTTATTGTTAGCTTCAACCGCAACATGGAACGCTAAACCAGGTTTTGAATTGTATGAGAGAACTTTGAAATAATTAATAATCCTATTATGTCTTTGAAATCCAACGCGTGTTTCTCTTTACTAAATCAGACAATGTGTTATTTATTTATTTATTTTTTACTATTACTTCATTCTCACTTCTTTCTTAATAGCCTATAATTTTCAAAGATGGTCGGTTTTAATCATTTGTGGATTTTATTGAATATCGTGACGAATATTTCAGTTGTTTCCATCGATTCGGATTCTGAATTGGGTCGGTAAACCTCGATGGCCTCGGGTATGACGAATTTCCCCATTCTTCCTTTCATTATTTCCCTCGCAAGCCGACTTCCATAGAAATTATTTTTAACAGATTTAATCACAGATTACCTACTAGCCTACGATTACAAACAAGTATTGCTTCATTCCAAAATTATTACTGGTTCTATCATTAGCACAAATTTAGATTAAGGAATTAATAGTTCTTTGAATTTCAGCGTTTGCGATATTATGCGATACTCAAACATAACTGTTATTCAAATGTTGGGTTTTGATGCCTTTCGATTTTGATTCAATATTGCAGTGGATCATTGAGCTCCTCCTATCAATTCCGTCGATATTATCGCCCGAATCGAGTCGGTAAACCACGATAGAACGCGGGCATGACCACTTTTCTCTTTCCGTCTCCCCTTATCGCTTACGTGAGTCGACTCCCATGAAGAAGGGTTTCAACATAACTTCTGAATGACGATTCCATCTCTGGGCTTTTCCTTCTCGAGGAGGAATTCTCTTCTTTGTGCCCTTAACTACCAGAACGGCCTCGCTCTATCCCTCCTCTGTGAGATGTGCCCTTTTCAACCCCCCCTTCCTTACCTCTCCTCCATCGCACCTCTTCCCCTCCGGCCATCCTCATCTCGCTGGTTGGGGTACTATTATCTCGTTTCTCCTCTTTCTCCGCTATCGTTCCTTTTCAGACCGAAATAGCTCTCTTCCTACGCCCTTCGCCTGCTCGTCCTCTATCGACAAAAAATCTCACTCTATGAATATGTATGTGCCGATTATTTCTGTACTTTACTCCCACATCAACTCCATCAGAGGCTCTCATCCAGAATACATTTTCTCGAAAAAACTGACTAAGTCGAGCGGTTGATCGCTTTGATGAGTTCGTTGCAAACGTCCAAATATGGTTTTGCGATAACCCAGTTTCGAGTTTTGATTAAGATGCAGTGTCCCAGTAAGAATGAGCAATCCCTCATCTTATCTATAAATTCTTTAGCTGTAGTATCTCGGCGAGAGGTTTCCAAAAGGGTGCAATATTTAGGGTACTTGAAGTAGGCAAAACACCAATGGAAATTTGTCATATATGAGTAGGTTCTAACCTTTATGAACAATTATTTCGTTTATTCAGTTGACAGATGGGAGTTAGGCGATAAAAAGTGGACAATTCTGAAACATCATAGTTGCCCGTTTAGTTGACCTACACTCTTCAGAAGCGTAGAGTTACCAAAGACTTCTTGCTGTTACTGCCGACGCTGTGGGTTTCTATCTTTATTGAAACGCTCTCAACTACCCATTGTAAATCCAAATGAACGATTTCTTTTAGAGCTGATTCCGTAGCAAAATCTTCAAGCCTACTGATCAGGCATCTTTGACTTTTACTCAGCGAGCCATCACCCCAAGGCTCCAATTACGGAAACAGATGATCAGAGGGCTTTATATTTATATTTATGCCAGCTGTACAATCTATTTTCGATTCAGCTTACCCATCAGCTCTATTATCACTAGATAGAGATAACACATAGGTACATATTTATATGACTTCATCTCCATATTCCAGTTTCGTATTTGTACCTGTTTTGAAAGGTAGGAGAATTATTCACTTCATACTTTGATACTTACGTATTTCTCTTATGTACTTATATTGCTTCATTTCACCGCTTTGCGAAATACCTATACGAAAGGAAACAAACTCCCTACCCTGGCTATTACGGTTTTAGAGAACGTGTATGTATATGATGAAGGAGATTTTCGTCGATCGATTTTTTCGATCTATCAGACCATTTGGATAATATATTAATACGCTGCAGATTATATTACGCATAGGTTTAGTATTTCTGCACTAGGCCTTCTCCGAACATCACTGATCTATCTATCTATCTATATGTTATATAGCCAGGCATCACACGTACACAGACAGTCGCTATGAGACAACCGAATTAGATTGAACGAAACTAGCAAATTTTCAGCCAACTCTTCCATGTTTTTGCCTCCCGAGTCACATTCGTGTTGAAAACTTTTCTTTTCTTCCAACATTTAGGTCTTTGTAGTTTAGCGCGCAGGTTTCCAACAGGTTTCCGAATCGTATCATTCGATTCATTCTGAGTTCCATACGAGTCCCACAAACCATTTTATTTAGATAGCTTTTGGGATATTGATTTAAATTTCAATCCTACAGTCTCACACCTTGGGGGACTTAAAGTAGTAACGTTATTTATTTGGACAGTTCAAATTATGACAAGACTTTATAAAGACCTTTTTTTATAAAGTCTTGTTTAAAGTAGTGACAAGATTTCTGGCAAATCCCCGACTAATGTGAGATTTTGCGCAAAATTGCATAATTTTATAATTTTTGAACAGGTGGTTTCGGAGAATAGCATTTGATGGTGGGCGTACGGCGGACAGGCTTGAAAAGTAAACAAGCAAATTCAGAAAGATTAATTTTTAATTTGTGTTATGCAGTAGGTAAGAAGCCGCCTACAGGACTCGGGACACTTACTTAAATT